>CM051237.1:337068684-338268684 GCA_027917425.1 Gastrophryne carolinensis | reverse complement strand
TCCAATCTTGGGCTCCTGAAGCCAACCCCAGTGTCTCTTTAAAGTAATGTTTGGGCTCCTGCTGCTGTTGCTGCTGCCAACTCCAGGGTGTGATTCATCCAATTTTTGGGCTCCTGCGGCCAACCCCTGTGTCTCTTTAAAGTAATGTTTGGGCTCCTGCTGCTGCTGCTGCCAACTCCAGGGTGTGATTCATCCACTTTTTGGGCTCCTGACGCCAACCCCAGTGTCTCTTTAAAGTAATGTTTGGGCTCCTGCTGCTGCTGCTGCCGCCAACTCCAGGGTGTGATTCATCCAATCTTTGGGCTCCTGCTGCCAACCCCAGTGTCTCTTTAAAGTAATGTTTGGGCTCCTGCTGCTGCTGCTGCTGCCAACTCCAGGGTGTGAATCATCCAATTTTTGGGCTCCTGAAGCCAACTCCAGTGTCTCTTTAAAGTAATGCTTGGGCTCCTGCTGCTGCCGCCAACTCCAGGGTGTGATTCATCCAATTTTTGGGCTCCTGACGCCAACCCCAGTGTCTCTTTAAAGTAATGTTTGGGCTCCTGCTGCTGCTGCCGCCAACTCCAGGGTGTGATTCATCCAATTTTTGGGCTCCTGCTGCCAACCCCAGTGTCTCTTTAAAGTAATGTTTGGGCACCTGCTGCTGCTGCTGCTGCCAACTCCAGGGTGTGATTCATCCAATCTTTGGGCTCCTGCTGCCAACCCCAGTGTCTCTTTAAAGTAATGTTTGGGCTCCTGCTGCTGCTGCCAACTCCAGGGTGTGATTCGTCCAATTTTTGGGCTCCTGAAGCCAACCCCAGTGTCTCTTTAAAGTAATGTTTGGGCTCCTGCTGCTGCTGCTGTTGCTGCTGCCAACTCCAGGGTGTGATTCATCCAATCTTTGGGCTCCTGCTGCCAACCCCAGTGTCTCTTTAAAGTAATGTTTGGGCTCCTGCTGCTGCTGCTGCCAACTCCAGGGTGTGAATCATCCAATTTTTGGGCTCCTGAAGCCAACTCCAGTGTCTCTTTAAAGTAATGTTTGGGCTCCTGCTGCTGCTGCTGCCAACTCCAGGGTGTGATTCATCCAATTTTTGGGCTCCTGAAGCCAACCCCAGTGTCTCTTTAAAGTAATGTTTGGGCTCCTGCTGCTGCTGCTGCCAACTCCAGGGTGTGATTCATCAAATGTTTGGGCTCCTGAAGCCAACCCCAGTGTCTCTTTAAAGTAATGTTTGGGCTCCTGCTGCTGCTGCTGCCAACTCCAGGGTGTGATTCATCCAAATTTTAGGCTCCTGAAGCCAACTCCAGTGTCTCTTTAAAGTAATATTTGGGCTCCTGCTGCTGCTGCTGCCAACTCCAGGGTGTGATTCATCCAATTTTTGGGCTCCTGAAGCCAACCCCAGTATCTCTTTAAAGAAATGTTTTGGGTCCTGCTGCTGCTGCCAACTCCAGGGATTGATTCATCCAATTTTTGGGCTCCTGAAGCCAACCCCAGTGTCTCTTTAAAGTAATGTTTGGGCTCCTGCTGCTGCTGCTGCTGCCAACTCCAGGGTATGATTCATCCAATTTTGGGCTCCTGAAGCCAACCCCAGTGTCTCTTTAAAGTAATGTTTGGGCTCCTGCTGCTGCTGCTGCCACCTCCAGTGTGTGAATCATCCAATTTTTGGGCTCCTGAAGCTAACTCCAGGGTCTCTTTAAAGTAATGTTTGGGCTGCTGCTGCTGCCAACTCCAGGGTGTGATTCATCCAATTTTTGGGCTCCTGCTGCCAACCCCAGTGTCTCTTTAAAGTAATGTTTGGGCTCCTGCTGCTGCTGCTGCTGCCAACTCCAGGGTGTGATTCATCCAATCTTTGGGCTCCTGCTGCCAACCCCAGTGTCTCTTTAAAGTAATGTTTGGGCTCCTGCTGCTGCTGCCAACTCCAGGGTGTGATTCATCCAATTTTTGGGCTCCTGAAGCCATCCCCAGTGTCTCTTTAAAGTAATGTTTGGGCTCCTGCTGCTGCTGCTGCCAACTCCAGGGTGTGATTCATCCAATTTTTGGGCTCCTGAAGCCAACCCCAGTGTCTCTTTAAAGTAATGTTTGGGCTCCTGCTGCTGCTGCTGCCAACTCCAGGGTGTGATTCATCAAATGTTTGGGCTCCTGAAGCCAACCCCAGTGTCTCTTTAAAGTAATGTTTGGGCTCCTGCTGCTGCTGCTGCTGCCAACTCCAGGGTGTGATTCATCCAATTTTTGGGGTCCTGAAGCCAACCCCAGTATCTCTTTAAAGAAATGTTTTGGGTCCTGCTGCTGCTGCCAACTCCAGGGATTGATTCATCCAATTTTTGGGCTCCTGCTGCCAACCCCAGTGTCTCTTTAAATTAATGTTTGGGCTCCTGCTGCTGCCAACTCCAGGGTGTGATTCATCCAAATTTTGGGCTCCTGAAGCCAACCCCAGTGTCTCTTTAAAGTAATGTTTGGGCTCCTGCTGCTGCTGCTGCTGCTGCCAACTCCAGGGTATGATTCATCCAATTTTGGGCTCCTGAAGCCAACCCCAGTGTCTCTTTAAAGTAATGTTTGGGCTCCTGCTGCTGTTGCTGCTGCCAACTCCAGGGTGTGATTCATCCAATCTTTGGGCTCCTGCTGCCAACCCCTGTGTCTCTTTAAAGTAATGTTTGGGCTCCTGCTGCTGCTGCTGCTGCCAACTCCAGGGTGTGATTCATAAAATTTTTGGGCTCCTGACGCCAACCCCAGTGTCTCTTTCAAGTAATGTTTGGGCTCCTGCTGCTGCCGCCAACTCCAGGGTGTGATTCATCCAATCTTTGGGCTCCTGCTGCCAACCCCAGTGTCTCTTTAAAGTAATGTTTGGGCTACTGCTGCTGCTGCCAACTCCAGGGTGTGATTCATCCAATCTTTGGGCTCCTGAAGCCAACCCCAGTGTCTCTTTAAAGTAATGTTTGGGCTCCTGCTGCTGCTGCTGCCAACTCCAGGGTGTGATTCATCCAATTTTTGGGCTCCTGAAGCCAACCCCAGTGTCTCTTTAAAGTAATATTTGGGCTCCTGCTGCTGCCAACTCCAGGGTGTGATTCATCCAATTTTTGGGCTCCTGAAGCCAACCTCAGTGTCTCTTTAAAGTAATGTTTGGGCTCCTGCTGCTGCTGCCAACTCCAGGGTGTGAAACATCCAATTTTTGGGCTCCTGAAGCCAACTCCAGTGTCTCTTTAAAGTTATGTTTGGGCACCTGCTGCTGCTGCTGCTGCCAACTCCAGGGTGTGATTCATCCAATTTTTGGGCTCCTGAAGCCAACCCCAGTGTCTCTTTAAAGTAATATTTGGGCTCCTGCTGCTGCCAACTCCAGGGTGTGATTCATCCAATTTTTGGGCTCCTGAAGCCAACCTCAGTGTCTCTTTAAAGTAATGTTTGGGCTCCTGCTGCTGCTGCTGCTTCCAACTCCAGGGTGTGATTCATCCAATTTTTGGGCTCCTGAAGCCAACCCCAGTGTCTCTTTAAAGTAATGTTTGGGCTCCTGCTGCTGCTGCTGCTGCTGCCAACTCCAGGGTGTGAATCATCCAATTTTTGGGCTCCTGAAGCCAACTCCAGGGTCTCTTTAAAGTAATGTTTGGGCTCCTGCTGCTGCCAACTCCAGGGTGTGATTCATCCAATTTTTGGGCTCCTGCTGCCAACCCCAGTGTCTCTTTAAAGTAATGTTTGGGCTCCTGCTGCTGCTGCTGTTGCTGCTGCCAACTCCAGGGTGTGGTTCATCCAATCTTTGGGCTCCTGCTGCCAACCCCAGTGTCTCTTTAAAGTAATGTTTGGGCTCCTGCTGCTGCTGCCAACTCCAGGGTGTGATTCATCCAATTTTTGGGCTCCTGAAGCCAACCCCAGTGTCTCTTTAAAGTAATATTTGGGCTCCTGCTGCTGCTGCCAACTCCAGGGTGTGGTTCATCCAATTTTTGGGCTCCTGAAGCCAACCCCAGTGTCTCTTTAAAGTAATGTTTGGGCTCCTGCTGCTGCCAGCTCCAGGGTGTGAATCATCCAATTTTTGGGCTCCTGAAGCCAACTCCAGTGTCTCTTTAAAGTAATGTTTGGGCTCCTGATGCTGCTGCTGCCAACTCCAGGGTGGGAATCATCCAATTTTTGGGCTCCTGAAGCCAACCCCAGTGTCTCTTTAAAGTAATGTTTGGGCTCCTGCTGCTGCTGCTGCCAACTCCAGGGTGTGAATCATCCAATTTTTGGGCTCCTGAAGCCAACTCCAGTGTCTCTTTAAAGTAATGTTTGGGCTCCTGCTGCTGCTGCTGCCAACTCCAGGGTGTGATTCATCCAATTTTTGGGCTCCTGAAGCCAACCCCAGTGTCTCTTTAAAGTAATGTTTGGGCTCCTGCTGCTGCTGCTGCCAACTCCAGGGTGTGATTCATCAAATGTTTGGGCTCCTGAAGCCAACCCCAGTGTCTCTTTAAAGTAATGTTTGGGCTCCTGCTGCTGCTGCTGCCAACTCCAGGGTGTGATTCATCCAATTTTTAGGCTCCTGAAGCCAACTCCAGTGTCTCTTTAAAGTAATATTTGGGCTCCTGCTGCTGCTGTTGCCAACTCCAGGGTGTGATTCATCCAATTTTTGGGCTCCTGAAGCCAACCCCAGTATCTCTTTAAATAAATGTTTTGGGTCCTGCTGCTGCTGCCAACTCCAGGGATTGATTCATCCAATTTTTGGGCTCCTGCTGCCAACCCCAGTGTCTCTTTAAAGTAATGTTTGGGCTCCTGCTGCTGCCAACTCCAGGGTGTGATTCATCCAAATTTTGGGCTCCTGAAGCCAACCCCAGTGTCTCTTTAAAGTAATGTTTGGGCTCCTGCTGCTGCTGCTGCTGCTGCTGCCAATTCCAGGGTATGATTCATCCAATTTTGGGCTCCTGAAGCCAACCCCAGTGTCTCTTTAAAGTATTGTTTGGGCTCCTGCTGCTGTTGCTGCTGCCAACTCCAGGGTGTGATTCATCCAATCTTTGGGCTCCTGCTGCCAACCCCTGTGTCTCTTTAAAGTAATGTTTGGGCTCCTGCTGCTGCTGCTGCCAACTCCAGGGTGTGATTCATCCAATTTTTGGGCTCCTGAAGCCAACTCCAGGGTCTCTTTAAAGTAATGTTTGGGCTCCTGCTGCTGCTGCTGCCAACTCCAGGGTGTGATTCATCCAATTTTTGGGCTCCTGCTGCCAACCCCAGTGTCTCTTTAAAGTAATGTTTGGGCTCCTGCTGCTGCTGCCAACTCCAGGGTGTGATTCATCCAATCTTTGGGCTCCTGCTGCCAACCCCAGTGTCTCTTTAAAGTAATGTTTGGGCTCCTGCTGCTGCTGCCAACTCCAGGGTGTGATTCATCCAATTTTGGGCTCCTGAAGCCATCCCCAGTGTCTCTTTAAAGTAATGTTTGGGCTCCTGCTGCTGCTGCTGCTGTTGCTGCTGCCAACTCCAGGGTGTGATTCATCCAATCTTTGGGCTCCTGCTGCCAACCCCAGTGTCTCTTTAAAGTAATGTTTGGGCTCCTGCTGCTGCTGCCAACTCCAGGGTGTGATTCATCAAATGTTTGGGCTCCTGAAGCCAACCCCAGTGTCTCTTTAAAGTAATGTTTGGGCTCCTGCTGCTGCTGCTGCCAACTCCAGGGTGTGATTCATCCAATTTTTAGGCTCCTGAAGCCAACTCCAGTGTCTCTTTAAAGTAATATTTGGGCTCCTACTGCTGCTGCTGCCAACTCCAGGGTGTGATTCATCCAATTTTTGGGGTCCTGAAGCCAACCCCAGTATCTCTTCAAAGAAATGTTTTGGGTCCTGCTGCTGCTGCCAACTCCAGGGATTGATTCATCCAATTTTTGGGCTCCTGCTGCCAACCCCAGTGTCTCTTTAAATTAATGTTTGGGCTCCTGCTGCTGCCAACTCCAGGGTGTGATTCATCCAAATTTTGGGCTCCTGAAGCCAACCCAAGTGTCTCTTTAAAGTAATGCTTGGGCTCCTGCTGCTGCTGCTGCTGCCAACTCCAGGGTATGATTCATCCAATTTTTGGGCTCCTGAAGCCAACCCCAGTGTCTCTTTAAAGTAATGTTTGGGCTCCTGCTGCTGTTGCTGCTGCCAACTCCAGGGTGTGATTCATCCAATCTTTGGGCTCCTGCTGCCAACCCCTGTGTCTCTTTAAAGTAATGTTTGGGCTCCTGCTGCTGCTGCTGCCAACTCCAGGGTGTGATTCATCCAATTTTTGGGCTCCTGACGCCAACCCCAGTGTCTCTTTAAAGTAATGTTTGGGCTCCTGCTGCTGCTGCTGCCGCCAACTCCAGGGTGTGATTCATCCAATCTTTGGGCTCCTGCTGCCAACCCCAGTGTCTCTTTAAAGTAATGTTTGGGCTCCTGCTGCTGCTGTTGCTGCTGCCAACTCCAGGGTGTGATTCATCCAATCTTTGGGCTCCTGCTGCCAACCCCAGTGTCTCTTTAAAGTAATGTTTGGGCTCCTGCTGCTGCTGCTGCTGCTGCCAACTCCAGGGTGTGAATCATCCAATTTTTGGGCTCCTGAAGCCAACTCCAGTGTCTCTTTAAAGTAATGTTTGGGCTCCTGCTGCTGCTGCTGCCAACTCCAGGGTGTGATTCATCCAATTTTTGGGCTCCTGAAGCCAACCCCAGTGTCTTTTTAAAGTAATGTTTGGGCTCCTGCTGCTGCCAACTCCAGGGTGTGATTCATCCAATTTTTGGGCTCCTGAAGCCAACCCCAGTGTCTCTTTAAAGTAATGTTTGGGCTCCTGCTGCTGCTGCTGCCAACTCCAGGGTGTGATTCATCCAATTTTTAGGCTCCTGAAGCCAACTCCAGTGTCTCTTTAAAGTAATATTTGGGCTCCTGCTGCTGCTGCTGCCAACTCCAGGGTGTGATTCATCCAATTTTTGGGCTCCTGAAGCCAACCCCAGTATCTCTTTAAAGAAATGTTTTGGGTCCTGCTGCTGCTGCCAACTCCAGGGATTGATTCATCCAATTTTTGGGCTCCTGCTGCCAACCCCAGTGTCTCTTTAAAGTAATGTTTGGGCTCCTGCTGCTGCCAACTCCAGGGTGTGATTCATCCAAATTTTGGGCTCCTGAAGCCAACCCCAGTGTCTCTTTAAAGTAATGTTTGGGCACCTGCTGCTGTTGCTGCTGCCAACTCCAGGGTGTGATTCATCCAATCTTTGGGCTCCTGCTGCCAACCCCTGTGTCTCTTTAAAGTAATGTTTGGGCTCCTGCTGCTGCTGCCAACTCCAGGGTGTGATTCATCCAATTTTTGGGCTCCTGAAGCCAACTCCAGGGTCTCTTTAAAGTAATGTTTGGGCTCCTGCTGCTGCTGCTGCCAACTCCAGGGTGTGATTCATCCAATTTTTGGGCTCCTGCTGCCAACCCCAGTGTCTCTTTAAAGTAATGTTTGGGCTCCTGTTGCTGCTGCTGCCAACTCCAGGGTGTGATTCATCCAATCTTTGGACTCCTGCTGCAACCCCAGTGTCTCTTTAAAGTAATGTTTGGGCTCCTGCTGCTGCTGCTGCCAACTCCAGGGTGTGATTCATCCAATCTTTGGGCTCCTGCTGCCAACCCCAGTGTCTCTTTAAAGTAATGTTTGGGCTCCTGCTGCTGCTGCCAACTCCATGGTGTGATTCATCCAATCTTTGGGCTCCTGCTGCCAACCCCAGTGTCTCTTTAAAGTAATGTTTGGGCTCCTGCTGCTGCTGCCAACTCCAGGGTGGGATTCATCCAATTTTTGGGCTCCTGAAGCCAACCCCAGTGTCTCTTTAAAGTAATGTTTGGGCTCCTGCTGCTGCTGCTGCTGCCAACTCCAGGGTGTGATTCATCCAATTTTTGGGCTCCTGAAGCCAACCCCAGTGTCTCTTTAAAGTAATGTTTGGGCTCCTGCTGCTGCTGCTGCCAGCTCCAGGGTGTGAATCATCCAATTTTTGGGCTCCTGAAGCCAACTCCAGTGTCTCTTTAAAGTAATGTTTGGGCTCCTGCTGCTGCTGCTGCCAACTCCAGGGTGTGATTCATCCAATTTTTGGGCTCCTGAAGCCAACCCCAGTGTCTCTTTAAAGTAATGTTTGGGCTCCTGCTGCTGCTGCTGCCAACTCCAGGGTGTGATTCATCAAATGTATGGGCTCCTGAAGCCAACCCCAGTGTCTCTTTAAAGTAATGTTTGGGCTCCTGCTGCTGCTGCTGCCAACTCCAGGGTGTGATTCATCCAATTTTTAGGCTCCTGAAGCCAACTCCAGTGTCTCTTTAAAGTAATATTTGGGCTCCTGCTGCTGCTTCTGCCAACTCCAGGGTGTGATTCATCCAATTTTTGGGCTCCTGAAGCCAACCCCAGTATCTCTTTAAAGAAATGTTTTGGTTCCTGCTGCTGCTGCCAACTCCAGGGATTGATTCATCCAATTTTTGGGCTCCTGCTGCCAACCCCAGTGTCTCTTTAAAGTAATGTTTGGGCTCCTGCTGCTGCCAACTCCAGGATGTGATTCATCCAAATTTTGGGCTCCTGAAGCCAACCCCAGTGTCTCTTTAAAGTAATGTTTGGGCTCCTGCTGCTGCTGCTGCTGCCAACTCCAGGGTATGATTCATCCAATTTTGGGCTCCTGAAGCCAACCCCAGTGTCTCTTTAAAGTAATGTTTGGGCTCCTGCTGCTGTTGCTGCTGCCAACTCCAGGGTGTGTTTCATCTAATCTTTGGGCTCCTGCTGCCAACCCCTGTGTCTCTTTAAAGTAATGTTTGGGCTCCTGCTGCTGCTGCTGCTGCCAACTCCAGGGTGTGATTCATCCAATTTTTGGGCTCCTGACGCCAACCCCAGTGTCTCTTTAAAGTAATGTTTGGGCTCCTGCTGCTGCTGCTGCCGCCAACTCCAGGGTGTGATTCATCCAATCTTTGGGCTCCTGCTGCCAACCCCAGTGTCTCTTTAAAGTAATGTTTGGGCTCCTGCTGCTGCTGCTGCTGCCAACTCCAGGGTGTGAATCATCCAATTTTTGGGCTCCTGAAGCCAACTCCAATGTCTCTTTAAAGTAATGTTTGGGCTCCTGCTGCTGCTGCTGCTGCCAACTCCAGGGTGTGATTCATCCAATTTTTGGGCTCCTGACGCCAACCCCAGTGTCTCTTTAAAGTAATGTTTGGGCTCCTGCTGCTGCTGCTGCTGCCGCCAACTCCAGGGTGTGATTCATCCAATTTTTGGGCTCCTGCTGCCAACCCCAGTGTCTCTTTAAAGTAATGTTTGGGCACCTACTGCTGCCAACTCCAGGGTGTGATTCATCCAATCTTTGGGCTCCTGCTGCCAACCCCAGTGTCTCTTTAAAGTAATGTTTGGGCTCCTGCTGCTGCTGCCAACTCCAGGGTGTGATTCGTCCAATTTTTGGGCTCCTGAAGCCAACCCCAGTGTCTCTTTAAAGTAATGTTTGGGCTCCTGCTGCTGCTGCTGTTGCTGCTGCCAACTCCAGGGTGTGATTCATCCAATCTTTGGGCTCCTGCTGCCAACCCCAGTGTCTCTTTAAAGTAATGTTTGGGCTCCTGCTGCTGCTGCTGCTGCCAACTCCAGGGTGTGATTCATCCAATTTTTGGGCTCCTGAAGCCAACCCCAGTGTCTCTTTAAAGTAATATTTGGGCTCCTGCTGCTGCTGCCAACTCCAGGGTGTGATTCATCCAATTTTTGGGCTCCTGAAGCCAACCCCAGTGTCTCTTTAAAGTAATGTTTGGGCTCCTGCTGCTGCTGCTGCCAACTCCAGGGTGTGAATCATCCAATTTTTGGGCTCCTGAAGCCAACTCCAGTGTCTCTTTAAAGTAATGTTTGGGCTCCTTATGCTGCTGCTGCCAACTCCAGGGTTTGAATCATCCAATTTTTGGGCTCCTGAAGCCAACCCCAGTGTCTCTTTAAAGTAATGTTTGGGCTCCTGCTGCTGCTGCTGCCAACTCCAGGGTGTGATTCATCCAATTTTTGGGCTCCTGAAGCCAACCCCAGTGTCTCTTAAAAGTAATGTTTGGGCTCCTGCTGCTGCCAACTCCAGGGTGTGATTCATCAAATGTTTGGGCTCCTGAAGCCAACCCCAGTGTTTCTTTAAAGTAATGTTTGGGCTCCTGTTGCTGCTGCTGCCAACTCCAGGGTGTGATTCATCCAATTTTTAGGCTCCTGAAGCCAACCCCAGTGTCTCTTTAAAGTAATATTTGGGCTCCTGCTGCTGCTGCCAACTCCAGGGTGTGATTCATCCAATTTTTGGGCTCCTGAAGCCAACCCCAGTGTCTCTTTAAAGTAATGTTTGGGCTCCTGCTGCTGCTGCTGCCAACTCCAGGGTGTGAATCATCCAATTTTTGGGCTCCTGAAGCCAACTCCAGTGTCTCTTTAAAGTAATGTTTGGGCTCCTTATGCTGCTGCTGCCAACTCCAGGGTGTGAATCATCCAATTTTTGGGCTCCTGAAGCCAACTCCAGTGTCTCTTTAAAGTAATGTTTGGGCTCCTGCTGCTGCTGCTGCCAACTCCAGGGTGTGATTCATCCAATTTTTGGGCTCCTGAAGCCAACCCCAGTGTCTCTTAAAAGTAATGTTTGGGCTCCTGCTGCTGCCAACTCCAGGGTGTGATTCATCAAATGTTTGGGCTCCTGAAGCCAACCCCAGTGTCTCTTTAAAGTAATGTTTGGGCTCCTGCTGCTGCTGCTGCCAACTCCAGGGTGTGATTCATCCAATTTTTGGGCTCCTGAAGCCAACTCCAGTGTCTCTTTAAAGAAATGTTTTGGCTCCTGCTGCTGCTGCCAACTCCAGGGATTGATTCATCCAATTTTTGGGCTCCTGCTGCCAACCCCAGTGTCTCTTTAAAGTAATGTTTGGGCTCCTGCTGCTGCTGCTGCCAATTCCAGGGCGTGATTCATCCAAATTTTGGGCTCCTGAAGCCAACCCCAGTGTCTCTTTAAAGTAATGTTTGGGCTCCTGCTGCTGCTGCTGCTGCCAACTCCAGGGTGTGATTCATCCAATTTTGGGCTCCTGAAGCCAACCCCAGTGTCTCTTTAAAGTAATGTTTGGGCTCCTGCTGCTGTTGCTGCTGCCAACTCCAGGGTGTGATTCATCCAATCTTTGGGCTCCTGCTGCCAACCCCAGTGTCTCTTTAAAGTAATGTTTGGGCTCCTGCTGCTACTGCTGCCAACTCCAGGGTGTGATTCATCCAATTTTTGGGCTCCTGAAGCCAACCCCAGTGTCTCTTTAAAGTAATGTTTGGGCTCCTGCTGCTGCTGCTGCTGCCAACTCTGGGGTGTGAATCATCCAATTTTTGGGCTCCTGAAGCCAACTCCAGTGTCTCTTTAAAGTAATGTTTGGTCTCCTGCTGCTGCCAACTCCAGGTTGTGATTCATCCAATTTTTGGGCTCCTGAAGCCAACTCCAGTGTTTCTTTAAAGTAATATTTGAGCTCCTGCTGCTGCTGCCAACTCCAGGGTGTGATTCATCCAATTTTTGGGCTCCTGAAGCCAACCCCAGTGTCTCTTTAAAGTAATGTTTGGGCTCCTGCTGCTGCTGCTGCCAACTCCAGGGTGTTATTCATCCAATCTTTGGGCTCCTGCTGCCAACCCCAGTGTCTCTTTAAAGTAATGTTTGGGCTCCTGCTGCTGCTGCTGCGAACTCCAGGGTGTGATTCATCCAATTTTTGGGCTCCTGCTGCCAACCCCAGTGTCTCTTTAAAGTAATGTTTGGGCTTCTGCTGCTGCTGCTGCCAACTCCAGGGTGTGATTCATCCAATCTTTGGGCTCCTGCTGCCAACCCCAGTGTCTCTTTAAAGTAATGTTTGGGCTCCTGCTGCTGCTGCCAGCTCCAGGGTGTGATTCATTCAATTTTTGGGCTCCTGAAGCCAACCCCAGTGTCTCTTTAAAGTAATGTTTGGGCTCCTGCTGCTGCTGCTGCCAACTCCAGGGTGTGATTCATCCAATCTTTGGGCTCCTGCTGCCAACCCCAGTGTCTCTTTAAAGTAATGTTTGGGCTCCTGCTGCTGCTGCCAGCTCCAGGGTGTGATTCATTCAATTTTTGAGCTCCTGAAGCCAACCCCAGTGTCTCTTTAAAGTAATGTTTGGGCTCCTGCTGCTGCTGCTGACAACTCCAGGGTGTGATTCATCCAATTTTTGGGCTCCTGAAGCCAACCCCAGTGTCTCTTTAAAGTAATGTGTGGGCTCCTGCTGCTGCTTCTGCTGCTGCTGCCAACTCCAGGGTGTGAATCATCCAATTTTTAGGCTCCTGAAGCCAACTCCAGTGTCTCTTTAAAGTAATGTTTGGGGTCCTGCTGCTGCTGCCGACTCCAGGGTGTGATTCATCCAATTTTGGGCTCCTGCTGCCAACCCCAGTGTCTCTTTAAAATATTGTTTGGGATCCTGCTGCTGCTGCCAACTCCAGGGTGTGATTCATCCAATTTTTGGGCTCCTGAAGCCAACCCCAGTGTCTCTTTAAAGTAATGTTTGGGCTCCTGCTGCTGCTGCCAACTCCAGGGTGTGATTCATCCAATTTTTGGGCTCCTGAAGCCACCCCCAGTGTCTCTTTAAAGTAATATTTGGGCTCCTGCTGCTGCTGCTGCCAACTCCAGGGTAGGTTTCATCAAATTTGTGGGCTCCTGAAGCCACCCCCAGTGTCTCTTTAAATAATGTTTGGGCTCCTGCTGCTGCTGCTGCCAACTCCAGGGTGTGAATCATCCAATTTTTGGGCTCCTGAAGCCAACTCCAGTGTCTCTTTAAAGTAATGTTTGGGCTCCTGCTGCTGCTGCTGCTTCCAACTCCAGGGTGTGATTCATCCAATTTTTGGGATCCTGCTGCCAACCCCAGTGTCTCTTTAAAGTAATGTTTGGGCTCCTGCTGCTGCTGCCAACTCCAAGGTGTGATTCATCCAATCTTTGGGCTCCTGCTGCCAACCCCAGTGTCTCTTTAAAGTAATGTTTGGGCCCCCTGCTGCTGCTGCTGCCGACTCCAGGGTGTGATTCATCCAATTTTTGGGCTCCTGCTGGCAACCCCAGTGTCTCTTTAAAGTAATGTTTGGGCTCCTGCTGCTGCCAACTCCAAGGTGTGAATCATCCAATTTTTGGGCTCCTGAAGCCAACTCCAGTGTCTCTTTAATGTAATGTTTGGGCTCCTGCTGCTGCCAACTCCAGGGTGTGATTCATTCAATTTTTGGGCTCCTGAAGCCAACCCCAGTGTCTCTTTAAAGTAATGTTTGGGCTCCTGCTGCTGCTGCTGCCAACTCCAGGGTGTGAATCATCCAATTTTTGGGCTCCTGAAGCCAACTCCAGTGTCTCTTTAAAGTAATGTTTGGGCTCCTGCTGCTGCTGCTGCCAACCCCAGGGTGTGATTCATCCAATTTTTGGGCTCCTGAAGCCAACCCCAGTGTCTCTTAAAAGTAATGTTTGGGCTCCTGCTGCTGCCAACTCCAGGGTGTGATTCATCAAATGTTTGGGCTCCTGAAGCCAACCCCAGTGTCTCTTTAAAGTAATGTTTGGGCTCCTGCTGCTGCTGCTGCCAACTCCAGGGTGTGATTCATCCAATTTTTGGGCTCCTGAAGCCAACTCCAGTGTCTCTTTAAAGAAATGTTTTGGCTCCTGCTGCTGCTGCCAACTCCAGGGAATGATTCATCCAATTTTTGGGCTCCTGCTGCCAACCCCAGTGTCTCTTTAAAGTAATGTTTGGGGTCCTGCTGCTGCTGCTGCCAATTCCAGGGTGTGATTCATCCAAATTTTGGGCTCCTGAAGCCAACCCCAGTGTCTCTTTAAAGTAATGTTTGGGCTCCTGCTGCTGCTGCTGCTGCTGCCAACTCCAGGGTGTGATTCATCCAATTTTGGGCTCCTGAAGCCAACCCTAGTGTCTCTTTAAAGTAATGTTTGGGCTCCTGCTGCTGTTGCTGCTGCCAACTCCAGGGTGTGATTCATCCAATCTTTGGGCTCCTGCTGCCAACCCCAGTGTCTCTTTAAAGTAATGTTTGGGCTCCTGCTGCTGCTGCTGCCAACTCCAGGGTGTGATTCATCCAATTTTTGGGCTCCTGAAGCCAACCCCAGTGTCTCCTTAAAGTAATGTTTGTACTCCTGCTGCTGCTGTTGCTGCTGCCAACTCAAGGGTGTGATTTATCCAATCTTTGGGCTCCTGCTTCCAACCCCAGTGTCTCTTTAAAGTAATGTTTGGGCTCCTGCTGCTGCCAACTCCATGGTGTGAATCATCCAATTTTTGGGCTCCTGAAGCCAACTCCAGTGTCTCTTTAAAGTAATGTTTGGGCTCCTGCTGCTGCCAACTCCAGGGTGTGATTCATCCAATCTTTGGGCTCCTGCTGCCAACCCCAGTGTCACTTTAAAGTAATGTTTGGGCTCCTGCTGCTGCTGCCAACTCCAGGGTGTGATTCATCCAATTTTTGGGCTCCTGAAGCCAACCCCAGTGTCTCTTTAAAGTAATGTTTGGGCTCCTGCTGCTGCTGCTGCCAACTCCAGGGTGTGATTCATCCAATTTTTGGGCTCCTGAAGCCAACCCCAGTGTCTCTTTAAAGTAATGCTTGGGCTCCTGCTGCTGCTGCCAACTCCAGGGTGTGATTCATCCAATTTTTGGGCTCCTGAAGCCAACCCCAGTGTCTCTTTAAAGTACTGTTTGGGCTCCTGCTGCTGCTGCTGCCAACTCCAGGGTGTGAATCAGCCAATTTTTGGGCTCCTGAAGCCAACTTCAGTGTCTCTTTAAAGTAATGTTTGGGCTCCTGCTGCTGCTGCTGCCAACTCCAGGATGTGATTCATCCAATTTTTGGGCTCCTGAAGCCAACCCCAGTGTCTCTTTAAAGTAATGTTTGGGCTCCTGCTGCTGTTGCTGCTGCTGCCAACTCCAGGGTGTGACTCATTCAATTTTTGGGCTCCTGAAGCCAACTCCAGTGTCTCTTTAAAGTAATGTTTGGGCTCCTGCTGCTGCTGCTGCTGCTGCCAACTCCAGGGTGTGATTCATCCAATTTTTGGGCTCCTGCTTCCAACCCCAGTGTCTCTTTAAAGTAATGTTTGGGCTCCTGCTGCTGCTGCTGCCAACTCCGGGGTGTGATTCATCCAATCTTTGGGCTCCTGCTGCCAACCCCAGTGTCTCTTTAAAGTAATGTTTGGGCTCCTGCAGCTGCTGCCAACTCCAGGGTGTGAATCATCCATTTTTTGGGCTCCTGAAGCCAACTCCAGTGTATCTTTAAAGTAATGTTTGGGCTCCTGCTGCTGCTGCTGCTGCTGCCAACTCCAGGGTGTGATTCATCCAATTTTTGGGCTCCTGCTTCCAACCCCAGTGTCTCTTTAAAGTAATGTTTGGGCTCCTGCTGCTGCTGCTGCCAACTCCGGGGTGTGATTCATCCAATCTTTGGGCTCCTGCTGCCAACCCCAGTGTCTCTTTAAAGTAATATTTGGGCTCCTGCTGCTGCCAACTCCATGGTGTGAATCATTCAATTTTTGGGCTCCTGAAGCCAACTCCAGTGTCTCTTTAAAGTAATATTTGGGCTGCTGCTGCTGCTGCTGCCAACTCCAGGGTGTGATTCATCCAATTTTTGGGCTCCTGCTGCCAACCCCAGTGTCTCTTTAAAGTAATGTTTGGGCTCCTGCTGCTGCTGCTGCCAACTCCAGGGTGTGATTCATCCAATCTTTGGGCTCCTGCTGCCAACCCCAGTGTCACTTTAAAGTAATGTTTGGGCTCCTGTTGCTGCTGCCAACTCCAGGGTGTGATTCATCCAATCTTTGGGCTCCTGCTGCCAACCCCAGTGTCACTTTAAAGTAATGTTTGGGCTCCTGCTGCTGCTGCTGCCAACTCCAGGGTGTGATTCATCCAATTTTTGGGCTCCTGAAGCCAGCCCCAGTGTCTCTTTAAAGTAATATTTGGGCTCCTGCTGCTGCTGCTGCCAACTCCAGGGTGTGATTCATCCAATTTTCGGGCTCCTGAAGCCAACCCCAGTGTCTCTTTAAAGTAATGTTTGGGCTCCTGCTGCTGCTGCTGCCAACTCCAGGGTGTGAATCATCCATTTTTTGGGCTCCTGAAGCCAACTCCAGTGTATCTTTAAAGTAATGTTTGGGCTCCTGCTGCTGCTGCTGCCAACTCCAGGGTGTGAATCATCCAATTTTTGGGCTCCTGAAGCCAACTCCAGTGTCTCTTTAAAGTAATGTTTGGGCTCCTGCTGCTGCTGCTGCTGCCAACTCCAGGGTGTGATTCATCCAATCTTTGGGCTCCTGCTGCCAACCCCAGTGTATCTTTAAATTAATGTTTTGGCTCCTGCTGCTGCTGCCAACTCCAGGGTGTGATTCATCCAATTTTTGGGCTCCTGAAGCCAACCCCAGTGTCTCTTTAAAGTAATGTTTGGGCTCCTGCTGCTGCTGCTGCCAGCTCCAGGGTGTGAATCATCCAATTTTTGGGCTCCTGAAGCCAACTCCAGTGTCTCTTTAAAGTAATGTTTGGGCTCCTGCTGCTGCTGCCAACTCCAGGGTGTGAATCATCCAATTTTTGGGCTCCTGAAGCCAACTCCAGTGTCTCTTTAAAGTAATGTTTGGGCTCCTGCTGCTGCTGCTGCCAACCCCAGTGTCTCCTTAAAGTAATGTTTGTACTCCTGCTGCTGCTGTTGCTGCTGCCAACTCAAGGGCGTGATTCATCCATTTTTTGGGCTCCTGAAGCCAACCCCAGTGTCTCTTTAAAGTAATGTTTGGGCTCCTGCTACTGCTGCTGCTGCTGCTGCCAGCTCCAGTTTGTGATTCATCTAATCTTTGGGCTCCTGCTGCCAACCCCAGTGTCTCTTTAAAGTAATGTTTGGGCTCCTGCTGCTGCCAACTCCAGGGTGTGATTCATCCAAATTTTGGGCTCCTGGAGCCAACCCCAGTGTCTCTTTAAAGTAATGTTTGGGCTCCTGCTGCTGCCAACTCCAGGGTGTGAATCATCCAATTTTTGGGCTCCTGAAGCCAACCCCAGTGTCTCTTTAAAGTAATGTTTGGGCTACTGCTGCTGCTGCTGCCAACTCCAGGGTGTGATTCATCCAATTTTTGGGCTCCTGAAGCCAACCCCAGTGTCTCTTTAAAGTAATGTTTGGGCTCCTGCTGCTAGTGCTGCTGCTGCCAACTCCAGGGTGTGATTCATCCAATCTTTGGGCTCCTGCTGCCAACTCCAGTGTCTCTTTAAAGTAATGTTTGGGCTCCTGCTGCTGCTGCTGCCAACTCCAGGGTGTGATTCATCCAATTTTTGGGCTCCTGCTGCCAACCCCAGTGTCTCTTTAAAGTAATGTTTGGGCTCCTGCTGCTGTTGCTGCTGCCAACTCCAGGGTCTGATTCATCCAATTTTTGGGCTCCTGAAGCCAACCCCAGTGTCTCTTTAAAGTAATGTTTGGGCTCCGGCTGCTGCTGCCAACTCCAGGGTGTGATTCATCCAATTCTTGGGCTCCTGAAGCCAACCCCAGTGTCTCTTTAAAGTAATATTTGGGCTCCTGCTGCTGCCAACTCCATGGTGTGAATCATCCAATTTTTGGGCTCCTGAAGCCAACTCCAGTGTCTCTTTAAAGTAATGTTTGGGCTCCTGCTGCTGCTGCCAACTCCAGGGTGTGATTCATCCAATCTTTGGGCTCCTGCTGCCAACCCCAGTGTCACTTTAAAGTAATGTTTGGGCTCCTGCTGCTGCTGCCAACTCCAGGGTGTGATTCATCCAATTTTTGGGCTCCTGAAGCCAACCCCAGTGTCTCTTTAAAGTAATGTTTGGGCTCCTGCTGCTGCTGCTGCTGCTGCCAACTCCAGGGTGTGATTCATCCAATTTTAGGGCTCCTGAAGCCAACCCCAGTGTCTCTTTAAAGTAATGTTTGGGCTCCTGCTGCTGCTGCTTCCAACTCCAGGGTGTGATTCATCCAATTTTTGGGCTCCTGAAGCCAACCCCAGTGTCTCTTTAAAGTAATGTTTGGGCTCCTGCTGCTGCTGCTGCCAACTCCAGGGTGTGATTCATCCAATTTTTGGGCTCCTGAAGCCGACCCCAGTGTCTCTTTAACCCTTTAACCGCCAGCCTACCTTGAGATTTTGTCACCCTTTGTTGCCAGACCATTTTGCACTATTTTGCGCTCCACATGTTCAACTGTGATTTTTGAAGGGATTTCCCAGTATTTCCCTGGAAAATTATATATTGTTTTTTTCAGCACAGTCTGGGCTTTAACATGAAGTGTCTTGTTTGTAAGATTGTCAGTGTTTTTTAAATATTTTTGTGGAAAATATGTTAAAAAAAACCAAAAAAACATTTTTTTTACAATTTGTAGTGCGTTTTCTTAATAAAACATGCAAGTTATTTCAGGAAATCATATTGTGTGTAAAAGCCTTATTGCTCCCGATTGCAACAGTACCACATATGTATTGGTAGACACCCTTTCTTGCCCAGGAGACACGTAAAACTGAAAATAGCGACTGAGCCAATTTTGAAAGAAAACTCAACCATTTTGCTCTCCTTGCAGTTTTTCAACCAAAACACCACTTTTCAATTAAAATACCCCCCACAAACCACATGTTCCCTGAAAGTACACACCTCAAGCGTTCTAGGAGTACCAGGCTTGTTGTTGTAGCTGCAGCTTTCTGGACGCAAGCCTTCCCGAAACTCACTGGTTGTACCGGATTTCCCTAAAAAAATAGCAAAAATGCAGCATTAAGACCAAATTTTTCTATAAAAATCATGCGCTAACCAAAAAAAACTAATCAAATCTGAAATGGCAAGGTCCCCTGAACAGAACAATACCCAACATGCATAGCTACCTCCAAGGGTAAGGTTGCCAATTACCCCAAAGCAAAGCGTATGCATAACGGGCATTTCACTTGAAATTTCCTGCTCTGCAGACAAAGTGCACACCTTGCGCTTTTTCAACCAAAACACCACTTTTCAATTAAAATACCCCCCACAAACCACATGTTCCCTGAAAGTACACACCTCAAGCGTTCTAGGAATACCAGGCTTGTTGTTGTAGCTGCAGCTTTCTGGGCGCAAGCCTTCCCGAAACTCACTGGTTGTACCGGATTTCCCTAAAAAAATAGCAAAAATGCAGCATTAAGACCAAATTTTTCTATAAAAATCATGCGCTAACCAAAAAAAACTAATCAAATCTGAAATGGCAAGGTCTTCTGAACAGAACAATACCCAACATGCATAGCTACCTCCAAGGGTAGGGTTGCCAATTACCCCAAAGCAAAGCGTATGCATAACGGGCATTTCCATTGAAATTTCCTGCTCTGCAGACAAAGTGCGCACCTTGCGCTTTTTCAACAAAAACATCACTTTTCAATAAAAATACCCCCCACAAACCACATGTTCCCTGAAAGTACACACCTCAAGCGTTCTAGGCGTACCAGGCTTGTTGTTGTAGCTGCAGCTTTCTGGGCGCAAGCCTTCCCGAAACTCACTGGTTGTACTGGATTTCCCTAAAAAAATAGCAAAAATGCAGCATTAAGACCAATTTTTTCTATAAAAAACATGCGCTAACCAAAAAAAACTAATCAAATCTGAAATGGCAAGGTCTTCTGAACAGAACAATACCCAACATGCATAGCTACCTCCAAGGGTAGGGTTGCCAATTACCCCAAAGCAAAGCGTATGCATAACGGGCATTTCACTTGAAATTTCCTGCTCTGCAGACAAAGTGCGCACCTTGCGCTTTTTCAACCAAAACACCACTTTTCAATTAAAATACCCCCCACAAACCACATGTTCCCTGAAAGTACACACCTCAAGCGTTCTAGGCGTACCAGGCTTGTTGTTGTAGCTGCAGCTTTCTGGGCGCAAGCCTTCCCGAAACTCACTGGTTGTACCGGATTTCCCTAAAAAAATAGCAAAAATGCAGCATTAAGACCAAATTTTTCTATAAAAATCATGCGCTAACCAAAAAAAACTAATCAAATCTGAAATGGCAAGGTCCCCTGAACAGAACAATACCCAACATGCATAGCTACCTCCAAGGGTAAGGTTGCCAATTACCCCAAAGCAAAGCGTATGCATAACGGGCATTTCACTTGAAATTTCCTGCTCTGCAGACAAAGTGCGCACCTTGCGCTTTTTCAACCAAAACACCACTTTTCAATAAAAATACCCCCCACAAACCACATGTTCCCTGAAAGTACACACCTCAAGCGTTCTAGGAATACCAGGCTTGTTGTTGTAGCTGCAGCTTTCTGGGCGCAAGCCTTCCCGAAACTCACTGGTTGTACCGGATTTCCCTAAAAAAATAGCAAAAATGCAGCATTAAGACCAAATTTTTCTATAAAAAACATGCGCTAACCAAAAAAAACTAATCAAATCTGAAATGGCAAGGTCCCCTGAACAGAACAATACCCAACATGCATAGCTACCTCCAAGGGTAGGGCTGCCAATTACCCCAAAGCAAAGCGTATGCATAACGGGCATTTCCATTGAAATTTCCTGCTCTGCAGACAAAGTGCGCACCTTGCGCTTTTTCAACCAAAACATCACTTTTCATTAAAAATACCCCCCACAAACCACATGGTCCCTGAAAGTACACACCTCAAGCGTTCTAGGAGTACCAGGCTTGTTGTTGTAGCTGCAGCTTTCTGGACGCAAGCCTTCCTGAAACTCACTGGTTATACTGGTTGTTGTGGAGGTTGGTCTTCCCCTGGGGAAGGGCGCCGGAACCACCGAACTGGCCAGATTTACTTGTTGGTCATGGGGCACGGGCGCCCCTATGGGCATGCGCTCGGGAGCCCCGTGACCAAACTGAAAAAAAAAACCACACATATACACACACACTTCCTCTCCAAAATCAACATCTATTTTTTTTTAGTTTTTTTTAAATACCTTTTCTTCCGGGGTCTCTTCCTCAGCACTTCAGTCAGTCACACGTCCCTGACCCAGTAGGTGGGCGGAGTCCGGTGGCCTGCTCTCATGTCCCGCGCTGGCAATGCTCTTTAACCAATGGCTGAGGCGGGGCAGGCAGGGCGAGGAGGCCAATCAAGATGCCAGCTGTCAGAGCCGACCGAGATGGAGGCCAGGTGGGTGCGAGCGCGGCCGCCAGGGAGCACATGATCGCCTGGGGGTGACAGGATGGATGGCTGCATGGGAGGGTGATAGGATGGATGGATGGCGGCATGGGGGTGACAGGATGGATGGATGGCGGCATGGGGGTGACAGGATGGATGGATGGCGGCATGGGGGTGACAGGATGGATGGATGGATGGCGGCATGGGGGTGACAGGATGGATGGATGGATGGCGGCATGGGGGTGACAGGATGGATGGATGGATGGCGGCATGGGGGTGACAGGATGGATGGATGGATGGCGGCATGGGGGTGACAGGATGGATGGATGGATGGCGGCATGGGGGTGACAGGATGGATGGATGGATGGCGGCATGGGGGTGACAGGATGGATGGATGGATGGCGGCATGGGGGTGACAGGATGGATGGATGGATGGCGGCATGGGGGTGACAGGATGGATGGATAGATGGCGGCATGGGGGTGACAGGATGGATGGATGGCGGCATGGGGGTGACAGGATGGATGGATGGATGGCGGCATGGGGGTGACAGGATGGATGGATGGATGGCGGCATGGGGGTGACAGGATGGATGGATGGATGGCGGCATGGGGGTGACAGGATGGATGGATGGATGGATGGATGGATGGCGGCATGGGGGTGACAGGATGGATGGATGGATGGCGGCATGGGGGTGACAGGATGGATGGATGGATGGCGGCATGGGGGTGACAGGATGGATGGATGGATGGCGGCATGGGGGTGACAGGATGGATGGCGGCATGGGGGTGACAGGATGGATGGATGGATGGCGGCATGGGGGTGACAGGATGGATGGATGGATGGCGGCATGGGGGTGACTGGATGGATGGCGGCATGGGGGTGACTGGATGGATGGCGGCATGGGGGTGACTGGATGGATGGCGGCATGGGGGTGACTGGATGGATGGCGGCATGGGGGTGACTGGATGGATGGCGGCATGGGGGTGACTGGATGGATGGCGGCATGGGGGTGACAGGATGAATGGATGGCTGCATGGGGGTGACAGGATGAATGGATGGCTGCATGGGGGTGACAGGATGAATGGATGGCTGCATGGGGGTGACAGGATGAATGGATGGCTGCATGGGGGTGACAGGATGAATGGATGGCTGCATGGGGGTGACAGGATGAATGGATGGCGGCATGGGGGTGACAGGATGAATGGATGGCTGCATGGGGGTGACAGGATGAATGGATGGCTGCATGGGGGTGACAGGATGAATGGATGGCTGCATGGGGGTGACAGGATGAATGGATGGATGGCGGCATGGGGGTGACAGGATGGATGGATGGATGGCGGCATGGGGGTGACTGGATGGATGGCGGCATGGGGGTGACTGGATGGATGGCGGCATGGGGGTGACTGGATGGATGGCGGCATGGGGGTGACTGGATGGATGGCGGCATGGGGGTGACTGGATGGATGGCGGCATGGGGGTGACTGGATGGATGGCGGCATGGGGGTGACTGGAGGGATGGCGGCATGGGGGTGACTGGATGGATGGCGGCATGGGGGTGACAGGATGAATGGATGGCTGCATGGGGGTGACAGGATGAATGGATGGCTGCATGGGGGTGACAGGATGAATGGATGGCTGCATGGGGGTGACAGGATGAATGGATGGCTGCATGGGGGTGACAGGATGAATGGATGGCTGCATGGGGGTGACAGGATGAATGGATGGCTGCATGGGGGTGACAGGATGAATGGATGGCTGCATGGGGGTGACAGGATGAATGGATGGCTGCATGGGGGTGACAGGATGAATGGATGGATGGATGGATGGATGGCAGCATTCCATAACGATCGCCTTTACATGGCGGCGGCGACAGACAGATGATCAGCGGCGCGGGCGGGCGGGGGGGGGGGCGGGCGATCGGGCGGGGGCGGTCGATCGGGCGGGGGGGGGGGCGGGCGATCGGGCGGGGGGGGGGTCGGGGATCGGTATTACTTACGGTCGCCCTGACCCCCTGGGCTCCGGAAAGGTTTCTGCTCCAGCGTCATCTGATGAGGTAAGCAGGGGGCGCCGGCTGATGACAGCTGCCGTGCGCCCCCTGCTGATTGGTCAGGGGAGCGATCGGGTGACTTGGTTCACACCCAGGTCACCTCCCCCTGACCCCTGGACTCCCTGCAAGCTGCTCCACAGCAACGGTCCCGCTGATGCCCCCCCGATGGCCCGGAAGGTAAGGGAACGCTAGCTACGTGAAATTCACGTAGCTGGCGTTTAACGACAGGAGAGGCAGCTACGTGAATTTTACGTAGCTGGCGCTAGAAGGGTTAAAGTAATATTTGGGCTCCTGCTGCTGCTGCCAACTCCAGGGTCTAATTCATCCAATTTTGGGCTCCTGAAGCCAACCCCAGTGTCTCTTTAAAGTAATGTTTGGGCTCCTGCTGCTGCTGCTGCCAACTCCAGGGTGTAATTCATCCAATCTTTGGGCTCCTGCTGCCAACCCCAGTGTCTCTTTAAAGTAATGTTTGGGCTCCTGCTGCTGCTGCCAACTCCAGGGTGTGATTCATCCAATTTTTGGGCTCCTGAAGCCAACCCCAGTGTCTCTTTAAAGTAATATTTGGGCTCCTGCTGCTGCTGCCAACTCCAGGGTGTAATTCATTCAATTTTGGGCTCCTGAAGCCAACCCCAGTGTCTCTTTAAAGTAATGTTTGGGCTCCTGCTGCTCCTGCTGCTGTTGCTGCCAACTCCAGGGTGTGAATCATCCAATTTTTGGGCTCCTGAAGCCAACTCCAGTGTCTCTTTAAAGTAATGTTTGGGCTCCTGCTGCTGCTGCTGCCAACTCCAGGATGTGATTCATCCAATTTTTGGGCTCCTGAAGCCAACCCCTGTGTCTCTTTAAAGTAATGTTTGGGCTCCTGCTGCTGCTGCTGCCAACTCCAGGGTGTGAATCATCCAATTTTTGGGCTCCTGAAGCCAACTCCAGTGTCTCTTTAAAGTAATGTTTGGGCTCCTGCTGCTGCTGCTGCCAACTCCAGGGTGTAATTCATCCAATCTTTGGGCTCCTGCTGCCAACCCCAGTGTCTCTTTAAAGTAATGTTTGGGCTCCTGCTGCTGCTGCTGCCAACTCCAGGGTGTGATTCATCCAATCTTTGGGCTCCTGAAGCCAACCCCAGTGTCTCTTTAAAGTAATGCTTGGGCTCCTGCTGCTGCTGCTGCCAACTCCAGGGTGTGATTCATCCAATCTTTGGGCTCCTGCTGCCAACCCCAGTGTCTCTTTAAAGTAATGTTTGGGCTCCTGCTGCTGCTGCCAACTCCAGGGTGTGATTCATCCAATTTTTGGGCTCCTGAAGCCGACCCCAGTGTCTCTTTAAAGTAATATTTGGGCTCCTGCTGCTGCTGCCAACTCCAGGGTCTAATTCATCCAATTTTGGGCTCCTGAAGCCAACCCCAGTGTCTCTTTAAAGTAATGTTTGGGCTCCTGCTGCTGCCAACTCCAGGGTGTGAATCATCCAATTTTTGGGCTCCTGAAGCCAACTCCAGTGTCTCTTTAAAGTAATGTTTGGGCTCCTGCTGCTGCTGCTGCCAACTCCAGGGTGTGATTCATCCAATTTTTGGGCTCTTAAAGCCAACCCCAGTGTCTCTTTAAAGTAATGTTTGGGCTCCTGCTGCTGCTGCCAACTCCAGGGTGTGAATCATCCAATTTTTGGGCTCCTGAAGCCAACTCCAGTGTCTCTTTAAAGTAATGTTTGGGCTCCTGCTGCTGCTGCTGCCAACCCCAGTGTCTCCTTAAAGTAATGTTTGGGCTCCTGCTGCTGCTGCTGTTGCTGCTGCCAACTCCAGGGTGTGATTTATCCAATCTTTGGGCTCCTGCTTCCAACCCCAGTGTCTCTTTAAAGTAATGTTTGGGCTCCTGCTGCTGCTGCCAACTCCAGGGTGTGATTCATCCAATTTTTGGGCTCCTGAAGCCATCCCCAGTGTCTCTTTAAAGTAATGTTTGGGCTCCTGCTGCTGCTGCTGCTGCCAACTCCAGGGCGTGATTCATCCAATTTTTGGGCTCCTGAAGCCAACTCCAGTGTCTCTTTAAAGTAATGCTGGGGCTCCTGCTGCTGCTGCCAACTCCAGGGTGTGATTCATCCAATTTTTGGGCTCCTGCTGCCAACCCCAGTGTCTCTTTAAAGTAATGTTTGGGCTCCTGCTGCTGCTGCTGCCAACTCCAGGGTGTGATTCATCCAATTTTTGGGCTCCTACTGTCAACCCCAATGTCTCTTTAAAGTAATGTTTGGGCTCCTGCTGCTGCTGCTGCCAACTCTAGGGTGTGATTCATCCAATTTTTGGGCTCCTGCTGCCAACCCCAGTGTCTCTTTAAAGTAATGTTTGGGCTCCTGCTGCTGCCAACTCCAGGGTGTGATTCATCCAATTTTTGGGCTCCTGCTGCCAACCCCAGTGTCTCTTTAAAGTAATGTTTGGGCTCCTGCTGCTGCTGCCAACTCCAGGGTTTGATTCATCCAATTTTGGGGCTCCTGAAGCCAATCCCAGTGTCTCTTTAAAGTAATGTTTGGGCTCCTGCTGCTGCTGCTACTGCCATCTCCAGGGTGTGAATCATCCAATTTTTGGGCTCCTGAAGCCAACTCCAGTGTCTCTTTAAAGTAATGTTTGGGCTCCTGCTGCTGCCAACTCCAGGGTGTGATTCATCCAATTTTTGGGCTCCTGAAGCCAACCCCAGTGTCTCTTTAAAGTAATGTTTGGGCTCCTGCTGCTGCTGCTGCTGCCAACTCCAGGGTGTGAATCATCCAATTTTTGGGCTCCAGAAGCCAACTCCAGTGTCTCTTTAAAGTAATGTTTGGGCTCCTGCTGCTGCTGCCAACTCCATGGTGTGATTCATCCAATATTTGGGCTCCTGAAGCCAACCCCAAAGTCTCTTTAAAGTAATATTTGGGCTCCTGCTGCTGCTGCCAACTCCAGGGTGTGATTCATCCAATTGTTGGGCTCCTGAAGCCATCCCCAGTGTCTCTTTAAAGTAATGTTTGGGCTCCTCCTGCTGCTGCTGCTGCCAACTCCAGGGTGTGATTCATCCAATTTTTGGGCTCCTGCTGCCAACCCCAGTGTCTCTTTAAAGTAATGTTTGGGCTCCTGCTGCTGCTGCCAACTCCAGGGTGTGATTCATCCAATCTTTGGGCTCCTGCTGCCAACCCCAGTGTCTCTTTAAAGTAATGTTTGGGCTCCTGCTGCTGCTGCCAACTCCAGGGTGTGATTCATCCAGTTTTTGGGCTCCTGCTGCCAACCCCAGTGTATTTTTAAAGTAATGTTTGGGCTCCTGCTGCTGTTGCTGCTGCCAACTCCAGGGTGTGATTCATCCAATTTTTGGGCTCCTGAAGCCAACCCCAGTGTCTCTTTAAAGTAATGTTTGGGCTCCTGCTGCTGCTGCTGCCAACTCCAGGGTGTGATTCATCCAATTTTTGGGCTCCTGAAGCCAACTCCAGTGTCTCTTTAAGGTAAGGCTTGGGCTCCTGCTGCTGCTGCTGCTGCCAACTCCAGGGTGTGATTCATCCAATTTTTGGGCTCCTGAAGCCAACCCCAGTGTCTCTTTAAAGTAATGTTTGGGCTCCTGCTGCTGCTGCCAACTCCAGGGTGTGATTCGTCCAATTCTTGGGCTCCTGAAGCCAACCCCAGTGTCTCTTTAAAGTAATATTTGGGCTCCTGCTGCTGCCAACTCCATGGTGTGAATCATCCAATTTTTGGGCTCCTGAAGCCAACTCCAGTGTCTCTTTAAAGTAATGTTTGGGCTCCTGCTGCTGCTGCTGCTGCCAACTCCAGGGTGTGATTCATCCAATTTTTGGGCTCCTGCTGCCAACCCCAGTGTCACTTTAAAGTAATGTTTGGGCTCCTGCTGCTGCTGCCAACTCCAGGGTGTGATTCATCCAATTTTTGGGCTCCTGAAGCCAACCCCAGTGTCTCTTTAAAGTAATGTTTGGGCTCCTGCTGCTGCTGCTGCCAACTCCAGGGTGTGATTCATCCAATTTTTGGGCTCCTGAAGCCAACCCCAGTGTCTCTTTAAAGTAATATTTGGGCTCCTGCTGCTGCTGCTGCCAACTCCAGGGTGTGATTAATCCAATTTTTGGGCTCCTGAAGCCAACCCCAGTGTCTCTTTAAAGTAATGTTTGGGCTCCTGCTGCTGCCAACTCCAGGGTGTGAATCATCCAATTTTTGGGCTCCTGAAGCCAACTCCAGTGTCTCTTTAAAGTAATGTTTGGGCTCCTGCTGCTGCTGCCAACTCCAGGATGTGATTCATCCAATTTTTGGGCTCCTGAAGCCAACCCCAGTGTCTCTTTAAAGTAATGTTTGGGCTCCTGCTGCTGCTGCTGCTGCCAACTCCAGGGTGTGAGTCATCCAATTTTTGGGCTCCTGAAGCCAATTCCAGTGTCTCTTTAAAGTAATGTTTGGGCTCCTGCTGCTGCTGCTGCTGCTGCCAACTCCAGGGTGTGATTCATCCAATCTTTGGGCTCCTGCTGCCAACCCCAGTGTATATTTAAAGTAATGTTTGGGCTCCTGCTGCTGCTGCTGCCAACTCCAGGATGTGATTCATCCAATTTTTGGGCTCCTGAAGCCAACCCCAGTGTCTCTTTAAAGTAATGTTTGGGCTCCTGCTGCTGCTGCTGACAACTCCAGGGTGTGAATCATCCAATTTTTGGGCTCCTGAAGCCAACTCCAGTGTCTCTTTAAAGTAATGTTTGGGCTCCTGCTGCTGCTGCCAACTCCAGGGTGTGATTCATCCAATCTTTGGGCTCCTGCTGCCAACCCCAGTGTATCTTTAAAGTAATGTTTGGGCTCCTGCTGCTGCTGCCAACTCCAGGGTGGGATCCATCCAATTTTTGGGCTCCTGAAGCCAACCCCAGTGTTTCTTTAAAGTAATATTTGGGCTCCTGCTGCTGCTGCTGCCAACTCCAGGGTGTGAATCATCCAATTTTTGGGCTCCTGAAGCCAACTCCAGTGTCTCTTTAAAGTAATGTTTGGGCTCCTGCTGCTGCTGCTGCCAACTCCAGGGTGTAATTCATCCAATCTTTGGGCTCCTGAAGCCAACTCCAGTGTCTCTTTAAAGTAATATTTGGGCTCCTGCTGCTGCTGCTGCCAACTCCAGGGTGTGATTCATCCAATTTTTGGGCTCCTGAAGCCAACCCCAGTGTCTCTTTAAAGTAATGTTTGGGCTCCTGCTGCTGTTGCTGCTGCCACCTCCAGGGTGTGAATCATCCAATTTTTGGGCTCCTGAAGCCAACTCCAGTGTCTCTTTAAAGTAATGTTTGGGCTCCTGCTGCTGCTGCCAACTCCAGGATGTGATTCATCCAATTTTTGGGCTCCTGAAGCCAACCCCTGTGTCTCTTTAAAGTAATGTTTGGGCTCCTGCTGCTGCTGCTGCCGCTGCCAACTCCAGGGTGTGAATCATCCAATTTTTGGGCTCCTGAAGCCAACTCCAGTGTCTCTTTAAAGTAATGTTTGGGCTCCTGCTGCTGCTGCTGCCAACTCCAGGGTGTAATTCATCCAATCTTTGGGCTCCTGCTGCCAACCCCAGTGTCTCTTTAAAGTAATGTTTGGGCTCCTGCTGCTGCTGCCAACTCCAGGGTGTGATTCATCCAATTTTTGGGCTCCTGAAGCCGACCCCAGTGTCTCTTTAAAGTAATATTTGGGCTCCTGCTGCTGCTGCCAACTCCAGGGTCTAATTCATCCAATTTTGGGCTCCTGAAGCCAACCCCAGTGTCTCTTTAAAGTAATGTTTGGGCTCCTGCTGCTGCCAACTCCAGGGTGTGAATCATCCAATTTTTGGGCTCCTGAAGCCAACTCCAGTGTCTCTTTAAAGTAATGTTTGGGCTCCTGCTGCTGCTGCTGCCAACTCCAGGGTGTGATTCATCCAATTTTTGGGCTCTTAAAGCCAACCCCAGTGTCTCTTTAAAGTAATGTTTGGGCTCCTGCTGCTGCTGCCAACTCCAGGGTGTGAATCATCCAATTTTTGGGCTCCTGAAGCCAACTCCAGTGTCTCTTTAAAGTAATGTTTGGGCTCCTGCTGCTGCTGCTGCCAACCCCAGTGTCTCCTTAAAGTAATGTTTGGGCTCCTGCTGCTGCTGCTGTTGCTGCTGCCAACTCCAGGGTGTGATTTATCCAATCTTTGGGCTCCTGCTTCCAACCCCAGTGTCTCTTTAAAGTAATTTTTGGGCTCCTGCTGCTGCTGCCAACTCCAGGGTGTGATTCATCCAATTTTTGGGCTCCTGAAGCCATCCCCAGTGTCTCTTTAAAGTAATGTTTGGGCTCCTGCTGCTACTGCTGCTGCCAACTCCAGGGCGTGATTCATCCAATTTTTGGGCTCCTGAAGCCAACTCCAGTGTCTCTTTAAAGTAATGCTGGGGCTCCTGCTGCTGCTGCCAACTCCAGGGTGTGATTCATCCAATTTTTGGGCTCCTGCTGCCAACCCCAGTGTCTCTTTAAAGTAATGTTTGGGCTCCTGCTGCTGCTGCTGCCAACTCCAGGGTGTGATTCATCCAATTTTTGGGCTCCTGCTGTCAACCCCAATGTCTCTTTAAAGTAATGTTTGGGCTCCTGCTGCTGCTGCTGCCAACTCTAGGGTGTGATTCATCCAATTTTTGGGCTCCTGCTGCCAACCCCAGTGTCTCTTTAAAGTAATGTTTGGGCTCCTGCTGCTGCCAACTCCAGGGTGTGATTCATCCAATTTTTGGGCTCCTGCTGCCAACCCCAGTGTCTCTTTAAAGTAATGTTTGGGCTCCTGCTGCTGCTGCCAACTCCAGGGTTTGATTCATCCAATTTTTGGGCTCCTGAAGCCAATCCCAGTGTCTCTTTAAAGTAATGTTTGGGCTCCTGCTGCTGCTGCTACTGCCATCTCCAGGGTGTGAATCATCCAATTTTTGGGCTCCTGAAGCCAACTCCAGTGTCTCTTTAAAGTAATGTTTGGGCTCCTGCTGCTGCCAACTCCAGGGTGTGATTCATCCAATTTTTGGGCTCCTGAAGCCAACCCCAGTGTCTCTTTAAAGTAATGTTTGGGCTCCTGCTGCTGCTGCTGCTGCCAACTCCAGGGTGTGAATCATCCAATTTTTGGGCTCCAGAAGCCAACTCCAGTGTCTCTTTAAAGTAATGTTTGGGCTCCTGCTGCTGCTGCCAACTCCATGGTGTGATTCATCCAATATTTGGGCTCCTGAAGCCAACCCCAAAGTCTCTTTAAAGTAATATTTGGGCTCCTGTTGCTGCTGCCAACTCCAGGGTGTGATTCATCCAATTGTTGGGCTCCTGAAGCCATCCCCAGTGTCTCTTTAAAGTAATGTTTTGGCTCCTCCTGCTGCTGCTGCTGCCAACTCCAGGGTGTGATTCATCCAATTTTTGGGCTCCTGCTGCCAACCCCAGTGTCTCTTTAAAGTAATGTTTGGGCTCCTGCTGCTGCTGCCAACTCCAGGGTGTGATTCATCCAATCTTTGGGCTCCTGCTGCCAACCCCAGTGTCTCTTTAAAGTAATGTTTGGGCTCCTGCTGCTGCTGCCAACTCCAGGGTGTGATTCATCCAGTTTTTGGGCTCCTGCTGCCAACCCCAGTGTTTTTTTAAAGTAATGTTTGGGCTCCTGCTGCTGTTGCTGCTGCCAACTCCAGGGTGTGATTCATCCAATTTTTGGGCTCCTGAAGCCAACCCCAGTGTCTCTTTAAAGTAATGTTTGGGCTCCTGCTGCTGCTGCTGCCAACTCCAGGGTGTGATTCATCCAATTTTTGGGCTCCTGAAGCCAACTCCAGTGTCTCTTTAAGGTAAGGCTTGGGCTCCTGCTGCTGCTGCTGCTGCCAACTCCAGGGTGTGATTCATCCAATTTTTGGGCTCCTGAAGCCAACCCCAGTGTCTCTTTAAAGTAATGTTTGGGCTCCTGCTGCTGCTGCCAACTCCAGGGTGTGATTCGTCCAATTCTTGGGCTCCTGAAGCCAACCCCAGTGTCTCTTTAAAGTAATATTTGGGCTCCTGCTGCTGCCAACTCCATGGTGTGAATCATCCAATTTTTGGGCTCCTGAAGCCAACTCCAGTGTCTCTTTAAAGTAATGTTTTGGGCTCCTGCTGCTGCTGCTGCTGGCAACTCCAGGGTGTGATTCATCCAATTTTTGGGCTCCTGCTGCCAACCCCAGTGTCACTTTAAAGTAATGTTTGGGCTCCTGCTGCTGCTGCCAACTCCAGGGTGTGATTCATCCAATTTTTGGGCTCCTGAAGCCAACCCCAGTGTCTCTTTAAAGTAATGTTTGGGCTCCTGCTGCTGCTGCTGCCAACTCCAGGGTGTGATTCGTCCAATTTTTGGGCTCCTGAAGCCAACCCCAGTGTCTCTTTAAAGTAATATTTGGGCTCCTGCTTCTGCTGCTGCCAACTCCAGGGTGTGATTAATCCAATTTTTGGGCTCCTGAAGCCAACCCCAGTGTCTCTTTAAAGTAATGTTTGGGCTCCTGCTGCTGCCAACTCCAGGGTGTGAATCATCCAATTTTTGGGCTCCTGAAGCCAACTCCAGTGTCTCTTTAAAGTAATGTTTGGGCTCCTGCTGCTGCTGCCAACTCCAGGATGTGATTCATCCAATTTTTGGGCTCCTGAAGCCAACCCCAGTGTCTCTTTAAAGTAATGTTTGGGCTCCTGCTGCTGCTGCTGCTGCCAACTCCAGGGTGTGAGTCATCCAATTTTTGGGCTCCTGAAGCCAACTCCAGTGTCTCTTTAAAGTAATGTTTGGGCTCCTGCTGCTGCTGCTGCTGCTGCCAACTCCAGGGTGTGATTCATCCAATCTTTGGGCTCCTGCTGCCAACCCCAGTGTATATTTAAAGTAATGTTTGGGCTCCTGCTGCTGCTGCTGCCAACTCCAGGATGTGATTCATCCAATTTTTGGGCTCCTGAAGCCAACCCCAGTGTCTCTTTAAAGTAATGTTTGGGCTCCTGCTGCTGCTGCTGCTGCTGACAACTCCAGGGTGTGAATCATCCAATTTTTGGGCTCCTGAAGCCAACTCCAGTGTCTCTTTAAAGTAATGTTTGGGCTCCTGCTGCTGCTGCCAACTCCAGGGTGTGATTCATCCAATCTTTGGGCTCCTGCTGCCAACCCCAGTGTATCTTTAAAGTAATGTTTGGGCTCCTGCTGCTGCTGCCAACTCCAGGGTGTGATCCATCCAATTTTTGGGCTCCTGAAGCCAACCCCAGTGTTTCTTTAAAGTAATATTTGGGCTCCTGCTGCTGCTGCTGCCAACTCCAGGGTGTAATTCATCCAATTTTGGGCTCCTGCTTCCAACCCCAGTGTCTCTTTAAAGTAATGTTTGGGCTCCTGCTGCTGCTGCTGCCAACTCCAGGGTGTGATTCATCCAATCTTTGGGCTCCTGCTGCCAACCCCAGTGTATATTTAAAGTAATGTTTGGGCTCCTGCTGCTGCTGCTGCCAACTCCAGGATGTGATTCATCCAATTTTTGGGCTCCTGAAGCCAACTCCAGTGTCTCTTTAAAGTAATGTTTGGGCTCCTGCTGCTGCTGCTGCTGCTGCCAACTCCAGGGTGTGAATCATCCAATTTTTGGGCTCCTGAAGCCAACTCCAGTGTCTCTTTAAAGTAATGTTTGGTCTCCTGCTGCTGCTGCCAACTCCAGGGTGTGATTCATCCAATCTTTGGGCTCCTGCTGCCAACCCCAGTGTATCTTTAAAGTAATGTTTGGGCTCCTGCTGCTGCTGCCAACTCCAGGGTGTGATCCATCCAATTTTTGGGCTCCTGAAGCCAACCCCAGTGTTTCTTTAAAGTAAAATTTGGGCTCCTGCTGCTGCTGCTGCCAACTCCAGGGTGTAATTCATCCAATTTTGGGCTCCTGCTTCCAACCCCAGTGTCTCTTTAAAGTAATGTTTGGGCTCCTGCTGCTGCTGCTGCCAACTCCAGGGTGTGAATCATCCAATTTTTGGGCTCCTGAAGCCAACTCCAGTGTCTCTTTAAAGTAATGTTTGGGCTCCTGCTGCTGCCAACTCCAGGGTGTGATTCATCCAATTTTTGTTCTCCTGAAGCCAACCCCAGTGTCTCTTTAAAGTAATGTTTGGGCTCCTGCTGCTGCTGCCAACTCCAGGGTGTGAATCATCCAATTTTGGGGCTCCTGAAGCCAACTCCAGTGTCTCTTTAAAGTAATGTTTGGGCTCCTGCTGCTGCTGCTGCCAACCCCAGTGTCTCCTTAAAGTAATGTTTGGGCTCCTGCTGCTGCTGTTGCTGCTGCCAACTCCAGGGTGTGATTTATCCAATCTTTGGGCTCCTGCTTCCAACCCCAGTGTCTCTTTAAAGTAATGTTTGGGCTCCTGCTGCTGCTGCCAACTCCAGGGTGTGATTCATCTATTTTTTGGGCTCCTGAAGCCAACCCCAGTGTCTCTTTAAAGTAATGTTTGGGCTCCTGCTGCTGCTGCTGCTGCTGCTGCCAGCTCCAGTGTGTGATTCATCCAATCTTTGGGCTCCTGCTGCCAACCCCAGTGTCTCTTTAAAGTAATGTTTGGGCTCCTGCTGCTGCTGCCAACTCCAGGGTGTAATTCATCCAATTTTTGGGCTCCTGAAGCCAACTCCAGTGTCTCTTTAAAGTAATGTTTGGGCTCCTGCTGCTGCTGCTGCCAACTCCAGGGTGTGATTCATCCAATTTTTGGGCTCCTGAAGCCAACCCCAGTGTCTCTTTAAAGTAATGTTTGGGCTCCTGCTGCTGTTGCTGCTGCCACCTCCAGGGTGTGAATCATCCAATTTTTGGGCTCCTGAAGCCAACTCCAGTGTCTCTTTAAAGTAATGTTTGGGCTCCTGCTGCTGCTGCTGCCAACTCCAGGGTGTGATTCATCCAATTTTTGGGCTCCTGAAGCCAACCCCAGTGTCTCTTTAAAGTAATGTTTGGGCTCCTGCTGCTGCTGCTGCCAACTCCAGGGTGTGATTCATCCAATTGTTGGGCTCCTGAAGCCATCCCCAGTGTCTCTTTAAAGTAATGTTTGGGCTCCTGCTGCTGCTGCTGCCAACTCCAGGGTGTAATTCATCCAATTTTTGGGCTCCTGCTGCCAACCCCAGTGTCTCTTTAAAGTAATGTTTGGGCTCCTGCTGCTGCTGCCAACTCCAGGGTGTGATTCATCCAATCTTTGGGCTCCTTCTGCCAACCCCAGTGTCTCTTTAAAGTAATGTTTGGGCTCCTGCTGCTGCTGCCAACTCCAGGGTGTGATTCATCCAGTTTTTGGGCTCCTGCTGCCAATCCCAGTGTCTCTTTAAAGTAATGTTTGGGCTCCTGCTGCTGTTGCTGCTGCCAACTCCAGGGTGTGATTCATCCAATTTTTGGGCTCCTGAAGCCAACCCCAGTGTCTCTTTAAAGTAATGTTTGGGCTCCTGCTGCTGCTGCTGCCAACTCCAGGGTGTGATTCATCCAATTTTTGGGCTCCTGAAGCCAACTCCAGTGTCTCTTTAAGGTAAGGCTTGGGCTCCTGCTGCTGCTGCTGCCAACTCCAGGGTGTGATTCATCCAATTTTTGGGCTCCTGAAGCCAACCCCAGTGTCTCTTTAAAGTAATGTTTGGGCTCCTGCTGCTGCTGCCAACTCCAGGGTGTGATTCATCCAATTCTTTGGCTCCTGAAGCCAACCCCAGTGTCTCTTTAAAGTAATATTTGGGCTCCTGCTGCTGCCAACTCCATGGTGTGAATCATCCAATTTTTGGGCTCCTGAAGCCAACTCCAGTGTCTCTTTAAAGTAATGTTTGGGCTCCTGCTGCTGCTGCCAACTCCAGGGTGTGATTCATCCAATTTTTGGGCTCCTGCTGCCAACCCCAGTGTCACTTTAAAGTAATGTTTGGGCTCCTGCTGCTGCTGCTGCTGCCAACTCCAGGGTGTGATTCATCCAATTTTTGGGCTCCTGAAGCCAACCCCAGTGTCTCTTTAAAGTAATATTTGGGCTCCTGCTGCTGCTGCTGCCAACTCCAGGGTGTGATTAATCCAATTTTTGGGCTCCTGAAGCCAACCCCAGTGTCTCTTTAAAGTAATGTTTGGGCTCCTGCCAACTCCAGGGTGTGAATCATCCAATTTTTGGGCTCCTGAAGCCAACTCCAGTATCTCTTTAAAGTAATGTTTGGGCTCCTGCTGCTGCTGCTGCCAACTCCAGGATGTGATTCATCCAATTTTTGGGCTCCTGAAGCCAACCCCAGTGTCTCTTTAAAGTAATGTTTGGGCTCCTGCTGCTGCTGCTGCTGCTGCTGCTAACTCCAGGGTGTGAGTCATCCAATTTTTGGGCTCCTGAAGCCAACTCCAGTGTCTCTTTAAAGTAATGTTTGGGCTCCTGCTGCTGCTGCTGCTGCCAACTCCAGGGTGTGATTCATCCAATCTTTGGGCTCCTGCTGCCAACCCCAGTGTATATTTAAAGTAATGTTTGGGCTCCTGCTGCTGCTGCTGCCAACTCCAGGATGTGATTCATCCAATTTTTGGGCTCCTGAAGCCAACCCCAGTGTCTCTTTAAAGTAATGTTTGGGCTCCTGCTGCTGCTGCTGCTACCAACTCCAGGGTGTGAATCATCCAATTTTTGGGCTCCTGAAGCCAACTCCAGTGTCTCTTTAAAGTAATGTTTGGGCTCCTGCTGCTGCTGCTGCTGCTGCCAACTCCAGGGTGTGATTCATCCAATCTTTGGGCTCCTGCTGCCAACCCCAGTGTATCTTTAAAGTAATGTTTGGGCTCCTGCTGCTGCTGCCAACTCCAGGGTGTGATCCATCCAATTTTTGGGCTCCTGAAGCCAACCCCAGTGTTTCTTTAAAGTAATATTTGGGCACCTGCTGCTGCTGCTGCCAACTCCAGGGTGTAATTCATCCAATTTTGGGCTCCTGCTTCCAACCCCAGTGTCTCTTTAAAGTAATGTTTGGGCTCCTGCTGCTGCTGCTGCCAACTCCAGGGTGTGAATCATCCAATTTTTGGGCTCCTGAAGCCAACTCCAGTGTCTCTTTAAAGTAATGTTTGGGCTCCTGCTGCTGCCAACTCCAGGGTGTGATTCATCCAATTTTTGTTCTCCTGAAGCCAACCCCAGTGTCTCTTTAAAGTAATGTTTGGGCTCCTGCTGCTGCTGCCAACTCCAGGGTGTGAATCATCCAATTTTGGGGCTCCTGAAGCCAACTCCAGTGTCTCTTTAAAGTAATGTTTGGGCTCCTGCTGCTGCTGCTGCCAACCCCAGTGTCTCCTTAAAGTAATGTTTGGGCTCCTGCTGCTGCTGTTGCTGCTGCCAACTCCAGGGTGTGATTTATCCAATCTTTGGGCTCCTGCTTCCAACCCCAGTGTCTCTTTAAAGTAATGTTTGGGCTCCTGCTGCTGCTGCCAACTCCAGGGTGTGATTCATCTATTTTTTGGGCTCCTGAAGCCAACCCCAGTGTCTCTTTAAAGTAATGTTTGGGCTCCTGCTGCTGCTGCTGCTGCTGCTGCCAGCTCCAGTGTGTGATTCATCCAATCTTTGGGCTCCTGCTGCCAACCCCAGTGTCTCTTTAAAGTAATGTTTGGGCTCCTGCTGCTGCTGCCAACTCCAGGGTGTAATTCATCCAATTTTTGGGCTCCTGAAGCCAACTCCAGTGTCTCTTTAAAGTAATGTTTGGGCTCCTGCTGCTGCTGCTGCCAACTCCAGGGTGTGATTCATCCAATTTTTGGGCTCCTGAAGCCAACCCCAGTGTCTCTTTAAAGTAATGTTTGGGCTCCTGCTGCTGTTGCTGCTGCCACCTCCAGGGTGTGAATCATCCAATTTTTGGGCTCCTGAAGCCAACTCCAGTGTCTCTTTAAAGTAATGTTTGGGCTCCTGCTGCTGCTGCTGCCAACTCCAGGGTGTGATTCATCCAATTTTTGGGCTCCTGAAGCCAACCCCAGTGTCTCTTTAAAGTAATGTTTGGGCTCCTGCTGCTGCTGCTGCCAACTCCAGGGTGTGATTCATCCAATTGTTGGGCTCCTGAAGCCATCCCCAGTGTCTCTTTAAAGTAATGTTTGGGCTCCTGCTGCTGCTGCTGCCAACTCCAGGGTGTAATTCATCCAATTTTTGGGCTCCTGCTGCCAACCCCAGTGTCTCTTTAAAGTAATGTTTGGGCTCCTGCTGCTGCTGCCAACTCCAGGGTGTGATTCATCCAATCTTTGGGCTCCTTCTGCCAACCCCAGTGTCTCTTTAAAGTAATGTTTGGGCTCCTGCTGCTGCTGCCAACTCCAGGGTGTGATTCATCCAGTTTTTGGGCTCCTGCTGCCAATCCCAGTGTCTCTTTAAAGTAATGTTTGGGCTCCTGCTGCTGTTGCTGCTGCCAACTCCAGGGTGTGATTCATCCAATTTTTGGGCTCCTGAAGCCAACCCCAGTGTCTCTTTAAAGTAATGTTTGGGCTCCTGCTGCTGCTGCTGCCAACTCCAGGGTGTGATTCATCCAATTTTTGGGCTCCTGAAGCCAACTCCAGTGTCTCTTTAAGGTAAGGCTTGGGCTCCTGCTGCTGCTGCTGCCAACTCCAGGGTGTGATTCATCCAATTTTTGGGCTCCTGAAGCCAACCCCAGTGTCTCTTTAAAGTAATGTTTGGGCTCCTGCTGCTGCTGCCAACTCCAGGGTGTGATTCATCCAATTCTTTGGCTCCTGAAGCCAACCCCAGTGTCTCTTTAAAGTAATATTTGGGCTCCTGCTGCTGCCAACTCCATGGTGTGAATCATCCAATTTTTGGGCTCCTGAAGCCAACTCCAGTGTCTCTTTAAAGTAATGTTTGGGCTCCTGCTGCTGCTGCCAACTCCAGGGTGTGATTCATCCAATTTTTGGGCTCCTGCTGCCAACCCCAGTGTCACTTTAAAGTAATGTTTGGGCTCCTGCTGCTGCTGCTGCTGCCAACTCCAGGGTGTGATTCATCCAATTTTTGGGCTCCTGAAGCCAACCCCAGTGTCTCTTTAAAGTAATATTTGGGCTCCTGCTGCTGCTGCTGCCAACTCCAGGGTGTGATTAATCCAATTTTTGGGCTCCTGAAGCCAACCCCAGTGTCTCTTTAAAGTAATGTTTGGGCTCCTGCCAACTCCAGGGTGTGAATCATCCAATTTTTGGGCTCCTGAAGCCAACTCCAGTATCTCTTTAAAGTAATGTTTGGGCTCCTGCTGCTGCTGCTGCCAACTCCAGGATGTGATTCATCCAATTTTTGGGCTCCTGAAGCCAACCCCAGTGTCTCTTTAAAGTAATGTTTGGGCTCCTGCTGCTGCTGCTGCTGCTGCTGCTAACTCCAGGGTGTGAGTCATCCAATTTTTGGGCTCCTGAAGCCAACTCCAGTGTCTCTTTAAAGTAATGTTTGGGCTCCTGCTGCTGCTGCTGCTGCCAACTCCAGGGTGTGATTCATCCAATCTTTGGGCTCCTGCTGCCAACCCCAGTGTATATTTAAAGTAATGTTTGGGCTCCTGCTGCTGCTGCTGCCAACTCCAGGATGTGATTCATCCAATTTTTGGGCTCCTGAAGCCAACCCCAGTGTCTCTTTAAAGTAATGTTTGGGCTCCTGCTGCTGCTGCTGCTACCAACTCCAGGGTGTGAATCATCCAATTTTTGGGCTCCTGAAGCCAACTCCAGTGTCTCTTTAAAGTAATGTTTGGGCTCCTGCTGCTGCTGCTGCTGCTGCCAACTCCAGGGTGTGATTCATCCAATCTTTGGGCTCCTGCTGCCAACCCCAGTGTATCTTTAAAGTAATGTTTGGGCTCCTGCTGCTGCTGCCAACTCCAGGGTGTGATCCATCCAATTTTTGGGCTCCTGAAGCCAACCCCAGTGTTTCTTTAAAGTAATATTTGGGCTCCTGCTGCTGCTGCTGCCAACTCCAGGGTGTAATTCATCCAATTTTGGGCTCCTGCTTCCAACCCCAGTGTCTCTTTAAAGTAATGTTTGGGCTCCTGCTGCTGCTGCTGCCAACTCCAGGGTGTGAATCATCCAATTTTTGGGCTCCTGAAGCCAACTCCAGTGTCTCTTTAAAGTAATGTTTGGGCTCCTGCTGCTGCCAACTCCAGGGTGTGATTCATCCAATTTTTGTTCTCCTGAAGCCAACCCCAGTGTCTCTTTAAAGTAATGTTTGGGCTCCTGCTGCTGCTGCCAACTCCAGGGTGTGAATCATCCAATTTTTGGGCTCCTGAAGCCAACTCCAGTGTCTCTTTAAAGTAATGTTTGGGCTCCTGCTGCTGCTGCTGCCAACCCCAGTGTCTCCTTAAAGTAATGTTTGGGCTCCTGCTGCTGCTGTTGCTGCTGTCAACTCCAGGGTGTGATTTATCCAATCTTTGGGCTCCTGCTTCCAACCCCAGTGTCTCTTTAAAGTAATGTTTGGGCTCCTGCTGCTGCTGCTGCTGCCAACTCCAGGGTGTGATTCATCTATTTTTTGGGCTCCTGAAGCCAACCCCAGTGTCTCTTTAAAGTAATGTTTGGGCTCCTGCTGCTGATGTTGCTGCTGCCAGCTCCAGTGTGTGATTCATCCAATCTTTGGGCTCCTGCTGCCAACCCCAGTGTCTCTTTAAAGTAATGTTTGGGCTCCTGCTGCTGCTGCCAACTCCAGGGTGTGATTCATCCAATTTTTGGGCTCCTGAAGCCAACTCCAGTGTCTCTTTAAAGTAATGTTTGGGCTCCTGCTGCTGCTGCTGCCAACTCCAGGGTGTGATTCATCCAATTTTTGGGCTCCTGAAGCCAACTCCAGTGTCTCTTTAAAGTAATGTTTGGGCTCCTGCTGCTGCTGCTGCCAACCCCAGTGTCTCCTTAAAGTAATGTTTGGGCTCCTGCTGCTGCTGTTGCTGCTGTCAACTCCAGGGTGTGATTTATCCAATCTTTGGGCTCCTGCTTCCAACCCCAGTGTCTCTTTAAAGTAATGTTTGGGCTCCTGCTGCTGCTGCTGCTGCCAACTCCAGGGTGTGATTCATCTATTTTTTGGGCTCCTGAAGCCAACCCCAGTGTCTCTTTAAAGTAATGTTTGGGCTCCTGCTGCTGATGTTGCTGCTGCCAGCTCCAGTGTGTGATTCATCCAATCTTTGGGCTCCTGCTGCCAACCCCAGTGTCTCTTTAAAGTAATGTTTGGGCTCCTGCTGCTGCTGCCAACTCCAGGGTGTGATTCATCCAATTTTTGGGCTCCTGAAGCCAACTTCAGTGTCTCTTTAAAGTAATGTTTGGGCTCCTGCTGCTGCTGCTGCCAACTCCAGGGTGTGATTCATCCAATTTTTGGGCTCCTGAAGCCAACCCCAGTGTCTCTTTAAAGTAATGTTTTGGCTACTGCTGCTGTTGCTGCTGCCACCTCCAGGGTGTGAATCATCCAATTTTTGGGCTCCTGAAGCCAACTCCAGTGTCTCTTTAAAGTAATGTTTGGGCTCCTGCTGCTGCTGCTGCCAACTCCAGGGTGTGATTCATCCAATTTTTGGGCTCCTGAAGCCAACCCCAGTGTCTCTTTAAAGTAATGTTTGGGCTCCTGCTGCTGCTGCTGCTGCTGCCAACTCCAGGGTGTGATTCATCCAATCTTTGGGCTCATGCTGCCAACTCCAGTGTCTCTTTAAAGTAATGTTTGGGCTCCTGCTGCTGCTGCTGCCAACTCCAGGGTGTGATTCATCCAATTTTTGGGCTCCTGAAGCCAATTCCAGTGTCTCTTTAAAGTAATGTTTGGGCTCCTGCTGCTGCCAACTCCAGGGTGTGATTCATCCAATTTTGGGCTCCTGCTGCCAAATGCAGTGTCTCTTTAAAGTAATATTTGGGCTTCTGCTGCTTGCAACTGCAGGGTGTGATTCATCCAATCTTTGGGCTCCTGCAGCCAACTCCAGTGTCTCTTTCAAGCTATGTTTGGGCTCCTGCTGCTGCTGCTGCTGCTGCTTGAAACTCCAGGGTGTGTCAGTCAATTTTTGGGCTCCTGCTGCTGCCAACTCCAGTGTCTCTTCCAGCCAATGTTTGGGTTCCTGCTGCTGCTTGCAACTCCAGGGTGTGATTCATCCAATTTTTGTGCTCCTGCTGCTGCCAACTCCAGTGTCTCTTTAAAGCAATGTTTGGGCTCCTGCCCCTCATAGTGATGCCACTTCAATTCTCTGTAATTGTGCTGCTCTGCGATTCTATTAGCGATGCCTCTGATCTGCATGTGATATTTATTTACAGTATTATTTAACTAACCCAGCACGCATCCTATGCGTGTTACAGCAAGGCAAAATGGTTTACAACCCTATTGAGGCTCTAGGAGGCTCAGAAATAGCCGTTTTTAATACCGTTTCTTCGCGAATAAATTCGTGTCGAAACGATTTTTGTCGGAAAATTTGCCGAATCAGTCGAATCAAATTTTTCAAAAGTTCGCTCATCTCTAGAAGTGATGGGAGTGAAATTATGCATGCGAGCACTTTAATGAGTTAAGTTTGTAGTGCGCAGGTGCCAGATCGTAAGAATTCCGTCTGGACGAATATTTTTGGAAAAAGTGAAACAGGATGTATCGGGAAACGGAAAGGATTCGTGTGAGGATACAATGGGAAAAGGGCAAAAACGAAAGGCTACGTTGTTAGCTGAGAAAATGAATCTGAAAAGTCTCGATGGAAAATGACATCCTCGTACGTGTACTCTGGCATACGAGTGGACGGAAGCTTTACTGAAGGTTTACGAAGCATGCTTGGAATCGCTCGCACATTCATACGAGAGCGGGAACTTTTGAAAATGATACGACAACGGCACTAAAACGAAAGTTTTTTTGTGTCTCTCTGAATCGAGGCAATTGTCTGACCATGCGCCCATCACCCTCACTTTCAAGTCGAGCTGAGCCTCCGTTCCTAAGAGTTGGTCCTGGAGATTGAATAATTCAGTGCTAGAGGACCAGAGAGTGCTAGAGGAAGTGCAGAAGGATGCCCAGGATTTCTTTGAGTTGAACTCTGACCCAGAGGTCTCCCTGAGGGTCCTATGGGGGGCCCATAAGTGTTATGTCAGGGGGTCATTGATAAAGCAGGGGGCCAGGATTAAAAGGGAAAAAATGGAACACACCCTGGGCCTCCTCAGAGACATAGGTAAATTGGGAGCGCTCCACGAGCAGTCCCTTTCTGCCGCCCACTTGCCGACTCTTACTATGAGAAGCTGAAAATGGCCTACTGCGAAAAAAAGCTCAAATGGTACAATGCCGTCAGGCTTTTTATGAGCCGGGTGACAAGTGTGGCAGATTGCTGGCTAGGGCCCTGCAGGCTGAGAGAGCAAAACCTTTATCCCTAAGATAACTAATTCCAAGGGGAGGGTTTCCATCTTGCAGACCTGCATAACCTGCTGGAGGCTCAGGGAGGTAATGTGTAGTATATCAGTAATCCTGCGATGCCCATGCTCCCAGAACAGGTAATTCCTGATCTTGAGAAGCCGATCTCACTGGAAGAGTTACAGATGGCGGTTGCTACCATGGCACCGGGCTCTGATGGGCTGCACCTTCAATATTACAAAAAATTGTTTCCTCACCTGGCCCAGAAGCTGCTGTAATGATGAACTCCATCATGGACGTAGACTCTTTCCCCAGAGATACACTGAGCACTCACATTGTGGTGGTTCCTAAAGAAATAAGGACCCCAATCTGTCCCATTTCATTACTTAACACAGATATTAAGCTGTTTGTGAAAATGTTGGCGTCCAGTATTGCTCCACACCTGCACCTTGTGGTTGGCCCTGACCAATTGGGATTTATGTCCCAAAGGGAAGCTAGGGAAAACACCACCAAAGTGTTGGGAATGGTGCACTTGGCATAGGACATAGAACATTCCCGTTCTGCTGCTCTCCACCAACACCGAAAAGGCTTTCGAGTCAACTGGCAGTTTATGAGGTCTGCCCTGAGACATGTTGGGCTAGGCCCGAATATGATGAAATAGATAAAGAGCCTGTATGCTCTCCCTCGGCATCGGTGAGAGTTAACGGGTTGACCTCGGGTTCTCTTGAGATTCCGAATGGGACAAGGCAGGACTGCCCCCTCTCGCCATTGATCTTTATTTTGGTGCTGGAGCCTCTGCTGTGCACGGTGCAGGGGAATCCCGATGTCAGAGGCCTGGAAAATGGGTCTGGTCACTATAAGGTGGCAGCCTATACTGATGATCTTATCTTTTTCTTGTCCTGCTCAGAAACTTCCCTTGGGAACTAAGGAGATACTGGACCCTTTCAGGATATAAGGTTACCTTTCAAAAATCCGAGGTGCTGAACGTCAACTTGGATAGAGAGAAAAATATAGTATAAACGCACACTGGTCAGAGGGTGCAAGACCAGGGGCAGTCCCAAAGCCACGCAATGTAATTGAAACAAAATTTGGTCAGGGACAAAAAGGTCAGCACTCCTAAAAAGTTAAATGCTTTAATGTGAAATCCTTAAAAATATCTCCACAATAAAAAAAAGCCTTAAAAACAATATCAGACCCTGGCAGATTGAAGTTAGCCAAGCATTCTTACGCGTGTTGGATGCAGCGGGTCCTTATTCATAGATAAAAGCATGGCCTGAAAACAACATTTAAATAGTGTAACATGTACTCACCCATAGCCCCCTACACGCTGCACGCATCCACATCGCACGACCTCCGGAAGTCTGGTGACGTCACCAAGGACGAGCCGCCGCTAGCCCCAATCAAAGGCAAAGCTCGAGGACCAATCAGAGGGGAGAAAGCCCCTCGTCATAGGCTGATGTGCTCACATTGGAGCACGCATTGGAGCAGGCAACAGCGACAACAAACAGACACCGGCGGTGAGGGCAGGGAGCGGTGGATATTAAAGAGAGGGAGGTGGATTAAAGAAAAGAGGGTATAAATGATATAATAATAGTACTCACCCCTACGCCACCACCGCGCCAGTCAAACCTGCTCAACCCAGCTGCCGGGAACCAAATGATGTCACCGATGAGCATGCGGTTGCCCAGAAACAGCGAAGACAAAAGGACACCAGCAGCAGGGCAGGGGGATGACACAAATGGGACAGGGGGGCGAATAAAATCAATGCTAATAAGACAACGTGGACTTGATGATGAATTAACAGTGCTACTGTAGTTAATACCAGAATAATAACATGGAAAAGAGCTGTGTGGCACAATGCATACAAATAATAGAACCATGATTAAGGAGTGATAACAGCAATTGCAAAGATAAAAACATGATTGGGAAAATGTCATCAAATCTGCTATAAAGTTCTGAAATTCACTCAAATATGAATATAGATGTAAAAAGGAATAATTACAGGTCATAATTACATAGAACCTTGTATAATAGCTGAGAATAATAAATCACTATATATTACATGAAAACCACTTATATAATAAGGTTGATTGAAAAAAATGTAACAAATGATGTTAAAGACAAGTAAATTATAAAGGATACGGGCCAACTAGATGAATAAACACAGAAGTGTGCATAAAAAATGCAGGAGTTAACATCCTGCGGTATAAGCATGAGAATCTTCAGGAGGACCCAAACCTTTTGATAGTAAAGAAATAACAATATATATAAGAAAAATCTCAAGGGAGAGGAATCATCTGTCAGTTATTAGAGAAATGTCCCATTTTTAGTAGGATGAAGATCCAGTAGGCTTCCCTAGACAATAATTTCCTCTGAATATCACCACCTCTCGGACCCAAATAGATTTTCTCAATGGCATTGACCGTAAATATCCTGTCCTTCATGTTGCTGATTGTGATATTTAGCTACATTGGAATTTTTATTGGTATCTAATTTGCCAATACCCTGTAAGTGCTCCGAAATTCGTACCTTTTATTTGAGCCTTTGTGCAGCCTACATATTGTTTGTGGCAGTACATACATGTAACAAGGTAAGTGACCAATCTTGAGTTACAGTTTAGTAAAGATCTGATAGTAAAGCTCCTGCCTGTGGCTGTAGAGACAAAACTATTGCCTTTATCTACATATTTACAAAGGCTACAACGGGTGGTTCCACATGGGAAAAATCCCATAGTGGCAAGCCAAGTGGAATTCTCTGAGCGTGGCATCTGAAAGAAACTTGGCGAAAGAGAATTAGCCAAGCTAGGGAACTTTTGGCTCACCACACGGACCCCTCTATCTACAACTGCTTGGAGAAGAGGGTCGGCTCTCAATATAGGTAGATTATTTTTGATGATTCTACTGATCTTAGATAATTCCAATGTGTAGGGAGTGCTAAAGGTCACTCCCTCGGAATGACCCAAACAGTTTCTATGCTTTTTATTACCTAAGATAGTGTCGCGGGACTTTGTTCGAGCTATATTTCTAGCTCTGGAGAGAATCCAAGCGGGGTATCCCCTATTGGCCAGCATAGATTGTATTTGGTCGGACTCTTCAAGAAAGGCATCCGTTCAGGAACAATTTTGCCTACTGCGTACCATCTCCCCCACCAGAATGGATTTAATAGTGTGTGGGGGATGGCAACTAGATGCTCGTAGTATATTGTTGCCTGCAGTGGGTTTGCGGTAAGTGAAGGTTTAAAGTGTATGATTCTGTTCATCCACCATCAATTTGAGATGTAAAAAGTCGATCTCCATTGGATTGGTGTGGGCTGTGAATTCCTAATTTAAATCGTTACAGTTGCAGTATTGAATGAATGACATTAAATCATCCTTTGTGCCCGTCCAAATCAAAAACAGATCATTGATATATCTGTGTTAAGTAATGATTGAAGATTGCCACTGATTTCTATCCCCATATATGGAATGGTGTTCCCACCATCCCATGTATAGGTTGGCTAGAGAGGGGGAAAAGGGTGCACCCATAGAGGCTCCGCAGAGGTGTAAGTATAAAGTATTGTCAAAAACAAAATAATTATGTTTCAATAAGAATTCAGTGGTCATAATAATAATAAAGGAACATAAATCAGAATCAAAATCGGAGAAATGTTGCAGATGAAATTCTAGGGCATTGATCGCTAAGTCATGAGGAATTGAGGAGTACAAGAACAACATTAGAAAGTAATTGTATAAAATGGCCCGTATCTCATAGAAACCCACCCAGGGAGTCTCAGCACCAGTGGTTGTAACATAGCATCAAGCCACTTACCTAGGGGCTCGTTGAGTCCACCTATACCCACCACAATAGGTCTACCCTTTGGGGGATTATCCTGTTTGTGGATTTTTGGTAAGTGGTGGAATAATGGGATCACCGGATTAGCCACCTTAAGGTGATCCGCCATCCTAGGTGGCAACACACCAAGTGAGAACCCCTCATCCACCAACTTAAAAAGGGCATCCTGAAATATTTTAGTAGTGTTGAGGGCCAATTTTTTGTAGGTGACTGTATCGTTAAGTTGTCGTATTGCCTCATCCCTGTATGTAAGCTTGTTAAGTACAACTATCTTGTCTGCCTGTCTAATGACAATCTGATCATTATTTTTGACATCAGAGAGGGCACTAGCCTCATCCGGTGTCAAGTTATTTTTCCGGACCGGCTGGTTGTCAGGCCTCTTGAAATAGGGTCAAAATTTCACCCCTAGAATTTACAGGGTAGAAATCAGAGTTACATATTTGGGGTGCCAGGGGGGTACTCACACAACAGAAAGCTGACTTTTGATGTGAGACTCAATCCCAGAGGCAAAAATGGCCTCTAGGGTTTGGTCTGCAGCATCACCGTTGTGGTTGAAAACCAAAATATCATCTGGAGCATCCCCTATGGTGTCACCCTTTTGGTCCATCCCAATGTCGGAAAAATGTTGTTTAAGCGTAAGTGCTCTTAAAAATTTATTGACATCTAAAAGGGTACGAAAGGGGTCAAAATGAGTGTCTGGAACAAAAGATAAGCCTTTAGAAAGAAGTCTCGGCAGATGAAAAAACATGGTCAGATAAATTCAACACATTATTAGGTTCTAATACCGGGTCCTGCGATGGCCCTGTCTTGGGGCCACGTTTGTGTCTGTGACCTGCCTTCCTACATGGTCTCTTTGAACATCAACATCCCTGTGGCCAGGTTCCAGGGATCCAGGGCTTATTCCCCTTTCGCTGGGTGGAAGGGTATGTGGACTATCTGGGCACAAGAATTAGCAGCGATCTCTCATGGCTTGGGAGGTGCAATGTCGTGTTGTATCATATGGTGGTGCACTTAAACAGTGTAGTTGATTGGTGCATCCATGGTCAACACAAGCAGTGGGTTTGTTTGGAGGAGAGCTTCTTAGAGTTCCCAATAAAGGTAGCCCACTGGATAGCTAGTGATAGGACACTACTATAAGCCCTACACTAAGCATCTGTCACCTTCCCCCTCTCCCATGTACCCAATCCTGGGTAATCCGCAGTTTACTCCAAGGTGTAGGGGTCAGACCTCAAGGTTATGGGTGGAAGCGGGTGTCTACAGGATGGGACACTTCTTGGAGGGAGATGGCTGGGCTGCCCTAGAGGGGCTGGCACATACGTTCGGGATCCCTGGATGGTCGTCCTGGCAACGCATGCAGCTGGTGCACTTCATCGCCTCTTTACAAGCACAAAAGGAGGGTGGACAGGAGCTCACTACCTTTGAGGTGATATGCAAAAGTAATAGAGAAGAGAGACACACTCTCTTGAGGATCTACAAGATGTTAGTAGCCCCCCCCCCCAGAGGTGGAAGACCCCCATTTCCTTGGTAAATGGGAGAAGGACATAAATGTAACCTGGACGCCTGAGCAACGCCAAAAAATTCTTGCTCTTCCACACAGGGCCTCAATTTGCACTAGATATCAGGAGTGTGGGTACAAATTGCTTACAAGATGGTACAGGGTCCCAGTGGACCTAAATAGATGGTTCTCTGGGACTCCTGCTGAGTGCTGGAGATGCGGTGGGGAGAGGGGGGATATATGTTCTGGATGTGCCCCAAACTGAAGGAATTCTGAGACATGGTCAGATGGGTCACAGAGAAGGTGTGTTGCTCAGAGATACGGGAGGATCCCGCTCTCTGTCTCTTCCACAAGTCGGGAGTCCATCTCTATAACATGCCATCTTCTGAACACCGCTAAATCCTGTATACCGCAGATGTGGAAGAGCAGAGAGCCTCCTTCCATAACAATGTGGTTCCAGAGAGTGAATGATATTATGAGGTTTGAAAATCTTATGGGATAACAATCATGAGAAGTTCTTGACAAACTGGTACGGTTGGATGGCCTTTACAGAGTCACTGGAGGGGAGAAAACTGTTGGGCATGGCCTGAGGGGCGTCACTCTCCACTTACCCCCCCGCCCTATGGTGTCGTAACACCCTTGTCCGTTTTAATGTGCCTAGTGGTTATTTCATAGAGGCTCACTCCATATGCACAACCAGATGCATAAGTCAACTGCATGAAAGATTCTGGCCACCGAGATAAGGCAGGTAGGGCGCACCAGTGGAGGCCCAGTCAAATTGCCAGACGTCTCCTACAGGTGCTGGTCCTGAGATGCTGGGGGGGTCTTGAGGTGCCAAAAGGCTAACCCTGCGACGGAGGGTGGTCTGGAACTTATGATATGGCGATGTAATATGCTTTGGGCATTACTGAGTCTTATATGTACTGTATCGGTTTATGTTGTATTGTGATGCCAGGAAACTTTCTTGAAAATAAAAATAAAGAATTTATAAAAAACGTACAATTGACAAAAAAAAAAAAAAAAAAAAAAATATATATATATATATATATATATATATATATATATATATATATATATATGGTATCGCAGAAATTGTGGTGATGAAGGTGTTGGAGAAACTGTACAACCGACTTCCAGTCTATGCTGGAGTGACTTTTACTATGTTTTATTGTAGTTTGTAGCTATTGCAGGTTATGACACTAGATGACGCTGTTACCAGTGCACAACTGCATTTTTCTGTTGTATTGTTATTTACTGTCTATTGAGCTGCAAGGTCTTCTCTTCCTGTCTTTGTCATTGTTATTAAGCCACCATGTAAGGTGACATTTTCTTACTGCATTCATGCTTGAGTAAAACCAGTTCCTGTTATACCACTATTGTTTACCTGGATTACAACTCCGCTGCACCCAGCACGCAGCACTCATACTCTGCAACAGGTTATGGGCCCAGTGACCGGATGAAGCCACAGCGAACAGATAAAGCCCAGTGACCAGACGCGGCCAAGGCAGAGCAAGGCCCAGAACGGGGGACAGTGCAGCCGATGTGGAGATCAACATAAGGAAGCTTTCCACAGAGACATCTCCTGTATACAAGTAACACTGTTCATATATATATATATATATATATATATATATATATATAGAGAGAGAGAGAGAGAGAGAATGGCCAGCAGCTCAGATATTAAACGCTGAGTGGCCAAGCTGAACAATGACAATTATCAGCTATGGCAGTTTAAAGTGGAAATGCTATTATCCACAGATGACTTGTGGGAGGTTATCACTACAGCTTACTAGTAGTAGATGATCAACTTATTCATATACGTAGTGAAAATACAGCAAAAGGCATGTGAGATGTACTGAAAAGACTGCATGAGAGATCCAGTTTAAACAGCAAATTGTTTCTGCTGAGGAAACTTTACAAAATGAGGCTTAGCAGAGAACAGGACATGCAAGACCACATAAATGCCATGCTGGAAGTGATTGCACAACTCAGATTAGTCAGTGAGAATATAACAGACACTCACGCAGTCCCCATTATGTTGTGCAGCTTGCCCGAGACATACACAGCACTGAATCATGTGTTGGAGACAAATAGGGATGAGCGAATCGATCCAAACGAACCCGGATTCGATCCGCTTTTCATGAAAAATTCGATTCGGATCGAATCCGAATTTCCCTGTGCTTCGATCGCTCAAAGTTTTTCTTTAACATCCATTCACTTACATTACAGGCATTCTAAGATGGCGGACGGATCATGTCCAGACATCTACCCTGCTCCAGTGCATACTGGGGCAGTCACATGCAGCCTATCAGCAGCCAGCAAGCCCGGTGACGTCACAGCGCTATTTAAGGCGGCGGACATCTTGCTTTTCTTCATTTCTCTATTGCATTCGTGAGAGACAGGGCACTGCTGTATTCAGGGAGAGACAGTTAGAGAGCCAGGGACAGGCAGGAGACAGGCAGGAGACGGGCAGGAAGTCAGCGAGAAGCAGGGAAAGTTAGGAAAAATCGGAGGCAGTGACAGGGAGATTTTTTTTTTTTTCATCCAGCCTGCGTGTTACTGGCTGGCTGACTGGCTTTGTTAGCTGTTTCAGGCTGCTTATAAACTTTTGATGTTGTGCATATATACTGAACTGATTTCAAGTCTGCTGTGGGAACATTACCATTTTGTAAGATCTCATTAGCCTCTGTATTTCCTCTAAGCTGCACACTTATTTAAAGTAATTTGGTCTGTTGCAGCCTGCTTAGACACTTTTGCTGTGCATATATACTGATCTCAAGTCTACTGTGGGGGCATCCCATTCTAAAACATCCCATTAGCCTCTGTATTTCCTCTAAGCGGCACACTTATTTAAAGTAATTTGGCCTGTTGCAGCCTGCTTAGACACTTTTGCTGTGCATATATACTGATCTCAAGTCTGTTGTGGGGGCATCCCATTCTGTAACATACCATACCCCTCTTGATCTTCACTAAGCTGCACACTTATTTAAAGTAATTTGGCCTGTTGGAGCCTGCTTATCCACTGTTGCTGTGCATATATACTGATCTCATGTCTGCTGTGGGGGCATCCCATTCTATAGCATACCATACCCCTCTTGATCTTCACTAAGCTGCACACTTATTTAAAGTAATTTGGCCTGTTGCAGCCTGCTTAGACACTTTTACTGTGCACATATACTGATCTCAAGTCTGCTGTGGGGGTATCCCATTCTGTAACATACCATGCCCCTGTTGATCTTCACTAAGCTGCACACTTATTTAAAGTAATTTGGCCTGTTGGAGCCTGCTTATCCACTGTTGCTGTGCATATATACTGATCTCAGGTCTGCTGTGGGGGCATCCCATTCTACAACATACCATACCCCTCTTGATCTTCACTAAGCTGCACACTTATTTAAAGTAATTTGGCCTGTTGCATCCTGCTTAGACACTTTTGCTGTGCATATATCCTGATTTCAAGTCTGCTCTGGGGGCATCCCATTCTGTAACATACCATACCCCTCTTGATCTTCACTAAGCTGCACACTTATTTAAAGTAATTTGGCCTGTTGGAGCCTGCTTATCCACTGTTGCTGTGCATATATACTGATCTCATGTCTGCTGTGGGGGCATCCCATTCTATAGCATACCATACCCCTCTTGGTCTTCACTAAGCTGCACACTTATTTAAAGTAATTTGGCCTGTTGCAGCCTGCTTAGACAATTTTGCTGTGCATATATACTGATCTCAAGTCTGCTGTGGGGGTATCCCATTCTGTAACATACCATACCCCTCTTGATCTTCAGCTGCACACTTATTTAAAGTAATTTGGCCTGTTGCAGCCTGCTTAGACACTTTTGCTGTGCATATATACTGATCTCAAATCTGCTGTGGGGGTATCCCATTCTGTAACATACCATACCCCTCTTGATCTTCAGCTGCACATTTATTTAAAGTAATTTGGCCTGTTGCAGCCTGCTTAGACACTTTTGCTGTGCATATATACTGATCTTAAGTCTGCTGTGGGGGTATCCCATTCTGTAAAATATCATACCCCTGTTGATCTTCACTAAGCTGCACACTTATTTAAAGTAATTTGGCCTGTTGGAGCCTGCTTATCCACTGTTGCTGTGCATATATACTGATCTCAGGACTGCTGTGGGGGCATCCCATTCTACAACATACCATACCCCTCTTGATCTTCACTAAGCTGCACACTTATTTAAAGTAATTTGGCCTGTTGCAGCCTGCTTAGACACTTTTGCTGTGCATATATACTGATCTCAAGTCTGCTGTGGGGGCATCCCATTCTGTAACATACCATACCCCTCTTGATCTTCAGCTGCACACTTATTTAAAGTAATTTGGCCTGTTGCAGCCTGCTTAGACACTTTTACTGTGCATATATACTGATCTAAAGTCTGCTGTGGGGGTATCCCATTCTGTAACATACCATACCCCTCTTGATCTTCAGCTGCACACTTATTTAAAGTAATTTGGCCTGTTGGAGCCTGCTTATCCACTGTTGCTGTGCATATATACTGATCTCAGGTCTGCTGTGGGGGCATCCCATTCTATAACATACCATACCCCTCTTGATCTTCACTAAGCTGCACACTTATTTAAAGTAATTTTGCCTGTTGCAGCCTGCTTAGACACTTTTGCTGTGCATATATACTGATCTCAAGTCTGCTGTGGGGGTATCCCATTCTGTAACATACCATACCCCTCTTGATCTTCAGCTGCACACTTATTTAAAGTAATTTGGCCTGTTGCAGCCTGCTTAGACACTTTTACTGTGCATATATACTGATCTCAAGTCTGCGGTGGGGGCATCCCATTCTGTAACATACCATACCCCTCTTGATCTTCAGCTGCACACTTATTTAAAGTAATTTGGCCTGTTGCAGCCTGCTTAGACACTTTTACTGTGCACATATACTGATCTCAAGTCTGCTGTGGGGGTATCCCATTCTGTAACACACCATACCCCTCTTGATCTTCACTAAGCTGCACACTTATTTAAAGTAATTTGGCCTGTTGCAGCCTGCTTAGACACTTTTGCTGTGCATATATACTGATCTCAAGTCTGCTGTGGGGGTATCCCATTCTGTAACATACCATACCCTGTTGATCTTCAGCTGCACACTTATTTAAAGTAACTTGGCCTTTTGCAGCCTGCTTAGTCACTTTTACTGTGCATATATACTGATCTCAAGTCTGCTGTGGGGGTATCCCATTCTGTAACATACCATACCGATCTTGATCTTCAGCTGCACACTTATGTAAAGTAATTTGGCCTGTTGGAGCCTGCTTATCCACTGTTGCTGTGCATATATACTGATCTCAGGTCTGCTGTTGGGGGATCCCATTCTACAACATACCATACCCCTCTTGATCTTCACTAAGCTGCACACTTATTTAAAGTAATTTGGCCTGTTGCAGCCTGCTTAGACACTTTTACTGTGCATATATACTGATCTCAAGTCTGCTGTGGGGGTATCCCATTCTGTAACATACCATACCCCTCTTGATCTTCAGCTGCACACTTTTTTTAAAGTAATTTGGCCTGCTGCAGCCTGCTTAGACACTTTTACTGTGCATATATACTGATCTCAAGTCTGCTGTGGGGGTATCCCATTCTATAACATACCATACCCCTCTTGATCTTCAGCTGCACACTTATTTAAAGTAATTTGGCCTGTTGGAGCCTGCTTATCCACTGTTGCGGTGCATATATACTGATCTCAGATCTGCTGTGGGGGTATCCCATTCTATAACATACCATACCCCTCTTGATCTTCACTAAGCTGCACACTTATTTAAAGTAATTTGGCCTGTTGCAGCCTGCTTAGACACTTTTGCTGTGCATATATACTGATCTCAAGTCTGCTGTGGGGGTATCCCATTCTGTAGCATACCATACCCCTCTTGATCTTCAGCTGCACACTTATTTAAAGTAATTTGGCCTGTTGCAGCCTGCTTAGACACTTTTACTGTGCATATATACTGATCTCAAGTCTGCTGTGGGGGCATCCCATTCTGTAACATACCATACCCCTCTTGATCTTCAGCTGCACACTTATTTAAAGTAACTTGGCCGGTTGCAGCCTGCTTAGACACTTTTACTGTGCATATATACTGATCTCAAGTCTGCGGTGGGGGCATCCCATTCTGTAACATACCATACCCCTCTTGATCTTCAGCTGCACACTTATTTAAAGTAATTTGGCCTGTTGCAGCCTGCTTAGACACTTTTACTGTGCACATATACTGATCTCAAGTCTGCTGTGGGGGTATCCCATTCTGTAACACACCATACCCCTCTTGATCTTCACTAAGCTGCACACTTATTTAAAGTAATTTGGCCTGTTGCAGCCTGCTTAGACACTTTTGCTGTGCATATATACTGATCTCAAGTCTGCTGTGGGGGTATCCCATTCTGTAACATACCATACCGATCTTGATCTTCAGCTGCACACTTATGTAAAGTAATTTGGCCTGTTGGAGCCTGCTTATCCACTGTTGCTGTGCATATATACTGATCTCAGGTCTGCTGTTGGGGGATCCCATTCTACAACATACCATACCCCTCTTGATCTTCACTAAGCTGCACACTTATTTAAAGTAATTTGGCCTGTTGCAGCCTGCTTAGACACTTTTACTGTGCATATATACTGATCTCAAGTCTGCTGTGGGGGTATCCCATTCTGTAACATACCATACCCCTCTTGATCTTCAGCTGCACACTTTTTTTAAAGTAATTTGGCCTGCTGCAGCCTGCTTAGACACTTTTACTGTGCATATATACTGATCTCAAGTCTGCTGTGGGGGTATCCCATTCTATAACATACCATACCCCTCTTGATCTTCAGCTGCACACTTATTTAAAGTAATTTGGCCTGTTGGAGCCTGCTTATCCACTGTTGCGGTGCATATATACTGATCTCAGATCTGCTGTGGGGGTATCCCATTCTATAACATACCATACCCCTCTTGATCTTCACTAAGCTGCACACTTATTTAAAGTAATTTGGCCTGTTGCAGCCTGCTTAGACACTTTTGCTGTGCATATATACTGATCTCAAGTCTGCTGTGGGGGTATCCCATTCTGTAGCATACCATACCCCTCTTGATCTTCAGCTGCACACTTATTTAAAGTAATTTGGCCTGTTGCAGCCTGCTTAGACACTTTTACTGTGCATATATACTGATCTCAAGTCTGCTGTGGGGGCATCCCATTCTGTAACATACCATACCCCTCTTGATCTTCAGCTGCACACTTATTTAAAGTAACTTGGCCGGTTGCAGCCTGCTTAGACACTTTTACTGTGCATATATACTGATCTCAAGTCTGCTTTGGGGGTATCCCATTCTGTAACATACCATACCCCTGTTGATCTTCAGCTGCACACTTATTTAAAGTAACTTGGCCGGTTGCAGCCTGCTTAGACACTTTTACTGTGCATATATACTGATCTCAAGTCTGCTGTGGGGGTATCCCATTCTGTAACATACCATACCCCTCTAGATCTTCAGCTGCACACTTATGTAAAGTAATTTGGCCTGTTGGAGCCTGCTTATCCACTGTTGCTGTGCATATATACTGATCTCAGGTCTGCTGTTGGGGCATCCCATTCTACAACATACCATACCCCTCTTGATCTTCACTAAGCTGCACACTTATTTAAAGTAATTTGGCCTGTTGCAGCCTGCTTAGACACTTTTGCTGTGCATATATACTGATCTCAAGTCTGCTGTGGGGGTATCCCATTCTGTAACATACCATACCCCTCTTGATCTTCAGCTGCACACTGCACACTTATTTAAAGTAATTTGGCCTGTTGCAGCCTGCTTAGACACTTATGCTGTGCATATATACTGATCTCAAGTCTGCTGTGGGGGTATCCCATTCTGTAACATACCATACCCCTCTTGATCTTCACTAAGCTGCACACTTATTTAAAGTAATTTGGCCTGTTGGAGCCTGCTTATCCACTGTTGCTGTGCATATATACAGATCTCAAGTCTGCTGTGGGGCATCCCATTCTATAACATACCATGCCCCTCTTGATCTTCACTAAGCTGCACACTTATTTAAAACAATTCGGCCTGTTGCAGCCTGCTTAGACACGTTTACTGTGCATATATGCTGATCTCAAGTCTGCTGTGGGGGTATCCCATTCTGTAACATACCATACCCCTCTTGATCTTCAGCTGCACACTTATTTAAAGTAATTTGGCCTGTTGCAGCCTGCTTAGACACTTTTACTGTGCATATATACTGATCTCAAGTCTGCTGTGGGGGTATCCCATTCTGTAACATACCATACCCCTCTTGATCTTCAGCTGCACACTTATTTAAAGTAATTTGACCTGTTGGAGCCTGCTTAGACACTGTTGCGGTGCATATATACTGATCTCAGGTCTGCTGTGGGGGCATCCCATTCTGTAACATACCATACCCCTCTTGATCTTCACTAAGCTGCACACTTATTTAAAGTAATTTGGCCTGTTGCAGCCTGCTTAGACACTTTTACTGTGCATATATACTGATCTCAAGTCTGATGTGGGGGTATCCCATTCTGTAACATACCATACCCCTCTTGATCTTCAGCTGCACACTTATTTAAAGTAATTTGGCCTGTTGGAGCCTGCTTAGACACGTTTACTGTGCATATATACTGATCTCAAGTCTGCTGTGGGGGTATCCCATTCTGTAACATACCATACCCCTCTTGATCTTCAGCTGCACACTTATTTAAAGTAATTTGGCCTGTTGCAGCCTGCTTATACACTTTTGTTGTGCATATATACTGATCTCAGGTCTGCTGTTGGGGGCATCCCATCTGTTTATACTAAATTAGCAAATACATAAAAATGTCAGGCAGACAAGTGCCAGGATGTTCAAAGAGGAGTGGCAGAGGCCAAGATTCAGCAGGCAGAGGTCACAGCAGACTAGGGGCGAGTGGCAGCAGGAGTCACGGCGAGAGACCTGGTCTGCCAGTATCTGCTAGCGGTCGTGTCTCCACCAGTAACGCATCTGCCATGGTAGATTGGTTAACGCGCTCATCAACATCATCACAAGTTACGTCTGAGACCCCCAGTCTAGGGTCGGTAGGTTCCTCTGACACAACCCTGAGTTGGCATGCCCCAAGAGCAGTCCCTGTCCTCCCATTGCCTCTGTCCTACGCCGTTCCCTCCCCCAGTGATGTATCCTATGCTTTGGGTTCAGCTCCACTCTTTAGTGAGGAGGACAATCAGATAGAGGACAGTCAGCAGCTACTGCCCAGCCAAGAAATGGAGGTGGCTTCTTTAGCTAGGCAGACCAACAGTGATGTGGACAGTGTCGTGGGTGTTGCGAGCGTTCCAGCTCCTGCGCCAGACACTGTTGACGAATCCACGAACATCAGTGACGTACAGCCACAACTCGGTGATAATGATGATGATGATGAAGCCGATCGCACTTGGGAGCCGGGTGATGAAGGGGTTTCATCGTCATCATCAGGAGAAGAGGGGCGCAGGTTGCCCCGGAGTCAGCAGCTCAGGCAGCAAGGTGTTAGCAGCATGGTTGGCAGTCAGCATGGGGGCACAATTGTAAAGCCTGGAGCCAAACGGGGCCGGGGCCGGGGTAGAGCACCTGCTGCGCGGCAGGCTACCTTATCGGGAGGTAGTGGGGCAGGGGTTCCTGGAGTTGGCAACAATAGCAGCGAATCAGTGAGGCCTGTTGGTGGGAAAAGTAGCTACTTGGCAGTGTGGCAGTTTTTCCTGAAGCATCCGCAGGAGGGTAACATGGCCACATGCAAGATATGTAGGCAGAAGGTGAAGCGTGGCCAGGGCCCAAATGTTGGCACCACGGCCCTGCGTCAAGACATGATGCGTCACCATAAAGCGACCAGGGAGAACCGAGGCTCCCAAGGGGTGGTCCAGTCTGCTTCCTCACCAAGTGGCACGCCGCTCCCAATTTCTGCCAGCCAAGGCTCCAGCACCTCAGCCGAAGGCAGCTGTGCGTCATACCCATCCTCTGTCGCTCCTGCTCCTCCTCCTCCAAGTCATGCATCCCGCCAGCAATCCATAAGCGAAGCCATGTCGCTCCCTTTTCAGGTGGTGGACTTTGCACCTTTCAGAGAACTGATGGCTTGTGCCGAGCCAAGGTGAAGAGTCCCAAGCCGTCATTTCTTTGCCAAGAAGGCAGTACCAGCGCTGCACACTTTTGTTGAACAGAAGGCCAGTCCTTGAGCCTGTCGGTGTGTAGCAAAGTGCATGGCAGCACCGACGTCTGGAGCTGTAACTACGGTCAGGGACAGTACATGTCGTTTACAGCCCACTGGGTGAATGTGGTCCCTTTGCAGCAGCAGCAGCAGCAGCAACTTGGACAGGTCACGCCGCTTCGGCCTCCGCGCTCCCTGCCCGTTGGGCCTGTAACACTGTGCGACTCGGCCTCCTTATCCTCCGCCATCTCCTCACCCTCCACTGTAGGCTCAAGTCTCAGTGCCCCTCCAGTCTACCATGTGTGCAGGGCACGGAGGTGTCACGCAGTGCTTCACATGGTTTGTCTTGGCGAAAGGAGTCGCACAGGGGAGGAACTGCTTAAATTTATTCATCAGGGAATCCAAATATGGCTTACTCCAAGAAAACTTAAAATGGGAATCATGGTTACCGACAATGGGAAGAACATTTTGTCTGCGCTGCGCCAAGGAAGCCTGACCCATGCCCCCTGCATGGCTCACGTCTTCAATCTGGTTGTCAAGCGGTTTCTGAAGTGTTCCCCCCATCTGCAAGACATCCTAACAACTTCAAGGAAACTTTGCATGCACTTCAGTCACTCATACACCGCCAAACACACCCTTCTTGAGCTATAGCGTCAACACGGTATCCCCCAACATAGTCTGATTTGCGATGTTTCCACCCGTTGGAATTCCACCCTTCACATGTTGGACCGATTATATGAACAGAGAAAAGCCATCACGGATTTCCTGATGATCCAAGCGGATAGGGGGACTCCCCTGTGTAACTTCAATGTCAAACAGTGGCAGCTCATACGTGACACCTGCCGTTTGCTCAGGCCCTTTGAGGAAGCCACTTTATTTGTCAGTCGGCAGGATTACGGGATGAACGACGTGATTCCACTGCTTCATGTACTACAGCACATGTTGGAAACCATGGCTGGTCAGGGTACTGGAGACATGGCGTCTACATCTTACGGCCACATGAACTCCGTTGGAGCTGAACTGGAGGAGGAGGAGGAAGAGGAGGAGGAGTTGCCCAGCGAAACACAGTTTAGGCTTGGCAAAATGGCTGGTTTATCTAGTCAGCGGACAGGAGAGGAGGAGCAGGAGCAGCCAGAGGAGCTAGAGGTTTTTGAGGAAGGCGAGACAGAGGACCTGGACACACCGTGGCAGTATGCAGTGGAGATGGAGACAGGTAGTCCATCCGAGTCACTTGCGCAAATGGCAGGAAGCATGCTCACGTGCTTGCGTAGTGACCCCAGAATTGTTTCCATTTGTCGGCGGGATGACTTCTGGCTGTCCACCTTATTGGACCCTCGCTTCCGGCACAAAATGGGGGCATTTTTTAAACCCACCGAGAGGGAGGACAAACTGAACTCTACAAAGACATTCTACGTAGGCAGTTGGCCGATGCCTATCTGCGCCATGGTCCATACTCTCGCAGGTCTGACTCGAGGGGACCTCTGCGCTCACCTTCCACTGCCATGGCTGCTGGGGGGTTGGCAGGAGCAGCAGCAGCAGCTCCATCAGCAGCAGCCTCAGTCTTCAGTCGCTAATGAGTAGCTTTCTACACCCGCATAGTGAGGCTACTCATGAGCAGCAGGAAGACCTGGAGCAGGACCTGAACCATACCTGAAGTCATACTTTGACATGACCATGCCAACACACCTTGGGGTTCCGCTGGACTTCTGGGCAGCCAAACTTGATTTGTGGCCGCAACTAGCAGAGTTTGCCCTGGAAAAGCTGTCCTGCCTTTGCCAAGAAGGCAGTACCAGCGCTGCACACTTTTGTTGAACAGAAGGCCAGTCCTTGAGCCAGTCGGTGTGTAGCAACTCCAGGGGGTGCTTACAACTCCAGGGGGTGCTTACAACTCCAGGGGGTGATTCATCCAATTTCTGGGCTCCTGAAGCCAACTCCAGTGTCTCTTTAAAGTAATGATCGGGCTCCTGCTGCTGCTGCTGCCAACTCCAGGGTGTGATTCATCCAATGTTTGGGCTCCTGCTGCCAACTCCAGTGTCTCTTTAAAGTAATGACCGGGCTCCTGCTGCTGCTGCTGCCAACTCCAGGGTGTGATTCATCCAATTTCTCGGCTCCTAAGCCAACCCCAGTGTCTCTTTAAAGAAATGTTTGGGCTCCTGCTGCTGCTTGCAACTCCACGGTGTGATTCATCCAATTTTTGGGCTCCTGCTGCCAACTCCAGTGTCTCTTTAAAGTAATGTTCGGGCTCCTGCTGCTGCTGCTGCCAACTCCAGGGTGTGTCAGTCAATTTTTGGGCTCCTGCTTCCAACTCCAGTGTCTCTTTAAAGTAATGTTTGGGCTCCTGCTGCTGCCAACTCCAGGGTGTGATTCATCCAATTTTTGGGCTCCTGCTGCCAACTCCAGTGTCTCTTTAAAGTAATGTTTGGGCTGCTGCTGCTGCTGCTTGCAACTCCAGGGTGTGATTCATCCAATCTTTGGGCTCCTGCAGCCAACTCCAGTGTCTCTTTCAAGCTATGTTTGGGCTCCTGCTGCTGCTTGCAACTCCAGGGTGTGATTCATTCAATTTTTGGCCTCCTGCAACCAACTCCAGTGTCTCTTTAAAGCAATGTTTGTGCTCCTGCTGCTGCTTGCAACTCCAGGGTGTGATTCATCCAATTTTTGGGCTCCTGCTGCCAACTCCAGTGTCTCTTTAAAGTAATGTTTGGGCTCCTGCTGCTGCTTCTGCCAACTCCAGGGTGTGTCAGTCAATATTTGGGCTCCTGCTGCCAACCCCAGTGTCTCTTTAAAGTAATGTTCGGGCTCCTGCTGCTGCTTGCAACCTCAGGGTGTGATTCATCCAATTTTTGGGCTCCTGCTGCCAACTCCAGTGTCTCTTTAAAGTAATGTTTGGGCTCCTGCTGCTGCCAACTCCAGGGTGTGATTCATCCAATTTTTGGGCTCCTGCTGCCAACTCCAGTGTCACTTTAAAGTAATGTTCGGGCTCCTGCTGAAGCTGCTGCCAACACCAGGGTGTGTCAGTCAATTTTTGGGCTCCTGCTGCCAACTCCAGTGTCTCTTTAAAGTAATGTTTGGGCTGCTGCTGCTGCTTGCAACTCCAGGGTGTGATTCATCCAATCTTTGGGCTCCTGCAGCCAACTCCAGTGTCTCTTTCAAGCTATGTTTGGGCTCCTGCTGCTGCTGCTTGCAACTCCAGGGTGTGATTCATCCAATCTTTGGGCTCCTGCAGCCAACTCCAGTGTCTCTTTAAAGCAATGTGTGTGCTCCTGCTGCTGCTTGCAACTACAGGGTGTGATTCATCCAATTTTTGGGCTTCTGCAGCCAACTCCAGTGTCTCTTTCAGCCAATGTTTGGGCTGCTGCTGCTGCTGCTTGCAACTCCAGGGTGTGATTAATCCAATTTTTGGCCTCCTGCAGCCAACTCCAGTGTCTCTTTAAAGCAATGTTTGGTCTCCTGCCCCTCATAGTGATGCCACTTCAACTCTCTGCAATTGTGCCGCTCTGCGATTCTATTAGCGATGCCTCTGATCTGCATGTGATATTTATTTACAGTATTATTTCAGTAACCCAGCACGCATCCTATGCGTGTTACAGCAAGGCAGAATGGTTTACAACCCTATTGAGGCTCTAGGAGGATCAGAAATAGCCGTTTTAATAGCGATTTGTCGCGAATAAATTCGGACCGAAACGAATTTTGTCGGAAAATTCGGTGAATCAGCCGAATCGAATTTTTCAAAAGTTCGCTCATCTCTAGAGACAAGACCTGAGACAGATCTGACACCAGCATTTGTAAAGACGAGAATCATAAATGAGTATCAGCGAATGAGGAAGCTTGTGCATGACTTCACAGAAACTGACACCAGAACCGCTCTTAAAGCTACAAACACAGCTAAGATACACAAAAAGGAAACCAGAGTGTGTTTTAGGTGCCGCAAACAGGGACACATAAAGAGAGACTGTACTATATGGAAAGCAGAGCAAATGAGACAGTGTCCTTTTTTACAATAAATAGAAAGTCAAAGGCACAATCTCTGATCCATGTGAAGGGAATTGGAATGTCACATTTAAAGTTACAGGCAATCATACATTTCAAGGCTGACTCGTCACATGACAAGTGATAGACTTTTTTTCACAGAACTTGTAATGAATAACAAAGAAACTATTTACCTTGCAGATGGAAGTAAAATACATGCAGAGGGATATGGGCATGGAACCCTTGTATGCCCCAATGATGCGGGACACAATATAGCCATAGCAGTGAAGGATGTGCTCTACATTCCTGATCCTGAAGGAGAACTCTGATCTGTGAAGTGTCTGACAGCCAAATGACTCACTGTAAAATTCCAAGTGTTCTATCCTGGACAGCAAGCAGATCATAGCGAGTGCCAATCTGGATGACCATCTATATCACCTCAACACAGTGAAGGAAAAGGTGAGACTATACACTCATAAACACAATGACTGTATACACATATAGCACAGGCGTTTAAGTCACAGACACCCAGAATGCATACAAGAACTACAAAAGAGTAATCTGACAAAGGATCTGATCTCCTTGTACAGTTACTGTTAAGTGTGAATGGTGCATCAAATCCAAAGCCACAAGAGTAACCCTTCTTAAAGCTAGTCAAAATAGAGCTTCAAGACCACTTGAACTAGTTCTCAGTGACGTATGTGGTCCCCAAAACCCACCTACACTTGGAGGATACAGGTACATAGTGAATTTCATAGATGACAATTCAAGATACACAGTCACTTGCCTAATGCAACACAAGAGTGAAGTTCTTGACAAATTACATGACTATGTAGCAAAGGCAAGTAACAAATTTCAGAGGAAACCTCTTATACTCTGGACTCACAATGGAGGTGAATTCACTGGACACAGAGTACAAGAGTACTTAAAACTGAACGGAATACAGCATCAAAAGACAGTCCCATACACACTGGAGCAAAATGGGGTAGCTGAAAGAAAGAACAGCACCCTGACTGATATGATTAGATGTATGCTGACAGACTCTGGACTACCACAAAATTACTGGGGTGAGGCAGCAATGACAGCCACATATTTGCAGAACAGACTGTGTTCATCTACATTCCAGAGAAAAAACACACCAAACAACACAAAACAGAGCATTTGAAGGAATCTTTATTGGATACAATGACAATGTTAAAGGTTACATAATCCTAAATCCCAAAACAGACAAGGTTACCATTAGTAACAGCATAACTTTTGTTGAAGATTTGAAAGACAATGTGATGACAGCAGAGGAAGTAAGAACAGAAGAGAAAACCGACACTAATCAACCATCATTTGTAACTTCTGAACAAACAGTTGAAGAGAGCGCAGAACCTACCAGTAAGAGCAGACATGAGAGCTCAGACACAGAACTAAGACGCTCAACTAGAGAAAACAGAGGTAAACCACCTATACGTCTTTCATGAAAGGCAAGCACTGCCACTACCAAAGAACCTGCAACTTGGGAAGACATATCTCAGCTATCAGAAGGAGAAGCCAGTAAATGGATAAAGGCTGCAAAAGAAGAGATAAAATCCATGGATGACACTAAAACATGGACACTTTCAAAACTTCCACCTGGAAGGAAAGCCATAAGTTGTAAATTAACTTTTAAGGTGAAGCACAATGCAGGTGGAACAGTGGAGCGATACAAAGCAAGACTCGTAGCCAAGGGATATTCTCAAAAATATGGGGAGGACTATGATGATACTTTTGCTCCAGTAGTTAAACATGCTACAATACGGACTGTAGGCGCCACAAGGAAAATGCAAGTGAAACACTTTGATGATGGCGAGTTACCAGAAGACATCTACATGGAACAACCACCAGGGTTCAAAGATGAACAAAGGCCAGACCTAGTATGCAAACTTCAGAGGAGTATATATGGCCTAAAGCAAGCCGCCAGTGTGGAAATTTAAAAATAAATGAAGTGCTTACACACAAGGACTTTCAGAGGAGTAAAGCAGACCCCTGCTTATAAACAAAGAAATTGGCAAACAGATGGATCTATGTTCTTATTTATGTGGACAGTATCCTCATTTGTTTTGAAGGGTATGAAGCAAAGATACTGCAAACCCTAAATCAGCACTTTGAGACCAAAGATCTGGGAAACATAAAGAATTATCTCTCTTCAGATTGAGAGAGAGGAAGATGGCAGCTTTCTTCTGAACCAAAAGCCCAAAGTACAAGAAATAAGATGCCAAACCAGTTAAATCTCCTATGGAAACAAACTACCTGAAGGAGATAAACAGACAAGATATTCCACTACCAACTAACACTCAGCAACTAAATATAAAATAATTACTCAAAGCAAAGGTAACCAACTACAACAATAACTCCTTCAACAAATTAAGATTCAAGTTCAACAATCCAAATATAAATAACAAAGGACATAAGTCTAAAAAAATATAGCAATTATATGGATGTGTGGGAAAATAAAGGTTTACATGCTAAAGACTAATTAAGGTCAGCATTAAAATGCTTTTATAAGGCATACATGAAATGTATTGATTCAGGTATGCATTGCTATACAATTTATGGCCTCGGCCATGCTGATACATGCAATGCCTTGGAGCTGAAGGCGCTCAGACTCCTCCACATAGCCGCAAAACATGTTCAACAATAGCAATCCGAGTCCTCAAAGGACCCGTAAGTGGATCGCAAATGAAACAGTTTTATAGGGTGGTGGTCCCTCGGCAATCATCTCTCTGAATCAGACGCAAGCCCACACCAATAAAGTTATGTGAACGAACGCAAAATATCAGATTTTGATGGGAAAATGATCCGAACTAACGCAAATGATCCGATTTGCTTTCGTTCTTCGAAAGCGCAAATGCGCATTAGCCCCAACGTTCGTACGAATGAAAAATGAACGAAAAAAACAAAAAAAGTGACAAACACACACAAAAACATACACAGACAGCTACGAAAGTCCAAACGAATGTGTCTCTGAATCAAGCCTAATATGTGAATGCCGACTGGGCTGGAGACACCAGTGACAGAAAATCTACCAGTGGTTACTTGTTTCTTCTATCAGGAGGCACTATCAGTTGGACTAGCAGAAAGCAGTTATCTGTTATGCTTTCATCTACAGAAGCAGAGTATGTTGCAGCAGCGCAGGCAAGCCAAGAAGTTATATGGCTGAGACAACTGTTAACAGACTTGGGTCAACCACAGTTGGAACCAACAAGAATCTTTGAGGACAATCAAGGATGCCTTGCACTTGCAAAGATGGAAAGAGTTAGCTCGAGAACCAAGCACATTGATGTGAAGTACCACTTTCTGAGAGATCTTCAAGATCAAGGACTTCTTGAGTTACTTTATTGCCCTACTGAGGATATGACAGGGGACATCCTTACTAAGCCCTTAACAGCTGAAAGACATTCAAGGCTCACAAGGAAGATGGGTTTTATAGACTAAGCCTCAGCTGTTGAGAAAAGGTGTTGGAGAAACTGTACAACAGACTTCCAGCTTAGTCTATGCTAGAGTGACTTTTACTATGTTTTATTGCAGTTTGCAACTAATGTAGGTTGTGACGCTAGATGGCACTGTTACTAGAGATGAGCGAGTAGTATTCGACCGAGTCGGTATTCGATCGAATACTACGCTATTCGTCATACTCGATTTCGATCGAGTACAGCGGAGATGGCGCACTCACAATTCGTTTCCCCTCACACCTTCCCTGGCGCGTTTTTTACACCAATCACCATGCAGGGGGGGTGGGACAGGTCCTGGGAGGACCCTGGCATCGCGAGAACGGCGTCTAGACGCATTGGCTGGAAAAACCATGTGACCTCGAATCTACAAAACTCAGCACTTCCTCTTCGTCAGCATTAGCAGCTTGAACTTAGTGAGGGATAGACGCTCACAGCAGGGAAAGACAGGCTGTAGCTGGCAGGGCCCCAGAAGCTCGGAATATCGCATTTACCACCATATATACCAGCTACCAGAAGACAAGAGAGTCATTGAGAGTCCTTATTATTAGGGCTACTATGCTGAACAGTATATAGCTCATATGTAGGCAGGCAGGGCCCCAGAAGCTCAGAATATCGCATTTACCACCATACATACCAGCTACCAGAAGACAAGAGAGTCATTGAGAGCCCTTATTAGGGCTACTATGCTGAACAGTATATAGCTCATATGTAGGCAGGCAGGGCCCCAGAAGCTCAGAATATCGCATTTACCACCATATATACCAGCTACCAGAAGAAAAGAGAGTCATTGAGAGTCCTTATTATTAGGGCTACTATGCTGAACAGTATATAGCTCATATGTAGGCAGGCAGGGCCCCAGAAGCTCAGAATATCGCATTTACCACCATATATACCAGCTACCAGAAGACAAGAGAGTCATTGAGAGTCCTTATTATTAGGGCTACTATGCTGAACAGTATATAGCCCATATGAAGGCAGGCAGGGCCTCAGAAGCTCAGAATATCGCATTTACCACCATATATACCAGCTACCAGAAGACAAGAGAGTCATTGAGAGTCCTTATTATTAGGGCTACTATGCTGAACAGTATATAGCTCATATGTAGGCAGGCAGGGCCCCAGAAGCTCAGAATATCGCATTTACCACCATATATACCAGCTACCAGAAGACAAGAGAGTCATTGAGAGTCCTTATTATTAGGGCTACTATGCTGAACAGTATATAGCTCATATGTAGGCAGGCAGGGCCCAGAAGCTCAGAATATCGCATTTACCACCATATATACCAGCTACCAGAAGACAAGAGAGTCATTGAGAGCCCTTATTAGGGCTACTATGTTGAACAGTATATAGCTCATATGTAGGCAGGCAGGGCCCCAGAAGCTCAGAATATCGCATTTACCACCATATATACCAGCTACCAGAAGACAAGAGAGTCATTGAGAGTCCTTATTAGGGCTACTATGCTGAACGGTATATAGCTCATTCTAGCTATATACACACTGCACACAACGGCTGCTTTAGTGAGGGGTAGCTGCTGCTGGAATAGGGACAGAAAGACTTCAGTGGTGTATTACCACCTATATACAAAACTATATACACTCTGCTCAAAACGGCTGCTTTAGTGACTGGTAGCTGCTGCTGGAATAGGGACAGAAAGACTTCAGTGGTGTATTAGCACCTATATACAAAACTATATTTTGCACTACTGTTTTGTGTCCTCTGTGCCAACAAAACACTGTTTTATACCCGGTGCGTATAGGCACCATTTCACCTTCTGGCAGTATACGGCTGTATAGCCAGGTGTTCTCCTTAAAAATATATTTATATTTGGCACTACTGTTTTGTGTCCTCTTTACCAACAAAACCCTGTTATATACCCAGTGCGTATTAGGCACCATTTCACCTTCTGGCAGTATACGGCTGTATAGCCAGGTGTTCTCCTTAAAAATATATTTATATTTGGCTCTACTGTTTTGTGTCCTCTGTGCCAACAAAACACTGTTATATACCCAGTGCGTATTAGGCACCATTTCACCTTCTGGCAGTATACGGCTGTATAGCCCGGTGTTCTCCTTAAAAATATATTTATATTTGGCTCTACTGTTTTGTGTCCTCTGTGCCAACAAAAGACTGTTATATACCCGGTGCGTATAGGCACCATTTCACCTTCTGGCAGTATACGGCTGTATAGCCAGGTGTTCTCCTAAAAAATATATTTATATTTGGCATAACGCGTGGCCAAAAAAATAAAACGTCTGAAATGCGGAGGGCTAGCACAAAGGGACGTGGACGAGGACGGGGGCGCGGAAATGCTGGTGGGGGCACAAACCGCGTTGAAGCCAGTGGGGATACAATGCGTGCTGGTGAGGGGCAGCCAGCATTACGCTCATCCAGCTTCCCTGCCTTTATGGGACAGTTATGCGGGGGGCGGGGTACACCTCTGTTGAGGCCTGAGCAGCGTGAACAGGTGGTGCAATGGATGGCCGATAACGCTTCCAGTCACTTGTCCACCACCCAGTCATCCACACAGTCTTACTCTGACCCTCCTTCCTCCCAACCTGGCCAACAGAGTCAGCCCACCCTTGACCCCTCCCAGGACCTCTTTTCGGGTCCTTTTCCAGATGTGCCGCAAGAATCCCAGGAGCTAGCAGAGGAATTTGTTTGTAGTGATGCCCAAACACTTGAGTATCCGCCATCTCCTAGTGATGTGGACCCGGAACCAGCATCTGCTATCATGAGCGATGATGATGAGACGCAGTTGCCATCAAGGGAGGCTGTTGGAATGTCCAGTGGGCAGGAGGAGGAGCAGAGAGAGGAAGTGGAAGAGGAGGTGGTGGACGACGAAATGACCGACCCCACTTGGACAGGGGTGATGTCCAGCGGGGAAAGTGGAGATGCGGTCTGCGCATCACCGAATAAGGCAGCAAGAGGCAGAGGACAGTCCAGAGGCAGAGGACAGTCCAGACAGAGAAGGCAGGCCACAGCCAGCAGGGCCGAAGCTCTTCCCGGCAGCAGGCAGTCGCGCGAAGCTCCCCCATCGAGGCCTCGTACTTCTGTGGTGTGGAGATTTTTTAATGTTTGCGCGGACGACAAACTGAGCGCGGTTTGCGCAATCTGCCACTCAAAACTGAGTAGGGGCTCTGAGAAGAGCAATCTGACCACCTCAGGCATGCGCCGTCACTTGGAAGTCAAGCACTGGGCTGAGTGGGAGAGAGCAAACGCAATACAACCTGCGCCCGGTCTTGCTGCCACTGCCTTCCAGCCACGTGTCCAACTTGGAGACCCAGTAAGTGTAGGGCGCCGAGGGATCGGGGAGGACAGGGGTGTGGTCTGCCAGGTAGTCCCGCAACATCCGCTGATACTTGTCCCTCCTGCTGATAGCGGGCCCCGCAGTGATGGAAGTTGCACGAGGGGGTGACATGAACGTGTCCCACACCTTGGAGAGTGTTCCCCTGGTGGCTGTGGGCCTGATCGATGTTGTCAGACTCTGGGAGACACTTTCCTCTCTGCCGCCAGCGATGCTGGGTGGGAAAATCTGCATCATGTTCTGCAAGAATTCCCTCTGGTATTCCAGTAATCGATTCGTCCTCTCCTCTACCGGAATAAAAGAGGAGAAGTTATCTTTATACTGGGGGTCCAGGAGTGCGAACACCCAGTATAGTTTGTTCTCCAATAACCGGACAACACGTATGTCCCGGGAAAAGCAGCCCAGCATGAAGTCAGCCATGTGTGCCAGACTCTGTGTAGGCATGACGTCACTGCCCCCACCAGAAGGATTATTTTCCATTTCCTCCTCTTCCTCCTCCTCTCCGCCCCATCCGCGCTGAACCAATGGGACGCACACAGCCTGACTGCTACCCTCGCCGCCAGCATCCTCTTCCACAGCCACCTCCACGTTGTCCTCCTCATCCTCCTCCTCCTGCAACTGCCACCGAGCAGCAGACAAAAGTGTGGTCTGACTGTCTACCTGCGTTGCGTCTCCTCCTACCCCCGTCTCCTCTGTGTGCAATGCGTTCTCCCTTATTGCGATGAGCGATTCTTTAAGGACGCATAGGAGCGGGATGGTTACGCTCACTATAGCGTCCTCGCTGCTGACCTTCTTAGTGAACTCCTCAAAGATACCCAATACATCGCATATGTCTGCCATCCATGGCCACTCGTGGTTGGCAAACTGAGGGAGCTGAGTTGGATGCACGCGTGGATGCATCATCTGGTACTCCATCAATGCTCTCTGCTGCTCACACACCCTGGCCAACATGCAATAGGTGGAATTCCAGCGAGTGGGCAGGTCGCACAACAGCCGATGTTGAGGCAAATGGAGGCGTTGCTGGATTTTTTTTAAGCTAGCAGCAGCTACAGTTGACTTCCGAAAGTGAGCGCACAAGCGCCGCACTTTGACCAGTAGCTCTGCCAGGTTGGGGTAAGTCTTTAGAAACTTTTGTACTACCAAATTAAAAACGTGGGCCAGGCATGGTACGTGATTGAGTTCTGCAAGCTCCAGAGCCGCCACCAGGTTACGGCCGTTATCGCACACGACCATGCCTGGTCCTAGCTGCAGCGGCGACAGCCACATCTCTGTCTGCTGCAATATGGCGTGCCTCACCTCTGCGGCGCTGTGCTTCCTGTCGCCCAAGCTGATGAGCTTAAGCACCGCCTGCTGACGTCTCCCCGCGCCAGTGCTGCAACGCTTCCAGCTAGGGGCTGAGGGCGATGTTAAGGCAGAGGAGGAGGAGGAGGAGGAGGAAGAGGAGGGGGGTCTATCAGAACCCGTGCTGGCAATCTTGGGCGGGGGTGGTATGTAGGCCGTCCCTGTTTGCGACCCCGTCCCCGCTTCCACAACATTCACCCAGTGTGCCGTCAAAGAGATGTAGCGTCCTTGGCCGCAAGCGCTTGTCCACGAGTCGGTGGTCAAGTGGACCTTTGCGCTGACTGCGTACCTCAGGGCCCGCCTGATGTTACGCGACACGTGCTGGTGCAGGGCGGGGACGCCACACCGGGAAAAATAGTGGCGGCTAGGGACGGAATAGCGAGGTGCGGCAGCCGCCATCAGGTCGCGGAAGGCCTGCGTCTCCACAAGCCTAAACTGCAACATCTCCAGGGCCAGCAGTTTGGAGATGAGGCAGGTTAAGGCTTGGGCTTGGGGGTGACTGGAGGCGTACTTCCGCCTGCGGTTGAACGCCTGCGAGATGGACAGTTGATGGGACGAGGAGATGGAAGGTGCAGACGAAGATGCGGGGGAAGGGGGGGCTGAAGGAGAAGGCCCCAAAGTAGCCGAGGCAGAGGCAGATGTGGAGGTGTCCTGGCTGGAGGTCTGGACCGCAGTGGCAGCACACAACAAAGGGGAAGACTGTCCCTGTACGCCTTGGAGGTGCTTGCCTGCCCTGCCGCCAGCGTGCTATCAGAAAGGGTGTTCAGCGCAGCCGGGGGCATTATAACCGATAAGCGCAGCCGCCTGTCAACCGACAGTGCCGACAGGCTGACGCTAATCAAAATGAACAGCAAGTGGATTGACCCGGACTTTGCTTGTACAACAGTGGAAAGCAGCCAAGAGTGAAGTGCCATCTGTATGACGTGCCATTTCCTCCTCCTCCTCCTCCTTAACCGCCGTAGAATTGCTGTATTAATAAAAAAAATTATGGCTCACCTCTTGGGCTTAATACAATCAATTTTAAGGAGGTCTCAGCTCTTGGGCCTCCACACAATTTTTAAGAGGTCTCAGCTCTTGGCCTCCACACAATTTTTAAGAGGTCTCAGCTCTTGGGACTCCACACAATGTTTGAGAGGTCTCAGCTCTTGGGACTCCACACAATGTTTGAGAGGTCTCAGCTCTTGGGACTCCACACAATGTTTGAGAGGTCTCAGCTCTTGGGACTCCACACAATTTTTAAAAGGTCTCAGCTCTTGGGACTCCACACAATTTTTAAGAGGTCTCAGCTCTTGGGCCTCCACACAATTTTTAAGAGGTCTCAGCTCTTGGGCCTCCACACAATTTTTAAGAGGTCTCAGCTCTTGGGACTCCACACAATGTTTGAGAGGTCTCAGCTCTTGGGACTCCACACAATGTTTGAGAGGTCTCAGCTCTTGGGACTCCACACAATTTTTAAAAGGTCTCAGCTCTTGGGACTCCACACAATTTTTAAGAGGTCTCAGCTCTTGGGCCTCCACACAATTTCTAAGAGGTCTCAGCTCTTGGGCCTTAATACAATTTTCAAGAGGTCTCAGCTTTTGGGCCTCCACACAATTTTTAAGAGGTCTCAGCTCTTGGGCCTCCACACAATTTTTAAGAGGTCTCAGCTCTTGGGACTCCACACAATTTTTAAGAGGTCTCAGCTCTAAGCTTCCCTTACTGCTGGGGTGACACACTGTAACAAACCTCCTCCTGTAAGCTTCCCTGACTGCTGGGGTGACACACTGTAACAAACCTCCTCCTGTAAGCTTCCCTTACTGCTGGGGTGACACAATGTAACAAACCTCCTCCTGTAAGCTTCCCTGACTGCAGGGGTGACACAATGTAACAAACCTCCTCCTTTAAGCTTCCCTGACTGCTGGGGTAACACACTGTAACAAACCTCCTCCTGTAAGCTTCCCTGACTGCTGGGGTGACACACTGTAACAAACCTCCTCCTGTAAGCTTCCCTTACTGCTGGGGTGACACAATGTAACAAACCTCCTCCTGTAAGCTTCCCTGACTGCAAGGGTGACACAATGTAACAAACCTCCTCCTTTAAGCTTCCCTGACTGCTGGGGTAACACACTGTAACAAACCTCCTCCTGTAAGCTTCCCTGACTGCTGGGGTGACACAATGTAACAAACCTCCTCCTTTAAGCTTCCCTTACTGCTGGGGTAACACACTGTAACAAACCTCCTCCTGTAAGCTTCCCTTACTGCTGGGGTGACACACTGTAACAAACCTCCTCCTGTAAGCTTCCCTGACTGCTGGGGTGACACAATGTAACAAACCTCCTCCTGTAAGCTTCCCTGACTGCTGGGGTGACACAATGTAACAAACCTCCTCCTTTAAGCTTCCCTTACTGCTGGGGTGACACACTGTAACAAACCTCCTCCTGTAAGCTTCCCTGACTGCTGGGGTGACACAATGTAACAAACCTCCTCCTGTAAGCTTCCCTGACTGCTGGGGTGACACAATGTAACAAACCTCCTCCTGTAAGCTTCTCTGACTGCTGGGGTGACACAATGTAACAAACCTCCTCCTTTAAGCTTCCCTTACTGCTGGGGTAACACACTGTAACAAACCTCCTCCTGTAAGCTTCCCTTACTGCTGGGGTGACACACTGTAACAAACCTCCTCCTGTAAGCTTCCCTGACTGCTGGGGTGACACAATGTAACAAACCTCCTCCTTTAAGCTTCCCTTACTGCTGGGGTAACACACTGTAACAAACCTCCTCATGTAAGCTTCCCTTACTGCTGGGGTGACACACTGTAACAAACCTCCTCCTGTAAGCTTCCCTGACTGCTGGGGTGACACACTGTAACAAACCTCCTCCTGTAAGCTTCCCTTACTGCTGGGGTGACACAATGTAACAAACCTCCTCCTGTAAGCTTCCCTGACTGCAGGGGTGACACAATGTAACAAACCTCCTCCTTTAAGCTTCCCTGACTGCTGGGGTAACACACTGTAACAAACCTCCTCCTGTAAGCTTCCTTTACTGCAGGGGTGACACAATGTAACAAACCTCCTCCTGTAAGCTTCCCTTACTGCTGGGGTGACACACTGTAACAAACCTCCTCCTATAAGCTTCCCTTACTGCTGGGGTGACACAATGTAACAAACATCCTCCTGTAAGCTTCCCTGACTGCAGGGGTGACACAATGTAACAAACCTCCTCCTTTAAGCTTCCCTGACTGCTGGGGTAACACACTGTAACAAACCTCCTCCTGTAAGCTTCCCTTACTGCTGGGGTGACACACTGTAACAAACCTCCTCCTGTAAGCTTCCCTGACTGCTAGGGTAACACACTGTAACAAACCTCCTCCTGTAAGCTTCCCTTACTGCTGGGGTGACACACTGTAACAAACCTCCTCCTGTAAGCTTCCCTTACTGCTGGGGTGACACACTGTAACAAACCTCCTCCTGTAAGCTTCCCTGACTGCAGGGGTGACACAATAGGGTCGATTCAAAGAAACATGTAACAGCTTGGATTTTGGTGCCGATCATCCTATTTTTCCCGTACGCTCGTGCGTTCGTATGAACTTGCGAGTGATTCTATAAGCTAATACGTTTCTATCCTAAAATGTACGTCCGTTCGTATGGCAGTTCGCGAATCAGACCTATGTCAGTTTCCATCCTGAATTTTCCGTTTCATTTCTCAGGTTGCAACATTGGTTTTGCCCTTTTTCCTTTTTTGTCTGGACGTAAATCCTTCTGATCTTGCGGCTGCGCACTACAAACTTACCTCATTAAAGTGCATTCTAAATATTTGGTCTTATTTTTCTTTATTTCATTCATTTTGTAGTAACCAACCATTAATGAATGCATTTGCATAAGTAAATCTTACTTTGTTTAATTTTTAGTTAACTTGCATTTTTTACTTGTGGATTTAATTTTAATATTTTGGCTTCAAATGGTACAACTTAAAATTTTGTGTGTGGTTACCCACACCCTCTACATACAGATTGCTCTCAAATATAAAAAAACACCCAGCAACTTCTGAATGTTATGAGTCTAGAAACAGCCAAGATGGTGGGTCAGGTATTATCGGGCAGCCTGCAAACAGAAAGGGCCTTGTGACTGTGTTGCTCTGCATTCTTTGATTTCTGACCTTTCCGTGCCCCCAGCTCTGCTGTGTCTGTGCAAAATACAGCAGTAACCCACATCCTGCACTTCATCCCACTCTCCTCTCCTCAGTAAGTGTGATGCATCTGACCAAAGATGTGCTTAAATAATTAAACAAAGCAAAGGTAAACAACTACACCAATAAATGCAATCTAAAAATATTATTCTAGTACATCAATTTAAAAATAAATAACAAAGGACATAAGTTTCTTTAATTAACGCAAATATATTGCAAAATAAAGGTTTACATGCAAAGGACTAATTTAGGTCCACATTAAAATGCTTTTATAAGGCATACATGAAATGTATTGAATCAGGTATGCATTGCCATACAATTTATGGCCTCCGCCATGCAGTTCATTGGAGCTCAAGACGCGCAGACTCCTCCACATAGCCAAAAAACCTGTTCAAGAATAGCAATCCGACTGCTAAAAGGTGTCGGCAGTGGCTTTCTTTTAAAACGTATTTAGAGGTTTGAAAACTGTTCTCTGAATCACACCTAAACACATTCGATTATCCTAAGTTTTACGATTTGATCCTAAGTTTTAGGATTTGATCCTAAGTTTTACGTTTTGATCCTAAAATTTAGGAACGAACTTGCGATGATCGTAAGAGCATATACGCATTCGTACGTAGGCTCGTGCGAGTCGGAAATGGCCAAAAAAACAGGAAAAAATGACTAACACCCACCCAAACTTACGATTCTCGATCCGAAATCAATTAACTTTTGCTCTTTGAATCGAGGGGAATGTAACAAACCTCCTCCTTTAAGCTTCCCTGACTGCTGGGGTAACACACTGTAACAAACCTCCTCCTGTAAGCTTCCCTGACTGCTGGGGTGACACACTGTAACAAACCTCCTCCTGTAAGCTTCCCTTACTGCTGGGGTGACACACTGTAACAAACCTCCTCCTGTAAGCTTCCCTGACTGCTGGGGTGACACAATGTAACAAACCTCCTCCTGTAAGCTTCCCTGACTGCTGGGGTGACACACTGTAACAAACCTCCTCCTGTAAGCTTCCCTTACTGCTGGGGTAACACACTGTAACATACCTCCTCCTTTAAGCTTCCCTTACTGCTGGGGTGACACAATGACACAAGAGGACATGTCTGACCACATCTCTCACACACACACACACACACACACACACACACACACACACACACACACACACACAATGACAATTAGGGGTGGGGTCTATTTATTTTCCCCCTTGCCTATGCCATCTGTGGTTGTCATTAGGCAACGTGATTTTAAGGGGTGCAGAATTTTGTTCTTCTTTTTTGTACAGTTTGGCTTGGGGTCCATGGCAATGTAGAGGAAAGAAGGTTTCCTTGTCTTGTCTCACTTTACGTAGAAGTTATATTGTGTTTGGAGTGTATTGTTGAGTGGCAGTGATAGTGGCGTAATAGTGCAACTTGGGCGCGTTATATGCACCCAGACATGCTTCCCCTGCTGTCCCAGTTGCATTCCATCAGTGTTGGCATCATTTTCTGATGTTTCAGGGTGGACTTGGTGACCTCCAAGTGGTCGAATTGAGATTTCCAAGTGGCGAGCATTTTTTTCCCATAGACTATAATGGGATTCGATAATCGGTCGAGTAGTCGAGTAACGCGGTCTATTCGTATCGAAATTCGAAATTTCGAATATTTCACTACTCGCTCATCTCTAGCTGTTACCAATGTGCAACTGCATTTTTCTGTTGTATTGTTATTTCCTGTGGATCAAGCTGTAATCTATCACTACAAGGTCTTCTCTTCCTGTCTTTGTCATTGTTATTAAGCCACCATGTAAGGTGACATTCTCTTACTGCATTCTTGCTTGAGTAAAGCCAGTTCCTGTTATACCACTATTGTCTACCTGGATTACAACTCCGCTGCACCCAGCATGCAGCACTCACACTCTGCAACAGAAGGCTATTAAAGGGGTACCTATGTCCTGGTACCCACAGCAGGGATTTCCTGGTAACCCTGAGGCCCAGTCCGAGTCTGCACAATGCCTCAAAACTTTCAGATGGCTCTTGGAAAAATGGGCACACTTGGAATAACAATGTTTTTTATGAGCATGGTATACTGGCTGTTTGCTTCTGCTGCTTCAGGGTGTACATTCCCACCAGTACCAGTGTGTTTCTGGAAGATATTCTGCTGACTAAAAGCTTGTGTATCCCTCCTATGTTTTTCTTGATAGCTTTCATGGTGTCATTATGCTGGGTGAGTGGCATGCTGTCATCATGCTGGATCCCCATTGCTTCCCTTGTCCAGTTGCGTGTGGTTGGTGACATCATTATCTATGCAGGTTTCACTTTCTCTATCAACTGCCTGGCACAGTGTTCCATTTTCTCCACCTGTTCTGTTCTCCGGTGATATGAAGCCAGAATATTACCGATTGTGCTCTGTCCAAAAAAACAAATAAATAAATAAAAAAGAATAAAAAAGTAAAAGCTGCCATGGCCAACAAAATGATCTAGTGACCATAGGGTTGCAGTTTGCAACTGAATGTGCTCCTCCCTGGCTCTCATGAGAAGTGCTTTGAGGCATGTTGGTCGTCTCATGATCACTGCTGGCCTTCAACCACTGAACTCACAACCTTAATTGTAGCTAAACAGTGGTTGAGAGTAAGAGGAGAGGCCTGCCAATATCTGCCAGACAGTTGCAGAAAAGGAGAAAATTGGGACAGGAGAGGACCCAGAGGAATGTGTATGCCTTTGCTACAGAATGGTGGTTTCTGAGAAATCACCCAGGGGCAACTTCACTGGGTCCTAGGAGGTCAGGGGGCATCATTGTTGCTCCTCCACCTTATTAGTCATATTTGTGCTCATTTGGTACCATTTATAAAAAGGAAGAAGCTTATATCTCTGTTGTTTCAGTCATAGGTTTTCCATCTGCCTCCAATTCAGTTAAATGACAGAAAAAAAGTATGCATGAGCCATAAAAGGGCCCCTTTAATGTTCACACCAGTGCCTGGTCAAATGATTGGCTTTTAAATACTGAGGTCTGAGTGGTGTCAACCAGTTCAAGACTGCTGGAGTGTTAGTTAACACATGACCACTGGAGCTCCACCTTGTTGCCATGATTGCTGCTGACAGCAGCAGTTTTTTGCCACTACTTCTACCCCTTGGGCTGGAAGCCACTGTGACTAGACACATGCCCAAACCCAGTGGTGTAACTAAATGTGATGGGGCCCTGGTGAAAACATTAAATGGGCACTGACAAGGCTGTCTTTTAACTTAGTTGAAGGCAGCTAGACAACTGAAGACTGATAGCAGAAGAAATTTGGCTTCCTTTCTCTAAATGATGCCAAGTGAGCTCAAATGAGATAAATAAAGGGAAGGAACAATTATTAAACCGGGCAAACAGCCTGGCAGAGTTGGAAAAAGAAAGGTCTCTTCCAGCACCTCAGCCATGCTGCTGCCTGTATTCAACTAACATAACTGACAATGCACAGTAATAGGAAGCCCAGCAGCACTTCCTGTTTGCAGGTGGCCTGCAAATGCATGAGATGCCATTTTATTTCTAAAATGTACTACAGCAGAAGTTAGAAAAAGGTAAATGATTTTTTATGTGCAGCAATATAAATTGTCCTGGGGAGGGATGCATATGAGCACTGTTTGTTGTGCTGGTCTGGTTTAAGTAATTTTTGACTGTTGGTCCACTTTAAGTGCCATTGACTTCCTGCGCACTGGGGGTACACAGAGTGTTCTCTATAAAGAACTGACTGTATTACACTTTGTGTTTTTCAGACTAAGAGAATGCTTACACAGGCACACTGGTTGTCACAGGTCTTAGGGGCCAATATTGTGAACAGGGTTTGGGCGGGGAGTTCTTCACCCTCCATTTCCATTGCCCAAGCAAGAGCTTTTAGTGACTCAGCAAGCAATATCCAGAGGCTCCGTGCAAGAAAAATATTGGTCTGAAGCCAATACATCATTTGTGTTCTGGCCAAAAAACACAATAATCCAAAAAATCCTACTTAAAAAATCCTACTACAAGAAGATAAATAAACAAAAACATCCTACTATAAGCATAATTTAAAAAAAAATATATATATATTTTTTTTCTACCATAATTTATGGTTTGGCATTGTGACTTGGGGTACACAGAGTGTTCTCTACAAAGAACTGTGTTTCACTGATGTGTTTTTACACTAAAAACCTTTAACCTGCTACACTGGCTGTCACAGGTCTTATGGGCTCTGCGAGACTGTTGCTCCTGCTACCCGCCTGTAATGGCCATGCCATAGGGACTCTGCTGTACAAAACATTCCCATTTATTTGAGATAACTGGAGGGTGGAAAAAGGAAGAAAAATGAAGTGGAAAGAGGAGAGATGACAGGGAGACAAATCAGGGCCCACAAAAACAAAAGCAGTGGGCAAAGTGGAGGGGGCAGGGCTGAGGGCTCAACATAACAGCTGGCTCCTCGATACTGAGCATGGGCCCCTCAAGCAGATCAAAGGGATGGAGCGAAGGGGTAGCCTTGCCTAGTTTTGATATTTTGCTTTGGTATTCTAAGTACAGTTGTATGGATTTTTGCTTGAGTATGATGTTACCTTGGAAGGTTATGGCTTATTTCTTTCCCCCAGCTTGCAGGAGTTATTCCTGGGATTTATAATGATGGAAATTGATGATAATATCTTGTGTGGGGTCCTTCAGTCGACATTCACTCAAACTCCATTCAGTCTAATGGACGATCAGGGGCAAGTTACTAGAAAAGGAAAGTTGCAACCCCTTGTAAATCAACTATGGTCTCAGAAAGCCCACGTATGTGCAAATTAGCTTTCCTTGTTTTTGATTTTCTAGATTCTCCTGGAGGAGCTTAAAGTGTTTGGCAAGTCTGGTTAATCAATTAACCTTCAGGGGACCAAGAATAGTAACACTCCCCACTCCCTGTCCTGACGTCCTGATTGCCTGCCTCTTTTTGCAGCTCTTAAATCCTGCCCTCCTCTCTCCACTCTCCTCTCACACTCATTTAGGTGCATTTACATCACATCTCTGTTGCAACACCCATTGTTTTTCTTCACTTTATTCTATGAATCTCCAATGTCCTAGCACTGTCAGTCGCCTTTCTCGCTCTTCTATGATACTCGGACGTGCTCCATTTATCTCTACAAGCAGCCGCAGAAGTGCCTTGGGTGTTCGGCTCTGCAACTGCACGAAGCCTAGTGCGTAAGCTCTTGTCCTTGCTTTTTACTTCCGGGTTTTCCTTGGCCTGTGTACAGGAAGTGACTTCACTCTTGCCCTGAAACATTCCACCCAGCTTTATTGACAACACTATTTAAATGGACAGCTGGCCTGTATTCATGGCTGTGTTAGCAGCTCAATTCCTGGGAGCTATGATTCCATTTTCCTGCAACTCCTGACTGTTATACTGGATTGACCTGGCCTGCTTAGCGATTAGCTACTGGATTAACCCTCGCACGGATTACACGGTTAGAACTTTGAATGGTTTAATAGACTTTGCCTGTCTGCTGCCAGCCCTGGAATTTGTATTTGTTTATCGGACTTTGCCAGCCCCTGAACTCTGTTTTGTTTTATTGAACTTTATTTTTTTGCTGCACCCCACACCTGGAGCTCCACCCAGCCCTCACTACTTGCCAGAAGTCTATCTTTACCATGGTTGTAGCCAGGAGGCCTGACAAACACTTTTAAAGATAACTTAGGAACTACTGGGTCTATTTGAAAATAGATTACATTTGTGCAACAAGTAGCCAGAGACAATGGGACAACAATAGGCTTGCCTTTAGTATAACTTTAATGTGCTTATGAAACCTGTCTACTTCTGTCTCATGTTCATCTAGGACCGTAGTATCAAGGTCCATATGCTGTTCCAATTAGTTCTTTGGCCCATGTCTTTAAACTTCTTTGGCCCTTATTTATCAAGGGATAGCGCCAGGTAGTGTCTCACTAGCGCCAGGTAGCGCCAGGTAGCGCCAGCTATCGGTGGCTACCGACTCCAGAACTCCAGGCTGTGAACACAATCACGCATTTATCACGCTAAATAAGGCTAGCGCCGGCGAGAGCGTCAGCTAGCGCGGGATTCATCATGTTGCAGACTTCAGCGAACAGCGCCGCTGCTAATCCCATCATGACCTCTCACTACCTGGCGCTCTCCAATGCATTTCAATGGAGCAATCTTTAAATATTCATAATTAATTGATATTAATGTTTTTTTTTTTTTTTTTTTTTTTTAAATGTCAAAAATTCGGTAACCACTTCTGCAATGTTTTCCCCCAAACAACCTTATTTTTGGAAAAAAATAATAAACAAGTTTTTATAAACATTTTGTAATATGAATACATTAATATCAGACCTGTAATATCACTTCTGCAAATCTTTTTTTTAAGGTAAAAAAAAAAAAAAAAATTGTGCAGAATTGATATTACAGGTCTGATATTAATGTATTCATATTACAAAATGTTTATAAAAACTTGTTTATTATTTTTTTCCAAAAATAAGGTTGTTTGGGGGTTAAAAAACTACTTTTAACACATCGCCGCCAGCGCTCAGGGGTTTAAACATGTATTTTACAGCGCGAGAATTTTTTGAGCGTGATTTGTTAATGAATATGCTGGGAGCCGTTCGCTATGGCCATTCGTTGTCATGCGCTCCCATACAGCGCGGAACCTGTCAAACAGCGACTCCTAACGCCATATTCAACATTACCACACACCGACTGAGTCGCTGTCAACAACCGAACAACGGCCAAGCACAGCGAATACTAGCCGGCGCTGTGAAAATCACGCTACTGTCGCTCATCTGTCGCTACCTGGTGCTATTAATAAATCGGCCTCCCCATTTAATTGCCAGCATTTCCTCATTTACAATTACCTGTATCTTCTCCTCAATTGGTCCTCCTCTTTCCTTGCACATCAAGGATTCTGGAGTGATGATTGAAGCTTTGAGAACTGTTGGAGACAACTGAGTCTTTGAAGCCATCAGACGAAGGCTGCTGAGCAGGAATTCTGTGCTGTTTGGTCAGTGCCATTTTGGGTTAAGAGTGGCTGCCGCTGCTCACGCCTTTTTCAGTCAGTTTCAATTTCCATGTTGTTCCACTAGCCAAAAGGCAGTAAGGGACCAGGTTTGGTTACAGATCAGTCAGTAATGGATCAGTGTGGGGATACAAATCAGTCATTAAGTCAGGTTAGCAGTATGGACCAGTCAGTTAGGGAGCAGGTTGGGGTACAGACCAGTCAGTATGGGATCAGGTTGGGATACAGATCTGTCAGGAAGGCATCGGGTTGAGGTAAAGATTGGTCAATATGTGTACAGGTTGGGGGTATGGATCAGTCATTAAGGGATCAGGTTGGGGTGCAGATTAGTCAGTAACTGATCATTTTGGTGTACAGATAAGTCAGTAATGGATCAGGTTGGGGGTATGGATCGGTCAGTAAGGGATAAGGTTGGGGTACAGAACAGCCAGCAAAGAATCAGGTTGAGGTACAGATCAGTTAGTAAGCGGTCAGGTTGGTGTACAGATAATTCTGTGGTATACTGGGTTGGAGTAGGCTGGGTGGTGATGCTGGCAGGCTGGTCCAGGTCCTACATATTAATTAAGATATTATTAGATGAGATCATATCTCTACAGTGAAATGCTGATGTGTTAGCCAGCATAATATTTGGTGCCCTTTTCCCCCAGGACTGAAAGGGTTACTCTGTGTGCTGGCAGGAGTTTTCTCACTAAACCAGTGTAGCAGAAATATGGATCAGACTTTGAAGAATACTATATTGCTAACCTAAACCATAATTAGCATAATTAGCATATTTAGGCATAATTTGCTGAATCATAGTTTTGAGCAACATGGCAGCTGAACAAAACAGTTCAGCTGTCCAGTAATTGACCTTGTTGTTTGTGAGGATTTACTCACAACTTTTTACACATGAACATCACAAGGAAGCTTAGCAAAATTCCACTAGATTTTGGCAAAATTCTGGATTTTTTTTTTCTTATAGGTGCTTGCCACGCTCACTAGAAAATAAAAATTTTAATGCTAAGTACAGGGGCGGGGAAAGACGCCTGTTTGATGTGACAGGACACCATCATCTGGTTTCCATGCAAGGGCCTTGGTTCTTTGCTTTCCACCTTTCCAGTGCCTCATGATGTAATGATTTGTGGGCAGATGATGGCTAATGCCAGTCCGTGGTGATGTTTTTGCTGTGAAAGCAAAAAAGAAAGTACTCAATTATTGAGTATTGTATAATAGATCATAACTAGAGTTGGGGTTCGTACCTTTTCGTGCTTTTTGAGGGTGCCAGCCCTGCGCAGGCTGACCTTCTAACCGAGTGGCATCAGCTGCCTCTACATTCTCATGTTTCACAGTTACATTGTATCACAACTGCCAAATTCAATCAGTGAGTACCAGAGCATGTTTTACACTACCTTATTGTATGCCAGGCTTGTTCAGAAAATTCTGCTTATTCATTCAAAAGTGATTGTGCCCTGGCCAACAACTGATCTTATTTAAACAATTAAATTGACCAGTAACTGCTATTGCACAATTTGTTAGTTTTAATAAATAATAAAATAAAGATAATAGCTTACATTTTTCCAAATCTTGTTTTTTTGCTAATAGAAAATGCTTCAGTGGTTGCAGCATCTAAAATTACTAAAGGATAAAATATGTATTTCTCTAGGTAGACAATCCATGTATATACCTTTTCAAACCACATAAGTTGGGCTGGATCTGAAAGAGAATAAAAACTTTAAGCACATTTGTTGAAGCTAGATGATGATTCAATAAAGCCTAATCTGGCAGGCAATATTGGATGTATCTATCCTATGTGTGCTGTCCTAACCTATACTATGTCCACATGTGAGCATTACAGATGCGGGATCAACGCACCATAACCCTAAAATTTAAAACGTGAAAAAAAAAAGTTGTCACATTGATCTTATAGAACATTTAGGTTTAAGCCATGTCCTTTTTTCCCCTCTTTTTTGAACTTCCCCTTAATGTAACTCATGTCATATAATGAAATGCACCATGATCAAAGCATGAATACAGTATGTTTTTATTTGTAGTTTTTATTTTGATAGAATAAGAGGCACGGAATACAGCTTTTAACCAGGAAGTTTAGTTTGGGACGCAAATTTGATACGAACTTGACCCCGATCCCTAGTGAAGTCAATGGGAACCATTTGTGGTATAAAATGGCCCTAAAATGGTGGTTGTAAGCCCTTTGGGGCTCATTGGTGGCATTTCCTTCTCTGCACCCCATAGCATCTTTAAGGTGTTTCTGCATCCACAACCATAGCAGCATGAGCGGCTGCCACTATATTCATTTATTATTTCCTGTCAAGGGCCTGTTTAAAGAAGCTAAAGAATCACCATATATGTTAAGATTGGCTACCAAGGGAATGTTTACAGAGGACAAGGGACCACCATGCATGTTATGATTGCCTGCCAAAAACCTGTTTATAGAGGGGAAGGACCCACCGTAAATGTCCAGATGGCCCGCCAAGGGCCTGTTAGCAGAGGGCAAAGACCTATACATGTTAAGATTGCCTGGCACATACCTGTTTATAGAGGGCAGGGAACCACCATACATGTTAAGAATGACCACCAAGGGACTGTTTACAAAGGCAGAGGAACCACCATACATGTTAAGATTGCCTGCCAAGGGTCTGTTTACAGAGAGTAAGGAACCACCATACATTTGAATATTGGCTGCCAAGGGCCTGTTAACAAGGGGCAATGATATATGTTAAAATTATCTGCCAAAAACCTGTTTACAGAGGGTGAGAAACAGTAAAATTGGTTAGGAATGGGTGCTAAGGGCCTGTTTACAGAGGATAAGGGATCTCCATACAAGTTAAAATTGCCTACCAAGGGCCTTTTTTTTACAGAGGGCAAGAAACCACTCTCTGTGCTAATACTGAACCTCCAGGTGGTTGTTATCAGAGGGTGAGGAACCACCATACATGTTAAGACTGCCTTTCAAGGGCCTTTTTACAGAAGATGAGTATTCAACATACATGTTAAGATAAAAATGCCCAATAAACCCCAGTTTACAGAGGCAGAGGAACCACCATATATGTTGAGATTGGCCAGCAAGGGCCTGTTTACAGAGGGCAAGGAACCATAATGATATACAGGAGGGGAGGTCTGAGTGGTGGAGGAGGTTGAGAAGAAGGTGGGTGCTGTGGTGTTGGGAGGAAGAGGAGGGGTTACTTTCATTTTTTCTTTTTTTGGAAGGCCCAAAAACATTGTAACAATGGCTTGGTGTGGCTCTTCTCTCATTAACCAAAGGTACAGCCAAGTCCAGTGTGATCCACAACTGGTTAACTTTAATTCATGTGAACCAAAATGTACAAACTTGTTGTGGGCAAAATCAGACTTGGATTTTACCAGCCCTTGGCTGGCCCGAGACATTCCTACTGAGCCCCCCCAACCATGATGCTGGGGCTATTGCATTGGGGGCTGCAGTTCCTTGGTTTGCGGGTACAGTGTGGCTAGGTACAGTGGTGTTGAGATGGAGACTAAAGGGGCATGGATTAAATGTGGGTGTTAAAAACAGCAGCCCAACTGGCATTGTCCCGGGTCTCCCTATGGCCAGTCCACCCCTGCCTGTCTGTGATCACACCGCCTTCTTTGATAAAAACATGCTCTGACATTACACTTGCTGCAGGGCAGACCAGCACCTTCAACGCATAAAGGTCAAGCTCAGCCCATATGTCCAATTTGGAGATCCAGAAGTTAAATTGGATAGATAAACACATATAGATACATGCTTTTCAACCATGTTGTTCAAATGCAGCCTCCTGTGAATGCAGGCCATATATCATGGTAGTGCTGGATGTTGTGGTTTGTTGAGTAAGATTTTCCACATTTCAGCCATGGTAAGCCACCCTGACTGCATTGGTGACTTACTCCACCTCCTCCTCCTTGTGCTTCCACTGAGCCCCTGCTGTCAGTTGGGAATGTAATCAGTAGTGCATCTACCAGCATGCACTTGCATTCACACATTTTATGATAATGCTACAATGACAGAAGTAAGAATGGCATGTTGTCCTTGTATCAGAATCCCGCAGGGTGGCCACCCAGTAATCATCACTGGTAGCAACGCCGGGAATTCAGAGCAAATCCTTGGTGGAAGGTTCTCTGTGTACTCTGCATCCTCCAAGCCTCACTCCAATGATGCTCGTGATCCACTATGGGGGCCAAACTGCTGTGAACATAGTTTTCCTCCTCCACCAGAACTATCCCTTGGGTTGACAGGTGTGTACCTGGGTGATGTTGAAGCAAGCCATGTGAGGATGACTGGTCTGAAAATTGGGAAAATGGTCGTTTTTCCACCTCTTCCTCCATTGTCCACGGCTGACCATGGAGTACAGGAGTAACTGTCAGCAGAGGAACAGGTGGAAGACAAAGCAAAGGAACTTGAGGCACAATCTGACCTGACCATTTGTACAGCAGTACTCATGCCTACTAAATTACGCAAAGTCTGTTGGTCTGTGTGCACCAGTGTAAGGTGTTTAATTTGAGGGCATACTAGTCATGGATCAGTCACTTCCTCTCCCTGGGTGCTGGTTGCAGATACCGCTTTAAGATGCTTCAAAATGCTTTGTTCAGAGTCACTTTTCAGAAACTGTGAAGTGCTGGGTTCAATGCCCATTTTAAAATTCTGTGTTTAAAGTCCCCTTCAAGATACTTTAAAGTGCATATTGCATGGACCCCTATTCATACCTCCCAGTAGACCCTCATTTGGAGGGAGTGTCCCTCTTTTGAGTACAAGTCCCCCTATCCCTTGTTGTACTCATTTGTGCCTCTTTGAGTTTTTTTTTTTTAGTTTTAACAAGCAGATCTGCATCAATACATGATTATTTGCCCTATTTAAAGTGTTTATATTGTTGTGTCTGTTACAAATCTCCTATCCATCCCTTATTAGGGGGTGTGGCTTAATGTAACAATCATCCCTTTTTCCTACGCTGAAAGGTTGGAAGGTATGATAATCTAATGTGGGTCCTGGTTGCAGAAACCCCTATAAATATGCTATGGGTGCTGTTTGCAGAGTCATTTATAAGTCATTTATAAGATGCTATAGGTGCTGGCTGAAGAAACCCCCTAGGAGCTGCTGTGGGTGCTCATTGCAGAGATCCCTATAAGATACTGTGAAGTGCTATGTTCAGAGACCTCTTTAATATTCTGTGAAGTGCCGCAAAGACTGCTGTGGGTTCTGGTTGCCCCTTATAAGATGCTGAGGGTGCTGGTTTCATAAACACCTTTAAAGGGCCACTTCAGCCCAGGATGGCCATTTTCTTACCCCCTCCACTCTTCCACCCTTCCTTTGCGCTGAAGCTATATAAAAAGCACTTACCTGGAATCCAGCAGCAAAGGTCGGGGGATTGTGGTGCTGGTCGACGCCATCTTTGATCTTCCCCGGCCTCCCGATCATTGCCTCCTGGAGAGCATGGCCCCATGTACGTGCATGCTCCTGTGACAACCATCGGCGGTCTGGGAAGGATCAAAGATGGCGGTGGCTGCTGTATTCCTGGGCAGGTAAGTGCTTTTTATTCATGTAGTCCCCCCTTGCTTCAGTGCTGGGGGAAGGTGGCAGTGTGAGGGTTTTTAGAAAACTGGGCTGGAGTGGCTGATTTCTATCATCTATAATCTGTTGCAGAGTGCTGGGTGCTGTGTGCAGTGGGGGTTGTAATCCAGATAGACAATAGTGGTATAAAAGAAACTGGCTTTACTGGTACATGAATGCAGTAAGAGAATGTCACCTTATATGGTGGCTTAAAAACAAAGACAGGAAGAGAGAGCTGGCAGTGATAGAGATTACAGCTCGATATATAGGAAGTAACAACACAGCAGAAAAATACATTGAAACTTTACAGTTGCACATTAGTAACAGCACCATCTAGTGTCACAACCTGCAATAGCTGCAAACTGCAATAAAACCTAACACTAGTCACTAACATAGACTAAGCTGGAAGTCTGTTGTACGGTTTCTCCAACACCCCTTCTCAACAGCTGAGGCTTAGTCTATTAAATCCATCTTCCTTGTGAGCCTCGAATGTCTTTCAGCTGCCAAGGTCTTAGTAATAAACTATAAAGTAACTTAAGAAGTTCTTGTTCTTGAAGATCCCTCAGCAAGTGGTACTTCACATCAATGTGCTCGGTTGGCTGTCAGGATGCTTTCATCACTTGCTGGTAACTTTAACTTGTAATGTAAAGTCCCTTTAAGATAGTGAATGACTCACTTTACAGCATTCCAGTGCATCTGACTTGGCATTGAAAACTTTCTGAATAGGATTCCAAAAGCTTCTACAATTAGGGATGAGCGAATCGATGCGGATGAACCCGGATTCGTTCCGAATTTCATGAAAAATTCGATTCTGAACGAATCCGAATTTCCCGGGGATTCGATCGATCGAAGTTTTCCTTTAAACTCAATGACAGGCATTCTAAGATGGTGGACGGACATGTTCAGACATTTCCCCAGGGGCAAGTGACGATGGGACAGTTACATGCAGCCTATCAGCAGCCAGGAAGCCCGGTGACGTCACCGTGCTATATAAAGCGGCGGCCATCTTGCTTGTGCGCATTTCAGACTTGCATTCGTGAGACAGCGGTGGTTGCTGGCTGCAGACAGGGACAGACAGTTATCATAGTTAGGTGAGAGTTAGCGATAGCTAGAGACAGTTACAGATAGGTAAAGAGAGAGACAGATAGTTAGGGAGATTTAGAGTGGTAGACAGAGCTAGGGAAAGATAGGTTTAAAACCGGAACAATCCAGCAGCATACAAGTCACATTGACAGGGTGCCTAGTGCTGCCTATGAATCATATTTCATAACTACTGGGTTACTGTTAATATATTTGGTTTGGTTTAAATACAGCTGCACACTGTGCATGCAATGCACATGCTATTTAACCCTTCTAGTGCCAGCTACGTGACTCTCACGTAGCTGCCTCTCCAACCGTTAAGTGCCAGCTACGTGAGAGTCACGTAGCTGACTTTAGAGGCCCATAAAACAAAAAGTAAAACACATACAGACTTACCTTACCCCTCATTTGAAAGGGCCAGCAGAAGAATCCGCTGTTAGATTTCCATCCCCAGGCCTCTGATCTTCAGGAGGGGGCCCGGAATAGGCCCCCCCCTGCCGACGCCGACATCTGAAAAAAAAAAAAACAGTAAATGACATTTACTCACCTGGCAGCGCGATGGCTCTCCCCAGGTCTTCTCTTCACCAGATCACCGATCCCCCCCCTGGGCTTTCCACGCTGCTTGTGAGGGCCCAGAAACGGGCCATCACCATCCTCTTCGGCCGATGCTGGCCCCACCCCTAGCACCGCCCCTAACTCCGCCCACTTGATGACATCATCCCGCTCCTCGGGTTACTGGCACCCGGGCTCCGATCTGTCAGTTGTCAGCAGCGATCGGAGCAGGGAGGGTGGCAGGCAGGGTGGCTCTGATCTCCCTGCCTGCCACCCTCCCTGCTCTGATCACTGCCGACAACTGTCATCTGAAGCAGCGTGGGACACTGGATGGGAGGTAAGTATAAGTGAAAATAGAATAATAAAATATTTGTCTGGTGTCTTTTTTTTAACTTAACCCTTTGTGAACTGGTAAGGGGTCCATGAGACCCCTTATACCAGTTCACAAGGCTCTGGGTATGGCAGGTCACCTGCGGCAAGCGGGTGACTTGCCATAACCCCCAGCCCCCCATTACCTGCTTCCCCAACGGCCAGGGGGGGCAGAAGGGCCCGGGCCACAAGGCTATGTGGGCTAGTAGCCTGCAGGGCCAGGGGCCACCAACGCTGGCCCCTGCGCCCTGTTCTACAAGCCCCCATAGCTGGTCCGGATCAGTAATGCTGGGTAAGGGGGACCCTATGTCATTTTTGGGGGGGATTTTAAGGGTTATTAACCCTTAGAATTCCAAAAAAGAAATGAGGTTCCCCCCCCCCTGGGAGGGGGAACCCTATGTCATTTTATTTTTTTATTAACCCCTTACAACTATGCAATCATATTGCATAGTTGTATCCTATCTGGAATCTCCTAAACTGCTGTTTCAGGAAAGGGGGTATACCTATACATATGTGGTACCATTGTAACGGGGAGAAATAGGGCTTTCACACGCAATAATATTTTATTAACAAACTTACATTTTTTATTACGAAAAAAACACTACAAATTGTAAAAAATAGGTTTTTTTCATTTTTTTGCACATATTTCACCCAAAAGAATTGAGAATACACTGAAAAAAGGCCAAACAAGACATTTCATGTTGAAGCCCAGACTCAAAAAAACAATATATAATTTTCATTGAAATCCCTGGAAATCCCTTCAAAAATCAAGGTTGCATACGTGTAGCGCAAAAACGTGAAAAGTCGTCTGGCAACAGATTGTGACAAAAAATCTCGGTAGGCCGGCACTCAAAGGGTTAATCCTTTCTGCTATTTAGGCCTGAACGCTATTTTAACCCTATCTGTTAAACAAAAGCATTTCTCATACTTGGATTAGTGTCAAAAGTTTCTGCTCAGCTTAAAATACATTACGCCACACAGGCATCCCAAGGCACATGCTATTTAACCATCTCTGTTAAACAAAAGCATTTCTCATACTTGGATTAGTGTCAAAAGTTTCTGCTCAGCTTAAAATACATTACGCCACACTGGCATCCCAAGGCACATGCTATTTAACCCTATCTGTTAAACAAAAGCATTTCTCAAACTTGGATTAGTGTCAAAAGTTTCTGCTCAGCTTAAAATACATTACGCCACACTGGCATCCCAAGGCACATGCTATTTAACCCTATCTGTTAAACAAAAGCATTTCTCATACTTGGATTAGTGTCAAAAGTTTCTGCTCAGCTTAAAATACATTACGCCACACTGGCATCCCAAGGCACATGCTATTTAACCCTATCTGTTAAACAAAAGCATTTCTCATACTTGGATTAGTGTCAAAAGTTTCTGCTCAGCTTAAAATACATTACGACACACTGGCATCCCAAGGCACATGCTATTTAACCCTATCTGTTAAACAAAAGCATTTCTCATACTTGGATTAGTGTCAAAAGTTTCTGCTCAGCTTAAAATACATTACGCCACACTGGCATCCCAAGGCACATGCTATTTAACCCTATCTGTTAAAGAAAAGCATTTCTCATACTTGGATTAGTGTTAATAGTTTTTGTTCAGCTTAAAATACATTACGCCACACTGGCATCCCAAGGTACATGCTATTTAACCCTATCTGTTAAACAAAAGCATTTCTCATACTTGGATTAGTGTCAAAAGTTTCTGCTCATCTTAAAATACATTACGCCACACAGGCATTCCAAGGCACATGCTATTTAACCCTATCTGTTAAACAAAAGCATTTCTCATACTTGGATTAATGTCAAAAGTTTCTGCTCAGCTTAAAATACATTACGACACACTGGCATCCGAAGGCACATGCTATTTAACCCTATCCGTTAAACAAAAGCATTTCTCATACTTGGATTAGTGTCAAAAGTTTCTGCTCAGCTTAAAATACATTACACCACACTGGCATCCCAAGGCACATGCTATTTAACCCTATCTGTTAAACAAAAGCATATCTCATACTTGGATTAGTGTCAAAAGTTTCTCCTCAGCTTAAAATACATTACGCCACACTAGCATCCCAAGGCACATGCTATTTAACCCTATCTGTTAAACAAAAGCATTTCTCATACTTGAATTAGTGTTAATAGTTTTTGTTCAGCTTAAAATACATTACGCCACACTGGCATCCCAAGGCACATACTATTTTAAGCCTGTCTGTTATACAACATAAGCGTTGATCAGCATCAGCTTCATTAAGCTACTTTAGTTTGCACTTGTTTTTGACGGCTTTCAATAAACCAGGCCGCAGGGCACCCCAAAGCTGCACCTTGCACCCTATCTGTTTATACTAAATAAGCAAATACATAAAAATGTCAGGCAGACAAGAGCCAGGATGTTCAAAGAGGAGTGGTAGAGGCCAAGATTCAGCAGGCAGAGGTCGCAGCAGACTAGGGGCGAGTGGCAGCAGGAGTCACGGTGAGAGACCTGATCTGCCAGTATATGCTAGCGGTCGTGTCTCCACCAGTAACGCATCTGCCGTGGTAGATTGGTTAACGCGCTCATCAACATCATCACAAGTTACATCTGAGACCCCCAGTCTAGGGTCGGTAGGTTCCTCTGACACAACCCTGAGTTGGCATGCCCCGAGAGCAGTCCCTATCCTCCCATTGCCTCTGTCCTACGCCGTTCCCTCCCCCAGCGACGTATCCTATGCTTTGGGTTCAGCTCCACTCTTTAGTGAGGAGGACGATCAGAAAGAGGACAGTCAGCAGCTACTGCCCAGCCATGAAATGGAGGTGGCTTCTTTAGCTCGGCAGACAAATAGTGATGTGAACAGTGTCGTGGGTGTTGCGAGATTTCCAGCTTCTGTGCCAGACACTGTTGAGGATACCGAGAACATCAGTGACGTACAGCCACAACTCAGTGATGATGATGATGATGATGATGAAGCCGATCGCACTTGGGAGCCGGGTGATGAAGGGGCTTCATCGTCATCATCAGGAGAAGAGGGCGCAGGTTGCCCCGGAGTCAGCAGCTCAGGCAGCAAGGTGTTAGCAGCATGGTTGGCAGTCAGCATGGGGGCAGGAGTTAAAAGAAGAAGTTACAAGCAGGAGTTAAAAGAAGAAGTTACAAGCAGAAGTTCAGAAGCTGTAAGTATCTGTCTTTGATTTCATATTGTTATTTTAAGTGTTGTAAATTCTACACTTGGTGTTCCCACAAATTCATACAATGGGTTCCATGCCTAACAATGCTGTTCAGTGTACATCTTTGTGCTATGTATGCACTTCTTGATCAATCGGTCGATGGTGAATATATATGCCCCGGATGCCTGCGAATCTCTGATTTGGAAGCCGTGATTCACGATCTAAATAAGCGATTGGCAACACTGAGAGAAATTGTTATCATGCAAAAGAGTCTGGATCTCACTGATCTGGCACTACATGGCTCAGGGTCAGGGGAGGGTGGTAGTATGGGGGGAGAGGAAAAGCAGGAAAATGAGGCAGCTAGCTGGATAACAGTTAGAAGGCGGGGTAGGGGTAAAAGTTACAGGGAGGCTAGCCCTGAACAGGCACCTCCAAACAAGTTTGCCCGGTTGGCAGATGAGGAGGATGTTGGCTCAGGAATGGCAGAGCTGCAGCAAGACACATCTGTCGGCTCCAGTAAGGAAGGGAGGGGAAATGGGAGAACAGGGCAGGCAAGACAGGTGCTGGTAGTGGGTGACTCTATTATTAGGGGAACAGACAGGGCAATCTGTCACAAGGACCGGGATTGCCGAACAGTGTGTTGCCTTCCTGGGGCAAGAGTACGGCATGTAGCGGAGCGGGCTGACAGATTGTTGGGAGGGGCTGGCGTGAACCCAGCGGTCATGGTGCATATTGGCACTAATGACATAGGAAGAAGTAGGTGGAAGGTCCTAAAAAATGATTTCAGGGACTTAGGCCGCAAGCTTAAGGCAAGGACCTCAACTGTAGTATTCTCAGAAATACTACCAGTACCAAGAGCCACACCAGAGAGGCAGCGGGAGATTAGAGATGTAAACAGGTGGCTCAAAAATTGGAGTAAAAAGGAGGGGTTTGGGTTCTTAGAGAACTGGGCCGACTTCACAGTGGGCTACAGGTTCTTTGGCAGGGATGGGTTGCACCTCAATGGGGAGGGTGCATCTGTTCTGGGGGAGAGAATGGCTAAAAGGTTAGTGGAGTGTTTAAACTGAGCATTGGGGGGGAGGGTAAAAGCTATTACAAAGGGGAAGTTAGGAAAGAAAGTGACAGTGGGTGTAGACATGAAACTGGGGGTGGAGAGGGGGGAGGGGTTAGCACATCTAGCAGGAATAAGGGCAATATACAAAATTATCAAAATTGTCATAAGCATTTGAAATGCATGCTTACAAATGCTAGAAGCTTGACTAATAAAATGGATGAACTAGAACTGATAATACCAGAAGAACAATATGATATAGTGGGGGTAACAGAGACCTGGCTGGATGAAAGCTATGACTGGGCAGTAAAATTACAGGGATACTGTGTGTTTAGGAGGGACCGTAACAAACGCAAAGGGGGTGGAGTCTGCTTAATTGTAAAATCCTCTCTACAGCCTGCTCTGCGGGAGGATATATGTGAGGGGAATGACCATGTGGAGTCGGTATGGGTAGAAATACATGGAGGGAGAAACAAAAATAAAATACTGATGGAGGTTTGCTATAAACCTCCAGATATATCCGAATCCATAGAAAATATGATGCTAAGGCAAATAGATATAGCCGCTAAAATAAATGAGGTAGTGATTATGGGGGACTTTAACTACCCAGATATAGACTGGGATGCTGAAACATGTGTTTCGCAGAAAAGTAATAGTTTTTTATCTAAAACAAAAGATGGCTACCTTTCCCAACAAGTACAAGCTCCAACAAGGGGGAAAGCCATATTGGACCTAATACTAACCAATGTACCAGACAAAGTAATAAAGGTACAGGTTGGGAGACACCTTGGAAGCAGTGATCATAATATCATTAATTTCCAATTAGCAGTCACTAGGGGGCCTTATCAAGGAGTCACAAAAACGCGGGACTTCAAAAAGGCAAAGTTTGACCAACTTAGAGATGCCCTACACTGCATTGGGAAAATGTCCTTAAGAACAAAAGCATGGACACTAAATGGGATACTTTCAAAGGAATACTTAATTTTCAGTGTGACAGATATATACCTTACAGGAATAAAACTATTAGACACACATGTAAACCGATGTGGCTAAATAAAAAGGTTAAGGGGGCAATAAACAACAAAAAAAAGGCATTTAAACGTTTAAAGCAGGAAGGGACAGCGGAAGTGTTAAAAAACTATAAAGAAGAAAATAAACAATGTAAACAACAGATAAGGGCAGCTAAGCTGGAGACAGAAAGACTGGCCGCGAAAGAGAGTAAAACTAACCCCAAATTATTCTTTAGCTACATAAACCGTAAAAGGTACAAACCTGAGGGTGTGGGCCCCCTGAAAAGCAAGGAGGGGACCCCTATAGAGGGAAATGAGGAGAAAGCTAATTTGCTTAACAACTTCTTTGCTTCTATATTCACAAAATATTTTTTTTTTTTTTAATTCTTTATTTATTTCTCTTTTCCCTTTGTCATCTTGTATACAAGTATATAATACATCATCCATAGAGTCATTGACACTTATACAGTATAGAATCATCTGAACATCTAGTTAAAATTAAACAAAAAAGAAAAAAGGAAAAGGGGGAGGGAGGGGAAAGGAATATCCTCTCATTTGCATTTCAACAACCCAGCCATATAAAGCCCTTTTCAAGAATCAGATGATTCCATCTGGAAAGAAAGACAAAAAGGAAAAAGAAAATATTTTATATTTTATACCCACAAAGTATATAATAAAAAGAGAAAGAAGGAAAAAGAAACAGAAACAGAAAAAACAGAAAAAAAAAAAAAAAAAAAAAAAAAGGGGGAAGAAATAAGAAGGTATGGGAAAGAAGAACCAGGGGGGTATTTGAACCATAGGGGGGGAGTCTATCCCCTTATACCATTCTATACATGTCCTAGCCTTATTTCTAGTTTCCATTCCATTATTTTAGATTTACATCTATGCGGCTGAAGCAACTCATTCGTTCTAAAAAGATAATGAGGGGGGGTATCAGCATTCATTAGTTGCTTAAATCTTGCCGTTTCTCTATAAAGAAGCCAAGGCATCCACACCTGTCGGAACTGCCTCTCAGTCTCATGGATCACAGCGGTAAGCTCTTCCATTTCCATAATATGATTAATTTCCCCAATCCAGCTTTCCACCGAGGGCACCGCTTCAGATCTCCATAGCCTAGGTATCAATACTTTTGCTGCGTTAATAAGATGTCTCAAAAGAGATCTCTTATAAGTCTTCAGAGGCATTTCCGACAGGTGTAGGAGGAACAGGGATGGATCCCGAGTGATCGTCCGTCCCAAAATCTCACTAGAGATATCAGCCACAGCATGCCAAAAAGGGATAATCTTTGGACAATCCCAAAAAACGTGGAAAAAGCTTCCAACTGCTCCCCGGCATCTCCAACACTCAGCGGAATAAGTCGGTGAGAAACCATTCAACCTTTTCGGGGTGTAATACCACCTTGTAAGGCATTTGTAATTAGTTTCCTGGATTTTTGAAGAGACTGAGGTCTTATGTGTAGCCATAAAAATATACTGTCACTGGTCTTTCGTAAGGTGCCTATCTAGATCCTTCTCCCAATCCCCACAAAATCGCGGTATTTCATCCTCCCCTCCTTCTTCCAGTAAAACATATAATTTGGAAATTAAGCGTGTTGGAGGATCTCCTTCTCTTATCAGTCGTTCAAAAGGGGTTAGAGGTCTGAGAAACGCCTGTCTAGGTCCTAAGCTCAAAAGAAAACTTTGGAATATAAACAAAAGCCATTGATCAAATAGGGGCGTGTCCCATTTATCCCTTAAATCATTCAAATGCACCCATCCAGAAGATGATATTAGATGCATTCCTCTAGGGACTTCTCTTTCCTCAAAAATCTTACGAAGGCGAGGAAGTATACCTACGGGGAATGAGGGATTATGTACCAGTGGCACCAAGGGAGTTGGCCATGGAGATATCTCATTTCTGTCCCTTAGCTTTCCAAAAATTCCAAGTGTGGTAGAAATAAGCGGATGATCTCTGCAGAAGGTCCTCCCTAACCTGACTGCCCACGGGACATCTTTTAGTGGAGTATGAAGCCAAGATGCTTCAAGATTCACCCATTTCTTCTTTGTAGCTTGATGGTGCCAGTCTAAAATACGTTGAAGATGGATCGCACGCCAATATCGCAACAAATCTGGGCAAGCGAGTCCTCCCATCTTTTTAGTTCTAAATAAAAGCCGAAGTTTCAGTCTAGGTTTACGTCTCTGCCAGATGAATTTTATAAATAACGAATTAAAGGACTTAAAGTATGCCCTAGGGATCCAAATCGGAAGAGCTTGAAGTAGATATAGGATCTTTGGCAGGACTGACATTTTGAGAATGCTAATTCTTCCTAGCCACGTGAAAGTGGGTAAGTCCCAGTTTTCCAAATCCTTTTTAATTTTGGAAAAAAGGGGGCCGAAATTTGCTGCATAAATCTCGTTTACCGTTTTCGTGATCTTAGTGCCTAGATATGTAATGGCCGACGAAGGCCACCTAAAAGGAAAAGATGCTCTCAACTGGGCTTCGACTTCTGGGGGAAGATTCATCCCCATCGCCTCTGATTTATCGTAATTTATTTTCAAGAATGAAAACCTGCCAAAGTGCTCAAATTCCTTCAACAGGACCGGTAATCCCGTTACCGGATTTGCGAGAAAAAACATAAGGTCATCAGCATATGCTGAAATCTTGTGTATAGATGAGTCTACTAAGATCCCCCGTATATCTTCTCTCCTTCTAATTCTGCATAAAAAAGGTTCCATAGATAAAACAAAAATCACTGGGGAGAGGGGACAGCCCTGTCTAGTGCCATTTCTAATGTCTACCTTCTCTGAAAAGGTGCCATTTACTTTAATCTTAGCTGAGAGCTCTGTATATAGAGCCATAATCATCTGTAACGCTTTAGGGCCCAGACCAATATATTCCAAAACTGTCCTGATATATTGCCAATTTACCCGGTCGAATGCCTTCTCGGCATCGGTGGACAAAAAGATAGCCGGTTGTCTAGTTCGTTCGATCCTATGCAGCAAATTCAGCACTCTAGTTGTATTGTCGCGAGCTTCTCTGCCCGGTACAAAGCCGGACTGATCTCCATCTACTAGCATTGGAAGCATCCCTGACAGTCTATTTGCCAAAATTTTCGCATATAATTTTAGATCTACATTCAATAGTGAAATAGGCCTATAGCTTCCGCATGCAAGCGGATCTTTCCCAGGTTTCTGAATTATTGTCACATGAGCAGATAGTGCCTCACTTGGGATCTTAACCTGATCGGGGGATATAGTTAATGAATTAAATGCAGAGAGAAAATGTGGAGCCAGGAGAGGAAAAAATTGCTTATAATATGCTACTGTAAATCCATCTGGTCCCGGGGCTTTTCCACTGGGTGAAGCGTTGATCACGGCTCTCAGCTCCTCCATAGAAATGGGGCATTCCATTCTCTCTCTATCATTCGTCCCAAGCTTAGACATACCAGACTCCTCTATATACTTCTTTATCGATGCTACATGATCCTGTTCTGGAGCTGGTCCTTCAGGGCAAATATTATATAGCTTCTGATAAAAGGACTGAAAGGTCTTAGCTATATCTGGTGTACTATGGAGCTTTTTTTGTTGCCCATCTATGATAGCTTCTACAAAGTTTAAAGATTGTTGTTTCTTGAGGGCCCTTGCCAGAAGCGCACTGCTTTTATTGCCCCATTCAAAATAAAGCCTTCTACAGCGCTTTATAATATATGCCGCTTTAGAAGTCAGGAGAGAGTTCAATATTGATCTGGCCTCAGTAAGTGCTAGGAGATTACTTTTTGCCAATGTTGCTTTATGTACTTTTTCTAGCTCCTGGACTTTTTCTATTTGTTTCTGTAACTCCTGTTCTCGTTCCCTCTTTTTCTCAGTAGCATGTCTAATAAACGAGCCTCTAATAACTGCCTTATGAGCTAACCAATTATTAAATGGGGAAGTGTCTATGCATTTATTTGTTTCGAAATAATTTTTAATAGTATTTTGGAAATCTTGGATTAGCTTCTCATTTTGTAATAAAGACTCGTTCAATCTCCATGTCCACTCTCCCTTTGGGGTGGCAGCTAAGGTGATAGTAAGGGTCACTGGTGCATGATCCGACACAGCCATAATCTCTATATTAGATGTCAAAACTTGGGGTAGTAAACTATGAGATACCAAAACGTAATCAATTCTCGAATACATGGCATGTACTGGAGAATAGAAAGAATAGTCTTTAGTATTAGGGTGATTAATACGCCAGGGATCACAAAGTTGAGCCTTGTGAAGCGCTTTCTTAATTCTTTTTAATGCCGCATATGCTAGCGCAGATCGCCCCGTTGAGGAGTCCAATAATGGATCTAATGTCACATTTAGATCTCCCCCAAGAATAATAGGGCCTTCTTGTGCTTCTATGAGTTTATTCAAAAAAGCTTCAAGAAAGGTCACTTGCCCAGAATTAGGAGCATAAGCCACTGCCAAAGTATATTTTTTATTAAACAAGGAGCCCTTAAGAATTAGGTACCTACCTTGCTCATCTGCTATCCTATCCGTGACCTGAAAAGGAGTATTCCTGGCAATCATTATCGCCACCCCCCTTGCCTTAACATCTGGCGCATTACTTGTGAAAGACTGGGAGAAGGATCTAGAGGACAATCTGGGGGCTCCCCCACCTTTAAAATGTGTCTCCTGAATAAATGCGATATTTGCTTTAAGTCTAGTTAATTCCTGAAATAATTTAGATCTTTTCAGTGGGGTATTTAAACCCCTGGCATTAATCGAAATAGCTCTAAACTTTTGCTCAAAGGAAGAGGCCAGGTCATTATCATTCGGCCTTCGAACCCTCTGTGGGCTATCTCTACTTCTGGACATGTTAAAGATTTATAATTAGGATATTCCCTGGTTCAAAGGAGAAGGGAGGGGGGGAAAGAGAGAGAAAAAAAAAAAAAAAAAAATTATATTATTAAAAATAAGACCCCAAAGGAAAAATAAGTAAAAAGTAAAAATAAAAAAAAAGAAATAACCCACTTTATTAAAGACCAATTCGTTGATCACCGAGACGGACGCTGCCCGTGTCGGGATTTACACTAGGGTCTTATCAGGACCTCAGATGTCAATTTGACTCTGATCCTCAACACCCGCTGCCCTAGAAATGTGGGGGCAGAGAGGCCACAGCCAGTGAAGTCAGCAGTGTAGAAAAGAAGAAATAAAAAGAAAAAAGAAAATAGATCGTATAATACACTGGCACGGGAACAGCGCCCGCTCCCGGCAGCCATTAATCGCATAAACAAATATATACATTATTAAGTATTCATTAGCTATTAACTGCTGGACCTAAGATCCAAAAATAATCCACATATCAATTGCAAGCCCTACTCAATTACCCCTCTAACTCCACAGCCTATTATCATATCATCACACCAGAATAACCAAATTTAAGGACATTCTTTTCAATAAAACATATTAGATGCTACACCCACAGCCCTCTAACCTACATAACAAACAAACAAACAAACAAAAAAAAAAAAAAAAAAAAAAGGGGGGGGGGAGAGTGGGGGGGGAAAGGGGGGGGAGGAGGCCGCCTCCCCAACCCCGCAGTAGAGGTCCCCCACCCCATCCCCCGCGACACGAACCTCTCCCATCTATTATCTACACATCAACAACAGTTAGTGATCCAGTGCCGACCCGAGCCATCATCCTCACAATCCTTTGATCAGTCCCAATCCCCGCAACTTGTCAGCGGGGACCAGAAACGGCCCCACACCATGTACCAGGGGGCGGAACCGGACAGAAAAGGGAATCCCTCTTGTCGGTGCCCCTTCTTCAGATAACCTCTCCCTGATGGAGTGAGTAACTATTCTGCCTCCACCATATACCATTTCCATCCAGAGAGCCAGTGGTCTGTACCAGATCGAGGGCCCTGAAAGAAGGCCATCCCACACCCGTGTATCAGCAAAGATCAATGGGGCCCGGGCAACCAGCTCGTGCCCACTAGTGAGACATAAAGTGAAATGCCGTGTAAGTGTGTCGAGTATACCAAGAAGAAGAAAGAATTATATATAAGTGTGGTAGATGGCAATACCTGCCAATAAAAAATGTGCATAAGTCATAAAAATGTGTATTTACAAAATTGATTATGTGACAGAACTATCTAAAGTACGATAGTCCTCTCCCAAGCCATCCCCTAACACCACCCTGGCCCCCGGATAGAGGCAGCACCAATCCCATCATCCGGGCCGCGTCGGATCATCTGACTAGGCGCGCCCAGTTCCCTCCAGCTCCCCCTCTTCCAGTCCATGGGCTGGTTCCGTCCGGCCGCCTCTCCTAACACATCCCCCCACCCTGTCTCTGGCAACCCCCGCTGCACCACGTGACCGGGACCACCTTCACACTATTCATACTAGCCCCAGTGCGCACCAAACCACCAGCTGTCCCCATCATACACATCTCATACAGATCACATCCATACCGCTTGGGGTCAGAGTGCACATCCAAACCCCCCCCCCCCCTTCAGCCCAAGCAGGCTGACCACAAATTATAAAAAGCTAACCACAAAAAAAAAAAAAAAAAAAAAAAAAAAAGGGCATCAAAATCTAGATTCCACCTAATTCGCATCTCAAAAATCCTTCATCCTATCTGAGGTGTCCAATAATATAAATCTAAATAAAATCTATTTTCCAATCAATTTCCGGATCTTTGCATATTCATTCATAATTTTTCTTATGAATTAATGGGCCGAAATTGATCTTCCGCTCCTCTTCTTACACGTAGAAAATTAAACTCCGGAGGGTATATAAGCCAGTCTGGCACTTGTACAGGGGATAAACCAAAATGGTTGAAAAAACCTAAAAGATCTTCATATTTGCGTATGGTGAAAGTCTTTCCTTGTTTTGCGGCGTGTAAGGCGAAGGGATACCCCCATCTATAAGTAATATTATTCTGTTTAAGAACTTCAAGAAGCGGTCGGAGAGCCCTCCGTCTTGCCAGCGTAGTCTTTGCTAGATCTGAATAAAAATGTAAGATTGCGCCATCAAAATCTAGCGAGCCTTTACTTCTGGCTGCTGCCATAATTGCTTCTTTTTCTTGGTAATAATGAATTCTACATATTACATCTCTTGGAGGGTCATTCTGACGAGGGGGGGGGGCAATTGCTCTATGTGCTCTATCTATCTCTATTTTGGTGTCATTGCCCACTGGTTCCCCTAGTAGTGTAGAAAAACTCCTTGTAGAGTAGGTAATAGGTTCTCTGTCCGTGTAGCTTCGGGGAGTCCACGTATACGTATATTATTCCGTCGATTGCAATTCTCCATATCCTCCAATTGGAGGGCCAAAGTGGCAGTCGCAGATTCTTGTACCTGGAGACGGTGGGTGAGTTGCTGAATAATAGATCTGTCCTCCTCGTGTTGTTGTTCCACCCCCGCAAGCCTGGAGTCTAGTTGTTTAAGGTCTCCACGTAGGAGCCCTACTTCTTCAGACAATCTATCACTAATAGAACGGGTAATCGCGGAAAGATCCTCCTTTGTTGGCATAGATCGCATAAAAGCCCAAATATCAGTTAGGGTATTTCCTGAGGTAGAGGGGCTCAAGCTCGCGGGATCTTCCTCTTCAGCCGCTATGTCTTTCATTCGCCCCCCACGGGGGGTTCCTCCAGCCGCACTTGAATCTCGGGCCAGATCTGTGGACTTCGATATGTAACGATTTAGGTCTCCTTGAGTAGTAGCTGTGGTACTTCTTGTTGTTTGTCCTTTGTTATCTTTAGGTTTAGTACCTCCTCCCATTTCTGATGCTCTTAGTTCAGGGAAAAGTTCTACTAATATCTAGGAAATTCCTCCTTCCCCTCCTCTCCCCTCCTCTCTCCTCTTCCTTCCTCCTTTTACAATCCACTATTACGGAATAGTTGATATATGTAATGGTTAATATCTGATATATATATATGATAGATATGCAAAATCAAAGAATGGTGATATATCAAATCAGGTTAGCTTATACAATGCGAGATAAAGAGTTCTCAGTTCTTATGCAGGTAAAGTATTTCTGATGAGAGATGGTTGTACCTGGCCTGTTTACAGGAAAGCCTATTAAACTAAGGGTAACTGGCTCCTTTTGCTGTATGGGTATCCCACTCAGGGATATCTAATCTCGCTTATTCTACAAGCCGTCCAATTAGAGCTATTGAAGTTTGTATATCCGTTTAAGTGGAGGTTTCCAAATTCAAATTGCAAAGTCAAGAAATGATGATATGTCAAATCAGGTTAGCTTATACAATGCAGATGAAAATTTCTCAGCTCTTATGCAGGTAAAGTATTTCTGATGAGAGATGGTTGTACCTGGCCTGTTTACTGAAAAGCCTATTAAATTAAAGATACTATACGGGTATCCCACACCGGGATATCTAACCTCGCTTGTTCTATAAGCCGTCCAATTAGGGCTATTGAGATTTGTATAGCCGTTTGAGTGGGGGTTTCCAAAATCAAATCAATGCATACTTAGTAGATCTGGGTATCTCAAGAATAGTAAATGGTAAGTCCTCTAGATTGCATATAAGAGCTCTGGTGTAAGGAGGGCCCAATTTGATGTCTTACAGGGGCACTCCATAAAGGGGCATTTCCCACCAAAAGTCAGCAAAGTCTCAGAGGGGTATCCTAGAGCCTATAACTTCCTTTTAATAGTAGGGCGATCTTCAAATGCAGGGTAAAATCAAAGAGGTATCGTATAGTATACTGTCCAGCGCATTCAGCGTCAAGGGGAACGAATAGGGGGAGGATCTTCCGACTGCCCAGGATCCAGCACCTCAAACCCCCTTCTCAAATGTACCTCTATGATCTACCACCTGCAACAGGCTGGGACCGGGACCTGGATGGCGGTCATCGCAAAATAATGTGGCTGTCCAGACTCCAGCTTCTCTCAGCCCACACGTGTAAGCGGAGAGGAGCAGCAGGGGGGGGGGGGGCCCCGAGAACACAGAGCCCACCACCTCCACCCGTCTCGCTCTCCTCAGCTTTACTGCCGTCACTGACCTGGCTTTCCAGCCGGCGGCTGCCTCCACCGCACTACACACCGTCGTGTGAGCGGCTCCGTCGTCACGCTGCTCCTACTCACGCTGCTGCGGGGAATCACAGGGTGGGTCCTCGTGTGGTCTCAGACCCGCCACCTCTCCGCCGTCGATGCGTCGTCCGGCTCCGACGCCGCAGCTCAGATGTCTCAGCGGGACAGCCTCCGCAGCCCCACCGTTCGCCGCACAATGTCGGTCACCGCTCCACAGGCCAGGTAAGGTCACCAAGTGATACAATGTGCCAATATCTGCTCTTTTAAGCTAGTACAAGCTGTAGCTGTCGGGAGCGGTCTGCTCGCACGTCTTCACCGCTCCATGGCAAGCTCCGCCCCCCCTTCACAAAAGAATTTGACATGCCCAGTGAAATGCAGGGGAATAACCGAAACCCTCCATTAAATGTCACTGGTCTAACCAAGGAAGAAGTCCGGCACCATCTCAAGCAGATGAAAATCGATAAATCACCGGGACCAGATGACATACATCCTCGTGTTTTAAGGGAGTTATGTACAGTAATAGACAAGCCGTTATTTCTAATATTTGTGGATTCCATAACTACAGGGTTTGTTCCGATGGATTGGCGCTTGGCAAATGTGGTGCCAATATTCAAAAAGGGATCTACGGGGGAACCGGGGAACTACAGATCGGTAAGCTTAACATCTGTGGTGGGCAAGCTGTTTGAAGGTTTCTTAAGGGATACTATCCTGGAGCACCTTGGGGAAAATGACCTTATTACTCCATATCAGCATGGATTTATGAGGAATCGCTCCTGCCAGACAAACCTGATCAGCTTTAATGAGGAGGTAAGTTCAAGATTGGATCAGGGGGAGTCATTGGATATCATATATCTTGACTTTTCTAAAGCATTTGATACTGTGCCACATAAAAGGCTGGTACAAAAGATGAGAATGCTTGGACTGGGGGAAAACGTGTGCAGATGGGTGGGAAATTGGCTTAGTGATCGGAAGCAGAGGGTGGTTATCAATGGTACACACTCAGATTGGGTCACTGTTACTAGTGGAGTACCACAAGGGTCAGTTCTGGGACCAATTCTCTACAATATATATATAAATGACATTGGGTATGGATTAAACAGTAAAGTCTCAATCTTTGCAGATGATACTAAGCTGAGTAAAGTAATTAAAACAAAGGAGGACAACAGGCAACTACAAACAGATTTAGATAAATTGGAAGCATGGGCAGTTAAATGGCAAATGAAGTTTAACACAGATAAATGTAAGGTTATGCACATGGGAAGGAGAAATCTGTGTCATGATTACACACTAAATAAAGAAACACTTGGTAAAACAACAATGGAAAAGGACCTAGGGGTTTTAGTTGACAATAAGCTCAACTGTAGTAATCAATGCCAGGCAGCTGCTGCCAAGGCAAACAGGATCATGGGGTGCATCAGGAGGGGCATGGGTGCTCATGACCAGAGCATCATTTTACCCCTGTACAAGTCACTGGTCAGACCCCATATGGAATACTGTGTACAGTTCTGGGCACCTGTGCTTAAGAAGGACATATCAGAACTGGAGCACGTTCAAAGAAGGGCAACAAAGTTAATAAAAGGAGTGCGGGGGCTAGAGTACCCGGAAAGATTGTCCAAGTTAGGCTTATTTAGTCTAGAAAAAAGACGATTGAGGGGTGATCTAATAACTATGTATAAATATATTCGGGGTCAATACAAGGATCTGTCCCACAATCTATTTATACCCCGGAGTGTAACCATAACCCGGGGGCATCCACTAAGGTTAGAGGAAAGGTGCTTTCTCCACCGACATAGGAGGGGATTCTTCTCTGTAAGAGCAGTGAGACTATGGAACTCGCTGCCAGAGGAGGTAGTAATGAGGGATACATTAAAAATGTTCAAAAGTGGCCTTGATGCCTTCCTGGCATGTAATAACATTTCCGGCTATGGCTACTAGACCACTGGAAGGAGTTAAACAGGCTGAACTGGATGGACTAAAGTCTTTATTCAGCCTTACATACTATGTTACTATGTTACAATTGTAAAGCCTGGAGCCAAACGGGGCCGGGGCCGGGGTAGAGCACCTGCTGCGCGACAGGCTACCTTATCGGGAGGTAGTGGAGCAGGGGTTCCTGGAGTTGGCGACAATAGCAGCGAATCAGTGAGGCCTGTTGGTGGGAAAAGTAGCTACTCGGCAGTGTGGCAGTTTTTCCTGAAGCATCCGCAGGAGGGTAACATGGCCACATGCAAGATATGTAAGCAGAAGGTGAAGCTTGGCCAGGGCCCAAATGTTGGCACCACAGCCCTGCGTCAAGATATGATGCGTCACCATAAAGCGACCAGGGAGAACCGAGGCTCCCAAGGGGTGGTCCAGTCTGCTTCCTCACCAAGTGGCACGCCGCTCCCAATTTCTGCCAGCCAAGGCTCCAGCACCTCAGCCGAAGGCAGCTGTGCGTCATACCCATCCTCTGTCGCTCCTGCTCCTCCTCCTCCTCCTCCAAGTCATGCATCCCGCCAGCAATCCATCAGCGAAGCCATGGCCAAGAGACAGCAGTATGCGTCCACTCATCCTACGGCGCAGAAGCTGAATGTGCTCCTGTCCAAGTTGCTGATGCTGCAGTCGCTCCCTTTTCAGGTGGTGGACTCTGCACCTTTCAGAGAACTGATGGCTTGTGCCGAGCCGAGGTGGAGAGTCCCAAGCCGTCATTTCTTTGCCAAGAAGGCAGTACCAGCGCTGCACACTTTTGTTGAACAGAAGGTGGGCCAGTCCTTGAGCCTGTCGGTGTGTAGCAAAGTGCATGGCAGCGCCGACGTCTGGAGCTGTAACTACGGTCAGGGACAGTACATGTTGTTTACGGCCCACTGGGTGAATGTGGTCCCTTTGCAGCAGCAGCAACTTGGACAGGTCACGCCGCTTCGGCCTCCGCGCTCCCTGCCCGTTGGGCCTGTGACACTGTGCGACTCGGCCTCCTCATCCTCCGCCATCTCCTCACCCTCCACTGTAGGCTCAAGTCTCAGTGCCCCTCCAGTCTACCATGTGTGCAGGGCACGGAGGTGTCACGCAGTGATTCACATGGTTTGTCTTGGCGAACGGAGTCACACAGGGGAGGAACTGCTTAAATTTATTCATCAGGAAATCCAAACATGGCTTACTCCAAGAAAACTTAAAATGGGAATCATGGTTACCGACAATGGGAAGAACATTTTGTCTGCGCTGCGCCAAGGAAGGCTGACCCATGCCCCCTGCATCGCTCACGTCTTCAATCTGGTTGTCAAGCGGTTTCTGTAGTGTTCCCCCCATATGCAAGACATCCTAACAACTTCAAGAAAACTTTGCATGCACTTCAGCCACTCATACACCGCCAAACACACCCTTCTTGAGCTACAGCGTCAGAACGGTATCCCCCAACATAGTCTGATTTGCGATGTTTCCACCTGTTGGAATTCCACCCTTCACATGTTGGACCGATTATATGAACAGAGAAAAGCCATCACGGATTTCCTGATGATCCAAGCAGATAGGGGGACTCCCCTGTGTAACTTCAATGTCAACCAGTGGCAGCTCATACGTGACACCTGCCATTTGCTCAGGCCCTTTGAGGAAGCCACTTTATTTGTCAGTCGGCAGGATTACGGGATGCTTAATATATGACGAAAATACTCTCATCAAACACCGCGCTCAAAGTATTACAGTGATCAATGATTAACACAAAATCTCGCTGGAGTATAGCAGACCGTGTTGGATCAGTCCGCATACATATACACACTTTTTCTGTCTTTATTGGTGCTCTATGACACCAAAAACTCCGCGGAAAAAATATATATATATCTCTCTTTCTTCAATGTGCAAAAAATAACAATTAAAACTTATTCTTGAAAAGAAGTCCACCTCTTATGTGAAAACTCCAATAGAACATGAATTTATGTGATTTCCCACCACCACAATCGATGTAACGTACCAGATGCACAATAGGGTATTAGCAATATCGATTTGGGTCCTCTTTAGGATGTTAATTTTTATATATATTCTCTCCTTTCAATATTGATCAAATTTCCAAATCCTCCTTTCTCCTTGATGACACTCCTTAACAAGCCTCCACTCCAAGATTATGACATAAAAGTAAACAGACAAAGGCACATAGCGTAATACCCTTAAATATTCAGAGCGCCTGCCCGCATTTATTTACGCTTACCAGCAATCATTTAAGAACAAGCATTTATGTTTAAAACATCCAAAACGAATAAAACAAAGGAGGGCGCGCTGTAAGGAACTTTTGTGCTCACATACAAGCTGCTTCCAGGCAGTGCAGCAATGTGTTTCTACTCCGTCTCCCCGGCCGCCGGACACAGGAGCGCTCGCTGCCAGGTGGAGGAGAGGAGGAAGGCAGCGAGCGCTCCTGTGTCCGGCGGCCGGGGAGACGGAGTAGAAACACATTGCTGCACTGCCTGGAAGCAGCTTGTATGTGAGCACAAAAGTTCCTTACAGCGCGCCCTCCTTTGTTTTATTCGTTTTAAAGCCTGGATGTTTTAAACATAAATGCTTGTTCTTAAATGATTGCTGGTAAGCGTAAATAAATGCGGGCAGGCGCTCTGAATATTTAAGGGTATTACGCTATGTGCCTTTGTCTGTTTACTTTTATGTCATAATCTTGGAGTGGAGGCTTGTTAAGGAGTGTCATCAAGGAGAAAGGAGGATTTGGAAATTTGATCAATATTGAAAGGCGAGAATATATATAAAAATTAACATCCTAAAGAGGACCCAAATCGATATTGCTAATACCCTATTGTGCATCTGGTACGTTACATCGATTGTGGTGGTGGGAAATCACATAAATTCATGTTCTATTGGAGTTTTCACATAAGAGGTGGACTTCTTTTCAAGAATAAGTTTTAATTGTTATTTTTTGCACATTGAAGAAAGAGAGATATATATATATTTTTTCCGCGGAGTTTTTGGTGTCATAGAGCACCAATAAAGACAGAAAAAGGATTACGGGATGAACGACGTGATTCCACTGCTTCATGTACTATAGCACATGTTGGAAACCATGGCTGGTCAGGGCACTGGAGACATGGTGTCTACATCTTATGGCCACATGAACCCCGTTGGAGCTGAACTGGAGAAGGAGGAGGAGGAAGAGGAGGAGGAGGGGCACAGTGAAGCACAGTTTAGGCTTGGCGAAATGGCTGGTTTATCTAGTCAGCGGACAGGAGAGGAGGAGCAGGAGCAGCCAGAGGATCTAGAGGGTTTTGAGGAAGGCGAGACAGAGGACCCGGACACACCGTGGCAGTATGCAGTGGAGATGGAGACAGGTAGTTCATCCGAGTCACTTGCGCAAATGGCAGGAAGCATGCTCACGTGCTTGCGTAGTGACCCCAGAATTGTTTCCATTTGTCGGCGGAATGACTTCTGGCTGTCCACCTTATTGGACCCTCGCTTCCGGCACAAAATGGGGGCATTTTTTCAACCCGCCGAGAGGAAGGACAAACTGAACTACTACAAAGACATTCTACGTAGTCAGTTGGCCGATGCCTATATGCGCCATGGTCCATACTCTCGCAGGTCTGACTCGAGGGGACCTCTGCGCTCACCTTCCACTGCCATGGCTGCTGGGGGGGTTGGCAGGAGCAGCAGCAGCAGCTCCATCAGCAGCAGCCTCAGTCTTCAGTCGCTAATGAGTAGCTTTCTACACCCGCATAGTGAGGCTACTCATGAGCAGCAGGAAGACCTGGAGCAGGACCTGAACCAGCAGGTCATGTCATACTTTGACATGACCATGCCAACACACCTTGGGGATCCGCTGGACTTCTGGGCAGCCAAACTTGATTTGTGGCCGCAACTAGCAGAGTTTGCCCTGGAAAAGCTGTCCTGCCCGGCAAGTAGCGTGCCATCTGAGCGGGTGTTTAGTGCGGCGGGGGCCATAGTTGCGACGAGGAGAACTCATCTGTCAACTAAAAACATGGAGAGACTCAACTTTGTCAAAATAAATCAGGGATGGATCAGCCAGGATTTCCACCCACCAATGCCTGATGCATGCGACTAGATTCAGCATGGTGCCACGTTTTACACTTTCCAAATGGTGCAAAACATATTTATGTCTTTAAGCCAATTTTTGGGCTCCTGCTGATGCCAACTTCAGGGTGTGCTTTCCAACCAATTTTTGGCCTCCTGCTGATGCCAACTTCAGGGTGTGCCTTTCAGCCAATTTTTGGCCTCCTGCTGTTGCTGCTTGCAACTCCAGGGTGTGATTCATTCAATTTTTGGGCTCCTGAAGCCAACTCCAGTGTGTCTTTCAAGCTATGTTTGGGCTCCTGCTGCTTGCAACTCCAGGGTGTGATTCATCCAATTTTTGGGCTCCTGCTGCCAACTCCAGTGTCTCTTTCAGCCAATGTTTGGGCTCCTGCTGCTGCTGCTTGCCACTCCAGGGTGTGATTCATCCAATTTTTGGGCTCCTGAAGCCAACTCCAGTGTGTCTTTCAAGCTATGTTTGGGCTCCTGCTGCTTGCAACTCCAGGGTGTGATTCATCCAATTTTTGGGCTCCTGAAGCCAACTCCAGTGTGTCTTTCAAGCTATGTTTGGGCTCCTGCTGCTTGCAACTCCAGGGTGTGATTCATCCAGTTTTTGGGCTCCTGCTGCCAACTCCAGTGTCTCTTTCAGCCAATGTTGGGCTCCTGCTGCTGCTTGCAACTCCAGGGTGTGATTCATCCAATTTTTGGGCTCCTGCTGCCAACTCCAGTGTCTCTTTCAGCCAATGTTGGGCTCCTGCTGCTTCTTGCAACTCCAGGGTGTGATTCATCCAATTTTGGGCTCCTGCTGCCAACTCCAGTGTCTCTTTAAAGCAATGTTTGGGCTCCTGCTGCTGCTGCTTGCAACTCCAGGGTGTGATTCATCCAATTGTTGGACTCCTGAAGCCAACTCCAGTGTGTCTTTCAAGCTATGTTTGGGCTGCTGCTGCTGCTTGCAACTCCAGGGTGTGATTCATCCAATTCTTGGGCTCCTGAAGCCAACTCCATTGTGTCTTACAAGCTATGTTTGGGCTCCTGCTGCTTGCAACTCCAGGGTGTGATTCATCCAATTTTTGGGCTCCTGCTGCCAACTCCAGTGTCTCTTTAAAGCAATGTTTGGGCTCCTGCTGCTGCTGCTTGCAACTCCAGGGTGTGATTCATCCAATTTTTGGGCTCCTGCTGCCAACTCCAGTGTCTCTTTCAGCCAATGTTTGGACTCCTGCTGCTGCTGCTTGCAACTCCAGGGTGTGATTCATCCAATTGTTGGGCTCCTGAAGCCAACTCCACTGTGTCTTTCAAGCTATGTTTGGGCTGCTGCTGCTCCTGCTTGCAACTCCAGGGTGTGATTCATCCAATTTTTGGGCTCCTGAAGCCAACTCCAGTGTCTCTTTCAGACAATGTTTGGGCTCCTGCTGCTGCTGCTTGCAACTCCAGGGTGTGATTCATCCAATTTTCGGGCTCCTGCTGCCAACTCCAGTGTCTCTCTCAGCCAATTGTTGGCCTCCTGCTGCTGATGCCTACTCCAGGGTGTCTTTCAAGCTATGTTTGGGCTCCTGCTTATGCTGCTGCCAACTCCAGCGTGTGCCTTCCAGCTAATGTATGTGCTCCTGCTGCTGCCAACTTCAGGGTGCCTTCCAGCCAATTTCTAGGTTCCTGCTGCTGCTGCTGCCAACTCCAGGGTGTGTCAGTCAATTTTTGGGCCCCTGCTGCTGCCAACTCCAGTGTCTCTTTAAAGCAATGTTTGGGCTGCTGCTGCTGCTTCTTGCAACTCCAGGGTGTGATTCATCCAATTTTTGGGCTCCTGCTGCCAACTCCAGTGTTTCTTTCAGCCAATGTTTGGGCTCCTGCTGCTGCTGCTTGCAACTCCAGGGTGTGATGCATCCAATTTTTGGGCTCCTGAAGCCAACTCCAGTGTGTCTTTCAAGCTATGTTTGGGCTGCTGCTGCTGCTGCTTGCAACTCCAGGATGTGATTCATCCAATTTTTGGGCTCCTGCTGCCAACTCCAGTGTCTCTTTAAAGTAATGTTTGGGCTCCTGCTGCTGCTGCTTGCAACTCCAGGGTGTGATTCATCCAATTTTTGGGCTCCTGCTGCCAACTCCAGTGTCTCTTTCAAGCTATGTTTGGGTTCCTGCTTCTGCTGCTGCTTGCAACTCCAGGGTGTCATTCAGCCAATTTTTGGGCTCCTGCTGCCAACTCCAGGATGTGTTTCAGCCAATATTTGGGCTCCTGCTGCTGCGAGCTCCAGGGTGTGTTTTTCAGGCAATATAGGGGCCCCTCATAGTGATGCCACCTCAACTCTCTTTAATTGTGCCACTCTGCGATTCTAATAGCGATGCCTCTGATATGCATGTCCTAATTATTTACAGTATTATTTCACTAACCCAGCATGCATCCTATGCGTGTTACAGCAAGGCCGAATGGTTTACAACCCTATTGAGGCTCTAGGAAGCTCAGAAATAGCCATTTTTAATAGCGATTCATCGCGAATAAATTCGGGTCGAAACGATTTTTGTCGGAAAATTCAGCGAATCAGTCGAATCAAATTTTTCAAAAGTTCGCTCATCTCTAGCTACAATGTCAGGCCTTGTAACAGTGGTAATGTACATGAAATTCCCTATCGCTTGTTTTATCTTGTCTGTTTATTTCCTTCAGGTAGTTGGTTTCCATAGGAGATTATAAAGGTTTGGCATCTTCCATTCCAAATGTTTCAATTATTTCTTGTATTTTGTGCTTTTGGTTCAGAAGAAAGCTGTCTCTCAATCTGAATGCTGAGTTAATTATTTATGTTTCCCAGGGCTTTAGTCTCAAAGTGCTGATTTAGGGTTTGCAGAGTATCTTGCTCAAAATAAATCAGGATATCGTCCACAAAAATAAGCACATAGACCTATCTACCAATGTGTATAAGCAGGGGTCTGCTTTACTCCTCTGAAAGTCCTCGTGTGTAAGCACGTCATTTATTTTCATATTCCACACTCTAGAGGCTTGCTTTAGACCGTATATACTCCTCTGAAGTTTGCATACTAGGTCTGGCCTTTGTTCATCTTTGAACCCTGGTGGTTGTTCCATGTAGATGTCTTCTGATAACTCGCCATGTAGAAACGTTGTTTTCACATCAAAGTGTTTCACTTGCATTTTCCTTGTGGCGCCTACTGTCAACAAAGTCCATATTGTAGCATGCTTAACTATTTGAGCAAAAGTCTCATCATAGTCCTCTCCATATTTTTGAGAATATCCCTTGGCTACCAGTTTTGTTTTGTATCACTCCACTTTGCCATCTGCATTATGCTTCACTTTAAAAGTCCATTTACAACCTATGGCTTTCCTTCCAGGTGGTAATTCTGTAAGTGTCCATGTTTTAGTGTCATGCATGGATTTTATCCATTTACTGGCTTCTCCTTCTGAAAGCTGAGATATGTCTTCCAAGTTGCAGGTTCGTGGATAGTGGCAGTGCTTGCCTTGTATGAAAGACGTACAGGTGGTGTACCTGTTGTCTCTAGTTGAGCGTCTTGGTTTTGTGTCTGAGCTCGCTCATGTCTACTCTTCAGTACTGTTAGGTTCTGCACTAATTTTAACTGTTTGTTCAGAAGTTACAGATGATGGTTGATTAGTGTCAGTTTTCTCTTCTGTTCTTACTTCCTCTGCTGTCATCACATTGTCTACCAAATCTTCAACAGAAGTTATGCTGTTACTAATGCTAACCTTGTCTGTTTTTGGACTTAGGATTCTGTAACCTTTAACATTGTCACTCTATCCAACAAAGATTACTTCAAATGCTCTGTTTTGTGTTGTTTGGTGCATTTATCCTCTGGAATATAGATGAACTCTTTGCATCCAAATACTCTTAGGTGTTTTACACTTGCTTTCTCATTGTTCCACAGTCATATGGAGTTTTTTCCACTGTTCTAGAAAACAGTCAGTTCTGCAAATATGTGGCTGTCATTGCTGCCTCACCCCAGTATTTTTGTGATAGTCCAGAGTCTGTCAGCATACATCTGATCGTTTCAGTCAGGGTGCTGTTCTTTCTTTCAGCTACCCCAATTTGCTTTGGTATGTATGGGACTGTCGCTGTCTTTTGATGCTGTATCCTGTTCAGCTTTAAGTACTTTTGTACTTTGTGTCCTGTGAATTCACTTCCATTGGCACTTTGAGGTATAAGAGGTTTCCTCTTTGCATTAGGTAAGTGACTGTGTATCTTGAATTGTTATCTATGAAAGTCACTATGTACCTGTTGCCTCCAGGTGTAGGTGGGTTTAGGGGACCACATTCATCACTGTGAACTAGGTCAAGTGGTCTTGAAGCTCTATTCTGACTGGCTTTAGGAAGGGTTACTCTTGTACCTTTGGATTTGATGCAACATTCACTTAACAGTAACCGGACAAGTTGATACTGTCAGATCCTTTGTCAGATTCTATTTTTGTTGTTCTTGTATGCATTCTGGATGGCTGTACTAAAACACCATATGTGTATACAGCCATTGTGTTTATGACTACATAGTCTCACCTTTTCCTTCACCATGTTGAGGTGATATTGATGGTCATCCAGATTGGCACTCACTATGGTCTGCTTGCCATCCATGATAGAACACTTGTCACCTTGGAATTTTACAGTGAGTCCTTTGGCTGTCAGATGCTTCACAGATAAGAGTTCTCCTTCAAGATCAGGAGTGTAGAGCACACCCTTCACTGGTATGCCTAAATTGTGTCCTGCATCATTGGGGCATACAAGGGTTCCATGCCCATATCCCTCTGCATGTATTTTACTTCCATCTGCAAGGTAAATAGTCTCTTTGTTATTCAGATCAAGTTCTGTGAAAAGCTTCTATCACTTGTCATGTGACTGGCTGCTTCCACCTTGAAATGCCTTCACCTGCCTTGAAATGTATGATTGCTTGTCACTTTAAATGTAGCATTCCAATTCCCTTCCCATGGATCAGAGTTTCTCCAACATAATCTACCGTGGGTGCTGGTTGCAGAGATCCCTTTAAGCTACTATAGGCAAGATCCCTTTAAGACACTGTGAAGCACTGTGTTTAGAGTTCTCTTTAAGTTACTGTGAAATGTTGTGTTCAGAGTCCCCTCAGGAAACACACAGGAATTTTACTTTCCCTTGTGCTGTTCCTTTGTGCGGCGGTATCCGGCTGTCTGCACCCAGTTCACCCCATTTTACTCACCTTCCTACCACTCCCATGTCGCAGACTCAGGAGAGAGTGAGTGTGCTGATTGGCTGAGCGGCGTGCTCATTAAATAAGTATGCTCGCTGTCACTCTGCTCCCTTCAGCGTCGCTGGCGGCTAAGGCACCAGCTGCATCCCCTGCCCACATTGCAACTGTTGTGCCACCCATGCCGCCCATTCATAAAGGATGGGCCAGCGCACACATGGATAGAGGTGAGCTGGGATTTGGGACGAGGGCTCAGGGAGAAGGTGAGTGAAATTTCAGGATGCCCCAAAGAGTGGAAGTCAGATGTCCCTGGAATCTTTTAGACTTCTGAGCCTCCGGTGTTCCTCTTTAAGATACTGTGATGTACTGGTTGCAAATATTGCTGTAGTTGCTGGTTGCAGAGACCCCATAAGCTGCTGTAGATGTTGATGTACTGGCACTATTTAGGGGCTATTGGTATCATACTGCAGTGGTAATCAGGGTCATCCCTTTTTGTAATCCAAGGACACAGCTATTGTAATCCACAGGTAAATGTCACAGTCACAGCACATGTAATCCAGCATGTGTATGTCACTTTCAAGCCCTGTGGGACACCCGTCTCCTAGGTAAGTCCACAACCCCCAATCTCCGCTGCTAGCTTCACCTATAGACAACCCCCAGTCTGCCGGGATGCTTTACACACCTTACTGGACATGGTTGCCCCCAGAACTTTGTAGCACAAAGGATGTGGACTTACAGTGGAGAAGGCAGATGAACCCAGGGCAAGACTGGGCGATGTTGGGTAAGCTGGGGTCATACACGGGTAGTCAGTCCAATATAAGCCTCGATTCAGAGACACATTTGTCCGGACTTCCGTAACTGTCTGTAAAAGTTTGGGTGGGTGTTTGTCATTTTTTTGCTTTTTTTCGTCCATTTTCTACTCGCACGAACGTTTGAACTAATACGTATATGCTCTTTCGATGATCCAAAGGAAATCGGAAGATTTACGTTATTTCGGGACCTTTTTTCCACCAAATCTGAAAAGTTTCGATCGTTCAGAAAACTTACGTTATTGCAATGGGCTGGCGATTAATTCAGAGAGCTGATTGCCAAGGGACCAACACCCAATAAATCCGTTTAATTTCCGATCCCCTTACAGGACCATTTTGACGTCGGAACTAGCAGGCATGGACGAGTCTAGTGCATTTGAGGAGCATGAGGATCTGCAACTCATGGGCATTGAGATTGTCCGGAGGTCAGAGGCCAGATTGCACCGGCAGCGACGCATGGACATCAATGGCATGCATAACATTGAGCTATTCGAGCTCACCAGACTTACTCGCGCTTCCCTCCATAAGTTGTATAGTGAGCTGCGGCCATGGTTAGCCCGCACCACAAGGAAGGGGAAAGCAATTTCAGGTATGACCAAGATGCTTGGCTGCCTGCAATTTTTGGCGAATGGCTCGTTCCAGAGGCTGGGTGCCCTCTCCGTGGGGATCTCACAGCCTACACTGAACCACGCCCTATCCAAGTTTTTGGAAGGCATGGCTACCATAACTCGAAAATATATTTGTTTTCCTGAGGATATGGTTGCCAGAAACGCGATTAAACTGGCATGGGTGCCATTGACTGTACCCACATTGCCCTTGTCCCTTCGGCTTGCGACGAGTACATATACAGTCAAGTTCATTGTTCCATGTTGAGCTAACTTTTTGGTTTGTTTTATGTTGTTTTTGTTTTTTTGGGTCCCTCCTTTGAACAAATCCATCATTTGTTTTGGGTCCTCCTTGTAATTAATCCCTCATTGTTACTAGTCCCTCCTTGTAATTAATCCATCATTGTTACTAGTCCCTCCTTGTAATTAATCCCTCATTGTTACTAGTCCCTCCTTGTAATGAATCCCTCTATGTTACTAGTCCCTCCTTGTAAATAATGGCTCTTTGGTACTAGTCCCTCCTTGCAATGAATCCATCTATGTTAATAGTCCCTCCTTGCAATTAATCACTCTATGTTACTAGTCCCTTCTTGTAAATAATGGCTCTTTGGTACTAGTCGCTCCTTGCAATTAATCCCTCTATGTTACTAGTCCCTCCTTGTAATTAATCCATCTATGTTACTAGTCCCTCCTTGTAAATAATGGCTCTTTGGTACTAGTCCCTCCTTGCAATCAATCCCTCTTTGTTACTAGTCCCTCCTTTTAATTATTCCCTCATTGTAATCAGTCCCTCCTTGCAAATACTCCCTTCTTGCAAAGAATATATGTGAACCAATGGGCCCTATTTTTCACTTATATAAATTCAGTTTGGTCAAAGTCAAACGTTTGAAAGTGTACTTAAAATTGAACAAGTAAATCCAAACTTTAAAGGCTATAACATACATCTCCTTTTGTTCGGCACTTAAATTTAAGGTAGTTGTTTGGAGAAACACGTTTTTTTTTGTCTTGAGAAACACGTTTGACTTAGGGTGTTATAAGTGAGGGTTTGACTAATTTCCCAAGCATTACTGATGTAATTTTTTTTCCTTTTTTCCCAGGAACCGCAAAATGGGACACTCACTGAATGTGCAAGCAGTGGGGGCCCAGGACATGCAGTTTCTTAGCGTCCTCGCAGGTTACCCAGGCTCACCCCATGACGCCTACATCGTTAGAAGATCAGCATTATTCCATCAGTTTGAGTCTGGGGAATTTGCGGGTTCATGGCTCCTTGGTAAGTTGAGTCCAATTACATCATTAGATTTTCTAGGTATGGCTTGGATTTTGGTTTGATTCACCTTTCTTAAACTATGGCTTTTTCATCACCTTGGGAACATGTGAAACATGACTGGACCTATTACATTAGCAAAACAACAAAGGCTGGCTAAATGTTTGTCCTGCATTGTTTAAACTCCAAAGTGTAATTAGAGCCAAATTATTAAACAGTCTTCCCCACATTTTTCTGTAAATCTGTTATTGACTTTATCATAGGGTCTGCGCCATCTTTGCTTACATGCATTACACTTACTGAGTAGAGGTGAGCGAGATAAAGTGCAGGGGCCGGCTTAGACCTGTTTTGGACTCAGACAAAGCAGAAAATGGGTAATGTAAACTTAACCCATCCAACATTGTTGAGCAGCAGGAACAATAGCTGTTAACAGTCTGCCTGATTGGCCAGCATCCGCAATATTATTTCTCTAATTTGGCCCACCATCTATCAGATATGTTTCTTTGTCGCTTTGGCCTGTGCAATATGTATGCTCATGTTTTTGGGACAATGTCACCTAGCTTCTGAATCAGGTATTTGTTGGATTTTTTGCCTGAAATGTATGCATTAATGTTTATATGTGTTTACCTTTAATTTTTCCAGGAGATTCTGGATATCCACTCCTCCCGTGGCTGTTGATGCCTGTACTACGCCCACAGAATGCCGCACAAGAGGCCTATAATAGGGCGCACCGCAAAACCAGGGCAGTGGTGGAGAGGGCCTTTGGACTATTGAAGACCCGATTTAGATGTTTGGACCATACCGGGGGATCCCTTCAGTATGACCCCAAAAAGGTCATAGATATCATTATGGCCTGTGCTGCACTGAATAATTTTGCTATCTTGCAGCGGGTCCCCCGGTATGTGGATTTTCCACCCTCTCCACCCGGCGATGACCCAGAGGACGCCTATGTTGGGTAGCACAGTGCGTCTGGCCAAGCCGTCCGTGCTAATTTAATAGCAACACATTTTGCTTAATTGTTTTCTCTTTTTTTGCTTCTTTTGACATTGTTTGTTGTGATTGCTTTGTTCCATTTGTTGTTTGATTTTTGTTTGAGTATGACCCAAACAATAATGAATTAATTACCCAAATCAACAACAATGTATTTTTCCTCATTTTCAAATATTTGTTTGTGTTGGTTTTTGTGGCTACTTTAACTCATATTTCTTAACCAAAAACCGACAGACATTAACTTGGTCAGAAACACGTTTGTTTAATTTTTTAAGGTTCAATTTTGACAAACAGAATTGTAGGTGGTGGTCACTCACATACTTAGGGGGAATACATGGACATGAAATTAATGTCAAAACATGTTCCATTTTAAAAATATGCACACAAACACGCCCTCTCCTGCTTGCCCACATTTGCCACAGGCACAGGTTGAAAGCAGACATACCTATGCCACATCTACACCTGTTACTCAGTGGCCCACCCAAACAAGAACACCCAGTCCCAATCCAAGTAAAATCACAGCCAGGGTCCAAGGTCTTAGTTTGCCAGGCCAGAATGTCACACAATCATGCCTACAAACAGGAGGAGCCACCACAAATGTAATTATGGCCAAGGCTGCAGCGCAACAGCTTTAGTGGCCGCTTCAGTGAGGCTTGTCCTCTGGCATTGGCTAGTGGTTTACCTCAGGACTTTAATGAGCTATATGGGGGCAAATCCAAAACATACTAGCAAAGGCAGATCGAAATGCTAGATTGGTACGGCTCACCAGACAAATCAATACAGTGGGGATGTGGAGCAAAGATGTAGAACAGATTCAGGCCAAATACACATTAATATGGGGGATGCCTGTGTGGCATTCAGAATCTGCAACTGTTCCAAAATGTTTCTTTGGTTACTTTGCAATTCAGCCATGCTGGACCTGAATTCCGTGGTCAAGTTGGCCATGTGGCTGTTATGGGTCCTAAATTTAGTCAGCATGGCACTTAAGGTATTATTGAGGTTATCTACGCTACCCTCTTACCCGTACTTCGTACCCTCTTACCTGTTTTGAGGGCATGAGCTGTTGCAGGCTTTTGTGCCTTCGTCTTGCCTTTGGCTGCTGCCGCCTCCTTTTTTTGGTTGTAGGCCTTAACTTGGCTTTGGCCTGTTGAGACCTTGTTTGCGGGCCTTGGGGATGCTCATGCCGTTTGGCTGCCTTCTTTAGCGTGCTGTCTTTTGCAGTTTTGGATGCTGCTTTTTTGGGTGGCATTTTGCGTGGACTCTCAAAGAGAATGAGCTGTGTGTCCAGGGACCTTTAAATTAGTTAGCCGGCGTGTGACGCCTACGCGTTCGCTTACGCGTACGTCCGGCCGTTCGCACGGCCGTGCGGAACCCGGAAACTGCTGGGGCATTACTTATCTGCTGCCGAGAAGAAGAAAGATGGCACCCACTATCTTCACCCGCCAACAAGAAGAGATGATCATGCTCGTAAGTGTATTTGTATTCCAATTGATATCTAAATGCTGCTCTACATGTTAAGGATGCGCACGAAGTAAGGGATTGGGATAAGGGATTTAAAAATGTGTTAAACTACATGCACAACCAAAGGCAAGCCACACACGTGCCAAACAACAGTGCGGCCAGATTCAAAATTTAACTTAGCCTAGAAGTGTGTGTGTGTTAATGGGATTTTCCAAAATAATGTATTGTTGGCACATATTGATACGCATTTATAATTAATTGCTATGTTTGATTTCTGTTTTGTAGACCATGCTGGAGCGCAGGTACGACTACCTGCCCAACGCATTTGAAAAACGCAACGTTGCCCTGGAGATCATCTCTGATATCCAACAACAGACCGACACCACCTTCACCCACACACAGATCATGCAGCATTGGTCGGACCTGAAACGACTGCACATGCCCCGGGTGCGGAGATTTTTCGCAATCCATTTCCCAAGTAAGTAACTAGCGATTGCATGCAAGATGTAACTACGACAGAAGGTAGCCCTTTAGTTATAATGCCTTTTCTTTGGTAGTGTTGGAAATGGATTACCACATTCGCCGCACCCGGAGGCGCACAGACCGACCAGTGCTGCATGATTCTGCAGCTGGGAGTGAAGGTGGTGGATCTCCAGGGCGACGGTCCTTGCCCTCCTCTGTGGGGTCCTCCGATCAGCCCCTGGACCTTACAATAGAGGAGGGGCGGCACGGCGTGGGCAGGCAGTCGTACCCTGCCACGCATGCGGGAGCCTCTGGTATGTCACTCTTCATGTATACGCACACACATATACATGCTATCTCCTACCCAACTGATTCCTTTCATCTGTTTGTCTAGATGCTTCGGGAGCGGGTGTGGTAGTGGAAGAGCCAGCAGATCTGACACCAGCAGAACCTGGAGAAGGTGAGTGATGTGAACCAGACTTTGCAAGAGACATTTGATTACTGTGGAATTTGACATTAAAACTGACCGTATTTCCCATGTTTCTACAGGCACTTCTTCACAGCAGAGCCAGGACCCAGGACATCGTGTTGTCCCCAACGAGCCATCTCTCGGCCACCAGCCAAGTAAGTAGTCATGCCATTATTTGCATTTATGTGGTACTTGACATCAACACACAGATACATCAAGCCTTAGCCAATGGCAATATAAGACTGACCTGTGGCCACTTCCTTAGCTTAATGACTTGCCAGACTGACCTGTGGCCACTTCCTTAGCTTAATGTCTTGCCAGACTGACCTGTGGCCACTTCCTTAGCTTAATGACTTGCCAGACTGGACTGTGGCCACTTCCTTAGCTTAATGACTTACCAGAATTACATATGTAACCTTTAGTTATTTGTGTAACTTAAAAACATTCAATCCACAGGTGGCAAACATGTATTGGTATCAAAATAATGTTTTTTTCTCCACTTGTTACAGGGACCACACGGCAACACATTTTGGAAATGAATTGGAGGGTCCATGCGGTGGTGGCCGATATGAAGGTGATGGTTGACTCGTTGGGGACAACAGAAGAAGACGTAGAGGAGTAGAGTCCTGGGTCCTGGGCCTGTTCTGCTGGCCCAATTTTTAAATTGGTTAAAATTTTTATATTTTTATAAAAAGTTGATGTTATTTTTATCAAAATTTTAAAAAGTTTTATTAGGCCAGACCCAAAAAAAAAGTTTTTATAAAAAAACAAAAACATTTTAACATTATCTAAATATTTAAGAATAAAAAAAAAAAAATAACAATGTTTCAGTGTCATTTCTTGAAACACATACATTTACAACAAACAAAGGGGCAAATACATATTTAGAGCTGAAGATTCAGATGTCCGCGAAGTGATTTTGGTAAGTTTTCGGGACTTGAAATGGAAGAAGAACCTAACCGCAAAGTGTTTTGGGTAAGTTTAGGGACCTAAAATGGAAGAAGAACCTAACCGCGAAGTGATTTGGGTAAGTTTTAGGGACCTAAAATGGAAGAAGAACCTAACCGCGAAGTGATTTGGGTAAGTTTTAGGGACCTAAAATGGAAGAAGAACCTAACCGCAAAGTGATTTGGGTAGGTTTTAGGGTGCGGTAAATGAAGAAAAACATAACTGCAAAGTGATTTGGGTAAGTTTTAAGGGTTCAAAAGGGAAGCTGCAGGATAGTGCTAAGTGGTTAGGGTGAGCTTTAAGGGTTCAAAAGGGAAGCTGCAGGACAGTTCTAAGTGGTTAGGGTGAGCTTTAAGAGTTCAAAAGGGAAGCTGCAGGATAGCGCTAAGTGGTTTAGCTAAACATTGTAGTAGAAGTGGGGGAGTCAAATATGTAGGCAAGCACTTTAATGAGTTACGTTTGTAGTGCGCAGGCGCAAGATCGCAAGGATTCCGTCTGGACGATTATTTTTTGAAAAAGTGAAACAGAATCTATCGGGAAACGTAAAGGATTCGTGTGAGGATACGATGGGAAAAGGGCAAAAACGAAAGCCTACGTTGATACCTGAGAAAATGAATCCTCGTACTCGTACTCTGGCATACGAACGGACGGAAACTTTACAGAAGGTTTACAAGACATGCATAGAATCGCTCGCACATTCATACGAGAGCGGGAACATTTGAAAATAATACGACATCGGCACTAAAACGGAAGGCTTTTTTTGTCTCTCTGAATCGAGCCTATAGTGCAGCACCAAAGGGAAGAGACAAAAGAAGAGTCAAAATCGAGCCAGGGACAAATTCGTAGTCAGGAAACAGGCAATGGTTGGTCCAGGCGGCAATCACGGAAAGGTCAAACATGGCAAGGTCGCCAACAGAAAGGACTCAGTAATCTCACAGCCCAGGGAGGGCAGAAGAGCCCGGCCCACGGAGCTTGTAGCCGGCAGAGCGGGGGCCACCAAAGCTGACCCATGCGTCCTGTTCCTACAAGCCCCCGTAGCTGGTCCCGGGATCATTATGATGGGTAAAGTGGACCCCAAGTCATTTTATTTTGGGATTATTAAGGGTTTTTAACATTTAAAATTTCCCAAAAAAGCCCCCCCCCCTCCTGGGGGACCCTTTGTTGTTGTTTTTAAATTAACCCCTTATGTTTATAGTGTTGATAGTAGTTGGATTCTATTTGTAAATGTTATAAAGTGGTCTTTTCAGTTTGGGGGGGTCTCCTGGGAAGGATGGGGGGCTACAGATACATATGTGGTACTGTTGTAATCGGGAGAAATGCAATATGGTTTTTATTAATAAAACAAATGTTTTATTTAAAATAAAGAAGACAATTGTTTAAAAAATATTTTTTTATTTAGTTTTTTTGTATTTTTAAGCAAAAATATTTAAAAAAAAACTGTAGAAAATTACAAACAAGACATTTCATGTTAAAGCCTAAACTCTGCTGCAAACAATATATATATATATAATTTTTCAGGAAATTCCTGAAAAATCACAGTTAAACATGGCGCAAAATGGGGAAAAATGACCTGTCAACAGAGGGTGACAAAACTTCAAGTATGCTGGCAATTAAAAGGGTTAATGCATGTTGGGTATTGTTCTGCTCGGGGGACCTTGTGCTTTCAGATTTAGCTTGTTTTTTCTTGTTTGCATATTGATATTTTAGGAAAACATGTTTTTTATTCTACTTTTTTATACATTTTTTTTAGGGAAAACCTGTGCAACCTAAGAATTCTTCGAGGGATAACTTCCAGAAAGATGAGCCCACTACAACAAGCTGGGTATGCTTAGAAAGTTTAACATGTGTACTTTCAGAGAATATATGGTTTATGTGGCATATTCCAAATGTAAAGGGTTGTTTTGGTTGAAAAATTGCAAGGTGCGCACTGTGTCTGCAGAGCTGAAATTCTTAAGTAAAATTTTTGACAGAAAGCTATGCATGCTGGGTATTGTTCTGTTCGGGGCATTTTGCTTTTTCAGATTTTTCTTTTTTTTCTTGTTTGCATATAGTTTTTTTAGAAAAATGTGGCTTTGATTCTTCTTTTTTATTCTTTTTTAGGGAAACTCTCTGCAACCAAAGAATTGATTGAGAGATTACTTCCAGAAAACTACTCCCACATAACCAAGCCTGGTACGCCTATAAAGCTTGAGGCGGTACTTCCAGAGAATATATAATTTTTAAAAGGGTTGTTTTTCTGGAAAAACTGCAAGGTGCGCATAGCGCATATCACAGTTGTATTTTATCTGAAAATCTCTGTTTCAGTTTGGGGGAGTCTCCTGGGCAGGAAAGGATGTCTACCTATACATATGTGGTACTGGGAGAAATTGGGGTTTAACATGCAATAAGATTTTATTGACAAACTTACATTTTTTTATTACAAAAAAACACTACAAATTTTTAGATTTTTAAAAATTTGTTTGCACATTTTTTATGCAAATGTATTGAGAATACACTAAAAAAGGCCATACGGGGGGCGTGGCCTGGCCATGAGAGAGTGAAGAAGTGGATTTGCTAGCTCTGCCGAAACCCCTGATCTTTAAGCTGATCTAGGCCCCCAAAACCTCCGTAAAACCACAAGATGGGAAGTGGAAAGAAGAGGAGAGCTGGGGGATCCGCCAAGAGGCCCCCCAAGAAAGATATCGGCAGCTTTTTTGGGCACCAAGATCCAGCAGCCCAGAAAGTCCAGCCAGCCAAGATGGCGCGCGGCCGGCCCGCAGTGGAGAGGAGCGTCGGGAGCGGCAGGAGGAGCCGAAAACAGTGATGGCGCCCAAGGAGCCCCGGGGAGCGAGGGGTGCGGCACTTACCTCGCTCCTGAAGCCGGGAGCCGTGAGCGCGGCGGACGGCGCGCCTGTCATCTGCCCGGGAGTGGAGGAGTCGGGCTGCGAGACCGCCGGTGAGGAGCCGGTGGGAGCTGTGACGGGATTCGGGAAGCTCTTCAGTGCAGCCGAGCTGCCCCGAGCCTGCCGTGGCAGGAGAGAGCGATGGGGGAGCGGTGCGTCATCAGAGAGAGGAAGCCGGCGCATCAGAGATCTTGCTGTGTCGGGTCCCCGCAGGCACCTGCCTCTGCGTCTCCTGCTGAAGCGTATAAGCTGGCGCATAGTGAAGCAGAGGGTAACATATGTGAAAGCATACCCCCAGTGGAGGGGGGATTAAAGGGCCATACCACCCCGGGACTGGCTCCAAACCACAGCCCCTTGCCCACTGAGGGACCATCCTCGATCCATCCCCATCATATAATCCCCATGTGGGGAGTCAGCAAGGGCCAGGACAGGCAAGTTGTGTGGGCAGATGTACACCCGATACCCGGGGGATCCGGGCGCCCGCGCACTCCGACCCCCCCGCCCATGGAAGTCGTACCTCTGGAGTGGTCGTCTGGCTCCAGTATCGACCTGCCAAGTGGTCTGTCCCCAGTCTGGGGGCCCGCAAGTGGTATGGGAGACCTGAGCCCCACCGTATCACACCAAGTAGATGCGGGTAACTGCGACCCTCTCTTTGGGATCTGCACCGATCAGGCAGTTGTTTCTGCAGTCCCCTGCTGATCCAAGTCTCTGAGATATTTTGCAGTGCCTCAAAGCTGAGGCTCTGAGATATTTTGCAGGGGCTCAAAGCTGAGCTTAAGGCGGACCTAGAGGCGCTGAGCGGGCTCTGCGTAGAGAAATTGGAGATCTACAGCAGAAATCTTCTGCTCTAGATACTAAGGCAACCCTGGAAAGGAATCAAGAGCTGCATCGTCAACAGTTGGTGGACCTCCAGCTTCAAACCAAAGATCAGGACAACAGAAACAGGCGTAAAAACCTGAAGATCCGAGGTATCCCGGAATCGATCAGCTCGGAAGCTCTACGCCCGTGGGCGACAGAATTATTCAACTACCTTCTGGGGAGATCGCCAGATGCTGAACTGATCATAGATATGATTCACAAAGTGGCTGGTTGCCCAGCCGGTGACCCTCAAGCTCCAAGAGACGTTCTATGTAGAATTCACTTTTTTTATCATTAAGGAGGACATTCTTCGCCTGGCCTGGGAGAGAGGAAGGCTCGAGTGGAAGGGCTCGCAAAGGGGTTCGGAGAGGAGATGCCCCAAGACGGGCTGTGGATCGTTAGGCCTTTCCTTCCCGCCTTCTCTTTGCCCCTCCCCTTCCGGTGACAGCCACCTAATCTCCCCCCTGCCCCTCCCATCCCCGCCCCATGTATCCTGATGGTCATTTGCCAAGGACTATCATGTTCCAGTGTGACTTTGGGGCACAGCTCCATACTGAGTGTTTTGGACTCTCGGGTGGGGTCGGGGTTTGGGGTGGTCTTTGCGTGCCCCTCTCCCGGGCTTGCGTGGGTGGGCCGGCTTTGCCCCGCCCGCTCGTCGCATGCGTGTCGCGGTGGGCAGGGGGGTGGTACGATGGCCGGGCCGTCGGGGGGGGGGGGAATGGGTATAGTTTTGTTTTTTTTGTTAACTCTTTGGGAGGGGCAATGTTCCAGTTTTATAATTGTTGGTGTGTCCCACTGGTGGTGGTGGCCTGGGTTCCTGGTTGTTGCTATTCGTATTTGATTTGGGCATGTTGGGGGGCTGTGGTGGGTGCCTGCCTGGCGATTTTAAGTGTCCTCTGCTCCTTGAGCGGGTTGGGTGGAAGGGGATAGGGGTTAGCTCCTGAATCGCTAGGTCACTTTCCCAATAATAGCCCTGAGGGCCAACCCATCTATCCGGGGGATCGCCTGTGGGGGGAGGGAGCACAAGATCTCTCTCTTTGCTGATGACTTGCTCATGTATGTAACCTCACGGCATATATCTATGCCATCTATTTTAGCAGAGTTCAAACGCTTTAGTGACCTTTTTAAAGTAAAGTTATCTAAAACAGAGGTCTTGAACGTCTCGCTTGATGCTCGGACTCAGCAACTCCTACAGGCGAACTTCCCCTTCAGGTGGCAGGGGAGGCCATAAGGTATCTGGGGGTGCAGTTGCCCTCGGACTTGGGGAAGCTATATAAATGTAATTACGCCCCGCTTCTTCAATCTATGGTCACCAACCTCAATTCATATAGCAAAAAACGATATTCATGGTTAGGACGCATAAACATTCTTAAAATAGACATCTTACCTCAGTTTCTTTACTTATTTCAGGCGGTCCCTCTGACCCTGGAACGGGGTTTCTTCCAAACGCTTCAAAGGGCCTTTTTCAAATTCATCTGGGGCAATGGGAGGCCCAGGATACAGAGGGCTACTCTTTTTAGGCCTAAGCACAGGGGGGGACTTGAGGTTCCGGACCTTAGGACTTACCATGCTGCTTCAGTGCTGGTGTGTCTCTCGGACTGGTTCCACCACAAAGATGATAAGTGTTGGGTTAGTATTGAGGGGGACACATCTCCCATCAGACTGGTGGTCCTGCCTTGGGTGGACCCCTCATGTCTGCCTGGGAGACAGGAGCTGCTGTATCTGGTGGGCCCTCTGCTGGCAATATGGGGTAGATTCTTTAGGCGGGGGGAGTTGTCACTCAGGCCCGGACCTCTTACCCCGCTATTTGACAACTGGCTTTCCCCCCAGGGATGAACTCTAAGTCATTTCTCCTCTGGGAAGCCCTCTCCCCCTAAGCATGTGATCTCTACTCTATAAAGGTCCTTCAGGATGAGGGGGAGGGTAGAGAGCTACCCCAGTTTTGTAGGAAATGGGGGGAGGAGTTGGGTCACACATTTGAATCTGATGACTGGGAGAAGTCCTTTGTGCTTACCCACAAACTGTCCATGGTGTGTAGGGCTCAGGAACGGAACTATAAAATCCTAGCGAGATGGTACAGATGCCCATCTGATCTTGTGAAGTTTGGGGGGGCAGAGTCCGGGGACTGCTGGAGGTGTGGGAGGGCCTTGGGGACTGTGTTACACATCTGGTGGGAATGCCCGATGGTGAGGGCCTTTTGGGAGGGAGTGCTCGGGAATCTATGAGCGCTTGACTCTTGAAAGTGTTCCACACACGCCGCAGGTTGCTCTCCTGTCAATGATCCCAGGGTCAGTCTTGGTGAACAAGAAGGGGCTGTTGAGACACCTGCTCACGGCTGCTAGATCAGTGATTCCCAGGCACTGGCGCACCAATGTTGCCCCATTCCTTGCTGGAATGGTATAGGGAGGTTGAGAACATCAAGAGGATGGAGGAGCTGACTCTGGAGAAGGTCGAGGAGGGTACTCAGCGGTTTCTTAAGACATGGACCCTCTGGGAGGTGTCACGGGTCTCACCTGACTTTCAGGCGCTACTAGAATGCGTATGGTGTTAGCTGATATGGTGGTGGAATGGGAGGGCCTGATTCCCTCTTGGTTGGCGAGATGTGGTCTGGCGGGATCGGGGGGGGTTTAGGATTCGGGCATGGGACACCGGGCCTCAGAATTCCCTTCTTTCTTTTTCTTCACTCATTCTTCTTGTTTCCTTCTTCTTCCTTTTCTCTCTTTGACTCCTCTTCTCCCTTTGATCGCTGGGGGAAATGGACTCGGTCGCTACTTACCAGAAAAGGCCGATGAGGGGTGGGCTCACATGAGGAGGGATGGTCTTCCTTTGGGGCGCTGACCCAGTGTGAAGGGGTAGGTCATCCCTGGGCACTGGCTGCAGTTATCCCCTGTCGGATCCTGGCTTATGCCCCTAGTAGGGGAACGCCGTATGATCGGGTCCCCCTGGACCGAACGAGACTGTGATGCTTTGTATTTGGCTGCCGTCCCATCTTCGCCCTGTGATCCTCTATGTTCCTGTTTCTATCTACTGTTATGTAAAAAGACATATTGAAGTAAAAAAAGGCGTTCGCCGGAGATGCCAACCACCACAGCCTACACTGCCTGCTGACACCGGGGAACAGGGAAGCAGGTGAGTTGTTCGTGACAGTAATAATCGAACAATAAACTCACATACAACTCAGCTCTGGCTTAATCAATTTAGCTCTGCTTTATTGACTTCACAACATTGAGATGAATACAGCATGTCCACAGTTTAAACCTGTAACTTCCATACAAGCCAATTTCTAATATCAATGTATCTTAACACAAATCCAGTATAGTCAGCTCAAAGTTCACAATTATTAACAGTATCACAGGTCCTACTTTTCCCCCAATTTGATGTGAACACTAGAAGTCTAGGCAGGGCCGTATTTGGTGTTCATGCTGCCCTAGGCACTTCAAGGGCTGGCACCCCCTTTTGTTAAATAACGTTGAGCCGGGCCAACTCCTGGTTTATGTGGGCCCTTGGGTGATCGAGTATCAGTGGGCCCCTTGTCTTGTGGTTTGGCTCCATATATGGTGATAAAGTTGCATGTTTGGTGACTACTGCTATAGAATAAAAATAAAAAATAATAGAAGGAATGACAAATTATAGAAGGGATGACATAAAGAAAGGGAAATACAGAGCATAAGAATGGAGAGAATGACAGAAAAAATGTAAGCAGAAAGATAGAACAAAATTAAAAATGAATGCAAAGAAACAAAGAAAATGAATGAATGACGGAAACAAAGAAAATGAACAAATGATAGAAACAAAGAAAACAAACGAATGACAGAAACAAAGAAAATGAACGAATGACAGAAACAAAGAAAACAAACAAATGACAGAAAAAGAAAGAATCAATGACAGAAACTAAGAGGCTGATTCATCATTAGCGGCAGGTAGCGACAGATGAGCGCCTGTAGCAGGCACTTTATAGCAACTCAGGCCCTTATTTAAAGTGGACCAACACCCAGGATTTTGACTATCCTGGGTTTTGGTCCACTTCAGGGGGGCACCCCGATTAGGACAAGCGGATGACAGCTGCGGACAAGACAGCGCGTCCGCCGCCACCTCCCCCGCGCCCCTTTGACAGTGCGCGTGCCCGCGCCAGCCATTCACAAACGGCCGGCGCGGGCGCCTCAGGTGAGTTTTTTGGGGCTTTTGGGGGGGGGGGTCCCTCACCGCGGGACATCCCGATCTCGGATGTCCCGCGGTGAGGGAGGTGATCGGCCCGGGAATCTTATAGATTCCCGGGCCGATCACACCTGGGTGTTGGTCCACATTTATCATCCGAAATCTGTGTAGCGACTGGAATAGCGCCATGTAGCGGCAGATTCATCAAATTTTCAACCATAGCGAACAGCGCCAGTGTTGTGCCTTGCACAGCGCAAGGTATTACCTCTCGCTACCTGGCGCTCTCCCATACACTTCAATGGCAGACATTGTTTTTGTGGGTTTTTTTTTTTTTTTTGGTTTTTAAATAAATTCTGTCATGCATAAAACATAATTTTGGATTTTTCTGTAATGCTTTGGTTTGTTTTTTTTTGTTTTTTTTAAAGATTAAATTAGGACTGTGTCACTTGGATGTCCAAATCACAGCACTCTCCCAATGTCATTTCTGTTATTGTTAGCATTTTCGAAGGTGTCTAACCCCACAAACTATCTTTTTTGTTAAAGCGTTACAGGCGCTTTGTGCCGCAGTCACCGAACAACAGCGCCCACGCTCTATGAGAGTAATGTCTTTGATGAATCCGTGGTATAGCGGCGCGGCCCAGTCGCTATGCCGAGTCGCTGTGTGTAGCAGGCCGCGGAGCTATGAAGTTCATAAATGTGTGTTTGGTTTTGGTTCGCTATTTCACACGACATGCCCCCAGTCGCTGTTGCTGAATACGCAGCAGACACGGCCGGCGCTGACTCGGCGCTATACGTTATTGTGATGTTGCGTACCCTAGCAAATTGCTAAGCGTATTCAATTGCTAAGCGTATTCCAGCGTATTTTAGTGATGCGTGTTTGTTTATTTTTTACTTTTACTTTCGTTTTGCAACCTCCGGTTTCCACCACTGAGGATTCACCATGCGGCCCAGAAGCAGAGCTGTCCCCCTCCCCAGCTACACCTCCGATTCTTCCTCCCCAATCCCTTCCCCCCCTCCTCCCCCTGTCTCCCCTGGTCCCTCAACATCCCCTGCACCTCCCAAACCCCCTAAATTATGTCGGAAAAGGGTGAATCCTCGGGTGAACAGCCAGGTGGTCAAAGTAAGTATATGTTGCATTTATGCTGTGCAAGCATATAGCTTGTTATTTATGCTTATTAGTCTATATATATATATATATATATATATATATATATATATAATTTTTAAATTTTATTTAAATGTGTTTTTTTTTTTGCTGAGGGAATATGATTATGCCTGTGGGGCGAAGAGGCGCATAGCGTTGAAGGCCACTGTGTCCCGGCGCTTCCACACCAACCTCACCGTCCGGTCAATTGTCCAGAATCGGTCGGACTACAAGCGCCGGGACCCAGAGGGCGTGTATAGGCTCTATGATGCCTATGCTTCAGGTAAGTGTCAGCTCACAACATGTTAATCAATCCACTAATTTTTTTTTTTTAAAACATTCTGGGTTTTAAAGTTGTGCTTTTTTTTGCCCCCTTTTACACAGATAAGCGTCCTCCCCTGGGCAAACGTGGGAAGGGTTTCCTCCCCCGCAGCAGAGTGATGGGGTCGGATGACTCTGCGGGGGAGGGGCCCTCTCACCAGTCAAATCTAGAGGACCCAGGGGAGGAAGGGGATGACGCCCCAGAGGAGCGTGCTGCTGGAGGGCGGGCAGTGTGGAGCCTCAGCTCCTCACAATTGGACTCTGCTGAGTCCGCAAACCCCGTGGGCCACTCTCAAGTGGGGAGTCCAAGTGGGGAGGTGGAAGTGGACTCACCCACACTCCCTCGAGGATCTGGGAGTGAGAGGGAGGAGGGTGGCCCATGTGGTTTGGGATCTTCAGGGCCAATTGTGAGGAGTCGAGGCTCCACGCCTCCTCCTCAGAGTCCTCCCTGGGAAACCAGCGGCAGGTCATCCCCTGGTGAGTGCATTTCTAATTCTTGTTTGTTACAGGTGATCCTGGTGACTTAACACTAATCCTGTGCCCTTGTTATCTGGTTTTTAGGGCATCATAGAGCCACCACCTCCAGCAGCTATGCGCCAGCCCTTGCCCACGGGCATAGTCATGGTAAGTGTTTGTTGTTATCCCTAACATTCCATATGTTATGACATTCCTTAAACATACACATGTTTCCTGGTCCATAGTACAAGATGATTTTCTAATTTAAGTTAACATCACAAACCCCACTACAGTGCAATCCAACTGCCAACCACCCCTATGTTTCAGCCCACACTATGATGGGGGCTAGCAAATGTGTTATTTTGGTAAGTTGGTCCGGGTAACACATGTTGCACACTCTCAAAGTAAGAATCGACACTCAACTTCAAATTACGCCTTAGCATTGCACTTTAAAGGTTATTGGCACATTATCTTGATGTGTCCATGTTGCCCACATAAATAATTTACATTAACTCATGGACCAGGAAATATGCTAATGTCTAACAACATGTGTGTAACCATGCAAGCATTTTTTTTTTCCAGACTCCCTAAACAGATGGATGTCAAATCTTCATGTGTCATTGCCCAACTAATATTTTTTTGCTCTTTTGCTTTCTCCTGACAGATGTTGCCACGCCGACGGAGCCGGTGACCATACTCCCCACCCCAGCTCCCGGGACGTCCAGCAGCATGGGCCCCAGCCACAGCTGCGATGGTGAGTACATTCCACTTCATAAGCCTAAAGACTTTGGACACCTATGTCTTATTGTAAATTCTTTAGAAATTGACAATGTACCTATGTCTTTTCTAAGCACACATCTAGGTTACATGTGATTGTCCTACAATCCTAAATGCATGTCTGCATGCTTGATTGTTGGCTCACATTCTTGTTTTTTATACGTAGTGTCAAAATGTGTTTGGAGAACAAACAAATTGGGCTGCTAAGGTGGTGAACTGTAATATGCTTGGCCCAAGCAGTTTAATCGTTAGGACTTAGGCCCTGATGTTTTGCTGTAAATAACCAAATAAATGTGCACACTGGGACTTATCCCTTAATTTATTCCCAAGAGTTCAGAGTAAATGTATGCTTGGTATGTTGTAGCCACATGTAAGGCAGGCATGAGTACTCATATAATGGTAACACATAAGAGCACAGTTTACAACAATGGGAATGTGTGGCTCAGATAATTTGAGGCAATTTCATTACATTACTACATCTGTGTTTGTTGAGCTCACATTATATGTGTTTAATATTGTTTTTTTATACTCTCTACAGCTTGTGAAACGGAGCATCGCAGACTGTGGCAGTATGTCCGTCAGACACGCCTTATGCTGTTGGGCAAGAAGAGGCGTCGTTAGGGTGGGGGGTATGGTTTTTGCCGCTGTGCGGCGGAATGTTGGCCGCCTTAATAAAAGTTTTATATTTTTATAATTCCAGTGTAACATAAGCAGCATAAAGGATACAGTGTTTTTGGCAATACACACCAACAGGGTCCTGTTGACCTGCAACATAGGAAGTGGTGTCCAAAGATGAAGCAGTGACTTGGCCTACAAAGAAAAAAACAAAATGAAAGATATGCACTTGTGTTAAAGCGGCTCCAGCAAGGTTGACACATGCACTTACCGGCATCCAAAGAGTAGCTTGGCTCCTGAGGAGATGCTGGTGCCAATGGGGGAGCGGCTATCCAAAAGCAAATTAAGGATTTAGGCATTGGAAATGTGCCGCACCAAATAAAACCATGAATCAAGGTGTGTGTGAGCAGCTCAGTCACTGATATTTACACACCAAAAGTCAGATGACGCCGGGCCTGACAACTAGAGATTCCATTATTCAGCATTGCATGTCCCAACTTTGTGCAGTCAGATTTAAGAGTAGGGAAACCACTAAACACAGAGTGCCTTGGCGGGCCAGTGTGGCTTCCACATGTATCTGCAAACACATCTCTGGCTTCCCACATAGCTACACATGTTTGGCCCTTGTTATTTAGTTGATGAGAGGGTTAAACTGGGCGTGAAATTAGTTCCCAGGCCCATATTAATAAACCTAAATGTGTGAAGAACTATTGTTTGAGGTGCTCCCACACCCATTTATTCTAAACAAACCATCCCATTAATTTGTGATAAATACCTTCAATGCCAGACTGGGTTAGGCTTGAGGTTGGATGAAGGCCAGGAGTTGGGGTGTCCTCCTCCCCCGATTCATGGACATCACCATGTGCACCTATGCATAAAGCAACAGACAGGAAAGTAAAACATTTATGAGGTATAATGTACTAGTTCACATGTCCTACTGTTAGTTGGCCAGAAAGAGACAAAGCAAATCACATACATTAACATCACCAGGAATAAAATTTGTAAAAAGATGTACCTTCTGCCCAACCTGTGGTGTCATCCCCAGCATCCACACCCTGCAGCCGAACGAGGGGAATTTTGCACTTCAGCATCTCCTCATATGGCCTGTAGGTACTCTTTGGACCCTGGATGGTCCCACTCTCGACCTCAAGATCATGCTTCATCTTTTGCATAAGGGCCCTTTTCAAAGTGTTGAAGCGTTTCTTGCAGGATGGGCCACTACGTGGGTATTGAGCACTGCTAGTAAGCTCCTCACCAATGGCATCTCACAATTTGCTCCTTTCTTGCTTGCCTAGAGACTGGCTTTGGGAGCCAAAGATGAGCTCCCATTTTGCCAAGGTAAGATGCACAAGAGTATTGTTATCCGCCAAATTAAATTCTGGCTCCCTCTTGGCAAATGGACGCCTGGCCTCGGGTGCAGGCTCACCTTTGGCCTGGGCCCTTTTCCTTAAGGGAGGTCTGCGCACAGCACCCAACACACTCCTACTTGGCCCAGCTGTGGCCGGCAGATGTACAGAATTTGGCTCTATCCTGTAGCTGCACACACACCACTAGCCCACACACAAGCATGCATACAAACTACAGAATGGCAACAAGATCTTTTGGGGGATGGGAGGTTTTATGTGCTCTAACAACCAATCACAAACAGGTCCACTTAATTGCTTCACACATACTGCCCAGGTGCTTGTAGCAACAGCTACACTGCAATGACTGCTGTTTGTTGGAAGCATGTGTGGAAGCCAATTAACTAATTAGAGACCTCATTATGCAAACAACACAACCAAAGACAACGATGTAATCAGGTATATGAAACACTTGTTAAATGTGGTTCGACAAACGGCTATTTAATTTGAGAGCAGCTTACCTTTGATGTCCGCTAAAGCACGCAAGTATCTGCTCACGTACGCTAGTATGTTTTAGCGTACGCATGCGCAAACCGTTTCTAGCACACCTGGGTCAACTAATTGCAGACAGGAAATAGCATAGCAACGCAAAAGGCGGCAAAGCGGACCTGTCCTTTCCCAAAGTTGAGTATAAATGGCTTTATTTGACAACCTTCTTGTATTGTTACACTGTGGCAAAAGCTGTGGTGTGGTGCTTTGTTCCCTTAGCTCATTTTACTGTCTGGCTGGGTTTGGGCCTTACTCTCTGTGGCTTGTTGGGTGATTTTTTACATCAGTGCTGTTTCTTTAGGAGATTTATTTTGTTGGCATATGCTAATATTGTGTAGCATACAGCAAGTGAGGATTGATTTTGGGGCCTTTTGTGGGTTGTGCAGCAAATCCCCTCTTGGTTGTGCCTAACTTAGAAAGCACACTTTCAGCAGTCTGGTGGTTCTGACCACTATAGATCTGGTTTTGTGGTGAGCTGCATTGTTGTGATTGTGTGAGAAGTGTGCTTGTGTGTGTGGTGTGTTTGTGGATTTATTTTGTTTTGCCTTCATTTGGATATCTGGTCAGTGAGTGTGAGATGGATAAGAGGGTGATGTATAGGTTATGGGTGTATGGATGTGGTAGAATGCTGGAAGAACAGGAGGCCAGGGAGGAGGGTGCTGTGAGGCTTAGGGCACCCCGATCCTTTGGCATCCGTCTTTCAGTGTGGGATTTAAGTGACGAGCAGATCAGAAGCCGCTTTCGTCTGAATCGTGCAGCACTACAGTCCCTATATGATCAGATTAAGACCAAAATCGATCCATCCACCAAACGCACCCAATCCATTCCAGGCATAGTACGCCTATGTGCCACGCTTAATATTGTGGCACGAGGGAATTTCCAGGCAACCTCTGCCCTCCTCAGCGGGATCAGCCAGGCTACAATGAGCCGCATATTTATCCAGGTAGTACTGGCTATTTGTGACCTTATCCCTGTTTACATCAAATTTCCTGAGGATGCGGATGAGGTTGCCCAAATCAAACATGCATTCTATCACATGGGAGGGATTCGGAATGTGCTAAGATGCGTGGATGGTACACATATCCCTTTCCGCCCTCCCCGTGCACAGGAGCTGCATTATCGAAATAGGAAGCAATACCATTCCATGAATGTCATGGTGGTCTGTGACCATGACATGAAGCTGCGGGCCGTGAGATCTGGCTTCCCCGGCTCATGCCACGACTCTTACGTGCTCCAGCAGTCAGTCTTGTGCCGGAAGTTTGAAAACAATGAAATGCCACCTGGCTGTCTACTGGGTAAATAACTAACTATGACAAAGTATTTGTTGTAAAAAAATGTGGCCTAGTAAGCTAAATTTCAAATTTTGGAAAAAATAACATACTAGTACTAATTGCTGTCTCTCTCATTGTGTTTATTCCACAGCGGACAAGGGATATGGGCAGAGAACATGGGTCATGACTCCGGTCAGAAACCCACAGACCTCTGCCCAACTACGCTACAATGCAGCACATCACAAAACCAGAAGCATTGTGGAAAGAACCATTGGACTGCTGAAAGCGCGCTTTCTGTGTTTGGCACGTCCAGGGGGAGAAATGTTGTACAGCCCACAAAAGGTCTCCAAAATTATCCTCGCATGCTGTGTGCTACACAATATTTGCATATGCCACAGAATACAACCCCCTGAAGAAACAGCACTGGTGCCAGAAGTCCCCAACATGGCAGCAGAAACGAGTGAGGACACCCAGACTGGATTTGAGCTAAGGGAAAGCATGATCACTTCGTTTTTCTCGGTAAGCTACCTCACCTTCACTATAATACAAGTACTGCACTACAGGGGAACTATTTGTTGGAGCCAATCATAAGGGGGGATGTGAAAGTTGACCCAAACCACTATAAGGGGGGGTGTAAGTTGACCTAAAGCAGTATAAGGGGGGCGGTGTAAGTTGACCTAAAGCAGTATAAGGGGGGGTGTAAGTTGACCTAAAGCAGTATAAGGGGGGGTGTAAGTTGACCTAAAGCAGTATAAGGGGGGGGTGTGTAAGCTGACCTAAAGCACTATAAGGTGCAAGTTGACCTAAAGCAGTATAAGGGGAGGGGGTGTAAGTTGACCTAAAGCAGTATAAGGGGGGTGTAAGTTGACCTAAAGCAGTATAAGGGGGTGTGTAAGTTGACCTAAAGCAGTATAAGGGGGGGGGTGTAAGTTGACCTAAAGCAGTATAAGGGGGGGGGTGTAAGTTGACCCAAACCACTATAAGGGGGGGTGTAAGTTGACCTAAAGCAGTATAAGGGGGTGTGTAAGTTGACCTAAAGCAGTATAAGGGGGGGTGTAAGTTGACCTAAAGCAGTATAAGGGGGTGTGAAAGTTGACCCAAACCACTATAAGGGGGGGGTGTAAGTTGACCTAAAGCAGTATAAGGGGTGTGTGTAAGTTGACCTAAAGCAGTATAAGGGGGGGTGTAAGTTGACCTAATGCAGTATAAGGGGGGGTGTAAGTTGACCTAAAGCAGTATAAGGGGGGTGTAAGTTGACCTAAAGCAGTATAAAGGGGGTGTGTAAGTTGACCTAAAGCAGTATAAGGGGGGGGGGTGAAAGTTGACCCAAACCACTATAAGGGGGGGGGGGGTGTAAGTTGACCTAAAGCAGTATAAGGGGTGTGTGTAAGTTGACCTAAAGCAGTGTAAGGGGGGTGTGAAAGTTTACCCAAACCACTATAAGGGGGTGTGTGTAAGTTGACCTAAAGCAGTATAAGGGGGGGTGTAAGTTGACCTAAAGCAGTATAAAGGGGGGGTGTAAGTTGACCTAAAGCAGTATAAGGGGGGGTGAAAGTTGACCCAAACCACTATAAGGGAGGGGGTGTAAGTTGACCTAAAGCAGTATAAGGGGGGTGTGTAAGTTGACCTAAAGCAGTATAAGGGGGGGTGTAAGTTGACCTAAAGCAGTATAAGGGGGGATGTAAGTTGACCTAACGCAGTATAAGGGGGGGTGTAAGTTGACCTAAAGCAGTATAAAGGGGGGGTGTAAGTTGACCTAAAGCAGTATAAGGGGGTGTGAAAGTTGACCCAAACCACTATAAGAGGGGGTGTGTAAGTTGACCTAAAGCAGTATAAGGGGGTGTGTGTAAGTTGACCTAAAGCAGTATAAGGGGGGGTGTAAGTTGACCTAAAGCAGTATAAGGGGGGGTGTAAGTTGACCTAAAGCAGTATAAGGGGGGTGTGAAAGTTGACCCAAACCACTATAAGGATGGGTGTGTAAGTTGACCCACATAACAATTAGGGGTGTTGTGCAAGTTGACAACAATTGGCCTCTAAGTGTAGGCAACTCTCACAGGAACCACCATCAATGTCCATTACTGGTATGAATGTTTGCTTTCTGCTGCCTTCCTATTCAGCTATCAGCTTTGACTCTTAGCATATGCCAGGAGAGATCACCATTCTGTTTATCAAAGCCTTTGTAGCTGGGAGTTTTCTAGTTTCTAACTCACCCCTTTTACTGGCACTAAGCCCAACAGTTACCTGAAAATAGGTTCTCACTGCAGTTTTAGATGCGGTTGGCTGCCTCACAGTTACCTAGAAGGGTTAAGGTCCAGTAGAAAGGCTGTACAGCACTACAGTATACAGTTATTGCAACCCTGAGGAAGAGGTTTTGTCTCCTCAAAACATTGGTAAGTATGCTCCATAATGATGTAGCGGTCTTTTAGGTTACCACTGTAAACTTTTATACATCATATACAGTATAAATGTAAACTTTTTTTAAATCACACTACATGTTGGGTTATGATTATTCAATAGGCAGATGAGCTATGGATAAAATCCTATAATGAACAGTCAACATACAACAGAAATCCTGACCGCTGTTGCCTAATGTACTGTACATGGTTGTCTATTGTGGTACTATTGTTCAATTTGAGCACGCTATTATAAAAAACATTAACCTTTGTTTGTGCATCTGATTATTTAAATATCAGTAAAAATTTTATTGGTTGCTAACATTTTGAAGATAAACAGGAACACAAAGCTCAGTTATACCTACCATTAACATCTCTTTGTGTATATTCTTTGCTTCTAAGAACAGGCTGCGAAAGCCATAACCAAGGATGAGGTTTTCGAAGTTGAGGGATTACATAGTGTGCCAGAAAACCAACTGCCAGTGTTATGCCAAGTAAAACAGTACGGAAAAATGGCTGGAAAGGAAAAAAAAAATATATATATATCTTGTCAATATTCCTTGATAAACTTTTTAATAAGGTACGTGCACATAATAGGCTTGATTCAGAACTGTGTGGGTTTAGTTCAGCCTTTAATACCATTAGTCTTGTCATACTACATAGCAAGTTGAGGCTACTGTCAGTCCTATCCAGAACTTACATACATAAACCACCTGGGTGGTGAGATACCCTTTAGATACATCGACATCCGCTTTGTATGAACAGGTCCCCCATCTCTTTTTGAACAATTTGTCAAAATCTTAAATGAAAATACCTACAATTAACACTAAATTATGATACCCAGCTTCCTTTTTGGATCTCAATATAAACAGACATGAAAGGTGAACTTAACACAACTGTATTCTAGTATTTCGACACATAGAAGAATATCTCAAAGCAAGAAGAAATTGTATTTATTTAACAGAATTTAAACAAGAAGCTAAAATAATTAAATACTAGGGTTGATCCAGAGCCTTCTATATCAGTTTTCATTTTGTGCATGTATGCACAACATGACATGCATTGTTATTATATTCTTCCTAATGCTTGCTCTTCTATTTTTCTTAAAGCTTACCTTTACCACTTTCATGCTTGGCATGCAGTGTTCTTCTATTCTTCCTAATGATTACCTTTACCCCTTTCTTCTCTTTAGTGAAGCTCATTCTACTAAATAGTTGTATATCTGGGATGCCCACATGGATATAATATAAACATTACCATGGTTGCAAATTATATTAAATGAAAGATGCCACAACGTTCCTTATTCTAAATGTAAACTTTTTAATTTTTTTAATTATTGCAATTATTTTTAACATTTGTAAAAAGTTTTGATTTTTTTTTTAATAAGCTTAAAGAAACATATACAAAAATATATTAAAAAAATATTTAAAACACATGTTGGGGGGAGTAAAAGAAGGTGACAGGCTCCCAGTGCCTTAAGTGGGTGGCTCCAAATGGCGGTGCCCACCTCATCAATATAGCCCACCAGCCTATGAATAGCAGCAGTAAGTTATTCCAAGTGCTGCTGTGCTTCTTCTCTGTGTACTGTAAAAGACAAAAATCAAACAATTCGTGTCTAGCCTCTGTTTCCTGCAAACCTGTTGAAGAAGGCATGTTAGTCACATGTCTATAAACTTACTAAGCTGGTGAGCAAGTTGGGGTTTGGGAGCTACCCTTCTCACTGGGACTTGCCACACCTCTTGGTCCAAGTCTGTAGAAGAAACAAAATAAAATTGTTAGTGAATGTGTTAGGAGTGTGAATTGGCTTGTGTTGTGTGTGGGACATCACCCACCTTCTTCTTGCTGGGGCATTGCAACATATGCCTTCCCTCGCTGTTCACCCACGTGGCCCTCTTGCTGATCTAGAATAAAATATCCCCAAAGACAACATAACACATATGTGTGAGTGTTTAGTCTGTGTCTTCCTTGCCCACTATCTTCGGAGTCCCTGCCCGATGTCTGGGCCTCCTACTCTGCAGGAGCTTGGGGCTCACCTGCAGAGGATGAGGATGGTGACTCTTGTACCACACCGCCTACACGTTCACCAGATCTTCCTAGCGCTGGCCAGACTTGTCACCTCTGACCAATGCTGGATGATCTGTGTGAAAGTGAAGGTGGTGTGGGTGTCCTCCTTCAGCATTGCTACTATATCAAGTTCCAACGTCCTCTTGACATATATGTCGGGCAGGAATTCATATCAGTACGTCATCATCATCTAAAATGATCTAAAATGATGGGGGGGCTGGCAGGTTGTTGCCAGCCTCCCAACACATCAACAGCTGCTGCTGCACTAGCAGCAGCTTCCTCCCACACTCCCACTCACAGCAGCTGCCTCCCCCACTCCCTGTGCAGTAGCTGCCTCCCCTACTCCCTATGCAGCATAGCCTCCCATACTCCCTGTGCAGCTGCTACCTTCATCACTCCCTGTACAATAGCTGCCTCCACCACTACCTTTACTGCCACAGCTGGATCCACAGCTCCAACATGACCAGCAGATGGAGCGTGAGGAGCAGCATCCATCACCTCCATGGGCCAGCTCTGCTGCAGAGGATTTGCCATCATCCACATCAAGCAATACATATGTGGAAAGGCCAAGTACAGCTCCAGCTGCAAGTGTCTCTACCCGGGGAAGAGGATGACTGGCTTGGGCACATCACCATATTCCCCTGGTGAGGCAGGTGCAGTTGATGGAGGCAGATTGGCAAGCAGATAGTTGAGCCTTCAGGCGAAAAAAGTGCACCATTCCGCCAAACCATGGGGAAAAATGTAAGGCAGATTCACCATGAGCTCCTCCATAGGTGGAGGAACTACATGATAGATATCGTCAGAGGGAGGCAAAGCTAGGTCACCCACCCTACTAATGATGAAACACACTTTGTGTTGGATGTTAAAACATTTTGATTTGATTCACAGTAGCCTACGATTATTGGCCCACAGTGTTCACAATATACTATTATGTAATAGTTTAGTGACAACAATAAACAAAACAACAGAAGTGACTTTTTCTTTCAGTTTAATCTCACTGAATACATGAAAAGAGGTTTTGAAGCAAAAAGAACAAACCTTAAATGGCAAGTCTTGCCTCAAATCCAAATAGATACAATAGACATAGATACATAGACACACCACAAAAATAGCTAAAAAAAACAGACAAAAATGAACTAAAATGAGACAAGACAAGGTGGTTCCACACAGATTGGCCTGAAACACTTTGTGTGCCCCGATACAGCTCCGCAGGGACATCCATCCTGGCTGCAGAGGGGGCAACTTCCACATAATGTGGGACCTGCTCCTGGATGGCATAGTTGTGGAGAACCATACAGGTCCCTATTATTTGATCACCTTCTGAGGATGATACTGGAGCCCCCCAATATGGTCCAGGCACTGAAACCGGTTCTTCAGCAAACCAAATGCCTGCATGACCGTTGCCCTGGTCTTGGCATGAGCCCAGTTGTATGCAGCATGTTGAGTTTGAGGCTGCAAATAGGTGCCATAAGCCACTGTAGCAGCGGGTAGCCAGAATCACCTACAATAAAAAATAAAAAAAAATAGCCACATACATCATTGACACTTGGATTTGGGAAGAATGGGGAAGCTTCCACAGAACACAGAAGTTCAACATAAATATATAACATCAGAAATAAAGGAGGATTAATGGCAAAACTCACCAAGTACCCACCTGCCAGACAGCTCGCCAGACTCAAACCGACCAAACAGAGCAGAATTCCGAAGAATGGGTCGAGCCTATATAATCTGCCGTAACACTGAGGAATCTCGGATCGGGACCAGCAAAACATTGCACATTAATGCTATGTCCCATCTTCCGATTCCTGCAGAAAACATGCAAATCACAAAGGTCAATAGCTGAGCAGCATTCAAGCACACAGAACAGATGCTAATCAGAAAGGGACATGGGCCAAGTACTGGTATGGCTTCTTCTTTGGTAAGTAAGGAAAGTAAGGAAATGGGACTTTGAAGATAGTGTTAAGTGGGAAGCCATAATTTGTGTGAACAAAACTTAAACATAGGCTTACTTTAGTGAAGTGAAGCAGCTAGATGAAACAAGGGGCAAATAGATGAAAGGGGAGCTTGATGTTTACTTTACAGGAGCGAATACAATGCTAGGGTCAACCCACATTAAATACGTGGAACCTAGACTCAAACAAAAAGTAACTACATTGCATGGAATGTAAGAGGCAAAGGGAAAACAAAGATACTCATCAGCATCTGGAGGCACCAGCACCACATGCGTGCAATCGATTGCACCTGAGACACTGGGCATATCGGCCAGCTCATAAAATCCCAACTTAAAAAGTGGACCAAAACCCACACTGATCGGCCCTGGAGCATCCAAAATCGGGATTCCCTGTTGTGTGAAACCCCCAGATCGCCCCATACACTTACGTTGTTTCCTGGTCCAATGGTGCATACACTCTCTAGCAGGGTGTGTGCCCACACCAGGCATTTGTGTATGGCCGTCAGCAGGCTTGGAGCCATTACACTGTACATTAGCAGTGGGAGGCCAGACAGTAGGCCCAACACTGCTAGCTCCAGACATACGTGCTGCCCATAGCCCAACATGTACCAAGAGTCTGAAGAAAAACAACGGGTAGATTAAGGGAAAACTCATTAGGCCCACAACAAACCCCTCTCCCACTGGAGTGTAGCAGGACAGCTCTATCCCGGAGAAGCCCATATCACCCTCACCATCCACTCGTGCTACATCATGGCCGACCCAGTACAGTACGTTCGTACGAATGAAAAATGTCCGAAAAAAAGCAAAAAAATGACAAACACCCACCAAAACTTTCACAGACAGCTATGGAAGTCCGGACGAATGTGTCTCTGAATCGAGGCAAATATGTTATTGTTGTTGTATTAGTCTATAGATGTGCTATCATATCCCTTCTACTCACCTGTCCCGTCACTTGTCCCGCGCTTTTCATCCGCTGGGTGGCTTGGCCAGGCACAGCGCCAGTCACGCCGGAACGCATATGCTTCCGCGCGTCTGGAGCGCACCCGACTTACTGACGCGCTTCCGGCCGGCACACGTCATGGGGGTCGGGCCAGGATGACGCGCTTCCGCCATCTATCGTGGATCCAGGTTGGCTGGCGGCTGCTGGGCGCGGGGCGGGGGAACGGGGCTTTGTGAGTATTTGGGGAAGAGGGTTGGGAACAGATGTGTGCTGCTTTTGTCCTGGAGAAGTGACGCACTGCCATCACGCAACGCGTCGACAGCTTTATGGCCGTGGTGACATGCGAGTTATTCATATCATTACTTTTTCTGTAATGTAACCGACTCTATTTTAATTAAATCCACCCATCGATTGTTGGTTTCGGCCCAGTACTTGTTCCTGGATTTATCATAGCTGAGATTATATCTGGATGGCCCAATAGTACTTGTTAAAGGTAACAGAAGGAACCAACATCTTACATCTTCCCATCACCATGGTCACCATGGTTCCCATTTGCAGTTTTCATGGAGTAAGCCATGATTTGATTTCTTGATTAATGATTTTTAGCAGTTCCTCCGATGTGTGACTCCGTTCGCCAAGGCAAACCATGTGAAGAACAGTGTGACACCGCCGTGTCCTGCACACATGGTAGGGGCACTGAGACTTGTCCATGCAGTGGAGGCTGCGGTGACGGCGGCGAAGGATGAGGATATGGAGTCGCACAATGTCACAGGCACAACGGCCTAGGAGCATGAAGGCCACAGCTGTGTGACCTGTCCAAGTTGCTGTTGTGGTTGTGCAGAACCACATTCACCCACTGGGCCTTAAAGGACATGTACTGTCCCTGACCGTAGTTACAGCTCCAAATGTAGGCACTGCCGTGCACTTTGGTACACACCGACAGGCTCAAGGACTGGCCCACCTTCTGTTCAACAAAATTGTACAGGGCTGGTAGTGCCTTCTTCACAAAGAAATGACAGCTTGGGACTCTCCACCTCGGCTCTGCACAAGCCATCAGTTCTCTGAAAGGTGCAGAGTCCACCACCTGAAAAGGCTTCTGCGCGATAGATGAGTGGGCGCATACTGTTGTCTCTTGGCCAAGTAAGAGGAGGAGGAGCATCTGAAGCAACAGAGGATGGGAATGACACACAGGAGGTGGTGGAGCCTTGGCTGGAACAGGGAGCGGCATGCCACTGGCTAATGCAGAAGGCTGAACCACCACTTTGGAGCCAGCTCTCCCAGGCCGCTTTATGGTGATGCTGCAAATGTTGACGCAGGGCTGTGGGGCCAACATCAGGACCTTTGCCACGCTTTGCCTTCTGCCTACACATCTTGCATGTAGCCATGTTATCCTCCTGCGGATGCTTGATGAAAAAACTGCCACATCTCCGAGTAGCTGATTTTCCCACCAACAGTCCGCACTAATTCACTGCTGCTGCCGCCGCTGACTCCAGGGACCCCTCTTCCACTACCTCCCGAGTAGGTAGCCTGCCGAGCAGCAAGTGGTCTACCCCGGGCACATTTGCCTCCAGACTTTCAGACCTTCTGCCACCATGCAGACAGCTAAATCCATCACTCTCCATCACTCCAAGCCTTTAAAAGTGCCCTCAAAACTCCCTTCTTCAGACAAGGCATATAATTTGGCTTAAGCAACTCCTATAACCTTCAAACGGCACATGCAGCCCAACTCAAGCTCTACCACTTGTGGTCCCTACCAGGGATGAGCGAATCGGTTCTAACGAACCTGAATTCGCTCCGAATTTCAGGGAAAATTCGATTCAGAACAAATCCGAATTTTTAGTGTTTCGTGCTGACCGAATTTTCCCTGAAATTAAAAAAAAAAAAATGCCGGCATGGTGGGAGTGGGGAGACCGGCTGCGCTGTCAGCGGGCAGCGGAAGCCGGCTTCCGCCGCCCGCTGACAGCCCAGCCGGCCTCCCCGCTCCCACCAAGCCGTGAAATGGAAAAAAAAAATGCCGGCATGGTGGGAGCGGGGAGGCCGCCGCCCGCTGACAGCGCAGCCGGCCTCCTCGCTCCCACCATGCCGACATTTTTTTTTTCAGCAAACACTTATCGGCATGGTGGGAGTGGGGATGTCGGCTGCGCTGTCAGCTGTCATCAGAGGACGCGTCATCAGAGGAAGCCGGCTTCCTCTGATGACGCGTCCTCTGATGACAGCTGACAGCGCAGCCGGCCTCCCCGCTCCCACCATGCCGACATTTTTTTTTTCAGCAAACACTTATCGGCATGGTGGGAGTGGGGATGTCGGCTGTGCTGTCAGCTGTCATCAGAGGACGCGTCATCAGAGGAAGCCGGCTTCCTCTGATGACGCGTCCTCTGATGACAGCTGAAAGCACAGCCGGCCTCCCCGCTCCCACCATGCTGGCATTTTTTTTTCCATTTCAGGGCTTGGTGGGAGCGGGGAGGCCGGCTGCGCTGTCAGCGGGAGGCGGAAACCGGCTTCCGCCGCCCGCTGACAGTGCAGCCGGCCTCCCCGCTACCACCAGAGGTGAGCGATTCGCTAAAGTTCGATTCGGACAAACCCGAATTTCTTTGAGAAATTCGGCGAATCGCCCGAATCAAATTTTTGAGAAGTTCGCTCATCTCTAGTCCCTACCTTTTGTCTCCACCCCCATCCTTTAGACTGTAAGCTCGCAAGGGCAGGGCTCTCTTTCATATTGTCTCCTGTGCTCACCTCACTTGGTTTGAACCTCGTAGTTACGAGTTTTGTATTGTTCTCTGTACTATGTTTTACTTTGTTTGTAATCACACCTTGTAAAGCACTACAAAACATGATGGTACTATATAAATAAAATTATTAATAATAATAAAAATAATAATCATCATCATCATCGAGTTGTGTCTGCACATCACTGATGTCCTCCTCAGGTTCCTCAACAGTGTCTGCCTCAGAAGCCAAAACGCTTGCAACACCACCTCCCACGCCACTCTCCTCATCACTACTTGCCCACCTAGTGGAGGAGCGGCGAGTGCCTCCTTCACTTCTTGGCTGGGCAGTAGCTGTTGATTTTTCTCTATCAGATCGTTTTCACTGAATAGTGGAGCTGAACCCAAAGCATAAGATACAACCGATAGTTGACTGGGGGTATCAGATGTCACTTGTGATGAAGTGGATGACAGTGTTAACCAATCAATGATGACAGATGAGTTGCTGGTTGAGACATGACCGTTAGCTGATACCGGGAGATCGGGCCTCTTGCTGAGACTCCTGCTGCCACCTCTGCTTGATGAATTTAGGCCTCTGCCGCTCCTTTGTACCCATCCTTGCACTTCTCTGCCTGACATACTTAGCGTGTATATGAGGGGAGGACAAAAAGCTACACTTCAGAAATATGGATAGTGCAAAACAGATTAAAGGCGCTGCTCTCCAGTTACAGACATTCCTCCGCATCAGACCACAAGTAATTATTGAAATGCTTTACGTTATTCTTAATTTTTAATAATATTCTTAGGATAAGATATATGTGCCCAAAATTTGTATATGTTCTCGTCATGCTTCTGCCAACTCCAGGGCATGTCTTTCAGACAATATATGGGCTCCCCATGCTGCTGCCAATATCAGGATTTGTCTTTTTATGCAATATATGGGCTCCCCATGCTGCTGCCAACTCCGATGTGTCTTTTCATGCAATATATGGGCTCCCCATGCTGCTGCCAACTCCAATGTGTCTTTCAGGCAATATATGGGCTACTCATGCTGCTGCCAACTCCAGGGTGTGTTTTTCAGGCAATATATGGACTCCTTATGCTGCTGCCAACTCTAGGGTGTGTCTTTCCAGGCAATATATGGGCCTCCTCATGCTGCTGCCAACTCCAGGGTGTCTTTAAGGCAATATATGGGCTCACTATGCTGCTGCCAACTTTAGGGTGCCTTTCACATAATATATGGGTTCCCCATGCTACTGCCAACTCCAGGGTGTGTCTTTCAGGCAATATATGAGCTCCCCATGCTACTGCCAACTCCAGTGTTTGTTTTTTAGGCAATATATCATCTCCTTATGCTGCTGCCAACTTCAGGGTGTGTTTTTCAGGCAATATGGGCCTGATGCAGAGCCTCCCCCGGTCTGAGCTTAAAACCTTCCGATTGTCCGGGGCTCCCGTTTGAATCGTGGCACAAATGTGATGCAGAGCCTCCGTCAGAATGGCTCCCTAACTGATCCGTCATTTTGTCTTTACTCGGGAAGTTTTTTTTGCTCTCTCGGGTGCCTTCAATTTGATCGGGGCTTCCGTTCCCGTTCACACGGGCGGCCCGTTTTTCCCTGCTTTTTCCTTGGTTTTTGAACGTACCTGCTTGGTTCCCGTCGTATTTGACCTTCCATTTTGGTGATTTTTCCAAGTATACTTACATCTCCATGGCTCTTCAGTTGCCAATATGGCTACACGCAAGCGCACATCCCTAAACCTCCATTGGAATATGCATATGGCACCAACTGCCAATTTGACACATATATATATTGTCAAATTTATTTTTGGGTGTTCCTTCTTCCTTGCCATTAATACATACCTTAATCTCTTTGGTGTTCCTTCTTCCTTGCCATTAATGCATACCTTAATGTCTTTGGTGTTCCTTCTTCCTTGCCTTTAATGTTTACCGTAATTGGTTGTGAGTTTTTCAGATTTTTTGTCCCATATCTAAACCTTTTGTGTCATGTAAATGTGTGATGATGTTGTGTGATTGTACATTTGCAGGAAAGACAACTCGCAAAATCTTTTTTTTGTTTTTTTAATCAAACATTTTTTTTTTGGTTTAGTGGTTTTGAGATTTGTTTGGATAAAACAAAAGTAAAAAACAATTTAAATTTGAATTAAACATGTTAAAAATTAGGCCTCGGGGTCTGGTGGCTGTGTTTTTCTTTGATCTGTGAATGAAAAGCAACCTTAGTTTAGCATTGTTTTTATGGTTTGGTTGGGCGTTGTTTTATTGGGGCCCTTTTTAAACCGGACCTTCAGCGTGATTTAATGAAAAGCCCAAACTCTAAAAAAACGATTCCGCAGCATCATCTGGAAAAAAAAGATACAAGGACCCACCATTAATCCACAAAATACATTAACAAGTTTCCTGGCCTAACTAAAGTCACTTTATTAACCTTTTGCTGCCTCACATTGCCCTAGTTCTTCTATCTGCATGTAGCCTACTTTGTAGCTGCGTACATGGGTTAAACTAAGGCGGGCTTCTATTTAACGTGACAAACTAAGTTGTTTCAGACTATTCTTGCACTTTGTTTTTTATTTATTATAAGGAATGTGTTCGCGCACATAAACGCACGCTCGCATACTCACATCCATGATGATGTCGTCCTGCTCCTGTGTAAAGATGGCATAGCTCCTGGTATAGCTCTGACGTTCCCCCGCAGTGACGTGCAGGACATCCCAAATTGGAATGCCCCAGAGACATGATGCCTGTAACCCAGCCCTGGATTTCTTCACGCTCCAAAGGGCTGGGTTACATGGGTTTTGGCCTGCTTTAAAACATCATGACCAAATCAGGTTAGGATGGAATAACCCACCTCCTTTACATTATTACTAAAGTAACACAGGTTCCCTCACATAAAGCAGAACAAAACCCAGAGCAGCCACTGGTCTTCCCCCTGGAAATCCCAGATCGGGATGCCCCACTGTGTGAAACCCTTTTTAATGAGACTTTACTCAGAAATGGCAGACTCCCTCTCTTAAAGCGGAACAAGCCATGATTAGTTTAATGACCTTTGCAGGTGTATATTGTAGTGCCCCACCAGTCTGATCAAGACAACGGAGCCTCATCTTCAAGAGACCAAAGGCTCGCTCCACCACAGAGCGAGTCCTCCTGGGGGCAGTATTGTAGGGCTCCTCTGCCTGTGAAGATGGGTGCAGGATTGGGGTCAACAGCCAGGGGAGCAAAGGATAGCCAGAGTCTCCTGCCCAAAAACAAAAAACAAAAAAAAAAAACAAACAAAATAAAAATAAAAAAAGGTGTGCATTGCAACAATAGAAAAGTGGGACAAATAGGTGAGCGGGGTAGGGTTGGAGGAAAGGACATTTGTAATGAGCATACATGCACATCCAACCTGTACACTCATTAAAAAAGTCTGGGGACATAAGAGGGCAAGAACATGACGCAATAGGGTTCTATCACTTAACCCATTTAATTTAAAGTTAAAAAGGGGAAAAAGTAAGACAGGGTGGGCAACCAATACAAGTTTCATACACATACCCAGTAAGGCGGGTGAGCTCAAATAGGTGCAGCCTGGTTTCTGCCATACTCAGCAGGACAAGACCGCGGAGCTGGCGCCGCTGATGTGCTCCAACAGAGGACTGCATATTATTGCCCGAGTGCAAATAAGGCTGCTCTGACTTGCCGTAAGTGAAGGCTCGGCAGCTCCGTTTCATTAGGCTGATTTCAATCGGAAAACAAGGCTCTGCATCACTGAAAAAAACGGAACAATGAACGAGGCGTCCGTTTTGCCGGGAAACAGCCTTGTGCGAGCCGACAATCGGAAAGGCGGCTGAGCGCACGCCTGAGTGCATAAACGCACACTAAAATCAACGTAGCACCCTTTCCTGACCCGATCAAAGCCCAAAACCAACGGGAAAGCGCACGGGATAGCTGAACGGGGAGGCTCTGCATCAAGCCATATATGGGCTTTCCATGCTGCTACTAACTCCAGGGCGTCGTTCAGGCAATATATGGGCTCCTCATGCTGCTGCCAACTCCAGGGTATCTTTCAGCAATATATGGGCTCCTCATGATGCTGCCAACTCCACTGTGTCTTTTAGGCAATATATGGACTCCTTATGCTGCTGCTAACTCCAGGGTGTATATTTCAGGCAATATATGAGCTCCTCATGCTGCTGCTAACTCCAGGGTGTCTTTCAGGCAATATATGGGCTCCTTATGCTGTTGCCAACTGCAAGGTGTGTCTTTCAGGCAATATATGGGTTCTTATGCTGCTATCAACTCCAGAGTGTCTTTCAGGCAATACATGGGCTCCTTATGATGCTGCCAACTCCAGGGTGTCCTTCAGGCAATATATGGGCTTCTCATGCTGCTACCAACTCCGGGGTGTGTCCTCCTGGCAATACATGAGCTCCTCATGCTGCTGCCAACTTCAGGGTGTGTCCTTCTGGCAATATATGAGTTCCTCATGCTGCTGCCAACTCCAGGATGTATTTTTCAGGCAATATATGGGCTCCCCATGCTGCTGCAAACTCCAGGGTGTGTCTTGCCATGCAATATATGGGCTCCCCATGCTGCTGCCAACTCCAGTCTGTGTTTTTCAGGCAATATATGGGCTCCCCATGCTGCTGCCAACTCCAGGGTGTGTCTTTTAGGCAATATATGTGCTCCTCATGCTGCTGCCAACTCCAGGGTGTGTCCTTCTGGCAATATATGAGCTCCTTGTGCTGCTTTCAACTCCAGAGTCTTTTAGGCAATATATGGGCTCCTTATGCTGATGCCACCTCAAGGCTCAGTAATTGTGCCGCTCTGCGACAGCAATTCTAATAGCGATGCCTCTGATCTGCATGTCATACTTCTTTACAGTATTATTTCACTAACCCAGCATGCATCCTATGCATGTTACAGCAAGGCAAAATGTTCTACAACCCTATTGAGATTGTAGAACCCTACCGTATAAGAGTTTTCCTTGTTGCGTGTAAAGCTTCTTGTTCGTGTAATTGCTTTGTATTTTTTTAGCATACATGCGAATGAGCCATCATTAGCAAGGGCTTGCGCATGATTCAACGTGGGCTACAAAGCGAGAGCCTCTCAGCTACACTTCCAACTGCTATTAGCTTGTGAGTTTGGCCTTTCGTTGTGTTTGTGAGAATGGAATAGATTGCTCTGACCGTCTTGCCATACCCTGTATGTGTCTTATGCATCGGTCGCGGCTTGCTGTTGAACGCATGCATGACATTGAGGTATTCCAGCTCATCTGCTTCTCTAGAGAAACTCTATTGTGAGTTGCAGCCATGGTTGGCCCCCACCACAAGAAAGAGGCATGCAATTGCAGGCATGACCAAATTGGTTGGCTGCCTTCAATTCCTGTCCGTTGGGATGTCCCAGTCTATGCTGAGTTGCACCCTCAATAAGTTTATAATAATAAATACATTTGTTTCCCTGACACCATGGTAGCATGGAATGCGCTCAAGTTTGGCTTTAACGAGCTGGCTGATATGCCCAATGTCATGTGTGCGATTGATTGTATGCACGTGGCACCGGCGCCTCCGGTTGTGTATTTGTTAATATTTGTTAGGTGTGTATTTGTTAGCCCTTTGCCTCTTTCATGTCATGCACTGCATCTAATGTGTTAAGTAGTGTATCAAAGCCATTTATGTATTGACCTGCCACCTTGCCCTCAAGTAGTGTAGCTTCAGCATATGTAATGTTTCCTATCACCTTTCAATGTATTAGCGTCATTAAAGTGGACCTCAATCTTCCCTCTCATCCACTACCCCCAAGCCATTTATGTATTGACCTGCTACCTTGGTATTTGGGACACACAAGTGAATGTCCCCCACCTTAAGCCCTCACACTGTAATATCCTTAGCAAAATAATTTAATTTTACCAGTTGTAGTTACTTTTTGATAGCATCTGTTAAGTTATTTTAGATGTGCTTTAGTGTTTTCTTTTATTGGTGTGCTTTGTGTCTTTTGTGTAGGAACTGTAAGCTTGGACATTGCATCAATGTTCAATGTGTAGCAGCTCCTGATCTTAGGTTTCTGAGTGTCTTGGCTGGCTTTCCGGGCTCCACCCATGATGCATTTATTCTGAGGAGTTCAAGTTTGTATGGGCATCTGGCGAGTTATCTGGAGAGTGGGCTGGTAAGTGTAAACCTTAGTTACCTTAGAGTCCCTGTATTTTTGGAATTAGGCCTCATGTTTTGCAAATATTGCATTTGTCAATGCCTCCCTTGTTTCCCTCACCCAAAATGCTTTTGTGGTGGTTATGTTAGCTTTTCAGGTAACAATGTGAGTCTGATGTCTTCTTGTATGTGATTCTGGCTACCCCCTGCTCCCATGGCTCATGACGCCTATACAGCATCCACAAAGCCAGGCACACGCTGCCTACAACCAGGCACACAGAAAGACGAGGGTTGTAGTAGAGCATGCCTTTGGCCTGCTGAAGTCACGCTTCCGGTGCTTAGACCACACAGGGGAGGCTCTGCAGTACCGCCCAGAGAAAGTGATAAAGATAATAGTGGCATGCATGGTACTGCATAATTTTGCCATCCTGCAGAATGTCCCCCGATATAAGAATCTATCCCCGTCTCCACCTACACTGGACTTTCCACAATCTGTTTATGGGGCACCCAGAGTGCCTCTGGCCAGGCAGTCAGGAATCACCTTGTCTTGTCTCATTTTAGTTCACTTTAGTTTTATAAGTTTCCCCCAGTGTATTTTTTGTGGTGTCTCTATGTTTCTATGTATGCATTCAATGTAATTTGATGCAGGACTTGCCTATTGACATTGATTCTGCCAAATTAAACAGAAAGAGCAAGTCATACATTTTCAATTATTTTTATTGTGGTCAAGCAACTATTACATTAGTATGTAGTGCACATAGTGGTACAAACATGATAGGGCAAACAAGATCTTGTTAATTGCATTTTTTTTCACTAAAAATAACACAAAGTATGTTTAAACATTGTTGTTGTGGTTTGTCATGCAAGGCTGCTGGTTGTGTGGATAGTGTAGTGCATCTGCAACTTCCCAACACTCACTGCTCACCCATCCCATACAACTAACACCAAGAGTGGTAAACCAAAGCACAGCAGTGGGAGGCCAGACAGTGGTCCCACCACTGCTAGCCCCAACATCTACCAAGAGTCTGCAGAAAACCAAAGGGAAGGGTAAGGGAAAATCATTAGACCCACAACTAACCCCTCTACCATTGAAGCGCAGCAGGAGAGCTCAATCACAGAGAGGTCCATATCACTCTCACCATCCACTCTTGCTACATCATGGCCCACCCAGGACAACACCCCCAGACCTCAACCTAGCTCTGTGGAGTGAAACCTGACTATTACAGATAAACATATTTGAAATCATTGGTATTGTGTCTGGCTCCCAAAGTGTGGATGTTGCCTGGCTTGTTGTATTGCCACCAGCTGGGACAGGTTGTGATCAAGCATCTACATCTGCCCTAACAGTGTTTCTGATTATTGGTAGCCTCCACCAACGACTGCATATCTTCATGGATTCTGTCTAAATTTTGCTCAAAGCTTTGTCTGAAACTAACATTGGATTGCCTGTATGCTCGACTATCAGATCTCCACTCAGCTTCAATCATTTGCACCTGCCTCAGCAGGGTAAGGTGGCGACGTGGCTGAGGCCATCGTCCTCTTCCCCGGGTAGGGCCACTTGCTGAGGGAGTGTGTGTTGCCCTTTCCACATTGGTATTGGTTGTTGAGGGTGAGGCCAAATCCTCAGCAACAGAGCTGGCCCATGGAGGTGAGGGTTGCATCTGCTCCTCATGCTCCACCTGCTGTTCAGGTTGTAGCTGGGGCTCCAGCTGCTGTTGCTTAGGGAGTGGTGGAGGCTGCTGCTGCTGTGGCATATGCAGCTGCTGCAGCAGTGGCATTTGTAGCTGATTATAGGGGAATATGTAGGTGATGCAGCATTGGCATATGTTGACAGTGTTGCATTGGCATATGTTGCTGATGCTGCATCTGCAGTGGCAGCTGTTGCTGCATAGACGTTTGATGGTGCTTTTGTTCTTAAGCCTGATTGAGAGGCACATCCTCCTCAAGATCTTGAATGGCAGTCAGTAGTGGTGGTGTCTGGGGGGCCACACAAGAACATTAGATGTGTATTATGAGATCCACCGATTCAATCTTTCATTTAAATATGTGTGTGCTACCTGTATTACAATATCCAAATCTTCATTTGCTGCAATCCTTGAGTAGGCAGTTCTTGAGGCAATTGCACCAGTACCTGGTGGTTGTTCCTGGGCGTTCATGTGTGAATGTTGTTGCCTTTCTGCAATGGCAGATGCAATAAGAGCAGCTAATATTAATGCAGACACATACCTTGTGTGCATATGTGTATGCATAGCATTAGACAAAATAAAATCCACTTTGTTATGCTAGTATGAGTTATCATGTTATTGTTGTAATTCTATTGGCCTTTGGTGGGCTACCAACAACACTTGTGTTAGGATATGAAACACACAAAACCTAATAATACCATTTTGTGAGTACTCACCTGTAAAATGGGTATTACGAGTATGTCACACACCCCGCTTCCAACATTCATGACACTTGGGTAACTAGCCACTTGGGTGATCTTGCAGAGATGACATGAGAAAAAGGAGCCCCTCCTGGTCCATAAATACCGGGACCTCCCACTATTCCTCAGTCTTTTAAAAAAGCAGTGAAGAACCAGGAAGAGCAAATTATATAGTGACAAATAATAAGAAACACCATATAAAGGATCCCAGAACAGGCGGGGGAAGCGGGGTGTGTGACATACTCATAATACCCATTTTACAGGTGAGTACTCACAAAATGGTATTATTCCTAGTATGTCACACACCCCACTTCCAACATTCATGACACTTGGGACATCCAATAGCAGTGTCTATAATGGGTGGGGATCCCACAAGGAAAATAAGGCATAACTTAAATTACTGCAGCTTGCAGAACCTTGCGACCAAAAACAGCAACTGCTGAGGCCCGCACATCAACCTTGTAAAACTTAGAAAAAGTGTGAACCGAAAACCAAGTAGCAGCCTTGCAAACTTGTTCAACAGAAGCCTGGTGCTGAAAAGCCCAGGACGCACCAACAGCACGAGTAGAATCAGTAGTAACACGAAAAGGGGGAACCTTCTCCTTAACAGAATAGGCCCCAACAATGGCCTGACAAATCCATTTACTAATGGAGGATTTGGCGGGTGCCAAACCCTTTCTAGGCCCAGAAATCACAACACAACGAACAACATCCAAAGAATGTAAAACCCTTTCCTTGTTATTACTAGGATTAGGGCACAATGAAGGAAGAACTATATCCTGATTTAAGTGGAAGGCAGACAGAAAATCTGGTTTAAAACGGAAAACCACCTTATCCTGATGCCTCTCATAGTAAGGAGCCTGTATTGACAGGGCCGCCAATTCAGAAACCCGACGGACAGAGGTAATAGCAACCAAAAAGGCAACTTTCTGAGTGAGAATATGAAGAGGAACCTCCTGTATAAGTTCAAAAGGAGCCGCCTGCATAGCAGAGAGCACCAGACTAAGATCCCAAACTGGAAGTAGGAGCTTTCTAGGCCGCACATGCATGACCCCCTGGAAGAAAAATCTTAACCAAAGGGTGAAGAGCAAATGACCTTTGAAAGAAAATAGCCAAAGCAGAAACCTGCCCTTTCAAAGTACTAATCTGGAAGCCCAAATCCAGACCCCGTTGCAGAAACTCCAAAATCCTAGGGATAGAAAATACCTTGCAAGGCAGGGACTCACACCAGTCAATATAGGACCTCCAAGTCCTGTAATAAACCACAGAGAAAGACTTCTTTCTAGCTCTAACAAGAGTCAGAATGACAGCATCAGAAAGGCCTTCCTCCTTTAAGATGGAGATTTCAGCAGCCACGCCGTCAAAGCCAGCGTTGGTAAATTGGGGTAACAAAGTTGACCCGAGTTTAAGAGGTCTGGATGAAGAGGCAGAGGCAACAGATCCTCTGCCAGCCTTGTGACCTCTGCGAACCACAGGCGTCTTGGCCACTTTGGAGCCACCAGAATTGCTGGTGCCCCTTCCAGAACCAACTTGCGCACCACCTTGCTTATCATGGAGAATGGGGGAAAGGGATACAGGAACCCCAGATCCTTTCTAGGCAAGAGACATGGCATCCACTGCCACTGCCAGAGGATCCTGGGATAGAGACACAAAGGCTGGAAGCTTGTGGTTGTGGCGAGACGCAAACAGGTCCAACCGTGGTGTCCCCCACTTGTGACAAAGGAACTGAAAGACCTCGGGGTTGAGAGACCATTCTACCTGACGAGTGCATGCTCTGCTCAGGGAGTCTGCCTCCACCTTCTCTATCCCCGGAATGTAAACTGCCGCTATGCAGGGAACATTGATCTCTGCCCACTGAAGGATCAGAGACGCTTCCCGGAGGGCACCCCAACTGCGAGTCCCTCCCTGGTGATTGATGTATGCAACTGCTGTTCGGTTGTCTGACCGAATCTGAACCGGCAAACCCCGCAAGAAATGAGTCAGTCGGAGCAGCACAAGACGAAGGGCCGAAGTTCCAATTAATTGATTGGGGAATGAGCCTCCAGAGGCCCCCACAACCCCTGAAACCAGTGTCTCCTCCAGATGCCCCCTCCAGCCCGTAAGGCTGGCATCTGTGGTGACCAACTCCTAACAAGGGGTCAGAAATGATTTGCCGTCCCTGAGATTGCTCGAAATCAGCCACCACTGGAGGGACTGCACGACGAGGGAAGACAACAGACTAGTCCGATTCAAAGACAATGGGCGCTTGTCCCACTTCGCCAGGAGAAAGAGCTGAAGTGTCCTCATGTGGAACTGAGCAAAAGGAACCGCTTCGAGCGTGGCCACCATCAACCCCACTAATCTCATCCCCAAGCGGATAGGCTGATGAGTAATTGGACAGGAACAGATGAATTAAATCCTGAATCCGAACAATCTTGGACTGAGGAAGAAATACCCTGGCCTAAAGGGTATCCAGAATCAAGCCCAGAAAGGGAATCTCCCTTACAGGACAAAGAGAGGATTTGGCATGGTTTATCACCCAACCAAACCTCTCTAGTGTAGTCACCACTGTTCTGGTGTCCAGTTCCGTCTGATTGAAAGATGACGCTGTAATGAGCAAGTCGTCCAGCAATGGCACGATGCGAATGCCCTGGACCCCGAGAATAGCCATTACTCCTGCCAGGACCCTGGTAAACACTCTTGGGGATGGAGTGAGACCTAATGGAAGAGCCGCAAACTGAAAATGGTGGTCTTCTACTGTGAATCTGAGAAACCTTTGGTGAGCGGCAAAAATAGGAATGTGCAGATAAGCATCCTTGATGTCTATGGACGTCATAAAGTCCCCCTGGCGGAGAGCGACGATCGTTGAATGCAACAACTCCATGCGGAACCTTTGGAAACGTATAAACTGATTGAGCCGTCTCAGATCTAGAATAGGCCGGACAGAGCCGTCCTTTCTTGGGAACCGTAAATAGGTTGGAGTAAAACCCCAGACCTCTTACCGCTGGAGGAACCTGGCGGATAACATCCATGTTTAAAAAGTCATCTAAAGCAGAAAGTACAAAAGACACAAATAAATCACATCGCTTGAGAGCGGAAAACTCATCAGAGGCTGGATCAAGCCCTGAGGTATTCAATAGGTCTCTAATAACTGACCTAATAGCGACTGCCATAAGTGCCGAGGCACCCACAGGCCACAAGGCCGAGCCAACGCTAGCAAACACATGGCAAGCCATTTGTTCAATACGTTTGTCCTCCCCATCTTTTAAGGGAAGTAGATTCCGGAGAATGCAAAACAGAGGAATTGGACAAACTGAGTACAGGTGAATCCACCACAGGGGGATTACCAATGCTTACAGTGTCTGCAGGAAAGGGATATATATATATATATATTTTTATATCCCAACCCAAAGGAATGCCAGGAAGCTGCGCAGGCTTTTCCCATTCCTTAAGAATGATATCTTCAAAATGTTTCTGATTAGGAAATTCAAAACGAGGCTTGGAGGCTCCAAAGAACTCCCCTTTCTGAGGAGGGACTGCTTCTGGAAAATTGATAGCCAAGACCTCATATAATTGAGCAAGAGCTTTAGGGGTGTCAACATTCTCCCCTTCACCTTGTTCAGCGTCAATACCCACAATTGCTGAACATCTGAAACATCCGATTCTTCAAAGAATTCTCCTTCTTCAAACGGAGAACAATCAAAAATGCTTGCTACAATCAAGCTCATTTGCCTCAACGGCCAGAGCTAAATGTTTTTTAGCTGAGGCCCTCTTGGCCACAAAGCTAGACATTTATTTTCTTCAATGTGAGCCAATCAGGCACATACATCAGAAAGTGACTCTCTACCCATGACAATATCACTGGGGGTATGAACAAGACAAGGCAGTGTGAGGGAAGAGGCAGGAGCCACCTACCCTGAGGCTTGGGCCCCTTACTGCTGCATTATAAACAACTGAACACAAGATACACAAAAAAAAATGCGTTATCCCCAACAAGGGATGCCCCACATTGCAAACACTGCCGAGTCTGTCCCGCAGGTACTGAAAAGACAGTATCCTGAGATGCCTCCATATGGTGTTTATTAAAATACAAAATTTTTTTATAGTCGCCAAGTATATGGGATTTTTACAGCCGAAGCTACCCGGGATGCCCCTTAATAGTCCCTAGGTGGGAGGATTTTAAACAAGGACCAGGAGAAACCCCTATTAAGAGAGTTTCCCCCTGGAAGATAGAGAAAACACAATGAGCCTTATGCATATGCAACAAAGAAATGACAGTAAATAAAAAAGATGTCCCTTTAGTATAACTAAATGGTACTCACAGTGACCACAATGGCCCAGTGACAGCCCTGCGACCAATTGATATAAGAAAAGCCCAGCAGCGGCACCAACGCAGCAGCCAGGACCAGTGGAGGCCAGCACCAGAACAGGAACCAGCAAACCACATGTCAAACAGGAAGAGGAAGCAGAAATGCGATGCCGACTCGAAGCCCCGCCCACCACCTAGCACTGCTCAGAGAGCAGAGGGCGGGTCAGCCAAAGACAATAGCATGACATCATAGAACGGGGCCGAACGAAAAAAGAGTGACATTTTAAAAACCCAAAACAGGTATGTCACTTTCTTATCCTTTCCTTTTATTTATTTATTTAAAAAAAAAAAAAAAAACAAATGCATAGGCCAAAAGATACTCCCTAAATAAAGATTCCCCCCCTTTCACCCCAGCAGGGTCCAGGAGGGCCAAAACGGGGGGAAACAATAAGCACCCAATAGGCACAAGGAGATTTAAAGGGACGGGGCATCCCATGGCGGGGGACACCAACCCAGATTCCGCCTACCCCTTATTTGAGGTCTCACGGAGGGAGCAAGCTCCCATATACACCCAAGGGTGTATCTACCTTTGCCCGAGCCCATCAACCAAGGCTGGGAGGCAAAACATACATATCACAATACAAAAATGTGGCTTCAGGCAGAAAAAGGCCGGGCGTAACCCGGCTACCTGCAGGAAGGAGAGTCATCTTCTGAATGCTTCGCCGACTGCAGAGACGAAAAGACTGAGGAATAGTGGGAGGTCCCGGGTATTTATGGACCACGAGGGGCTCCTTTTTCTCATGTCATCTCTGCAAGATCGCCCTCTACAGGCTAGTTACCCAAGTGTCATGAATGTTGGAAGCGGGGTGTGTGACATACTAGGAATATACACTTACCAAATGCAGCAGCAATGCGCTTAGAATCCATAGTTCCTGGCAATCCATGGAGTGTTGCAGGATTTACTAGTCCATATACGATTTCCTCTGCGGCTGTTAGAGTGAGTTTCAGGGGGGCACCACCTCCGGTTTGAAACCTTAGAGAAAACAATAATTTAATGTTGTCATGGCAAGGTCATGTGCAACTTCCATTTGTGGTGTTCACAATGTCACAATGCATGATTACCCGTGTTGCTTGCGCTTGTTGACGTTTTGGTGCACAGTATATTTTAGGTCCGCGTTGAACCTGATCAATATCCTTCTTTTTGTGCCCAGCACTATTGACCTGGCCATGTTATGGCTTCCCCGATATGGAATCGCACAGATTTTTGAAGTTCGCGAGAAGTTTGGCCATAAAGATCATAAAAATGGTCTAAAACAGCAGTGGCCAAAGCCAGGCATTGGGCATCACTAAACCTACCACTCAGAGTGCTCCAGTGTAGGTTTCTTCCTTCCCTTTGGTCTTCCTCAGACTCTTCATAGCTTTTAGGCTAAGGGCAGCACTGTGTCTGGGGCTAGTGGTGCTTGGGCGAGTATTTGTGCGCCCTCTGCTCTCCTTTACTTTCACATTTTTGGTGGAGGAGCTCTTTGCCTGATGTTCACTACGTCTGGGGCTAGCAGTTGTGGTCCTACTGGATGGCTTTCCACTGCTCTGCTTTGGCTTCCCACTGTTGGTGCTTAGCTGGGATGGACAATCAGTGAGTGTGGGGCTGCTGTGCCGTGCCCTGCTGCCTCTACTAGATGGTGTTTTGGTGCGTTCGGCATAGGCAAATGTTTATGGGACCCATGGTGAGAGCTTCCAGCCTGCTCTGCTTCTGAATGCTTGCGGCTCTTGTGGCTGCGTTTCTTGCCGGAGTTCTGCTATTCCACAAACATGTATGGTACCGGCTCCGACTTAACAACTTATATACATCACAGCATCTGCCCGCGCAGAAGCCTGAGCGCATGCCAGCTTCCGTAAACTACTGGGTCGCATCAGGTCATGCAGAGCTTGGGAATAAGATGGCACCCTTGGTCTTAACCCATGAGCAGCAGGACACCATTATGCGCGTAAGTACCCAAAGATGCCTGCATTAGCATGCGTCCACAAATAGGACATGGTCGCTAATGCTCAGTCAGAATGGCCGATGGTGCGTAGCTAGCTTGGGGCCCAAGGGTCTAGGTGAGCAGGGTTTGAGCATCTGCACCATTTTGTGGGCGAAAGCTAGTGTGCACATGGGCACAATGTGGGGATCATTATAAGCTAGGTAGATTTATTGGGGCCTAGCTGGGTGTAGAAGCAACAAACCTGGGAGCATCCCAGGTGGTAACCAGACCGCACTATAACATCAGATAAACAAGGGTGTAGAAGTTGTTTAATGCAGACTTAAAGTGGTTTTGGAGGATAACCTGCTAGACTTATTATTCATATGTATATGATGAAGTTTTAAAATTCCTATGCATTTGTTTTTATTTTGTAGATGATGATCACTTATAAATACGAGTTCCAGCCCGACATTTACATGAAGAGGTCGTTGGCACTGGACTTTGTGGCAGTACTGGAGGAGGAGGCAAACACCACCTTCACCCAAATAATGCAGCAGTGGTCAGACCTTAAACGAAGGAAGAGGCCCCAAGTTTTTTTCCCCCAAATTTTTCAAAAAGCACTTTCCGAGTAAGTTACAAGCTTGGCATATACATTGACTACTGCAATAACATTAGGCAGGCCTGTGTTTATACAATGCTATTCTTTTATAGTGTCTGAATTCTGCACTAGAGTGCATCCCACCCCTATGTTAAAAGGCATAAATAAGTAGGGTGAATAATTCATACCTTTTTCAAAAAAAGTAAGCCAAAATGATGCACTATTACATCTACTATGCCGCAACAACCCAAGGGTTAATGGTTCTAGGTGTGGTCTGTTGCTCCATAACAATAAGGCCATAACATACACACCATATGACTAATAAACTATAATATAGTAGGATACGTATTTCATACATAAATGCATGTTATTTTCTTTAATTAATATAATCTGTGGCGCATTTTAGGCCATGTGTCAACAAATTGGCCAACCTGCATATCAAGCAGATATACCTAGCTATACAAACATACACGCAGCACCGCCAATATATAAGTGACAACATAATGCCCGTTTACATAACATGACTTGTCCTATATGTGGTCTCCACAAACATGGCACCATATCAACCAATCTGGGTGCCAATGTCACTTCTGGTTTCTTCCATCTGGAACGCGTTCCAGGCGTTAACCATTAGAAGCGCAATTGTGTCACGTTGTATGCAGCCGGCTTCTGACATGGCCAAGCCCCTCGTAATGAGGGAATGCAGCGTTATTAGCCAACATGCATACAAGTGTGCACACCGTGGACATAACAACTGGGCAGACGTCCGACAACACGGCAGACGCTGCCCCGCTTCTTCATGTCCAGCAGCACACAGGCACCCCGACCGTCAAATAGCCAGACCTCCATCATACTTTTGAAAAGGTACATTAAAATAGACTTGCTGTTGTTATTTATGCAGAACTTAGAGTATACATAGATACTTACGCAGGTTTTTACATATCATTGGATACCAAATAGGGGCACTTAGAGCTCTGACCTTCTGTTCCTCAGAGATACAGACCTTGGTGCAGTACCAGCCATAAGTAAGTCAATATATATTTTTTACCTAGAACAACAATGGCTTGGGGTCTCTCCTGTCCTCATGAACCACCACTGAACCCTTTCACCTTTGTCATGCAGCACTATATTTTGCCCATACTCTTTGTACATATTTTTTGTACACACTCTTGTCCCCTTCATTTGGAATAACTTTAGATCCTGGCATAATGTTTTACATCTTAGCCAGCCCAAGTCATTATTTTCTACCTCTCTGCTGTGGGTTTCGCCAATTCTGATGAATTCTGAAATCATGATATTTTAAAAAAGTAGGTACTTACCTGCCTAGCAATTACTGTCCTTATGTTTATACCATGATGCTTATACTGCTGCTTATACTTACCATGTGTCTTTATATGTAAAAAGATTGACGTGGACTTCTAAATTGAGGAACGCTGAAGAAGCCGCATCAGGCGAAACTAGTCCGCCCATCTTGGAATTTTGCAAACAAAGTTACAAAATCAAATGCAAGGCAAATGCAATTAGGGCGATATAGATTTATTATTGTAACCCGTAAGCCACGTATATGTTATCTGTACTTTTATTCTTATGAATTGTCGAATTTAAAAATTATTTTGAATCAATTTGTATTTTTAAAATGATTAATGCAGTGATAATTTAGGCATACAAGCGGGGTCAGCATTTAGGAGTTCTCCATAAATATTATTTGTGGGGGTTGGGTCCAAACCTCACAGTTTCTTTCTCTAATTAAGTGTGGAGAGCCACTTAATCTGACCAGCATCTTTGCCACTAATTGTATCTAATATGCATTTTTATTCTCCACTCTTTCCTAGTTAGACAAGGACTACTAGATGGGTCATGTAAAACAGCAGGGGTACAAGTGTAAAACTATCACAGTAATGTGTACATTTTGTAACAAGCAGGAAAGAAGAATAGAAGAACAGATTTCATGGGGTTGAGGTAAGCATTAAGGACATAGAAGAAAAGAAGAATAGAAGATAATGTTTAATGGGGTTGAGGTAAGCTTAAGGACATATAAGAAAAGAAGAATAGAAGAACATGTTTCATGGGGTTGAGGTAAGCTTTAAGGTATCAGAAGAATGCATGACAAACATGCCATGCTAAGGGAGAATAGCGTTGGCAAAGCAATCGGTAAGCTATGGGCTAGCAGGGCCAGGGTATGGCATCCCCCCTCCCCAAAAAAAAAGCAGCAAATAAATTACACAACTACAAATACATTTGTGAGATTTGGCCCGAAAATGAAAGTACTAACAGCACTTTCTCGATGGGAATGAGAAGGATCTAGTTGGTGACTCGTGGCAGGGTATGCTGAAAAATGCAACGAAAATCTCACTTCAACTAATACAAGAGCGTCGTCTGTGAAATGGCCGCGAGAGGTGTTTTCACATCGTTCTCGAACGCTTACGCAGCTACGGGAATGTTACGACGCACACCCGATGGAGGCTCTGTCCTGGGCCCCATTCTTTTTAATATATTTGTAAGTGACATAGGAGAAGGCTTGATAGGAAAAGTTTGTCTGTTTGCTGATGATACAAAGGTTAGTAATAGGGTGGATATTCCTGGAGGTGTCTGTAACATGGAAAATGATTTAGCTTTACTGGATAGATTGTCAAAACTGTGGAAACTAGAGTTTAATGCCTCTAAATGTAAAATCATGCACTTGGGTAGAAGGAATCCCTGCTCTGAGTACCGTATGGGCAGCACTGTGTTAGCCAGAACCTCGGAGGAGAGAGATTTAGGGGTACTGATAGCTGCAAGATGAGTGGACAGTGTAGCCAGGCAGTAGGAAAAGCAAGCAGGATGCTTGGCTGCATAGCTCGAGGCATCACCTGTAGGAAGAGGGAGGTTGTGATGTCACTGTATAGAGCACTGGTAAGGCCACAGCTAGAATACTGTGTGCAGTTCTGGAGACCTTACCTTCAAAAAGACATTATTCAAATAGAACGTGTCCAAAGATGGGCAACAAAAATGGTGGAAGGACTTAAACTTAAAACTTCGGGAGAGACTTAAAGAACTTAATTTGTACAGTTTGGAGGAAAGAAGGGAGAGGGGGGACATGATTGAGACCTTTAAATATGTGAAAGGATTGAATAAGGTTCAGGAGGGAAGTGTTTTTAAGAAAAAACTTAATGATAGAACAAGGGGGCACAACCTGAAGCTAGTCGTGGGAAGATCAGGAGCAATGTTAGAAAATATTAGTTTACAGAAAGAGTAGTAGATGCTTGGAACAAACTTCCAGCAGAGGTAGTTGAAAAATCAACAGTCACTGAATTTAAACATGCCTGGGATAAGCACACATCTATCCTAAGATAAAGAGTACATACAGTATACACATAAGGGCAGACTAGATGGACCGTATGGTCTCCTTCTGCCGTCAGCCTTCTATGTTTCTATGTTTCTATGAATCATGCGAACGCTTGTGCACTCAACAAAAGCTATGTGTAAAGTTCACACAGAGAGACAAAAATGAGAAAATATAGGGGAGGCTCTGCATCAACCTTATTGTCTCTGAAAGTCCAGGCAATGTGTGAAAAAAACTTTTACTGTCCTTGTTCAAGAACTATGCAAAAATAGACAAAACTTCTCCATGATGAAGGTTGAAGGTTCGCCCCCATGAATCTCCAGGAAATGGCGTGCTACTGGGGAGACCACCTGCAGAGACATTGCGGTTGGCCATTCTAATATTAGATAAGTGTGCCTGTATCCTAGTTCTGAGAGTGTTTTGTGTCTCCCCGACGTAGAGCTAGGGACAGTCACATTTGAGTAGGTGAACAACCAAGCTCCAAGATCCTGCAATTAATGAAGGAATCTATTTGAAATTTCTGAGCACGCATGTATAAATGTTGGTGTTTGTTATTGGTGGTCCACTAGAGAGCCAGAGCTCCCCCTAAGCCATTAGGTATATTTGTTGTCCATCTACTTATGTCTTGTAGTTCACTTTTTCATTAAATCGGCTATTGGGGCCGATTGCTGTCATGCTGTGTACATAACTAGCCATCTTATGGCTTGGGGTCTGCTTAAATATTTGACCTGCTGGGCCCTACTGTATCTATTTGGCCTTTGCAAACACATTATGGGTCTGCTTTAACCCTCAGCAAAAATCTGGGCCATGGATTTATAATTGGGCCCACCCAGCTAATGTTCACCATGATGTGGAAGATATATTAGTAGTGATAGTTTGGGCCCACCTTAATATCTCCTTTCCTTCTTCCCCTCTCTCTATGTCTGCCCCCCTCCTCCATCCATCGTGGGTCCCCCTCTTCGTGCTGGAGTCCCACTGCCCCTTGTCCTTGTTATTGCACTGTGTGATACCCTTTGTTTACAAGCATATTTGCAATTTGTGTCCACATGGGAATTTTTTGATCTTTTTCACTATCATTTGAAGATTTGTGAGTTTGATTCTTTTATTAATTATATAATAATCTGTTGTATTATGTATTGGAATGTTTGAATATTGGGTTTGTTAAAAATGTAAAATGTATTTTTGGTCCTATAAGACGCACTAATTTTCCCCCAAAAGTGGGGGGAAAATGTCAGTGTGTCTTATCGGGCGAATGTGGGAAAAAAATAAATAAGGAAAAAGTCACCTCTCCATCGCTCGCGCTGTCCCAGAAGCGGCGGAGGCACCTTCTCCGCGGCACCAGCACACACAGACACTGGCCTGTTACAGTGGTGGGCGTGGTCGACGCTCAAGCATCGGCCACGGCCACCGCTATACCAAGGTTGGGTGTTCACGCTGTGTGCTGGCAGCGCAGAAAGCAGCTGTATCTGCCGCCTCTTCCGCGGTGCCTGTTCGTGCAGGCGCCGCAGAGAAGGTGGCAGATACAGCAACAGATACGGCGTCAGCATACAGAGTGAACATGCCTTATACAGCGGTGGGCGTGGCCGACGCTCGAGCATCCGTCACGCCCACCGCTGTACAGTCCGGGTGTCTCTGTCTGCTGGGGCCATGGAGAAGTGTCAGGGGCAGTGCAGGCAGCAGATACAGCCGCTCGCACTGTCCCTGCCACTTCCCCATGGCGCCAGCAGTCACCCGGACTATACAGGGGTGGGCGTGGCTGATGCTTGAGCATTGGCCACGCCCACCACTATACTAAGCTGTGTGTTTGTGTGTGAAGATGGCAGGAACAGCGGGGATGATTAAAAGGTGAGTTTCCTTTTAATTATTTCCTTTTTTTTACTTTTGCCTTTTTGGGAATGGGATACCACACTACCTATATGGGAATGGGGAATGGGATGCCACACTACCTGAATGGGATGCCACACTACCTATATGGGAATGGGGAATGGGATGCCACACTGCCTGAATGGGATGCCACACTACCTATATGGGAATGGGGAATGGGATGCCACACTACCTATATGGGAATAGGGAATGGGATGCCACTGTCACGCTTGGGGGTAACTCCAGACCTCTTGATGAGCTTACAACCCCCAATCTCCACAGCCAGCTTCACCTGTAGGAGCCCCCGCTTGCCGGGACGCAATATACGCCTACCCGGGATCGGTTGCCCCCAGGACTTAATGGCTCAAAGGATGCAAGCTTATGTGTGAGAGGTCTGGAGAACCAATAGCTAGAGCGTGAGTGACGGAAGTCCAGAGACAGGCAAGAGGTCAATAACGGGAAGGCAGAGATAATAGCGGCACCAAGGGTCAGGCAAGACGTAGTCAGGGTACAGGCAAGGTCGGCAACTGAGGTTCTGGATCGAGAGGCGTCAGTACAGGCAGAGGTCGGCAACAAGGATTCAGGATCGAGAGGCGTCAGTACAGGCAGAGGTCGGCAACAAGGATTCAGGATCGAGAGGCGTCAGTACAATCAAATCGGCAACAGGTTAACTTGACAGGAATAGGTAACACAGGGTTCTGAGCGCTATCACAGGCAATTCACCACTGAGGAGGAATTGCCTTTATAGGAACAGGACTGAGGGAAACAGTGTACTGATTGGTGCAAGTAGGATACAATGGCTGATTGGCTGGACAACTGAGGAGGGCGATGTCCTCATATCCCCTAGGGCTCATTGGCCCTTTAATTGATCCTCCGGCGGGCGCGCACAGAACAGCGCCGCCGGAGAGCATAACAGGCACGCACTCGCGCCCGCGCGCAAGCACGTCTACTGGAGGAGAGAGCGGGGAGCGTGGCTGAGCTGGGCGCTGCTCGAGCCGCCGCTGCTCGAGCCGTCGCCGCCCGGCGCGGCCGCCGCACAGAGACAGCTGTGGCGGCTGGCCGCCCGGAGACGACGCTGGAACGGGGACCAGGTAAGCGGTTTCTGACAGCCACACTACCTATATGGAAATGGGGAAAGGGATGCCACACTGCCTATATGGGAATGGGAGGGGGGGTGCCACACTGCCTATATGGGAATGGGAGGGGGATGCCACACTGCCTATATGGGGAATGGGAGGGGGAATGCCACACTGCCTATATGGGAATGGGGGGGTGCCACATTGCCTATATGGGGAATGGGATGGGGAATGCCACACTGCCTATATGGGGAATGGGGGGGGAATGCCGCACTACCTATATGGGAATGGGGGGATGCCACACTGCCTATATGGGAATGGGGAGGGATGCCACACTGCCTATATGGGAATGGGAGGGGGGATGCCACACTGCCTATATGGGAGTGGGATGGGGGGATGCCACACTGCCTATGGGGAATAGGAAGGGGGGAATGCCACACTGCCTATAGGGAATAGGAAGGGGGGAATGCCACACTGCTTATGGGAATGGGATGGGGGCATCCCACACTGCCTATGGGAAAGAGATGGGGGCTTCCCACACTGCCTATGGGAATCAGATGAGGGAACAATAAGATAAAGTGTTGAATAAGAGCACACCAGGCAGAGGTTCTTATAGATTGCAATTGAAAGTGTATTATAAAAAGTACATAAAGTGTATAGTACAATACCCAACCCTCACACACCGAGTGATGGTTGTTTTAGTTCATACAATTGATCAAAATGCACATATGTAGTAGATGAAAGCATTTGCTGCAATATAGTTCATGGCCACCAGGTGGCGCAAGTAAATGTCAGATTCAATGAGCAAGATAGCAGTAAGATAACAGCAAATCCATATTCACAGTGGATTCAGCAATCATTCAGGAACCAATGCAAAGATAACACAAGGTTAGAGTAATTACATTAACAGCAGAAGCAGGCACCGACAATCCAACGTTTCAGACCCCGCTGGGTCTTTCCTCAGGGAGGCTGAGCGAGGAAAGACCCAGCGGGGTCTGAAACGTTGGATTGTCGGTGTCTGCTTCTGCTGTTAACGTAATTACTCTAACCTTGTGTTCTCTTTGCATTGGTTCCTGAATGATTGCTGAATCCACTGTGAATATGGATTTGCTGTTATCTTACTGCTATCTTGCTCATTGAATCTGACATTTACTTGCGCCACCTGGTGGCCATGAACTATATTGCAGCAAATGCTTTCATCTACTACATATGTGCATTTTGATCAATTGTATGAACTAAAACAACCATCACCCGGTGTGTGAGGGTTGGGTATTGTACTATACACTTTATGTACTTTTTATAATACACTTTCAATTGCAATCTATAAGAACCTCTGCCTGGTGTGCTCTTATTCAACACTTTATCTTATTGATGTATGCATGGTGGTCTAAGGTGAGGAATAGACCCGGTTGAAGAAGCACCCTACTATTAATTGAATTTAAACATTATGGTGTGCGGGTATGCCAAACTAATTTGTTAATCAGATGAGGGAACCCCACACTGTCTGTAATTGGGTGTGTTAGCACAACATTTGGCTTAGAATATTTTTTTTCTAGTTTTCCTTCTCCAAATCCTAGCTGTGTCTTAGGGGCAGGTGCATCTTATTGTGTGAAAATACGGTATTCGGGGCATATTTTTAAGGGGAAGGTCCAACTTTGTTTTTAATGTCTCGTGTAGTATGTCTGTGTTTTTTTGGTGTTATTGTTTTCTTAAAAAGTGTTTAGATAGAGGTACTTTGTCCACACCCCCCTTTTGTTGTTAATCTCTAAATTACATTTTTCTATGAGGCACATCCTCACAACATATGTGTGCAATGTGCAGTCTTCCATGGTCCTCTGCCATTGCCTGGTTGGAAGGTGGGCTAATGTTTTCACTTGGAGAGTCCTTCTACCAGGGCCCCACTCACTTTTATCATATAATGTAAAATCTATCAAATCTTTTATAGGCAATGTGATGGCTGATGTGACATTCTGGCTGCACTGGATGTAGCTTGTTTACTTTCTGGCAGCATTTTCGTGCCTTCCAAAGGCCGCGATACACATCAGGATTTTCCTCCCATAGCCTCTAATGGGATTAAGACTGATCGCAGGAATTAACAGGTGCACAGATGGGTTAATGTGGAGAAAGTATTCCTATGTGTGTGCTAACATACAATGGCCATATATGTAAAACAAAAAAAGGCAATTATGGACCCTTGCAAGGGTGAGATGTGCCACAAGTTTTGACACTGTGTACAGAAACATTGCATGCTTTCATTCATTTTAATGGGCAGGCTGATTCATTACTAGCACCAGGTAATAGCAGATGAGCATCTGTACTGCGGCGCTAAGAGCGACCGCTAATGGTCGCTCTGATCATCCGTGAGCCGACTATTACAGAGCGCCTCAGTCGCTGTAGTAACATGGCCGCCATTGATGAATGTGATGGTTGTCAGTCGCTATAAATGCATTATACAGTTGCTCACCCAAATCTAATGGTGTCTGGACATTCCTATGATGCTCTAACACTAAAAATGTTTTTAATCTTATATTGGCAATGATCGCAATGGCAATATAAGTTTGATTATTTTATTTTTTTTTTGTTTGTAAAATTTATTCTGATGTTTTTGTGTGTGTTGAGTGATAATAATTTATGTAAATAGGAAGAAGACACAAATGTATATTCAAAACTAGAAACTGTTTTTTTTTTTTTTATCAAAAAAATTGTGAATTGCCGAACAGCGGGAACCCTTATTCCCCCCACCCTGTGGCTGATTCTTCTTCCCCAGAAGTATTTGCCTTGTCCTTTGGACGTACTGCCACAGTCTGCGAAAGAAAATACAAAATTAAGTATCGCAAAATATACAGTATATACCTATGAACGTGTAAAAAATAGTAAGTGTAAAGATTATTGATTCACACTATTATAACCCTTAAACAACAGGCAAGTTTGGAGGATTAATAGATGCCTAAATAATCAAACCTGTCCCTCCATTCTATATTATCCCCCCTAGTCTCACATCAGAAACTACCTAAACTAACCAAATAAGGCCCTTTTTGGCCAGCAAAAGAATGTACTTAATGTCTTGGTCAATCACTCCTGAGCCAATATGATCTCAAATCATTCACTTATCAAAGATAATTAATTATTGTATAATTATTGTATATATTAGTTAGTGAATGGGGAGTTACTATAGTAGCAGGAATAAAAAGCCATCACATAATCAAAGAGGGTCTCCATGTATGATAGTAAACAGTAGAATGTCACTAACATGTGCACATGGTCATGGACACAGACATATGCTTGTTTACAATGTAATAATAAGAAATCACAGTACTCACCATCGCAGCTGTGGCTTGGGCCCATGCTGCTGGAGGGTCCCGGAGCTGGAGTGGGGAGAATTAGGACAGGGTCTGTCTGTGGAAACATCTGCTAGGAGCAAAAACACAACAGAAGCGATCATACGAACATTGCATTTGATTTTGAAAATGGGACTCAACATGTATTTGTTAGAATGATAACATATAAATACTTGTGGGTATACACTTGGCCATGTGTTAGCTAAAACAAAACTACTTTGGCTAACACATGCTCAAGCCACATTATATTTTGAAGTGGGGTACACCAGCAGAGTGCCTACTGTATATACATATACATAAATCAATATTTCAATATACTTTAATAATAAAACTAAAGGAACTCTTACCTCGACTATGCCCGAGTGCCTCATCTGCAGCATAGGTGGAGGAGGTGCTGGCTCTATGATGCCCTGAAAAACATGTATACAAGGAAAGAAAAATTATAATAACAACAAGGTACCAATGGAAATAATAAGCTAAACTAAGAAGTCCACTCACCAGGGGATGACCTGCTGCTGGTATCCCAGGGAGGGCTATGAGGTGGAAGCAGTGTAGCTGATCAACTAATACTTCAGGGAGTGTGGTGGAGTCCCTTGCCTCCTCCCCACTGGGACTCCCCACTTGGACTCCCCTGCAGATTCATCAGACCCTACCACACATCTGCGGGGGAGGATACCCTTCCAGTGTTTACCCAGGGCAGCAAGCTTATCTGTGGAGAGGAAGCAAAAAAAAACATTGAGGCCGATTCATCAATAGCGCCAGGTAGCGACAGATGAGCGACTGTAGCGTGATTTTTTCAGCGCCAGCCAGTATTCGCTGTGCTTGGCCGGCATTAGCTTGATGACAGCGACTCAGTCGGTGTGCGGTAATGTTGAATACGGGCTGGGGGGTCGCTGTTTCACAGGTCCAGCGTTGTATGTGAGCGCCTGACAACGAATGGCCAGTGCGAACGGCTAGCTTCATATTCATCAAAAAATCACGCTCCGAATGTGCTGTCGCTGTCCATTCCTTGTTTAAACCCCAGAGCGCTGGCGGCGATCTGTATTAACTAGTTTTTAACCCCTAAACAACCATATTTTTTGAATGTAACATTATACATGTTTTTAGAATCATTTTGTTATATGAATACATTAATCTCAGACCTGTTAGATCAATTCTGCACATTTTTTTTTTTTTTTTTTTTACTTAAAAATAAATCCTAACATTGCAGAAGTGTTCTCCGATTTTTTGACATTAAAAAAAAAAAAAAAAAAATTATTACCAATTAATCATGAATTATTATAGATTGCTCCATTGAAATGCATTGGACATCGCCAGGGAGCGACAGCTCATACCTGGCGCTGTGAGGGAATTTGCAGCGGCGCTGTTCGGTCCAGGCGGCTTCATGATGAATGCCGCGCTAGCCGTCGCTCTCGCCGGCGCTAGCCTTATTTTGCTTGATAAATGCGTCATTGTGACCGCCGCCGGGCGTACTTGAGTCGGTAGTCGCCGTTAGCTGCCGCTACCTGGCGCTCGTCGGACACTACCTGGCGCTATCGCTTGATGAATAAGGGCCATAGTTTAGACATCAGCAGATTAATGTGCACATATGTAAATTTTGTGTATGTGTGTTGGACTTACTAGATGCGTAGGCATCATAGAGCCGGTAGACACCCTCATTGTCTCGGCACTTAAAATTCGACCACTTCTGCATTATGGATCTGGCTGTAAGTTTCGTGTTGAAGCGCCGGAACACGGTGGCTCTCACCTCCTCCACTTTGCTGCGCTTAGCGCTCAGGGCATAGTCGTACTCCTGAATACAGGAATCCTAGAAAATAAAAAAATAAAAAAAACATTAACATGATAAAATTTAAATAACATTGTTGTACAGTTTGAATTATAACATTTTAAGAATTAACCTGGCATAAATGGCTTGTGAAATTCACAATATATATGGACTGAAAAGTGCTTATATGTTCCAACATATATTTATTGGAATGTGTATGGATATTGGTTAAAATAAAAGTTATTAAATGTCCCCAAAAATATTATTTAAAAAAATAAATTAATGAAAATATTAATTTAAAAAATATATATATATTATATATCACATTAATTTTAATAAAAAAATGTTAAATACATTAACAATATATGTTTATATATATATATATATATATATATATATATATATATATATATATATATGTTATAGATGCAAATACAGTAAAGCATCAAACATTTAAAGATGCATGAAAATCAAACACATTTCAAAAATGGCACTACACAGTAAATCATACATTAACACACATTTCATATGTACACTTACTCTGACCACTTGGCCATTTACACAAGGATCCACGCACTGCCTCTTCTTTTTGGGGGGGCAGGGGGGGCTGGGGGGGACATCAGAATCTGAGGATGAGCTGGGGAGGCGACATGCTGGCCTTCTTGGCTGGATCCTCTGAGGCGGTAAAACGGAAGTGCATAAAACCAAAGCAAAACCTTTGACCCCTCTCGCAAGCTAACAACGCAATGAAACGCCCAATATTAAGCTATAAAACGCAACATGAAACAGCATATGCAAAACTCCATTTACTGCGGTCCAGGCCATCTAAAATGGTGGATCGACATATCTGGACATGTCCCATGGGGCAAAGAATCCTGGGAAGGCATCACATGCTGCCTATCAGCACCCAGGCTTCCCAATGATGTCACAGCCCTATATAAGCAGCGCCCATCTTGCAGAGGCTTATTTCGTCGGTGTATTGCGGCGAGAGCGGGTCAGGTCACCGCGTATTAGCATTTGTCTTTAAAGAGTACCTGGCTACTTACCTTTTCCATTTGTAACAAAAACCACATTTTAAAGTTTGCTGTAGTCATTCGCTTTCACTGGGGGCATCCCATGCTGTCACCGCATGCTAGCATTTGTCTCTAAAGAGTACCTGGCTACTTACCTTTTCCATTTGTAACAAAAAACACATTTTAAAATTTGCTGTAGTTATTCACTTTCACCGGGGGGGATCCCATGCTGTCACCACATGCTAGCATTTGTCTTTAAAGAGTACCTGGCTACTTACCTTTTCCCAGTGTACAGCACGGCCTGTTTCATTTAATCCTTACTTCTGGGTATTCCGCCACAAAGTGGCGCAGTGGACTGCAGAAGATTTGTGGCTCTTCCCGGCCCCATATAAAACCAGGAATCACCCATAGACCCCCAGTGTGTCTGAAGTTGGCTCTCTACGGTTGTTCGCAGGTGAGCGGGGCAACCAAGCCTGCGGCCCCGCAAGCCTGTTCCCACCCGCTTCCGGACCCTCCTGCCTCCCAGCCTTGGCTGTCAGATTGGGTGAAGGTAGGGGAGTGCCTGGGTCATAGCACTCGGTGAGCTTTGCTTCAGCTTTGCTGAAAGGTAGCCGGTTCATAGGCCTATGGTGAGCCTAGGGGTACGGGAGAACCACTGCTGACTGTTGTGCCTGTTTTGGGGTGAGTCTTTATTGGGGGTGTGCATGTGAGGGACGCTCTTATTGGGGGGCTCTGTTCCCCCCCTATCCCCCACATGCTCCCCTTTTCTCTTGTCTGCTTGTTCCCACGCTCCGTGCGTTCTCTCCCCCCCTCCCCCCGCCGTTCCCCCCTCTTACTCCCTTCGCTTCCCACTTTGTTTTTCCGCGGTCAGCCTGTGGCAGGCAGGGGGGGCACAGTGTGGGTGTTGAGGTCCACAGTGGCGGGCTTCCACCGATAGGTGCAGCGCCCCTATTCGCCGCCGTGAGCGCATTGGGTTTTTAAGTCCTTATCCCTGGTGAGCTGACTGTGCCCTTTCTGATAATCACCATATGGAGGCTTCTGGGGATAGCGAGCTTGGGGGCCCTTCAGGGCAGCCTCGGCTATGTGTCATGTGCGGGGCATCCTCTCTGAGTGGTGGTGGCGCAGTTTGTGTGGCGTGCGCCCCAAATATTATTGCGGACCAGGCTGGGATGAGCGCTTCTCTCTCCAGCTCTGCGATCCTTCCGGCATCTCCTACTCCCCCGCGCCTGCATTTAGCCCCCAGTGAGGGGGATACTAGCAGGGGGTCCAAATCTGATCTGGCACTACGCGTGGCCAGCATTGAAAGGCAGTTGGCCCAACCGGTGGCGGGCAAGGCCTCTGGCAAGAAGCGGCATATTGACGCCGCACTGTCCCTCTTTGCCGAGGAGGATGAGGGCCTTGATGCATATGGTAGCTGTGTCTCCATGGAGGAGGGGGAACTTTTCTGTGATTCTGACTCCTCTGGGGGTCATCAGGAAGGTTACAACAGTGACCTGTGGTCCTCCTCTGATGAGGATACCTGGCTCCCGGATGACACGGATAGACTGCTGTCGGCTACTTTCGAGACATTACACATCGCCCCACATCGCGGCGAAGAGGCCTGGCAAGCAATGCTTGGAGTTCCCGGAACAGGGCTATTTCTCCAATGCTGCTCAAGGAGTGGGAACGTCCTAACAGATTACCCACAGTGCCCAAGGGATTGGACAGGAGGTATCCCATTTCGGCTGATTTGGTTAAGCGCTGGTCGTGCCCTCCTGAGGTGGCGCTCCGGTTCTAGGATTGGCTAACACTTCGGTCATGCCGTCCCCTGACACTACTACACTGCGTGACAGCGCAGACTGGCGTATGGATCAGCTGGCTTGTCATGCTTCCACCTTTGTGGGGACAGGCCTGCGTCCAGTCTGCGCTGCGGCCATTACGGCCATTGCCATTAAGAGGAAGCTCAAGCGTCTTGCTGACGGCGCTATGTCTGGTAAGAGAAAGGAGGATTATAGGGACCTCTTGCTTTGCTCTGATTTTGTAGCCTTTGTGCTGGCTGCCATGGATGATGCCGTCCGGCTGGGCAGTAGGTAGAATGGTAGGCTTCGTCAGCGTAGGAAGCAGTCACGGCCCTATCAGGGGTCCTCCTCCTTTCGTGCCTCAAGGGGCGGTCATGGCCCCCATTTCTCGGGTAGTCGCAGAGACTCTTGGGGCCGTGGCAGATCCCGTGGTCATCCCGGTCTCTCGTGGGGAACCAAACCTAAATCCCCTCCCAAGGCCCCTCAGGCATGAGGAGGCGCCCTCAACCGACTGGGTGGGGGGACGGCTTCGGCTCTTTGCTCACATCTGGAGGCTTCACGTCTAAGACCGGTGGATTCAGGAGCTGGTGTCCGGTTATAAGATACAGTTTACAGCCTGGCCTCCCCCAAGATTCCTCAGATCCTGGATATCTCAAAATCCTCTGTCAGCTCAGGGGTTGCGCCTAGCAGTTCAATGCCTTTTGACGTCAGGAGTCATTTGTCTGGTACCTCACCAGGAACAGGGTCAGGGGTACTACTCCAATCTATTCACGGTGCCCAAAAAAGATGGTTCTCTGAGGCCCATTCTGGACTTGAAGGGTCTCAACAAGTATGTCCGGTTCAAGCACTTTTGTATGAGATACTTCGCTCGGCTGTCAGTTCTCTTCGGCCGGGCGACTTCATGACCACTGTGGACATCAAGGATGCCTATCTTCACGTACCAATCTTATCAGGTCATCAGAGATTCCTGAGGTTCGCTCTGGAGGATCAGCATTACCAGTTTGTGGCCTTACTGTTCGGTATCACCTCGGCTCCTTGGGTATTCACCAAGGTGCTGGCTGGCATAATGGCTCTTATGAGGAACCAGGGCATTCGCATCCTACCTTACCTGGATGACATTCTGATTGCTGCTCAGTCTCTTTGTCAGGCTGAGAAGGATACTCAGGTGGTGACATCCACTCTCGAGTCCTTCGGCTGGGTGATCAACTATCCCAAGTCTTCACTGTCTCTGTCTTTGGCGAGGTCCTTCCTGGGCATAACACTGGATACCTCTTAGGTCAAGGTATTTCTTCCTCAGCAGAAAGTGGAGGGCCTTCAGATGCAGGCACGGGCCCTGTCTCGTGTCTTCACCCCTCCATTCAGCAGGGGATGCAGTTAGTGGGCCTCATGGTGTCCTGCTTCAAGGCGGTTGCCTTTGCTCAGTTTCGCATGAGACCTTTTCAGTTGCATCTCTTGTCAGTTTGGGATTGGGACCTGGAGTCCCTGGATCAGGAATTTGCTCTGTCCCCTCTGGCCAGGCAGTCCCTTGTGGTGGTTGGACTCGAGGAATCTTCTAGTGGGCAGGACCTTTCTGCCTCCATGCTGGGAGATTGTCACCACGGACGCCAGTCTGACTGGCTGGGGGGGAGTTTGGAAGTCTCTGAAATTCCAGGGTCAGTGGGGCCCCCAGGAGGCCCATGCACCCATCAACATTCTAGAACTGCGGGCGATCAGGTTGGTTCTCTCCCAGTTGACTCCCCACCTTCGGGGTCGTGCTGTTCAGGTCCGCTCGGACAATCAGACGGGGGTAGCCTACATCAATCATCAGGGAGGGACTCGGAGAAAGCGAGCCCTCAAGGAAGTGTCCCTGATCTTGTCTTGGGCAGAAGAGAATGTTCCCAGCATCTCGGCGGTTTACATTCCGGGGTGGAGGCGGACTCCCTGAGCAGGGGGACGTCTTGGCTGGGAGAATGGTCTCTCATTGCCACGGATGCGCTAGCAATTCCCTGGACAGAATTTTGACTCGTCTATATATTCCCTCCCTTTCCTCTGCTGGGCCGGGTGCTGCACAAGATAGCCCAGAAGGAGGCACCGGCCATTCTGGTGGCCCCCTGTTGGCCGAGGAGGGTGTGGTTCGCGGACGTCATACATCTGTATGACGTCCGCGAACCACACCCTCCTCGGCCAACAGGCAGTAGATCGGTACGTCTTGCCTGACGATCCAGAGCTTCTCACGCAGGGACAGCTGTGCCATCCCAATTTACAAATGCTGGCTTTAACGGTTTGGCTGCTGAAACCTCCATCTTGATGGACAAAGGGTTGCCGGCCTCTGTTGTTGATACCATGATTCGGGCTCGAAAGAAATCCTCGTCTTTTATCTATTACAGGGTCTGGCATTCTTATATTGCCTGGTGCGAGTCCAAGTCTCTTCCTTGTCGGGTGTTTTCTATTCCGAGGATTCTGGAGTTTTTACAACATGGTTTGGATTCGGGCCTTCAACTTAGTACTCTCAAGGGACAGGTGTCGGCTCTGGCAATTTTTTTCCAAAGATCCTTTGCCAATCACAGGCTTGTTAAGACTTTCTTCCAGGGAGTTACTCATGTGCGTCCGCCACGTAAGCCTATGCTACCGGTTTGGGACTTAAATTTGGTGTTGTCTGCTCTCCAGGGTCCTCCCTTTGAACCTAATGCGTGAGGCTGTGTTACCCATTCTGAGTGTAACCATAACCCGTGGGCATCCACTAAGGTTAGAGGAAAGGTGCTTTCTCCACCGACATAGGAGGGGATTCTTCTCTGTAAGAGCAGTGAGACTATGGCAGAATAACAGGCTGAACTGGATGGACTAAAGTCTTTATTCAGCCTTACATACTATGTTACTATGTTACTATGACTCTTAAGGTGGCCTTTTTGGTGGCTATTACTTCGGTCAGGCAAGTTTCTGAGCTGGCGGCACTCTCCATGAAACCTCCTTATTTTGAGCTGCATCAGGATAAGGTAGTGTTCCGGCCTAAACCGAATTTCCTGCCCAAGGTTGTGTCTGCTTTCCATCTCAATCAGGACATTGTCCTACCTTCCTTGTGTCCTAACCCTGCTAATTCTAAGGAACGGACCCTTCATTCTCTGGATGTTGTCAAGGCACTGAAGTTTTATTTGGTTGCTACTGAGTCCTTTAGGAAATCTGATGCTCTTTTTGTTATTCCTGCTGGACCTAGGAAGGGTTTGCCTCCGGCCAAATCTACTATCAGCAAGTGGATCTGTCAGGCGGTGGTGCAAGCCTATTCAGCTAAAGGAACCTCCCTTCCGTGTTATTGCTCATTCCACTCGAGCTATTGAAGCTTCTTGGGCTTTTCAGTACCAAGCTTCTGTTGAACAAGTTTGTAAGGCCGCAACTTGGTCTTCTGTTGATACTTTTTCCAAGTTCTACAAGGTTGATGTTAAGGCCTCAGCTGATGCTGCTTTTGGCCGCAAGGTACTTCAGGCAGTAGTGGTTTGAACTGCCTGTTTTTACTCTTTGGGAATCCCACCCTACTTTTACAGACACTGCTATTGGATGTCCCAGAAGTAAGGATTAAATGAAACAGGCCGTGCTGTACACTGATAAAAAAACAATTATGTGAGTACTCACCTGTAGAATTGTTTTTACTGTGTAGAGCACGGCCTGTTTCATCCCTCCCTTGTTATTGTTATTCTTGGTTGCCTCTTTATGTTGATTTGTTTCAAATTTTAATTTTGTGAGGCTTTTATCTTTTTTATCTTGATTATCTCCCGGCTTCTTGCATAACTGCTTTTCAACATTGGGGGTCTATGGGTGATTCCTGGTTTTATATGGGGCCGGGAGGAGCCACAAATCTTCTGCAGTCCACTGCGCCACCTTGTGGCGGAATACCCAGAAGTAAGGATTAAATGAAACAGGCAGTGCTGTACGCAGTAAAAACAATTCTACAGGTGAGTACTCACAGAATTGTATTTTTCCATTTGTAACAAAAAACACGTTTTAAAATTTGCTGTAGTTATTCACTCTCACTGGGGGCATCACATGCTGTCACAACGTGCTAGCATTTGTCTTTAAAGAGTACCTGGCTATTTACCTTTTCCATTTGTAACAAAAACCACGTTTTAAAATTTGCAGTAGTTGATCACTTTCACTGGGGGCATCCCATGCTGTCACCGCATGCTAGCATTTGTCTTTAAAGAGTACCTGGCTACTTACCTTTTCCATTTGTAACAAAAAACACGTTTTAAAATTTGCTGTAGTCATTCACTTTCACCGGGGGCATCCCATGCTGTCACCGTGTGCTAGCATTTGTCTTTAAAGAGTACCTGGCCATTTACCTTTTTCATTTGTAACAAAAACCACGTTTTAAAATTTGCTGTAGTTATTCACTTTCACCGGGGGCATCCCATGCTGTCACCGTGTGCTAGCATTTGTCTTTAAAGAGTACCTGGCCATTTCCTTTTTCATTTGTAACAAAAACCAAGTTTTAAAATTTGCTGTAGTTATTCACTTTCACCGGGGGCATCCCATGCTGTCACCTTGTGCGAGCATTTGTCTTTAAAGAGTACCTGGCCATTTACCTTTTTCATTTGTAACAAAAACCACATTTAAAATTTGCTGTAGTTATTCACTTTCACTGGGGGCATCCCATGCTGTCACCGTGTGCTAGCATTTGTCTTTAAAGAGTACCTGGCTACCTACCTTTTCCATTTGTAACAAAAACCACATTTTCAAGTTTGCTGTTGTGATTCACTTTCACTGGGGGCATCCCATGCTGTCACAGCACCACTTCCTTTGCTAGGTGGCCAAGTAGTGATGAGGAGAGTGGCATGGGAGGTGGTGTTGCGAGCCTTCCGGCTCATGCAGCAGACACTGTTGAGGAACCTGAGGAGGACATCATTGCAGACACAACTTGATGATGATGAAGCCGATCGCACTTGGGAGCCGGGTGCAGAAGGGGCTTCATCATCATCATGAGGGTTGAAGGTTGCCCTTGAGTCAGCAGCTGACAGCAAGGTGGTAGCATGGTTGGTAGTCAGCATGGTGGCAGAATTGGAAAGTTTGGAGGCAAACTTGCCCAGGGCTGGGGTACCTTCCTGGGAGGTAGTGGAACAGTGGTTTCTGGAGTCGGTGGCAATAGCAGGGAATTAGTGTGGACTGTTGGTGGGAAAACCGCCTACTCGGCGGTGTGTGGTAGTTTTTCATCAAGCATCCGCAGAAGGTTAACATGGACACATGCAAGATGTGTAGGCAGAAGGTGAAGCATGGCCAGGGCTCCAATTTTATCACCACGGCCCTGTGTCAACATAAAGCGGCCTGGGAGAACAGAGGCAACAGTGGTCCAGCCTGCTGCATCACCCAGTGGCATGCCACTCCCAGTTTCAGCCAGCCAAGGCTCCAACACCTCAGCCGAAGTGAGCTGTGTGTCATACCCATTCTTTGTTGCTCCAGATGTTCCTGCTCCTCCTACTACAAGTCAGCATCCTGCCAGCAATCCATCAGCGAAGCCATATCCAAGAGACAACAGTATGCGCCCACTCATCCTATGGCACAGAAGTTAAATGTGCTCCTATCCAAGTTGCTGGTGCACCTTTTAGAGAACTGATGGCTTGTGCCGAGCCAAGGTGGAGAGTCCCAAGCTTTCATTTCTTTGCAAAGAAGACAATACTAGCCCTGCACAAATTTGTTGAACAGAAGGTGGGCCAGTCCTTGAGCCTGTTGGTGTGCACCAAAGTGCACGGCAGCACCGATGTCTGGAGCTGTAACTATGGTCAGGGACAATACATGTCCTTTATGGCCCACTGGGTGAATGTGGTTCCTGCACAGCCACAACAGCAACTTGGACAGGTCACACTGCTTTGGTCTCCACGCTCCCAGGCCGTTGTGCCTGTGACAGTGTGCGACTCTGCCTCAACATCCTCCGCTGTCTCCTCAGCCTTCACTGTACGGTCAAGCCTACCATGTGTGCAGGGCATGGCGATGTCACGCTGTGCTTCACATGGTTTGCCATGGTGAACAGAGTCACACAGGGGAGGAACTGCTAAAATTCATTCATCAAGAAATCAAAACATGGCTTACTCCACGAAAACTGCAAATGGGAACCATGGTGACTGACAATGGGAAGAACATCTTGTCTGCACTGTGACAAGGAAGCCTGATCCATGCACCCTGTATGGCACACGTGTTCAACCTAATTGTCAAGCATTTTCTGAAGTCTTCCCCCCATCTGCAAGACATCCTACCAATGGGAAGGAAACTTTGCATGCACTTTAGCCACTCCTACACCGCCAACACACCCTTCTTGAGCGAACAGAGAAAAGCCATCACTGATTTCTTGATGATCCAAGCAGATAGGGGGACTCCCCTGTGTAACATTAATATAAACCAGTGGCAGCTTATACGTAACACCTGCCGTTTGCCCATGCCCTTTGAGGAAGCCACTTTATTTGTCAGTCACCAGGATTATGGGATGAACAATGTGATTCCACTGCTTCATGTACTACAATACATGTTGGAAACCATGGCTAGTTAGAGCACTGGAGACATGGCGCCTACATCTCACGGCCACGTAAACCGCTGGACTTCTGGGCAGCCAAACTTGATTTGTGGCCCCAACTGGCCGAGTTTGCCCTGGGAAAGCTGTCCTGCCTGGCCAGTAGTGTGCCATCTTAGCGGGTGTTTAGTGAAGCGGGGGCCATAGTAACGCCAAGAAGAACTCGTCTGTCCACAAAAAATGTGGAGAGACTCACCTTTGTGAAGATGAATCCGACATGGATCAGCCAGGATTTCCACTCACCAATGGCTGATTCATGGTAGTAGCTGATGCATGGTAGCTCCTTATGCTGCTGCCAACTCCAGTGTCTCTTTCAGGCAATATATGGGCTCCTAATTCTGCTGCCAACTCCAGGGTGTGTTTTTCAGGCAATATATGTGTTCCTTATGCTGCTGCCAACTCCAGGGTGTGTCCTTCTGGCAATATATGAGCTCCTCATGCTGCTGCCAACTTCAGGGTGTGTGCTTCTGGCAAAATATATGAGCTCCTCATGCTGCTGCCAACTCAAGTGTGTCTTTTAGGCAATATATGGGCTCCTTATGCTGCTGACAACTCCGGTGTGTCTTTCAGGCAATATATGGGCTCCTAATGCTGCTGCCAACTCCAGGGTGTGTTTCTCAGGCAATATATGGGCTCCTCATGCTGCTGCCAACTCCAGTGTGTCTTTCAGGCAATATATAGGCTCCTAATGCTGCTGCCAACTCAGGGGTGTGACCTTCTGGAAATATATGAGCTCCTTGTGCTGCTGCCAACTTCAGGCTGTGTCCTTCTGGCAAAATATATGAGCTCCTCGTGCTGCTGCAAACTCCAGGTTGTGTATTTTAGGCAATATATTGGCTCCCCATGCAGCTGCTAACTCCAATGTGTATTTTAGCAAATATATGGGCTCCTAATAGCAGGTGCTCTGAAAGCCAGAGCACTGCCGGGATCCACTGAGCCATCTGTGATGATGAATCGGTCGCTAAGTGTCACTGTAAGAGTCTCTCACCAGAATTGACTTCATAAATGTGGTATTGCGTGCTGCGGACGGCATTCACTTGCCGCTACCTGTCGCTTATAAGGCACTACCTGTCGCTATGGGGTCCACGGGGTCAATTTTCCCAAGCTTGGTTGCATTTAGGGTAAATATGTTGTTTTTGTGCCAGAAGTTTATTATTATTATTATTATTATTACTTTTCTGCTAAATGAACATTCAAAAGGAACATTTTTTGTCAGAACTCAAAAAATAATATGAATATATTTCAATATTACTTACCCTTAGCAATATAAATACTTGGCTGGCACTAAATGCAAATGCTGAAATAGCAAGCAGTATGCAGACAATCAGGTTATAAATAAGAATTTCTTTCTGCAAAATAAAAATAGGTAGTGTTACTGGAAAAATGGTTAAAATAATACTATTCACTTACTAGTCTTACTGGTTTTAACATATGCTCTTATGATAGTTAGGTATAAATTAAAGTTTTTGTTCAGGCATACTGAAAAGTATTCAAATACATCCAGTAGGGTACATCTGTAATAGCCTAAAAGTTATCTAATGGGTCCTTTATGTCTTATACATTTCATGTATAAATAAAGGTATACAATAACAGTAAAGTTGTTTTGGTCTGGACTCTGGTCCCATTTTTTAATGCTTTGATAAGCAGACAGGCTTTCGGTGAAAGCAGCCCCATTGTCATGTCAGTCAACAATGTGCAGTGAGAGTACATTTAAAGGAGCACCATCGGGAATTTAGGTGCCTAACACACATTTAAATGATAAGTGGGGACAAGGATGGGGCGGTGCTGGGGGCAGCATTGGATGGGGTCTGGTGTCCTATGTAGAGCTGTTTCCTCATGAGAAAGATGTAGACCTGTCTAGCTGTCTCCTCTGAATGAGAGAGAGATGTAGAGTTGTCTAGCCGAGGAGAGAGCTGTAGAGCCAGGGCGTAGCAAGGGGGCCAGAGGGGCGCGTGCTGATATGGAGGAGTGGGGAGGTCAGTCGGGCAGTAGTGAACTTTTTGCGTTGAGAAATTTGCTGCCATCAAAAGAGAAGCAGAGCCACTCGCAACAGCCCTGCCTGCCACCGCTGCCTTTTTCTTCTTTTCGGGAGGACGCACAATGATCCCTGTGAGGCACCAGGCTGCCTGGCTGTCAGTTTAGCAAAGCTGCACATGGGAGGGTTGGGCTCAGACAGGACGCAGGCAAGTGGAGATGTGTTGCTGCTTTAATTCTGGGGCTGGCAGCAGCCTGAGAGCTAGTCCCAGCCAGAAGCAAATAAGAAAGCCAATTAATTTCATTAACAAAAATGTCTTGCTCCTGTCCAGTGTTGTTTGAGGGAAAGGGGGTATTGTATTTGCTGCAGAAGGGAAGGGAAAATTCTGAGTCATTGTTATGGTTTAGCTGTTAATTTGTTGTCAATGCTGACCAAAAGCACAAATGACCTCCTGATTTGGAATGCCCCATAAGATTTAAGTTTTGTGCCTTTTGGTCTGCTTTAAAGAGGAAGTAAAGTCACAAAATAATTTGCTTCAGCAGTTCTGCACAGCATGAGAACATCCTGATTTGAGATGCCCCATTAATCACCAGATACCGAGCAGCTGATACTGACCTCATTCTTCCTTCACAGACTGCTTGCCAGCAATCATTTAGGTTTTCTGGGCTGGTGTTGCATAATTTGCTGGCCTGTCTGGTGAGCCTAAAAGGTCTGCCTTGCCAGACAGGAATGTCTAGCGGGGCATCCAAAATAAGGATGCCCCTGTGCTGCGATGGTTGACTTTACTTCCTCTTTAAATGTTGTCAAAACATTTGCTTCCCTTGTTTCTGTTCCCCTTCCTAGGGGCACCCTGATTTGGGTTGCCCACTTTGTGAAACCCCTCAGTTCACTTGATACCTCAATCCATCAATCCTGCACATGCATGGGCCTCCAGTGGCATCCATGGTCATCTGCATCAGGCAGTATCAAATGGTTGACAACGGGAGCGGACATGGTGGTGGGTGCTGCAGCAATAATGAGTTTACCAACCTAGGATGCCACAAAAAGAAGCAGACCAAAGAGGGTGTAATCTGCTTAACCTCTGATTATGAATTTTAGGTTCTTTTCAGGTGATATGCTCACGTGTTTAATCATTGTTTGGGCACAGGAAGGCACATGGGTAGTAGGGGGGAGCAGTGGTGTAACTGGATGTGATGGGGCCCTTGTGTGGACATTAAATGGTGCCCTGTCAATGCTCATACACTAAATTTTTTCTGTCTTAAAGTCTAAAACAGCAGAAACAAATGCTGCTTGCTTTCTCTAAATGATGCCTAATAATCACAAATATGATAAATAAGGAGGAGAAGCAACAATGATGGGGCCACTCTGACCTTCTGGGCCCCAGTATGGTTGCACCCCCTGTAGTTACGTCCCTGGTAGAGGGACTTTATGGTGCTGTGATGCAGGGATATTAATCTACCATTGTGGACAGCGCTGCACCACACACCGCGTGGGTACATCTCATGCCACCTATGAGCCTGACATTGCATTTACCTTTTCTTTTAGTCACTCTTGGTGTTAACTGGAGAGGGGGGGGGGGGGGGTAAGTGTTATTTAGGACCTGATCCTTGTTATATTTCCTCCACTTTAAAAAGAGCCCTCCAGTACTCCCTAGCCATCCTTTCCCACCATTTTTGCTTATCCCTAGCAATTCTGAGATTTGGGGTAAATATTAACCATATTGCTGCAATCCTCATCCAATTCTTGTGTGGCTCCAGTGCTGCTGTACCTCTAATTGACTGATTTAGAGATTTTGGCAGGTCTAGGTTATTTTTTGCCATGCAACATTCCCTAGCTACCGCAGAGATCAGAGGAGGATAGGATACTCACAGCAGGTGAGTAGTTTTCTCTCATTCTCAAAAATGTCATTGCTTAGGTGTAGTGACCAGCAGGCCATTCTGGATATTTGCCCCAGGTCCCGGATCGATTATCTACACCTCTCTGTAGAGCTGTCTAGCTTTCAACTCAGAGGGAGAGAGATCTACAGAGTTGCGGAAAAATCTTTGTCATGAATCATTAACCCTTTACGTGCCAGCCTACTTAGAGTTTTTGTCACTCTCTATTAGATTTTTCATTTTGTGCTATACATGTTCAACTGCAATTTTTGAAGGGATTTCTCAGGGAAGTTACATATTTTTTTCTACAGAGTCTGTTCTTTAACATGGAATGCCTTGTTTGTAATTTTTTAAGTGTTTTCTCAATATTTTTGGGTGAAATATGTGCAAAAAAATAAAACAAAATCTGTGTGTCTTTAATTCTGTAAAATCTTATCGCATGTAAAAGCCCAATTTCTCCCAGTTACAACAGTACCACCATTGGTAGACACCCTTTCCTGCCCAGGAGCCTCCCCCCAAACTTAAACAGCGCTTTAGGAGATTTTCAGATAAAATACAACTGCTATGCTAACTTTGCAGTTTTTCAGGAAAAACAACAAAAAGTATAATAAAACAGAATCAAAGCCACATTTTCCTAAAAAAAAACTATATGGAAACAAAAAAAATTAAAGCATGGTCCTCTGAATAGAACAATACCCAACATGAATAGGTACTGCCAAGGGAAGAGTTGTCAAACACCTGAAAGTAAAGCATGCAGACAAAGTTCGCACCTTGCAATTTTTCAAACAAAACAACCCTTTACATTTGGAATACCCATCACAAACCATACATTCCCAAAAAGTACACGTGTTAAGTTTTCTAGGTTTACCCAGCTTATTGTAGTGGACTCATCTTTCTGGAAGGAATCCCTCGAAGAATTCTTGCACATGGTTTCCCTAAAAATTTATAAAGAATCAGAAATAAAAACACATTTTCTACACTAAAATATCAAGATGCAAATAAGGAAAAACATGCTAAATCTGAAAGTGCAGGGTCCCCCAAACTGAACAATTCCCAACATGCATAGGTACTTTTAACTACTTGAGATGTTGTCACCCACTGTTAACAGATTCTTTTTTCACCATTTTGCACAAAAAATAAGTAAATAAAAATTGTTTTTTAAAATTTGTCTAATTTTAAACAAAAAGTGTATTTTATTCAAGAAAACCATATTGCATGCGAAGGCTTCATTTCTCCCAATTACTCCCAATTGGTACTACATATGTATCAATACCACACATGTATCTTTTCCTGCCCAGGAACCCCCCAAAACTGAAAAGAGCACTTTATAACATTTACAAATAAAATACAACTACTATTCACACTATAAAGGATTAAGAAAATTGTTGTGGGTTCCCCCTTCCCCCGGGGGGAACCCCACCCTTTTCTTAAAAAAAAAAATAAGGGTTAAAAAACCCCTACAATTTTTTTTAAAATGGTGTGGGTTCCCCCTACCCAGCATAACCAGCTCAGGGACCACCTATGCAGGGCACAGAGGTCAGCTTTGATTGCCCCCGGCACTAGTCGCAGGTGACTTGCCAGCCCCCTAAACTCTGTGAACTGGTGTAGGGGTCTCATGGATCCCTCACCAGTTCATGAAGGGTTAAATGAAAAAAAGACACTGCACAGGTAGAAAAAATATTTTATTTTTTTTAATGCTTATCTTCCATGGATCTATCCCCACCTACTGTGTCCCACACCTCCAATCACTCTATTTATACCTTTTATACCATAAAAACCCTTAAAAGTCTAAAAAAAATGACATGGGGTCCAACCTAGCCAACATAATTAGCCTGGGGCCCTTCTATGCAGGGCTTGTAGAACAGCGCACAGGGGCCAGCTTTTGTGACCCCACCATGCAGGCTACAAACTGCAAAGCCTCTATGGCCCCGGGCTCTTTTGTCCCTTGGCCTTTGGAGAGGCAGGTAATGGGGGGCTGAGAGTTGGGGGCAGCCTTCTCGCCTTTCACCCACTCTGCACCAGTACTACCTGCATCTGTCAGAGCCGGAGCCAGGTCAAGAACTACGAGACGTGGGATGACGTCATCCCGCATCTCCCACAAAGAGGCATGGCTAGGGGTGGCAGCCAGCATCATCAGAAGCGGTGGAGGAGCCTTACCTAAAGCCTGTGGAGCCCAGAGGGATCAGAACCCCCCCTTCCTGGTGAACAGAAGACCTGGCCAGAGGGATCGGGTGAGGAGGTGAGTTAATGTAATTTTTTTTGTCTTTTTTAACAGCCACAAGTGTCAGCGCCGGCGGAAGTGGGTGGCGGGCTATTTCGGCCCTCTCATGAAATCAGAATCTGATCTGATCCCAGGGTGGGGATCAGATGCCTCCCAGAGGAAGACGAGACCCTTAGCCTTCGATCCATGCTGGAGGTGAGCTTTTTTTTTGTATTTTTGCAGTAACAGGGGAAAATGGCAAGCACGTAGATTCTGATTTCACAGAGGAGCAGGGGCCTAGAGTGAATGAATGGAGGAGGAGAACCTGTGTTCCACTCCTTGCTAAATGGTGCAGGAGCATCCTTAGACATCCTGGTGGCCTACATTTAAAGGGGCCTGTGCGGGAGCTCACAGGGGAAAGGTAAGTATTAATTAGATAATTCATTCATTTTTTTTAAATACGTGTGTGTTTTTGCTTAGTACACTTTCACTTTGAACAGGTATGAAGTCGGTATAAGGGGGAACACCCCAGTGCATAGAGCTAGCTGTGGTATAAGTGGGTACACAAACCCCAGTGCTTAGAGCTAGTTGTGGTATCAGGGGGTACACACCAGTGCTTAGAGAAAGTTGTGGTATAAGGGGGGGCAGCCCAGTGCTTAGAGCTTGTGTGGGTAGCTTGTGTGTGTTTCTTTAATACACTTTCACTTTGAGCTGGTAAGGGGTCCAATGTACTCCTATACCAGTTCATACTGCCTTTCCCGCACCACTAATGGCCAGGGTGGTGCAGATGAGCGCAGTGGCCCATAGTATGGGCTGCTGCTGGGCACCCAACCTGTGCTATAGGGCATAAGAGCTTGTAATGGTCAGGGTTAGGGCGGGTGGTCATTGAGCCCTGCAAATACAAGCCCCTATGCTTGGTTTCCTGGGTTGGTAAAGCCCATGCATTAAAAAAATGTAAACATGTTGGATGCGGGGTTAAATTTGAAATAATGTTCCTGCCAAAAAGGTTTAAAAAAAATGGGTGGGTTCCACATCTCTAAGCATTACCAACCCGGCAAACCCCAGTGCTTAGAGTTTATGGTACAAGGGGGGACACCCCAGTGCTTAGAGCTAGTTGTGGTATAAATGGGTACACCCAGTGCTTAGAGATATTTGTGGTATAAGGGTGTACACCCAGTGCTTAGAGCTAGGTGTGGTGTAAGGAGGTACAGTGCTTAGAGCTAGTTGCGGTATAAGGTGGTACACCCCAGTGCCTAGAACTAGTTGCAGTATAAGTGGGTGAACAAGCCCAAGTGCTTAGAGCTAGTTGTGGTATAAGGGGGTACACAAAAACTAGTGCTTAGAGGAAGTTGTGGTATAAGTGGGTAAAGCTCAGTGCTTAGAGCTAGCTGTTGTACAAAGGGGTGCAGTCCAGTGCTTAGAGCTAGTTGTGGAAAAAGGAGGGAAACCCCATTGATTACAGCTTGTTGTGGTTTAAAGGGGTACACCCCCAGTTATTCGATCTTGTTGTGGTATAAGGGGGTACACCCCAGTTGTGACAAGAAGTATTTTTAAACAGTAGTACTCACACGTCATCTGCTATCCCGAGAATGGCTGTAAAATGGGGGTAGTAAGGGGTGGAGGGCTGCAAATTTGGGGCAACACCAGTGTGATTGTCCTACACAACATTACTAAAATTATATATGCTATATTACATTTAAAACCCCCATAACAGGTTAAAATCCCCCATCAACTCAAAGCAGACTGGGTAACAAAACACCCAATCAACCAAATAGCATACTGTGTGACAGAGTCCCCCTCATCACCCCCATAGAAGACTGTGAGACAGACTTCCCCCCATCACCCCCATAGCAGACTGTTTGACAGACCCCCAATTACCCCCATAGAAGACTTTGTGACTATTTGTGAATGGTCGGCACGGGCATGCCCCCTTGCTAGAGGGAAGCGGGTGATGTGCCTGCCAGCGTTCTCAGAGCAGCTGTGCTAAGACGTTGGCTTAGACGCCCATAGCTCGGTGGCTCCGAGCATGCTGATTGGGCGAGTGGACGCGCATATGCCATAGGACCGGAATGAGGTGAGTTTATGTGGGAGATCTGGGGGATTTCATGTAGCGGGGAGAAAGGACCAAAACCCAGGATAGTCAAAATCCTGGGTTTTGGTCCACTTTAATGATGAATGTGATCTGAGTTTATTTAGATGAAGATCTTTTTGTTTTTCCTAAAGTATCCACCTCAGAGCTTCTGAACTTTTTTTTTCTAGTTACCTACTCTATAGCTCTTAATATTCCCGTGGCTGTACTATTAGATTTAATATAGTAGGGCACGTGCCTTGGGATGCCTGATCCCACTTAGGTGGTGCTACTACTCCAAGAATCTATAGCTGGAAGCTCTTATGTGGATCCACTGTTAGTTATAAAATTAATGGGTATATTAGTCATTGTTTTTAAGCACTTTATTGCACAGCATGATTGTTCCACTGTAAATTGTTGTGGCATATATAGATTCCGCAATTAGGATATTACTGTCATTCCTTGATTGACAATTTACTCATTTTTTCTATCTAGTAAATCATGCTTAGAAACACCCAAGGTATCTTAGGGACCTGTCTGTCCTTGTGTAATATCAGCTAATAAGAAGAATTCTATTTTTATAGGAATCTAATTGCTTTTCTCTTATTATCCACCAGGCAGCATTTTCTATGCAGCATATACATACTCCAGAAGTAACCTATGCTGGCTCTCCATATTCTCCCCATGCTTTAAAGTTTCCCTTCACCTGGATTGATGCTGACACAGCCAAGACAGATTTCTTTACAGAAACTAAGGGGTTTATTCATCAAGGGATAGCGGCAGGTATTGCCTCGTAGCGGCAGGCAGCGTCTGGTGAACACTGGGCACTGTACGCAATACCACATTTATGAAGGCAATTCTGGTAAGTGACTCTAACAGTGCCATGTAGCGCATGATTCATCATTACAGGTGGCTCAGTGTATAGTGCCAGCATTCTAGCATCCAGAGCGTCAGGTATTACTTGTTGCTACCTGTCGCTCTCCCATACATTTCACTGGAAGTTTCTTTTCTTCTGTTTAAACAGGAATTTGTTTTTTTTTTCTCTCAAATAATTGTGTCACCTCTCCTGGCCCAGAAACAGTCATTTTTGTAAACTCTGGCAGGTCTGGCATTAAAGAATTAAAGTCACAATGGTACAACAATGTAACTCCATGTGTTTTCGCATTGTTACTGGTGGATATGTGTTCAAACTTTAATCACACAGCGTCTGCTGCTCTATGCTATAGCGACCAGATCCAGAACACCTATGCTCTGTGTGTCTGTTTTTTTGTTGAATATGGTGTGAGTCGCTGAGAGTCGGTCGCAACCTTTCGCTCCCTGCAACGCTGTACTGGTGTTAGAACGCCCAACATACATCTCATTCATCAATGCCGGCCAGGTTACTACAGTGACTGAGGCGCTCTGTTACAGCGCCCAATAGCCGATCACAGCGTATACTAGCGTTCGCTCTAAGCGCTGCTATACAGACTCTCTTCTGCCAATTCCTGGCGCTAGTAATGAATCAGCCTGCGCCAGGTATCGGCAGATGAGCATCTGTATAACAGCGCTTAGAGCGACTGATAGTATACGCTGTGATCGGCTATTGGGTGCTGTAACAGAGTGTCTCATTAGCTGACGGCATGCTGTAGTAATAAGTTTACCAATGATAAATGTGATGTATGCGAGTCGCTGTAAAGGCACTGTACCCTCATTTAATGCAGTGCCTGAGCATTTCCTATGCTGCTCTAGCACTACCATTTTTTTTGTTCTTATTTTTTTCTGTTCTTTTGTTTTTTTTCTTTTTTTGTTCTTTTGTATTTTATTTTAATTTCTGATGTGTTTTTTGTGTGTGCTGTGTGTCAGACCATACTATTATAAATAAAAAATTATAAATTATTATAAATAAAAACCAAACACAAATGTATGTCAAATACTATAAATATTTATTTGTATAAATGTATGTCAAATACTATAAATATTTATTTTTTACAAAAAAAAGGCCAACATGGCCAAGAAACAAAACAGCCGCACAGCGGCAAAGTTAATTCCCCCAACCCTGTCTTTGATTCTGCATCTCCAGCAGCATTCGATGTGATTCCATCACATATTGCCACAGTCTGTGATGCTCGACTGTGCAAGCTGTGGGAAAGAAAATACACAATTAAGTACCACAGTTGAACAAATACAGTATATACCTATGATCTTTGGTAAAATGTTAGTTTAACAATATTTCATTACAAATATTTTAAAACATACACAACAGGCCAACCTTACACCTGAGGCAATATGATCTAAAAACATTTACCTTTTAAATTAAATTATTTATTGGAGCTAATAATTAGTGAATGGGAAGTTACAATAGTATCAGGAATGGAAACCCAGCAAATAAAGCACATAACCAACTGCTGCCTTTATCATGTAGGGTCAAGCTACATTAGCAGGGGCAGGAAATTAGCATGCTTTGACACAATTCTGATTGATTATTCTAAAAAGAGGGTCTCCATGTATGAATGTCCACTCTAGACTGCCACTAACATGTGTACATGGTCATGGACACATACATATGCATGTCTACAAGCTTATTGTCAAAAATAACATTGCTCACCATCACAGCTGTGGCTTGGGCCCTTGCTGCTGGAGGGTCCCGGAGATGGGGTGGGGAGAAATATCAGGTCTCATTTCCAAAGAAAATGATATATGCAAAAAACACTGGATGCATATAGTACTAACAAAATTAATGTAATTCTTACCTCGACTGTTCCTGAGTGCTGAAACTGCAGCATCTGTGGAGGAGGTGTCGGCCCTGAAATGCCCTGAAAAACATTTTTAAAAACAAAGAAACATTTTAGATACAACTATGTAACAATTGAACTACAAAGCAAAACTAAGAAGTACACTCACCAGGGGATGACCTGTTGCTTGTATCCCAGGGAGGGCTCTGAGATGAATGCCTCCACTCCTAAAAATCGGCCCAGCAGAGCCCAAACCCAAGGGCCACCCTCCTCCCTCTCACTCCCTGAACCCTTTAGGGATTGTGGTGGAGTCCCTTCCCTTCTCCCCACAGGGACTCCCCACTTGAGAGTGGCCACAAGGGTTTTGTGACTTTGCTGAGTCTGATTCTGAGGAGCTGAGGCTCCACACTGCCCTCACTCCAGCAGCAGAATCCACTGGTGCGTCATCCCTTTCCTCCCCTGGGTCCTCAATTTGTGCCCCTCCCCCGCAGACTCATCCGACCCAACCACTCGTCTGCGGGGGAGAAAATCTTTCCCGTGCTTACCCAGGGGAGGGAGAAAAACACAAAGAAGAAATTGTAAGACATCAGCAATTTAATGTGTAAATATGTAAGATTAGTGTATGTGTGTTAAACTTACCAGAATCATAGGCATCATAGAGCCTATACATGTCCTCATTGTCCCGACGCTTGAAGTCCGACCTCCATGGCAATATTGCTTTAATCTTTAAATCTGTTTTGAAGTGCCGGGACATGGTGGCCTTCACCTCCTTCACAATGTTGCTCTTGGTAGTTGTACTCCTTCATACAGTCCAGTCAAGTCCTAGATGTCCTAGATGTAGAGAAAGTAAACCAAATCAAAAATAATCAAAATTTAGAACAATAAAATGTAACATTAAATTAACATTATATAAAAATTAAGGATAAATATTTTTTACAATAAAAATCTTTGTTGGTCTCCTTTAAACTGCCATAAAGGGCTTGTGGATTTCAATCTAGAAATTAAATAATGTTATTAAATGTTATTTAAAATAAAAATTTGCCATGCTCATGGATATTAAAAAAATAAGTTAGAAATCAAAAAATAGATGACAAAGATCTCTCCCATGGGTTGAGAGCCCCTTTAAAAACAGTAGGAAATATTACAATATTTACATTAACACAACACATAAAATATTGAACATATTTCTATATTGTGAAATATATAACAACATTAACTATTATAACTATTTTAAAAAATATATTAAGCAAAGAAACATTTAAAGCAGCAGGAAATAATAACACATTGAAAGAAGGGCACAACAGAGTACAAAATGCATTGGTATACATTTCCTATAAAAACTTACCTTAACTATCTGCCCATTGACCTGAGGGTCCACACGCTGCCTCTTCCTGGGGGGGGGGGCTCCTCAGATGATGAGGAGGAAGAGGAGCTGGGAAAGTGCCTAGCTGGTCTCCTGGGGGCCATTGTTGCGCATAGGAAAACCAGAAGTGCACAAAACAAAACCGAAAGCAAAACCTTTAACCCCGTCGCAAGGTACGAATGCTATGAAACTGTCCCAATACATGATATTTACGCTATAGAATGCACCAAGACCATAACTAACAAAACGCTATAACTTAAAAATACAAAAACAAAATCAAAAATAAAATTCATTCAACAGCACTGTTTTGCATTTTAGAAATATTGTACATTTGTTTATAGTTAACTAACATAGTGTACTTTTTTTGTTTTTTGTTTTCTGTTACTGTAATAATAAGCTCCTAGCTCTGAAACATTAATACTGTTTCCCTATTTGCCACAGCATACACAAGGCGGGGTTCCAAACAACAGCTGACAAGCCTACAACACATCTAACAGCAGTACAGCGCTAAAGGTAGCGAGAGGTAGCAACTGCTCAGTGCGTCTGGCACTCAGCGATCCACACCATATTCAACAAAAAAACAGACTCACAGAGCGTCTGCGCTCTAAATTTGTTTGCTGTAGCATAGAGCGCCATACACTGTGTGATTGAAGTGTGTTTTTGGACACATATCCACCAGTAACAAAGCAAAAAAACATGGAATTACATTGTTGGAACACTGTGACATTAACACTTTAGTTGTTTTAAAGATTAAATATAACCGCGCTGATATTTCTTAAAATTATTAAATTATTGAATTATTATTGCTCAACGTGTGTTAATCCTTTACCCCTATGGATCCTAAATGCACATATTATTCCAAAAACACAGATCAATGATAAAACAACACACTTTAGGTCAGCTTTAACTCTTAAAACATTATATAAAAAAGTCCAAGCTTCTGGGGTGGTTCCCCAATCTGAGAGTATCCTCTATGGCCAAGGATTTTAGTGACCTTCTATCACAGGAATGTTCAAAACACTGTAGCAAATTCCTCCACGTGTATATAACAGCAAATTGCTTATGAGAATCTCGTGCCCACCACCTCCTTCAAAATACTCTTACCAGATAATAATAAGCTTTAGTGCCTTATTAAAAATCCTCCATGATTTATTCCTCTCTTATTGGATAGGAGAGCCGGTTAAGTATTCTGGTCCCCGCTTTAACAGGTGGAGGTGTGCTTGAATGCCTTATTAGATCCTCAATATTCCATTCCTCTCTTGTTATTAACAGAGCCGATTTGATATTCTTATCCCACTTTGGCTTTTAAAATTGTCCCAGATTGGACAAACCACATAGAAAGGAAAACCAAATAGAAAAATCTAGCGTAATATCCTTTTAATCATGTGCACTGATTAAGTTAAAAATGCACTCACATAAATACAATGTATATCAAGTATCTAGGAGACGCCAGGCAAGATTCTCACCAAACCCTTAATGTGTCTAGGCCGATTGATGTCTCAAAGGGAGGGAGGGGAAGTGAAGTATCCCTGGAGTGTAGCTTGCCCGCGTACTGATAAGATCCGTCCGCCTCCGTCAACGCGTTTCGTTGGTAACCAACTTTCTCAAGACTGGCGGCGCGGCGGTGTGCACTGTCTTTTATAAGATCTGGTTGAGGCGGGGCGGGACAGTAAGGGGGTGTGTGCGTGTTTGTCATTGTGACACCAGCCAATCCCTAGCAGTGTCACAGTACACGTAAAACTATTCAATCAATGTGTGTTAACTCCATCATCACTTGCGGCAGCTGTACTTACTCTTTTATCAAGCGCAGCCAAACCTGCTGGATTCCTAATACTGCACAGTTCAATGTGTGTTAACTCCATCCTCACTTGCAGCAGCTGAGTTCGCTCTTATATCAAGCGCGGCCAGACCTGCTAGATTCCTAATGCTGCACAGTTCATTCAACTGGCAAAACTCCAGTTGCTTTGACCTAATACTGCACAGTTCAATGTGTGTTGACTCCATCCTCACTTACAGCAGCTGAGCTCGCTCTTATATCAAGCGCAGCCAGACCTGCTAGATTCCTAATGCTGCACAGTTCATTCAACTGGCCAAGCTCCAGTTGCTTTGACCTAATACTGCACAGTTCAATGTGTGTTAACTCCATCCTCACTTACAGCAGCTGAGCTCGCTCTTGTATCAAGCGCAGCCAAACCTGCTAGATTCCTAATGCTGCACAGTTCATTCAACTGGCAAAGCTCCAGTTGCTTTGACCTAATACTGCACAGTTCAATGTGTGTTAACTCCATCCTCACTTACAGCAGCTGAGCTCGCTCTTGTATCAAGCGCAGCCAAACCTGCTAGATTCCTAATGCTGCACAGTTCATTCAACTGGCAAAGCTCCAGTTGCTTTGACCTAATACTGCACAGTTCAATGTGTGTTAACTCCATCCTCACTTACAGCAGCTGAGCTCGCTCTTGTATCAAGCGCAGCCAGACCTGCTAGATTCCTAATGCTGCACAGTTCATTCAACTGGCAAAGTTCCAGTTGCTTTGACCTCACAGAGCGCTCCTCATTTATTGCTATGCCAAATCCCCAACAGGGCTATTCAGATCCAATCGTTTCCCTTGATTTTTATTTAGGATAGAAAATAGATAAATTCCTAATTTATCCAATTAGTTTGTCCTTCTTATACTATTTTGTATTATATTTTCCATATATTTATAGCACCTCTCAGGTTCTCATGAGAATCCTCTCTGTTCACAATATTAAATGCAGTATGTCCTTAATATATTCTTTTCTATAAATATCTTTTCAGGATAGGTGTAAATGGAAAGAAAGGGCAAAAAGAACCTTATTAGAAACCATGCATCATACCAGTAACATAATTGACTGCTATTAAATCCACTCCTTACTGTACTGTTTATCTGTTATAAGGTATCTTCCCTGTCTATGAGCATTAGACCCCCAGATGGCCCAGGGTATGTATATTAAAAATTATATCCAGCGAATAGAGGTCCCCTTATTAAATATCTGTATGTGGTGTGTGGGTAAATTAATTGTGTTAAATTATGATTTATTACAATCTCCCCTTAATCTCCCCTTAGTCTTGAAGTGCCTAACTGTGAAAAATAACTAAATTATCTAACATACATGGTGGTCATGGTCGTGATTAAAATGTGAAATGTGTGCTTAATTAAATAAATTTAATGAGGCTGAAATAACATAAATGTGATAATAGTGTGCCTCATGATGTGTCTAAAAAACAATTTAAGTCAAATTAAACATTCAATCCTGATGGAGTGAAAGAATTCAGTGTGTAAATCCAGAAACTTTCCCTGCGTGATAGTTCCCTTACTATATGGGAACCCCTCCAATTTTTTTCTATTTGCTCTATTCCCATAAAGGTTGCCTGGCCTGGATCCTGGGAGTGGTACTGTTTAAAGTGTGCAGAAAGGCTATGCGTTTCCATACCTTTTCTTATATTACACAAATGTTCACGTATGCGTGTCTTAAGCGGTCTTATGGTCCTCCCTATATATTGCAGGCCACATGGGCACCATATAAGATAGACCACTCCTGCCGTATTACAGGATATAGTTTTCTTTATTGTGAATTCTTTTGTGCAGTTAGGATCTGAAAAAGTTTTCTTAGGCTTTTCTATGGGAATGCAAGTTTTGGTCACAATTTTCGGTGGGTCTAAGTAGCTCTTGGTAAGTCTATCCCTAAGATTTGGGGCTCTACGAAATATTATTTTTGGACAATCCGGTAATTCTGGTCCCAAAATAGGGTCTCCCTTTAATATGTGCCAATGTTTGGTGATAAGTTTTTTCACTTCCTTATGTTGGGAGCTGAATCCACTTATAAAAGGGAGTTCTGATTCCTGCCTGGTTGTTATGTTTTGGGTGGTCTTTAATAGGGAATCTCTTTCCCGTTTTCTTACTTCCCTTCTTTGTGTCTCAACTTCTTCTTTTTTATAACCTTTGTCTAGAAACCTCTGGGAAAGTGTGCATGATTGGGTATCATAATCTTTAATTGAAGTGCAATTGCGTCTAAGGCGCATGAATTGCCCTTTAGGTATGGCCTTTAACCATGTTGGGTGATGACAGCTTGAAAAAGAAACATACCCATTACGGTCTGTGCTCTTAAAGTAAGTCGATGTAACTAGACTTAGGCCTTCCCTTTTGATAGTTAGGTCTAAGAAGTTAATGGTTTTATTACTACTTTCAACTGTGAAAGTCAGATTGAACATGTTAGTATTCACCTCTAGAAAAAATTGATCTAATTGTTGTTGGGTGCCCCCCCAGATGCACAAGATCGTCTATGTAGCGCCTCCAACAAAGTAGGTGTGGCCTAGGTGACCCGTAGATAAATTGTTCTTCCCACCACCCTACATAAAGATTTGCCATACTGGGGGCAAATTTTGCCCCATGGCCACGCCCGTCTTTTGTAAATAGAATTGACTACTATACCAAAAGTAATTATGCTGTAGGGCGAAGTCAAGGCAATCTATAACAAAGTTAACTTGTTGAGGTGGCAAGGAGGATTTAGATGTTAAAAAATACCTAACAGCTGCTACTCCCTTATTATGAGGAATAACAGTATACAGTGATGAAACATCAGCAGTAGCCAATGTGATAGGTTCCTCTAATTGTAAATTATCACACAGTTCAAGTACTTGAGTCGAATCCCTTAAGTAGGCCGGGAGCTGAATTACTATTCCTTGTAGATATTTATCCACGTATTCCCCTAGCCTACAAGTAATCGAGCCTATCCCACTAACTATGGGTCTCCCCGGAGGTTTCTGTAGGCTCTTATGTATCTTAGGCACCTGGTAAATGGTGGGGATACGTGGAGCCGTGGGGATTAGATATTCATATTCCCTCTTGGTGAGTATGCCTTTATCCAATTAAGGAGTTGGACAAGAGCCTTTTTATATTCCATTGTTGGGTCCCTGTTTAGAGGTGTATAGGTATCTTTGTCTGAGAGGAGCCTCATCATTTCTTTTAAGAGTTAAAGCTGACCTAAAGTGTGTTGTTTTATCATTGATTGCTCTGTGTTTTTGGAATAATATGTGCATTTAGGATACATAGGGGTAAAGGATTAACACACGTTGAGCAATAATAATTCAATAATTTAATAATTTTAAGAAATATCAGCACGGTTATATTTCATCTTTAAAACAGCTTTATATTTTTATCCCTAATAACCAGCTGCTCAACAAAACTAATTTACATTGTTAAAAAGTACCATTTAACCAGGATGGACATATTTAACTACTGTAGCTCTAATAAGGTAGATTTTGAATCTATCATGAGCACTGATAGTGCTAATATCTCTACTCCTGACCTAGAGTCGGACTTTAAAAATCTGTATAAAGTATTGAACAAAGAGCTTCGGTTAAAGTGGGATGTAGCCACCCTGGAACAATATGTTAAATACAAAATGGTTCCTCAACAATTGAGATGGTCTTTAATGATACATGATGGTGATGAAAGCTTAGATTCAAGGAGGGAATGGTTTAATCTTTTTAATGAATGTGGATTGTTATTACTGGATAGATTAATAAAAAAGAAAAATGAACAACTCCTTAATCTTATCACACAAAAAGAAGAGCTTAGGGAGAGAATGACCCCCCTGAGTTCCACACAGGATTTTTATGGACGATCAGTGGCACTCAGGGAATGGTTAGCAAAAGAAGAAGCTCTTATTAAAAGTAGAAAAATCAGAAAAATACAGAAGGACCAACGGGATTATGCCTCAGACCAAGTCTTTAAATGGCAAAACCAATTAGGAAAGGATCTAAATCAGGAACATGCTCGTGAGGATCAAAGAAAACCTAGACCAAACAATATAACATGGAATAGTCCCTCCCAATGAAATAGAGAGCAACCGACTTATAAGCAAGAGCGAGTCAATTACTTCAGGTCCCGATATTATTCCCCCAATAGGAGAGATAGAAGCTTACCCAATAGGTTTAGGGATAAACAAGAGGGGCCAGCGTGGGGAAATTCTAGAAAGGCAGACCACCCACCCTTCAGAAAAGGGAGTCAGTACCAAAAGAAATGGTGGGATAACCAACAGAGATATAAGGGGTTTTCAAATAGATATGAACCCCTACAGGAATATCCATCTCCATCACCCACCACCCCTTTTCGGTTGGGACAGGACAAATCCCCCTTGCCTTGGGAGGAGACACCCCAAAGGGACAAGGGCGAACTAGATTTGACCCGGACCTCCAGAAAAAGGAAGGAGGGAGAAAACGTGGACGGAGAGGTGGAGCCAAACACCAGAAGGCCCCGCTGGCTATAGGGGAGGGGATCTTTAATCTGAGTAGTAAAATTTGAACACAAAATGAACAAAATGAACCCTTTTGGATAAAGGCCTAAAATTTGCGCCGCCAAAAATGTTTGATAAATTTAATACATATATAGACCTTCAAAAATATGTTCGAAAATTAAATATTAAAAAATATTTTTTGAGTAATAAAACGGTCAACATAGAAACAAACGTCCAAATTGGAAGAGTACCAACTATTGATCCCTACGTCCACACTAACTTGAAAAACAAATCCCTATTCAATCCCCTAAACTCAGGGAATTCATCGAATGATACCTTTAAGGGAGTAATGACTAGGGACCTAAGGGCCCTTATGGTGAGAAAAAGACGTTGGCCCCCTCCTTTGTTCAGGGGCTATAAAGAGTTGGAGAACAAGCTTGACATAGTAATCAAGCCAGCGGACAAAGGGGGGGGGGGACTGGTAGTGTTGGATAAACAGGAATACCATGAGGAAATGATGAGGCTCCTCTCAGACAAAGATACCTATACACCTCTAAACAGGGACCCAACAATGGAATATAAAAAGGCTCTTGTCCAACTCCTTAATGGGGGATTGGATAAAGGCATACTCACCAAGAGGGAATATGAATATCTAATCCCCATGGCTCCACGTATCCCCACCATTTACCAGATGCCTAAGATACATAAGAGCCTACAGAAACCTCCGGGGAGACCCATAGTTAGTGGGATAGGCTCGAACACTTGTAGGCTAGGGGAATATGTGGATAAATATCTACAAGGAATAGTAATTCAGCTCCCTTCCTACTTAAGGGATTCGACTCAAGTACTTGAACTGTGTGATAATTTACAATTAGAGGAACCTATCACATTGGCTACTGCTGATGTTTCATCACTGTATACTGTTATTCCTCATAATAAGGGAGTAGCGGCTGTTAGGTATTTTTTAACATCTAAATCCTCCTTGCCACCCCAACAAGTTAACTTTGTTATAGATTGCCTTGACTTCGCCCTACAGCATAATTACTTTTGGTATAGTAGTCAATTCTATTTACAAAAGACGGGCGTGGCCATGGGGCGAAATTTGCCCCCAGTATGGCAAATCTTTATGTAGGGTGGTGGGAAGAACAATTTATCTACGGGTCACCTAGGCCACACCTACTTTGTTGGAGGCGCTACATAGACGATGTCTTGTGCATCTGGGGGGGCACCCAACAACAATTAGATCAATTAGGTGAATACTAACATGTTCAATCTGACTTTCACAGTTGAAAGTAGTAATAAAACCATTAACTTCTTAGACCTAACTATCAAAAGAGAAGGCCTAAGTCTAGTTACATCGACTTACTTTAAGAGCATAGACCGTAATGGGTATGTTCCTTTTTCAAGCTGTCATCACCCAACATGGTTAAAGGCCATACCTAAAGGGCAATTCATGCGCCTTAGACGCAATTGCACTTCAATTAAAGATCATGATACCCAATCATGCACACTTTCCCAGAGGTTTCTAGACAAAGGTTATAAAAAAGAAGAAGTTGAGACACAAAGAAGGGAAGTAAGAAAACGGGAAAGAGATTCCCTATTAAAGACCACCCAAAACATAACAACCAGGCAGGAATCAGAACTCCCTTTTATAACTGGATTCAGCTCCCAACATAAGGAAGTGAAAAAACTTATCACCAAACATTGGCACATATTAAAGGGAGATCCTATTTTGGGACCAGAATTACCGTATTGTAACATAGTAACATAGTAACATAGTATGTAAGGCTGAATAAAGACTTTAGTCCATCCAGTTCAGCCTGTTTAACTCCTTCCAGTGGTCTAGTAGCCATAGCCGGAAATGTTATTACATGCCAGGAAGGCATCAAGGCCACTTTTGAACATTTTTAATGTATCCCTCATTACTACCTCCTCTGGCAGCGAGTTCCATAGTCTCACTGCTCTTACAGAGAAGAATCCCCTCCTATGTCGGTGGAGAAAGCACCTTTCCTCTAACCTTAGTGGATGCCCCCGGGTTATGGTTACACTTCGGGGTATAAATAGATTGTGGGACAGATCCTTGTATTGACCCCGAATATATTTATACAAAGTTATTAGATCACCCCTCAATCGTCTTTTTTCTAGACTAAATAAGCCTAACTTGGACAATCTTTCCGGGTACTCTAGCCCCCGCACTCCTGTTATTAACTTTGTTGCCCTTCTTTGAACGCGCTCCAGTTCTGATATGTCCTTTTTAAGCACAGGTGCCCAGAACTGTACACAGTATTCCATATGGGGTCTGACCAGTGACTTGTACAGGGGTAAAATGATGCTCTGATCATGAGCACCTATGCCCCTCCTGATGCACCCCATGATCCTATTTGCCTTGGCAGCAGCTGCCTGGCATTGATTACTACAGTTGAGCTTATTGTCAACTAAAACCCCTAGGTCCTTTTCCATTGTTGTTTTACCAAGTGTTTCTTTATTTAGTGTGTAATCATGACACACAGATTGTCCAAAAATAATATTTCGTAGAGCCCCAAATCTTAGGGATAGACTTACCAAGAGCTACTTAGACCCACCGAAAATAGTGACCATAACGAACAATCCCTTACAGGGGTTATATAGATGCGGTACCTGTATGGGGTGCAAAACTTGCATTCCCATAGAAAAGCCTAAGAAAACTTTTTCAGATCCTAACTGCACAAAAGAATTCACAATAAAGAAAACTATATCCTGTAATACGGCAGGAGTGGTCTATCTTATATGGTGCCCATGTGGCCTGCAATATGTAGGGAGGACCATAAGACCGCTTAAGACACGCATACGTGAACATTTGTGTAATATAAGAAAAGGTATGGAAACACATAGCCTTTCTGCACACTTTAAACAGTACCACTCCCAGGATCCAGGCCAGGCAACCTTTATGGGAATAGAGCAAATAGAAAAAAATTGGAGGGGTTCCCATATAGTAAGGGAACTACTACGCAGGGAAAGTTTCTGGATTTACACACTGAATTATTTCACTCCATCAGGACTGAATGTTGAATTTGACTTAAATTGTTTTTTAGACACATCATGAGGCACACTATTATCACATTTATGTTATTTCAGCCTCATTAAATTTATTTAATTAAGCACACATTTCACATTTTAATCACGACCATGACCACCATGTATGTTAGATAATTTAGTTATTTTTCACAGTTAGGCAGTTAGGCACTTCAAGACTAAGGGGAGATTAAGGGGAGATTGTAATAAATCATAAATTAACACAATTAATTTACCCACACACCACATACATATTTAATAAGGGGACCTCTATTCGCTGGATATAATTTTTAATATACATACCCTGGGCCATCTGGGGGTCTAATGCTCATAGACAGGGAAGATACCTTATAACAGATAAACAGTACAGTAAGGAGTGGATTTAATAGCAGTCAATTATGTGAAGTTTGCCGATGACACAACCATCATAGGTTTGATCAAGAATGGCAAAGAGGAAATCTACCGAAGATCAGTGGAGGAACTTGTCAGTTGGTGCACTATACACAACCTGGTCATAAACCCTTCCAAAACCCAAGAGATGGTAGTGGACTTCAGAAAGAACCCGGCACCCCTGTCACCCCTGACCATCAAGGGGGTGGAAATCAAGAGAGAAAGGGAGACGAAATACTTAGGTGTGACAATCTCCGACAACCTCTGCTGGGAAAGGAACACCACGGCTCTACTGAAGAAAGCACATCAGAGACTTTTCTTCCTGACTCAACTTAAGAAGGCAGGCCTGTCGAAAAAGTTGCTTGTGCTCTTCTTCAATGCCGTCATTGGTTCTGTTCTGTGCTTTTCTTTCTCTGTCTGGTTCGAAGGGGGACAAGGGTAGACTCCAAAGAACAATAAAGACGGCAGAAAGAATAATCGGAGCCCCCTTACCATCCCTACAGGAACTGCACAATCAGAGAATCAAGACGCGAGCTGGAAAGATACTCCGGGATCCGTCTCACCCTGGGCACACCCTATTCCACTACTTATCATCCGGGCGACGTCTTGCGGTCCCAGCCTGGTCCAGGAAGGTCCAGGAAGGGTTTCTTTCCTTTGGCCGTCCGCATCCTTAACAATACCCAGGCATCATAGGCTCAGGATCAAGCTGGAATCGATGGGTCCTCATACTCTGACTTTATAAGAGATTATCTGCTTCCGTATCTTTGTCTTCCATGTTCCCCTTCCTTTGTAACCTTAACTGTAGTTATCTGTACTTTTTTTTTTACACTGTGTATATGCCGAAAAGAATTCCTTGTTCATCTCACGATGTACTTGGCGAACAATAAATTGAATTGAATTGAATTATGTTACTGGTATGATGCATGGTTTCTAATAAGGTTCTTTTTGCCCTTTCTTTCCATTTACACCTATCCTGAAAAGATATTTATAGAAAAGAATATATTAAGGACATACTGCATTTAATATTGTGAACAGAGAGGATTCTCATGAGAACCTGAGAGGTGCTATAAATATATGGAAAATATAATACAAAATAGTATAAGAAGGACAAACTAATTGGATTAGGAATTTATCTATTTTCTATCCTAAATAAAAATCAAGGGAAACAATTGGATCTGAATAGCCCTGTTGGGGATTTGGCATAGCAATAAATGAGGAGCGCTCTGTGAGGTCAAAGCAACTGGAACTTTGAATGAACTGTGCAGCATTAGGAATCTAGCAGGTCTGGCTGCGCTTGATACAAGAGCGAGCTCAGCTGCTGTAAGTGAGGATGGAGTTAACACACATTGAACTGTGCAGTATTAGGTCAAAGCAACTGGAGCTTTGCCAGTTGAATGAACTGTGCAGCATTAGGAATCTAGCAGGTCTGGCTGCGCTTGATACAAGAGCGAGCTCAGCTGCTGTAAGTGAGGATGGAGTCAACACACATTGAACTGTGCAGTATTAGGTCAAAGCAACTGGAGTTTTGCCAGTTGAATGAACTGTGCAGCATTAGGAATCTAGCAGGTCTGGCTGCGCTTGATATAAGAGCGAACTCAGCTGCTGCAAGTGAGGATGGAGTTAACACACATTGAACTGTGCAGTATTAGGAATCCAGCAGGTTTGGCTGCGCTTGATAAAAGAGTAAGTACAGCTGCTGCAAGTGATGATGGAGTTAACACACATTGATTAAATAGTTTTACGTGTACTGTGACACTGCTAGGGATTGGCTGGTGTCACAATGACAAACACGCACACACCCCCTTACTGTCCCACCCCGCCTCAACCAGATCTTATAAAAGACAGCGCACACCGCCGCACCGCCAGTCTTGAGAAAGTTGGTTACCAACGAAACGCGTTGACGGAGGCGGACGGATCTTATCAGTACGCAGGCAAGCTACACTCCAGGGATACTTCACTTCCCCTCCCTCCCTTTGAGACATCAATCGGCCTAGACACATTGAGGGTTTGGTGAGAATCTTGCCTGGCGTCTCCTAGATACTTAATATACATTGTTTTTATGTGAGTGCATTTTTAACTTAATCAGTGCACATGATTAAAACGATATTACGCTAGATTTTTCTATTTGGTTTTCCTTTCTATGTGGTTTGTCCAATCTGGGACAATTTTAAAAGCCAAAGTGGGATAAGAATATCAAATCGGCTCTGTTAATTACAAGAGAGGAATGGAATATTGAGGATCTAATAAGGCATTCAAGCACACCTCCACCTGTTAAAGCGGGGACCAGAATACTTAACCGGCTCTCCTATCCAATAAGAGAGGAATAAATCATGGAGGATTTTTAATAAGGCACTAAAGCTTATTATTATCTGGTAAGAGTATTTTGAAGGAGGTGGAGGGCACGAGATTCTCATCAGCAATTTGCTGTTATATACACGTGGTGGAATTTGCTACAGTGTTTTGAACATTCCTGTGATAGAAGGTCACTAAAATCCTTGGCCTTAGAGGATACTCTCAGATTGAGGAACCACCCCAGAAGCTTGGACCTTTTTATATAATGTTTTAAGAGTTAAAGCTGACCTAAAGTGTGTTTTATCATTGATTGCTCTGTGTTTTTGGAATAATATTAACACTTTAGTGCCAGATCTGTCATAACAATTCTGTATAAAAAATAAAAATCAAAAATATTATTTCAAAAATACTTTTATCCAGGCCAGAGGTGAAACAATTATTTGAGAGGAAAAAAAAGATTGGATCAGTAAAGATCACCAGATGCTGTCTGTCGCTACAAAGCACTACCTGGTGCTAGACCTTCAAAGACCCCTAAGTTTGCGCGCATGTGCATGATCACGTGCTGTATTCAACTGCATCCACCTTCTGTCCTGCTTCACACCCCACTGCTACAGTCGCTGCCCCATGCGCCTCCCAGCCCTCAGTAAATCATTCCGTCATGTTGTGACTGGCAAATCGGGACGATGACTGCCAACCGCGATTATGTCATTGGACCACGCCGATCGGCAGCAGCGATGACATCATTGACTGAGCTGCATTGAGTTTTCTGTATTTTTAGCCCTATATTAGGGCTGTTTAGGACACAGAACAGCAGGCTTCCTTTTTATCTTCCTGAGGAAGGGCCAGATAGGCCCGCAACGTAGGGGTCCTCCAACTTTTCAGCATGTAAGATGCCTCTTGCTATCATGTTTTTTGCACATATGAATATTTGACTTAGGGGTTTACTCAACAAGGGATAGCGGGAGGTAGTGCCCCGTAGCGACAGGTAACAAACGATGAACGCCGGGCGCTGTACGCAATACCACATTTATCAAAGCGATTCCAGTGAGCAACTCTAACAGCGCCACGTAGCGTCCGATCACAGATGGCTCAGTGTATACCGCCGGCGCTCTGGCTTCCAGAGGGCCTGGTATTACCTGTCGCTGCCTATCGCTCTCCCATACATTTCAATGGACGTTATCTTTCTTCTCTTTAAACAGGGTTTAGCAGCTTCTGGCGCTCTGGGCTACAGCGACCCAATTTTGAGCTCCGGAGCTATGTGAGGCCTTTTTTTGATGAATATGGTTTGAGTCACTCACATTGACTAGTCGTTACCGTTCGCTCCCATATAGCTCTGTACTGGTGTTATAGTGACTCACACATCAAATTCATCAATGCCGCTACAGATGCTCATCTGCCGGTACCTGGCACTAGTTATGAATCAGCCTGTAAGTGTATTACCTGTACATTGCAGTGCTGATGTGCATGCATTGCCAATTGATAGATAAGATTTTCAGTGGGGATTTGTTTCCTCTCTCTGAGTGCTAGAGCAACATTTGCTACCTCTTCATGTACTGCTATATGTTTATTTACCTTTTGGGGACCTTTTGTATCTGGTGGTACCTCAGCTAGTAGGATATTTTCCTAACACTGTCTCAGGGTTCAATATTACTAATGTTTATGAAGTGATTTTCAGCAGAAATGTTTAGGTATCAGCTATAAATGTACTTCTACATAGAAACATAGAAAAACATAGAAGGTTGACGGCAGAAGGAGACCATACGATCCATCTAGTCTGCCCTTATGTGTATACTGTATGTACTCTTTATCTTAGGATAGATGTGTGCTTATCCCAGGCATGTTTAAATTCAGTGACTGTTGATTTTTCAACTACCTCTGCTGGAAGTTTGTTCCAAGCATCTACTACTCTTTCTGTAAAATAATATTTTCTAACATTGCTCCTGATCTTCCCCCCGACTAGCTTCAGGTTGTGCCCTTAAAAACACTTCCCTCCTGAACCTTATTCAATCCTTTCACATATTAATAGATGTTATAGTTCAATCTGTATGATTCTAATGATCTACTTGTTATTGGGTTTGGGCCATTCCCAAATTTTTGTGCTCTAGATATGACCACACTATTATTAAAATGCTATTCATCAAGGTTTATTTACTTAATTTATCAACTCATCTAAATAACCATCTGTGCATTGTTTTTTTAGCAGCATAGATTATATTGCACATTTCCCTTTAAAAGTATAGCCATTGTTATTTTAGCAGCCTAATGTATGCTGCATATTTCCCTTTAGAGGTATGCATATTGATTTTTTGGGCAGCATAATATATATTTCACATTTCCCTTTAAGAGTCTGATCACTACTTATTACAACATATTGCACTGTTTACATTGTTATCTGATACATTGCATAATTATATTGAATGTTTTCTTTAACTTTTTTGACTTGCTTTCATTCACTTCAGGCAAACATGTTTCTCCCTTTTGGGCTTTTTCAATGCCCTTTATAGATGCTGACGTTGATCACACAATAATTTATGGCTTCTAAGAGGATGTGGCAGATTGCCCCTTAACGAGCTTTATATGTTGCATATGTTGCTGTACCTTTAGGGTAAATACTGCATATGTTACTGTCCCTTTAAGGCATGCAGGCTATATTCCTGGGCCCTTATTTAAGGTTTTTGGCGGCTATGGCGGCGGAGCCTTCCTTCCGCTTTTATGGATGGACTTTGCGTCTCTCTGTCTCCTCACTGGGTGTCATTCTGGGGATTAATTTCCCTCCCTTTTCATATCCCTGTGTATAGACATTGTTTTGCGCAAAACCAATAATAAAAGCTACAAAAATAAAAATAACAAAAATAAAAGCAGAAGAAAGCCTCCGCCGCCATAGCCGCCAAAATCCTTAAATATGGGTCCAGGAATATAGCCTGCATGCCTTAAAGGGACAGCAACATATGCAGTATTTACCCTAAAGGTACAGCAACATATGCAACATATGAAGCTCTATAAGGGGCACTCTGCCACATCCTCTTTGAAGCCATAAATTATTGTGTGATCAACGTCAGCAACTATAAAGGGCATTGAAAAAGCCCGGGAGGGAGAAACATGTTTGCCTAAAGTGAATGAAAGCAAATCAGAAAAGATAAAGAAAACATTCAATATAATTATGCAATGTATCAGATAACAATGTAAACAGTGCAATATGTTATAATAAGTAGTGATCATACTCTAAAAGGGAAATGTGCAACATATATTATGCTGCCCAAAAAATCGATATGCATACCTCTAAAGGGAAATATGCAACATACATTAGGCTGCTAAAAAAAACAATGGATATACTCTTAAAGGGAAATGTGCAATATTATCTATGCTGCTAAAAAAAACAATGCACAGATATTATTTTATTATTTATTATTTGTTTGCTGCTAGAAAACTAGGCATGTACAATTCATATTGCTGCTAAAAAAATCATGTGTATATAAAGAAATGATTATTGTTTGATGTATATATATGAAATAAGAATGCACAGACAAAGTGAAAGAAAGGAAACTTTTGCCAAATTGGCAATAGTAGTCTTTGACTCTAATGGTACTTTCACTGGTCTGTCTAATAGGACCACTGACACATGGTGAAAATATATCATTTAAAGAGGAAGAACACATCTGTTTTTCACTTTTCAAGAGGTTATTCCTCTCAGAATTGGGATGCCCCGCCGTGTGTATGCCCCTAGGTCACTCACCTTCCTGTCACTCCCACGGCACAGACTCAGATGAGAACAAGCGCACTGATTGGCTGAGTGGCCCGTTCAACCAATCAGCTAGCTTTCACTCGGCTCCCTTCGGCTCTGCTGCCTTAGGTTCTGCCGATGGCTAAGCTGCCTAAGCAGCGCCAAAGGTAGCCAAGTACAATGCCAGCCATGCCCCTGGCTTCCCTACAAAAAGGCTCCGGTGCGCACATGGATAGTGGAAAGTTGGGGTGTGGCTGAAGAACAGAGGTGCGGCGAGGGCTCTGGGACAAGGTGAGTGAAATGGGGATTCTGGGGGTTTTACACAGCGGGGCATCCCAATTCAGGATACCCCAAGTAGTGGAACTCGGATGGCCCTGGAGTCTAATCATGTCTTGTACCCCTCCTTAGAAAAAAGAATCCCACTAACACTACTAATGTTCAAGATATTACAAACTCTCAATTCTACAGAGAATTGATTGGGAGGGAAGGCTTATCAGGGAGGGAAAGGGATCCTTTAGCAAGGCAATAAGCCTTTTTTTCTCAACGACATAATCCATTACCCTCCCTCATAGATGCTAGTTTAAAGTTGATTTCATGATCTGATCACCATGCTAATATTATTACAGTTGATTCCCTTGCCTGGAGGGGCAGATCATTACGCTGGTGCCTAAACAAATTATTGCTCTCAAACCCAGACCTTTGTCCTCAAACATGCAACTCCATCTCACTTTATTTCGTAGAAAATTAAAGCAGTTTAGACTACCTGGTATCCCTATGGGAAGCCCAAAAACCAACCTTAGGGGGCGTGGCCGCGGCATGACGGCGGGAAGACGCTGGTTCTGAGGTGCTCCTGATTCCCCAGCCCGGGTGCCCCTTTAAGTGTGTTCCTGTGTCCCGCTCGGTCCCCAATGAGGATGGGAAAACGTTGGGGTCAGCTACGCGACCCGAAGAGATCAGCCGGGGGCGGTATCGCCCGATTTCTGAGCCCGGGAGACCCCCCGGGGGCGACCACACGCCAATCCAAGATGGCGGCGGCTCAGGTGAAAGGAGGAGACTGGAGTGCGGAGCCGCGAGGAGAGGAGAGCCGACACACAGCGGAGCAGCGGGCGGCAGCGGAGCCCGCCCTGCCCGGACACATACCTTCCACACGCGAGCAGCCGGAGGAGAGAGCAGAGCGCAGCACCTGTCAGCGGGCGGAGATGCCGACGGAGACCCGCGGGAGGATGACGGCCGCAGCTGAGGAGCGTCATGAGATCCAGGTGTCGGGGGCGGCGGGCGGGGTGTCCCCCTCTCACGAGGGAAGAGCCCATATGAGTATGATATCCAGAGCTGAGTCAGACCCCGGCGATGGGCAGGACCCACAGCCCACTCCTGGGTGAAACCAGCAATCCATCCCTGGGAAGAACCCACACCCCACTGCCGGACAGAACCTACGGCCATTCACCAGGCAGAGCCCACAGCCCATCATCGGGTGGAACTCACAGCCCACCACTGGGCAGATCCCATAGCCCGTCACTGGGCAGCCCTCACAGCCCATTATTGCGCAATACGCAGCCCGTCGGAACTCTTAAAGGGCTGGTCACGGTGCCCGGGGAGTCTTGCTCGAGCCACGGTCCATGCGGGATAGACGACCAACGGGGCATCCCAAACCCATGGCACAATCCCGTCGGCTTTGAACCAACGACCACTGCGGCGGAGCACTTGGACGAAGTGAGGTCCACACACAGACCCAACCCGCGGACCTGGTCCGTGTCTTCGGACGCAGGGACCACATCACCCCTGCCACGCCGGAACAGTGAGGGGAGAAGCGCTACTGGGTCTGGCTGTGACGCGTGGAGATCCCCTCCGAGCTCATGGGACATGCGCTTGTTTCCGCCACCTGCTGACCCCACCCCTTCGTGGAAGAAGAGTATAGCGGCGCCGCCATAGATGCCAGTACACATGCCCCAGTTGGGCTCTGATCTTGACCTGCGCGCAGTGCTTCTGTCCCTCCCCACCAAGGCCAACCTGGAATCAATTCCTACCAAGGCGGATATGGAGACCATGATTTCAAGAATTGAAAAGACCTTCCGAAAGGATCTGGAAGCCGTCCAACACAACGTAGCGGCAGTAGAAGACCGGGTCACAGCTCTGGAGAACGCAAGATCGGAGACGGAGGGCCGCCTCTTCCGCCTGGAGCAGGCTAATGATCTACAAGCAAGGCAAATCTCTAACCTCAAGATCCAAAATGACGACCTGGAGAACAGGAGCAGACGAAATAATCTGCGTATACGTGGACTCCCTGAGCTGCCCCAGTACGCAGACCTGGACTCAATTGCTACCTCAGTTTTCAACCAGCTGCTGGGGAACCCTCCTTCTACCGCCATTAAATTGGACAGCATCCACAGGGTGGCGGGCCGGCCACCGGGCGCACTGGATGCCCCTCGTGACATACTCTGCAGGGTTCATCACTTCAGAATCAAAGAAGAAATTTTGAGGAAGGCTTGGGAGGCGGGCCAAATTGTTCATGACTCCAAACCACTAACCATACTACCGGACTTGGCCCCTCCTACAGAAAATAAAGGAGAACGGGGAAGTCTACAGATGGAGATACCCCTTCCATCTCATTGTGCAGAAGAATGGAGGGTCGTTCACCCTCCGTACCCCCGGTGACCTGGACAACCTGTTTGTGTTCTTGAACACCGCCCCCTTGGAGGTTCCCAACTGGCTGGACTTCCCGTCATTTCAACCTCTGCCACAGAGAATCCGACGAAGAAGGGCCCCCCCTGGGAGGGGGCCACCGCGAGGGGTGGGCACACCCCCTCGCCTCTGGAAGAGTAAACTTACCAGAATATGCTAACCCCTTGTGTGTTTTTGGTGATACCATCCTTTTTCTTTTTTGTCCTTGGCCTCGGACTTGCCACCATTCACTGTCCGGTCCCCCTCCCCTGTCGTATGTGGGGTGGCGCCGGGGGAGACCTGGCGGGCCCCCGGGGCCTGTGGGCGTCGTGCCGGCAAGCGGGACATTCTATGAGGGGCCTCCGGGGCAGGGTCTCTAGACTCGCTCTCCCCCCGGCTTGACCTCGCCCCTGGCCCTGGGAGATCCCCGGCAGCTGCTGGATCCAGCCTCAGCCCGTGCTGCTGCTCTGGCCCTGGCCCTAGACTTTGTGACTAGCCGATGTCCCGCGTCCCTGCCCGTCATAAACAGAGCAACTTTGTGTTCCCCGGCCGGAGGGCCCCCCTGGACCTGTTTGCTGCTCTTGCCCACCACGTTGGACATTCCTCCGGACGCCATCCGGGCCATGGACCAGTATGATGTGGATTTGGATGGGGGACTCCTGGGGCCTCGCGTGGGCTTCGGGGTCCGGGGCTTGGCGGGCCTTGGGCCCGGGCCCCCGCTGGGCTGTGGCCCGGCCTGGGTGGTGCGGATGGGCGGCAGGGGCTCCCTCGGGACCCCTCCCCCCGTCGGGCCTCCCGGGGTGGCGGTGTCCTGTCTCGGTGGGCCCCCCAGTCTGGCGGGGGCCTCGGCTCCCGGCCTGGGCCCTTTATGGGGCGTGGCCTGGGGCCCCGGCCCGATGCCTTGGATTCCTGGTGGGGGCTCCCCCCCGGGGCTTGCCCTCCCCCCGGCCTTCCTGGTTGACCTCGGGCTCCCGCATTGGACTGTTCGGGGTCTCCGGGGCCGCCGGGGGTGGGCTCGGCCTCGGGGGTGGGAGTTGGTGGGTGAGTGCCGGTGCTGTTGTGGCCGGGTCGACATGGGTGTGTGCGGGCGGGGCCCGGGCTCGATGCTGGGGGTGGGGGAGCGGCGGTTCCCCGGCCCCATCGACACCCCCCTGGGGGGCAGTGACATCACCGCGGACGGGGTGGCGGATCCGGCGGTTGGACCGGATGCGGGTGGCCCTCCCCTCGCGTGGGGGATCTGTTGGTCCCCCTCCGTAGCCAGCCACGAGACATGTAGTGCCCGGCGGGGCTTGGTTGCCCTTGGGATGGGGAGGATGTGACCATCCCGTGTCCGCCGCCCACTGTCCCGGTGTTGGGTGGTGACCGCCTTGGGGGGTGACCGGGTGTCTTCGGGGGTCTCTCCGGGGTGGGGGACTGGCCCGGTGGGGCTCGTGGGATTCAGGTGGACCCTATGTGGGGACTGGGGTTGACGGGCCTACGTGTGGGGCCTGGGGCCGTGGCCGTTGTGTGGGGCCTGTGTTGGGGGGCGCCCGGGGGGGTTGCCCGTGGGGTCCCACCCGGCGGGCGGTTCACGCTAGCCTCTCTGGCCTGGTGCGGCGCGGGGGCCCGGTTTGGGGGGGACCTGGGGTGCCTGTTGGCCGATTCGGGGGGGCCCCCTTCTATGAGGGGGATGGTGGGGGTCCGAGGCATGGATAACTGTATATTATGGGGTTGTTCGCAAGGGGCTTCTACTGTTAAAGGTTGTATATGTTTGGGAGAGATGTATCTGTCCCTGGCAGCGCTTGCTGGAGACAGATGGGTGGGACACGTTAAGTAGAGTTAAGTTTTGAACCGTTCCTTCTGAGAGGAACAGCCCTGGGCTGGGGGCGGGAGACTCCCGTTGTTGTGCAGCGCCACAGTTAATACTCCCCACATAGGCCAGCTCGTCAGGGTCTGAGAGACCTGTGTAGACGGGCGTCTTTTTCCCCTCTACGTTCTTCCTTTCCTTACACTCCGACCCCCTACCCTCCCTCCTTGCCTATCCTTGCTCCTGTGCGCTTCCCCTCCGATTGGCCGGGGCTGGATCTCTCCGCCACCTCTCCGCCGGCTCCCTCACGTCGCCCCCCCTCCGCTTCCCACCGGGGCCCAATCTTTGTCCGTGTGGTGCAACCCCTCCTCTGCGTTGACTTGCGGTACGACCCTGGGACAGAGAGCACGATGGAGCTACAAATCTGTTCCCTAAACGCTAAAGGCCTCAACATTCCCGAGAAAAGGAGGATGTGCCTCTCTCTGTTCTGGAGACGAAGAGCCCAAGTGGTGTTCATACAAGAGTCACAGAAAGGTAAGGCCCCTAAATTCTCGGATAGACGCTTCCCGATAGGATATCACTCATATTCGCCCGATGCAAGATCAAGGGGAGTGGGCATTCTGCTCGCCTCCTCGCTGCCCTGGACATTCATGGATAGTTTGTCAGATGAAGAGGGCAGGTTCATCTTCCTTAAGGGGAGAATGGGCAACCAAATCTGCACTTTTGCAAACATCTATGCACCCAATACGGACCAAATACGGTTCATAGGACAGACCCTAGAAACTCTCCAGGCCTTTGCGGAAGGCATGGTGATCTACGGAGGTGACCTTAACGTCGCCCTAGACCCGCTACTAGATGTGTCCAGAAAAGCCTCCCACCTTTCATTCTCGGCTCTCAAGAAACTGAAAACAGCCCTTAGGATGGCTCAATTGATGGATCCTTGGCGCATACAAAACCCGCAAGGGCGTGACTACACTTACTATTCCCCCCCTCACGATTCCTATTCTAGAATCGATTACCTTTTTATTGAGCATAGGTACCTGCAGCTCATACAGAAAGCTGCGATAGACCCTATCACAATATCGGACCATGCCCTAATCTCGCTCTCAGTAAGAATTCCAGAGTGGCCCTCGAAACCAAATTCGTGAATCCTTAACGAGTCTCTGCTTCAAGACCTGGCCTTAAAGGAGGAGGTTAGGAGAGAGCTCAGTTCCTACTTTGACCTGAACGCTAGACCGGAGACGAGCCCACTCAACTTGTGGGCGGCCCATAAATGTTATATTAGGGGCATCCTACTGAAAATGGCGTCAAGGAGGAAAAAAGAGAGAGAGAAGGCCACTAGTGACCTGCTGGAGAAGATTGGCAAACTCGAAGCTGAACACAAAAGGCAGAAGGCAGTGAAGGTCGGTCAGGAGTTGGTGCTGGCAAGGGAGAAACTGAGAGACTTACTGCTGGTCAGGGCCAAAGCATCGCTTCTAAGAGCTAGGCGCTCCTTCTATGAATACTGAAATAAATGTGGTCGCTCACTGGCAAGGGCGATCCAGGAGCAGAGAGCGAGTAATTTCATCCCCCAGATTTTGGGTGCCGGGGACCGGGTTTGTTCCAATCCGGACGACATTGCTACACCTTTCAGGGAATTCTACCGTAAGCTCTACGACCTATCTGGTGGGGGGAACAGTCGGACCAACCTGCTCCATGATGCACGGGGGTACGTAGCTGCGTCCGGCCTCCCCACACTAGACCCAGAGATTGTGGAGGCTTTGGAGGAGCCTATTTCTGAACTGGAATGGGCTCATGCAGTCAAATCGTCGCAGACGGGTAAGTCCCCGGGCCCAGACGGGTTCACCCTGTCTTATTATAAATGGCTGGGAGACGTCCTGACCCCGCGGGCGGTAGCTGCGTTCAACTCCATCTCAACCGAACAGGCAATCCCACCGGACATGCTGCGGGCCCAAGTCACGGTCATCCCAAAGCCGAGAAAGGACCCCATGCTCTGCTCCAATTATAGGCCGATATCACTACTAAACGTAGATTTGAAGTTGTTTGCTAAAATACTGGCCAATAGACTTGTACCACACTTGGGGGTGCTTGTAGACCTTGACCAAGCGGGTTTTACCCCAAAAAGAGAAGCCCGAGACAACGTGACCCGGGTCCTCAATCTCATCCATCTGATTCATGAGGAAGAGATCCCAGCTATGTTGCTTTCTACAGATGCAGAGAAAGCATTTGATAGGGTCCACTGGGATTTTATTCGGGCCACTCTGGAACATCTGGGCCTACGGGACAATATGCAGACGCGGATAATGTCTCTTTACTCCTCCCCGTCGGCATGTGTCAAGGTCAACGGGATGCTCTCAGAACCATTTCCAATTACGAATGGAACGAGACAGGGATGCCCGTTGTCCCCGATCATATTTATCTTAACGTTGGAACCCTTCCTTTGCCAGGTGAGGGCGAACCCAGACATAAAAGGGGTGAGGGGCGGAGGCTCTGAGCACAAGGTGGCAGCCTTCGCCGACGACCTGCTCTTTTGTATCACCCAGCCGGTGACCACCATCCCTAACCTGTTAAGGGAGTTCAGGGAGTACGCTGAACTCATCGAACTTCAAGATAAACCTACAAAAATCGGAGGCCTTAAACGTCTCCCTACCATTAAGACAATTGGCGACTATCACACCCAGCTTCGCCTTTCATTGGGCAACACAATCAATGTCATACCTGGGTGTTCAGATTACCTCCTCATTGAAAGAAGTGTTTGTTAAAAACTTCCCCCACTGCTTACGATAATTAAGAGAGTTCTCAATATGTGGAAGGATAGGATACAGTCCTGGTTTGGCAGGTGCAATGTTCTGAAAATGAACGTGTTACCAAGACTGCTTTATCCTATTCAGGTGCTCCCCATCCACCTGCCAGCCTCCTTCTTGAAAGCAGTCTGCTTTTTGGGGGGCCAAAAGTCCGCGAGCTTCACAAAGACTGCTCACCTTACCGAAAACAAGGGGGGGCGTGGGACTCCCCGACATCAAAATGTATTACGCAGCGGCACACTTGGGCAGAATTGTGGACTGGAATCTTCACGGAGAGTACAAGCGATGGGTCCGGTTGGAGCAGGCGTGGTGCCCGGTCCCTCTGACCCCCTGGTCTCCCGGTGCGATCCCGAGTGTGCTTAGAGTGCATCCAACAAGAGGCCCGACCCTATAGGTCTTGGCTAGACAAGCTGCAAGGAAGAACATAGCCCCTTCGCCCTCCCCGCTTAGACCGGTCATAGGGGCAGTGGATTTCGTCCCAGGTCGCCTGGATGCAGGATTTAAAAATTGGAGAGCGCCTGGCAGAGGCGCCGCACGGGACTTTTTGAGCGGCTCTAGATGGAAAACCCAGCAGGAGCTTATGGAGTGGGGGGACCCACCTTCCTTGTCACAGTGGAGAGCGCTCCAGATCACCCATTTTCTTGGCAACTTACCCCCCCCTGGAAGAGTTTGGGAGGGAGTTAACGCCATATGAATGGCTGTGCTCGTCCTCTGAGCCCATTAGAGGAGCGCTATCCATAGTATACCAATTGCTGGTGGACCCTGGGGAGACCTTTGTGCCAAACTTTATTCGAGCATGGGAAAGAGACCTAGAGAAAACCTTTTCCCCAAACCAAGTGATGAAAATTTTGGAACTGGCGCAACGAGCGTCGGTTAGCAACTCCTATCAGGAGGCTGGGTACAAAATCCTCTGCCGCTGGTATAGGACTCCTCAAACGCTACATCGGTTCTACCCATCAGTTTCACCACTATGCTGGAGATGTGAGAAGACTAGAGATGAGCGAACTTTTGAAAAATTCGATTCGACTGATTCGCCGAATTTTGCGACACAAAAATTGTTTCGACCCGAATTTATTTGCGACGAATCGCTATTAAAAGTGGCTATTTCTGAGCCTCCTAGAGCCTCAATAGGGTTGTAAACCATTTTGCCTTGCTGTAACACGCATATGATGCGTGCTGGGTTAGTTAAATAATACTGTAAATAAATATCACATGCAGATCAGAGGCATCGCTAATAGAATCGCAGAGTGGCACAATTGCAGAGAAATGAAGTGGCATCACTATGAGGGGCAGGAGCCCAAACATTGCTTTAAAGAGACACTGGAGTTGGCAGCAGCAGGAGCCCAAAAATTGGATGAATCACACCCTGGAGTTGCAAGCAGCAGCAGGAGCCCAAACATTGGCTGAAAGAGACACTGGAGTTGGCAGCAGCAGGAGCCCAAAAATTGACTGACACACCCTGGAGTTACAAGCAGCAGCAGGAGCCCAAACATAGCTTGAAAGAGACACTGGAGTTGGCTGCAGGTGCCCAAAGATTGGATGAATCACACCCTGCAGTTGCACGCAGCAGCAGCAGGAGCCCAAATATTACTTTAAAGAGACACTGGGGTTGGCTTCAGGAGCCCAAAAATTTGATGAATCACACCCTGGAGTTGGCAGCAGCAGGAGCTCAAACATTACTTTAAAGAGACACTGGAGTTGGCTTCAGGAGCCCAAAAATTGGATGATTCACACCCTGGAGTTGGCAGAAACAGCAGCAGGAGCCCAAACATTACTTTAAAGAGACACTGGGGTGGGCTTCAGGAGCCCAAAAATTGGATGAATCACACACTGGAGATGGCAGCAGCAGCAGGAGCCCAAATATTACTTTAAAGAGACACTGGGGTTGGCTTCAGGAGCCCAAAAATTGGATGAATCACACCCTGGAGTTGGCAGCAGCAGCAGGAGCCCAAGCATTACTTTAAAGAGACACTGGGGTTGGCAGCAGGAGCCCAAAGATTGGATGAATCACACCCTGGAGTTGGCAGCAGCAGCAGCAGGAGCCCAAACATTACTTTAAAGAGACACTGGGGTTGGCTTCAGGAGCCCCAAAATTGGATGAATCACACCCTGGAGTTGGCAGCAGCAGCAGCAGCAGCAGGAGCCCAAACATTACTTTAAAGAGACACTGGAGTTGATAGCAGGAGCCCAAAGATTGGATGAATCACACCCTGTAGTTGGCAGCAGCAGCAGCAACAGGAGTCCAAACATTACTTTAAAGAGACACTGGGGTTGGCAGCAGGAGCCCAAAAATTGGATGAATCACACCCTGGAGTTGGCAGCAGCAGCAGCAGGAGCACAAACATTACTTTAAAGAGACACTGGAGTTGGCTTCAGGAGCCCAAAAATTGGATGATTCACACCCTGGAGTTGGCAGCAGCAGCAGCAGCAGGAGCCCAAACATTACTTTAAAGAGACACTGGGGTTGGCTTCAGGAGCCCAAAAATTGGATGATTCACACCCTGGAGTTGGCAGCAGCAGCAGCAGGAGCCCAAACATTACTTTAAAGAGACACTGGGGTTGGCTTCAGGAGCCCAAAAATTGGATGAATCACACCCTGGAGTTGGCAGCAGCAGCAGCAGGAGCCCAAACATTACTTTAAAGAGACACTGGGGTTGGCAGCAGGAGCCCAAAGATTGGATGAATCACACCCTGGAGTTGGCAGCAGCAGCAGCAGCAGCCCAAACATTACTTTAAAGAGACACTGGGGTTGGCTTCAGGAGCCCAAAAATTGGATGATTCACACCCTGGAGTTGGCAGCAGCAGCAGCAGCAGCAGAAGCAGGATCCCAAACATTACTTTAAAGAGACACTGGGGTTGGCAGCAGGAGCCCAAAAATTGGATGAATCACACCCTGGAGTTGGCAGCAGCAGGAGCCCAAATATTACTTTAACGAGACACTGGGGTTGGCTTCAGGAGCTTCAGGAGCCCAAAAATTGGATGATTCACACCCTGGAGTTGACAGCAGCAGCAGCAGCAGCAGGAGCCCAAACATTACTTTAAAGAGACACTGGAGTTGGCTTCAGGAGCCCAAAAATTGGATGAATCACACCCTGGAGTTGGCAGCAGCAACAGCAGGAGCCCAAACATTACTTTAAAGAAACACTGGAGTTGGCTTCAGGAGCCCAAAAATTGGATGATTCACACCCTGGAGTTGGCAGCAGCAGCAGCAGCAGGAGCCCAAACATTACTTTAAAGAGACACTGGGGTTGGCTTCAGGAGCCCAAAAATTGGATGAATCACACCCTGGAGTTGGCAGCAGCAGCAGGAGCCCAAACATTACTTTAAAGAAACACTGGAGTTGGCTTCAGGAGCCCAAAAATTGGATGATTCACACCCTGGAGTTGGCAGCAGCAGCAGCAGCAGGAGCCCAAACATTACTTTAAAGAGACACTGGGGTTGGCTTCAGGAGCCCAAAAATTGGATGAATCACACCCTGGAGTTGGCAGCAGCAGCAGGAGCCCAAACATTACTTTAAAGAGACACTGGAGTTGGCTTCAGGAGCCCAAAAATTGTATGATTCACACCCTGGAGTTGGCAGCAGCAGCAGCAGGAGCCCAAACATTACTTTAAAGAGACACTGGGGTTGGCTTCAGGAGCCCAAAAATTGGATGAATCACACCCTGGAGTTGGCAGCAGCAGCAGGAGCCCAAACATTACTTTAAAGAGACACTGAAGTTGGCTTCAGGAGCCCAAAAATTGGATGAATCACACCCTGGAGTTGGCAGCAGCAGCAGGAGCCCAAACATTACTGGGGTTGGCTTCAGGAGCCCAAAAATTGGATGAATCACACCCTGGAGTTTGGATCAGCAGGAGCCCAAAAATTGGCCTAAAGACATAAATATGTTTTGCACCTTTTGGAAAGTGTAAAACGTGGCACCATGCTGAATCTAGTCGCATGCATCAGGCATTGGTGGGTGGAAATCGTGGCTGATCCATCCCTGATTCATTTTGACAAAGGTGAGTCTCTCCACATTTTTAGTTGACAGACGAGTTCTCCTCGCCGTAACTATGACCCCGCCGCACTAAACACCCGCTCAGATGGCACGCTACTTGCCGGGCAGGACAGCTTTTCCAGGGCAATCTCTGCTAGTTGCGGCCACAAATCAAGTTTGGCTGCCCAGAAGTCCAGCGGATCCTCAAGGTGTGTTGGCATGGTCATGTCAAAGTATGACATGACCTGCTGGTTCAGGTCCTGATCCAGGTCTTCCTGCTGCTCATGAGTAGCCTCACTATGCGGGTGTAGAAAGCTACTCATTATGCTGCTGATGGAGCTGCTGCTGCTGCTCCTGCCAACCCCCCCAGCAGCCATGACAGTGGAAGGTGAGCGCAGAAGTCCCCTCGAGTCAGACCTGCGAGAGTATGGACCATGGCGCAGATAGGCATCGGCCAACTGCCTACGTAGAATGTCTTTGTAGTAGTTCAGTTTGTCCTCCCTCTTGGTGGGTTTAAAAAATGCCCCCATTTTGTGCTGGAAGCGAGGGTCCAATAAGATGGACAGCCAGAAGTCATCCCGCCGACAGATGGAAACAATTCTGGGGTCACTACGCAAGCACGTGAGCATGCTTCCTGCCATTTGCGCAAGTGACTCAGATGGACTACCTGTCTCCATCTCCATTGCATACTGCCACGGTGTGCCCGGGTCCTCTGTCTCGCCTTCCTCAAAAACCTCTAGCTCCTCTGGCTGCTCCTGCTCCTCCTCTCCTGTCCCCTGACTAGATAAACCAGCCATTTCGCCAAGCCTTAACTGTGTTTCGCTGGGCAACTCCTCCTCCTCTTCCTCCTCCTCCAGTTCAGCTCCAACGGGGTTCATGTGGCCGTAAGATGTAAACGCCATGTCTCCAGTGCCCTGACCAGCCATGGTTTCCAACATGTGCTGTAGTACATGAAGCAGTGGAATCACGTCGTTCATCCCGTAATCCTGCCGACTGACAAATAAAGTGGCTTCCTCAAAGGGCCTGAGCAAACAGCAGGTGTCACGTATGAGCTGCCACTGGTTGACATTGAAGTTACACAGGGGAGTCCCCCTATCTGCTTGGATCATCAGGAAATCCGTGATGGCTTTTCTCTGTTCATATAATCGGTCCAACATGTGAAGGGTGGAATTCCAACGGGTGGAAACATCGCAAATCAGACTATGTTGGGGGATACCGTTCTGATGCTGTAGCTCAAGAAGGGTGTGTTTGGCTGTGTATGAGTGGCTGAAGTGCATGCAAAGTTTCCTTGAAGTTGTCTTGCAGATGGGGGGAACACTTCAGAAACCGCTTGACAATCAGATTGAAGACGTGAGCGATGCAGGGGGCATGGGTCAGGCTTCCTTGGCGCAGGGCAGACAAAATGTTCTTCCCATTGTCGGTAACCATGATTCCCATTTTAAGTTTTCTTGGAGTAAGCCATGTTTGGATTTCCTGATGAATAAATTTAAGCAGTTCCTCCCCTGTGCGACTCCATTCGCCAAGACAAACCATGTGAAGCACTGCGTGACACCTCCGTGCCCTGCACACATGGTAGACTGGAGGGGCACTGAGACTTGAGCCTACAGTGGAGGGTGAGGAGATGGCGGAGGATGAGGAGGCCGAGTCGCACAGTGTCACAGGCCCAACGGGCAGGGAACGCGGAGGCCGAAGCGGCGTGACCTGTCCAAGTTGCTGCTGCAATGGGACCACATTCACCCAGTGGGCCGTAAACGACATGTACTGTCCCTGACCATAGTTACAGCTCCAGACGTCGGCGCTGCCATGCACTTTGCTACACACCGACAGGCTCAAGGACTGGCCCACCTTCTGTTAAACAAAAGTGTGCAGCGCTGGTACTGCCTTCTTGGCAAAGAAATGACGGCTTGGGACTCTCCACCTCAGCTCGGCACAAGCCATCAGTTCTCTGAAAGGTGCAGAGTCCACCACCTGAAAAGGGAGCGACTGCAGCACCAGCAACTTGGACAGGAGCACATTCAGCTTCTGCGCCGTAGGATGAGTGGGCGCATACTGCTGTCTCTTGGACATGGCTTCACTGATGGATTGCTGGCGGGATGCATGACTTGGAGGAGGAGGAGGAGGAGGAGGAGCAGGAGCGACAGAGGATGGGTATGGCACACAGCTGCCTTCGGCTGAGGGCTGAGAACGCTCGCAGCACCCACGACACTGTCCACATCACTATTTGTCTGCCTAGCTAAAGAAGCCACCTCCATTTCTTGGCTGGGCAGTAGCTGCTGACTGTCCTCTATCTGATCGTCCTCCTCACTAAAGAGTGGAGCTGAACCCAAAGCATAGGATACGTCGCTGGGGGAGGGAACGGCGTAGGACAGAGGCAATGGGAGGACAGGGACTGCTCTCGGGGCATGCCAACTCAGGGTTGTGTCAGAGGAACCTACCGACCCTAGACTGGGGGTCTCAGACGTAAGTTGTGATGATGTTGTTGATGAGCGTGTTAACCAATCTACCACGGCAGATGCGTTACTGGTGGAGACCCGACCGCTAGCAGATACTGGCAGATTAGGTCTCTCAACGTGACTCCTGCTGCTACTGGCCCCCAGTCTGCTGCGACCTCTGCCTGCGGAATCTTGGCCTCTGCCACTCCTCTTTTCACTTCCAGGCACTTGTCTGCCCGACATAGTCTAACTGGCGTGGTAGTAGGTGATATTTTAAGAACTCCCAGGCAGCGGTGGGTCTATATGAAACAGAATATAATGCACACCAAAAGTGAGCAGTAACACTCAGCCTCCAACAGGCCTGTTTAGTGTAAATAAGAGAGCTGCTTAGTGTAAATAAAGAGGGGTATGGTATGTTACAGAATGGGATGCCCCAACAGCAGAGCACCTGGGAGCAGTAGTACTATGCACAGCAAAAGTGTCTTTATCAGGCCAAATTACTTTTAGAATAAGTGCAAAGGGTTATAGTAAATAGAGGCTGGTGTAGTCACAGAATGGGATGCCACAACAGCAGTGCACCTGGGAGCAGTAGTACTATGCAAAGCAAAAGTGTCTTTATCAGGCCAAATCACTTTTAGAATAAGTGCAAAGGGTTATAGTAAATAGAGGCTGGTGTAGTCACAGAATGGGATGCCACAACAGCAGTGCACCTGGGAGCAGTAGTACTATGCAAAGCAAAAGTGTCTTTATCAGGCCAAATTACTTTGAGAATAAGTGCAAAGGGTTATAGTAAATAGAGGCTGGTGTAGTCACAGAATGGGATGCCACAACCGCAGTGCACCTGGGAGCAGTAGTACTATGCAAAGCAAAAGTGTCTTTATCAGGCCAAATTACTTTTAGAATAAGTGCAAAGGGTTATAGTAAATAGAGGCTGGTGTAGTCACAGAATGGGATGCCCCAACCGCAGTGCACCTGGGAGCAGTAGTACTATGCAAAGCAAAAGTGTCTTTATCAGGCCAAATTACTTTTAGAATAAGTGCAAAGGGTTATAGTAAATAGAGGCTGGTGTAGTCACAGAATGGGATGCCCCAACCGCAGTGCACCTGGGAGCAGTAGTACTATGCAAAGCAAAAGTGTCTTTATCAGGCCAAATTACTTTTAGAATAAGTGCAAAGGGTTATAGTAAATAGAGGCTGGTGCAGTCACAGAATGGGATGCCGCAACCGCAGTGCACCTGGGAGCAGTAGTACTATGCAAAGCAAAGGTGTCTTTATCAGGCCAAATTACTTTTAGAATAATTGCAAAGGGTTATAGTAAATAGAGGCTGGTAAAGTCACAGAATGGGATGCCACAACAGCAGTGCACCTGGGAGCAGTAGTACTATGCAAAGCAAAAGTGTCTTTATCAGGCCAAATTACTTTTAGAATAAGTGCAAAGGGTTATAGTAAATAGAGGCTGGTGTAGTCACAGAATGGGATGCCCCAACCGCAGTGCACCTGGGAGCAGTAGTACTATGCAAAGCAAAAGTGTCTTTATCAGGCCAAATTACTTTTAGAATAAGTGCAAAGGGTTATAGTAAATAGAGGCTGGTGTAGTCACAGAATGGGATGCCACAACAGCAGTGCACCTTGGAGCAGTAGTACTCTGCAAAGCAAAAGTGTCTTTATCAGGCCAAATTACTTTTAGAATAAGTGCAAAGGGTTATAGTAAATAGAGGCTGGTGTAGTCACAGAATGGGATGCCACAACAGCAGTGCACCTGGGAGCAGTAGTACTATGCAAAGCAAAAGTGTCTTTATCAGGCCAAATTACTTTTAGAATAAGTGCAAAGGGTTATAGTAAATAGAGGCTGGTGTAGTCACAGAATGGGATGCCCCAACCACAGTGCACCTGGGAGCAGTAGTACTATGCAAAGCAAAAGTGTCTTTATCAGGCCAAATTACTTTTAGAATAAGTGCAAAGGGTTATAGTAAATAGAGGCTGGTGTAGTCACAGAATGGGATGCCACAACAGCAGTGCACCTGGGAGCAGTAGTACTATGCACAGCAAAAGTGTCTTTATCAGGCCAAATTACTTTTAGAATAAGTGCAAAGGGTTATAGTAAATAGAGGCTGGTGTAGTCACAGAATGGGATGCCACAACAGCAGTGCACCTGGGAGCAGTAGTACTATGCACAGCAAAAGTGTCTTTATCAGGCCAAATTACTTTTAGAATAAGTGCAAAGGGTTATAGTAAATAGAGGCTGGTGTAGTCACAGAATGGGATGCCACAGCAGCAGTGCACCTGGGAGCAGTAGTACTATGCAAAGCAAAAGTGTCTTTATCAGGCCAAATTACTTTTAGAATAAGTGCAAAGGGTTATAGTAAATAGAGGCTGGTGTAGTCACAGAATGGGATGCCACAACAGCAGTGCACCTGGGAGCAGTAGTACTATGCACAGCAAAAGTGTCTTTATCAGGCCAAATTACTTTTAGAATAAGTGCAAAGGGTTATAGTAAATAGAGGCTGGTGTAGTCACAGAATGGGATGCCACAACAGCAGTGCACCTGGGAGCAGTAGTACTATGCAAAGCAACAGTGGTTAACCAGGGTGAAACAGCTAACAAAGCCAGTGACCCAGGCAGTAACACTCAGGCTGCATGAAAACAAAAAAAAATCCCTGTCACTGCATCCGTTTTTTTCCTAACTTTCCCTGCTTCTCGCTGACTTCCTGCCTGTCTCCTGCCTGTCTCCTGTCTGTCCCTGTCTGTCTAACTGTCTCTCCCTGACTACAGCAGCGTCCTGTCTCTCACGAATGCAATAGAGAAATGAGGAAAAGCAAGATGTCCGCCGCCTTAAATAGCGCTGTGACGTCACCGGGCTTGCTGGCTGCTGATAGGCTGCATGTGACTGCCCCAGCTTGCACTGGCGCGGGGTTGATGTCTGGACATGTCCCGTCCGCCATCTTAGAATGCCTGTAATGTAAATGAATGGATGTTAAAAAAAAAATTCGAGCGATCGAAGCACGGGGAAATTCGGATTCGATCCGAATCGAATTGTTTATGAAATTCGGATCGAATCCGGGTTCGTCCGGATCGATTCGCTCATCCCTAGAGAAGACCCAAGGCACCATTTTCCACATATTTTGGGAATGTGAAAAAATACAAGGCTTCTGGAGGAATGTTGTAGAATGGATCCGTAAGATAACAGGAGATGGTGTCCCTCTCGCCCCGGAGGCACTGCTGCTGCACTCCATTAGCGGAGAGGTGGGGAAGTACAGAAAGTCGTTGTCTATCCACCTGGTGAATGCAGCCAGGGCATGCATCCCGGCCATGTGGAAATCCTCCGCTACACCTACCATCAGCTCATGGATACACAGGGTAGAGGACATCAGACGCAGAGGAAAAACATAGACACCTGTGGTTACCATGGAACATGTTCACGGAGTCAGCCGAGGGCAAACAGCTGCGGAGTTCAACATGATCATGCGGGGTGCTGGCACGGAGACCGGAGATGCCTGATGCGGGCGGTGGGGCGCTCGGTGGCGGCCCGGGGGGGTGGACCGGAGAGATGCCCCCTCCTTCCCCCTTCTTCCCTTCATCCCTCCCTCCCCTCCTTATTCGTCCCCCATTCCCCCCTCCCTACTCCCCATCTTGTTCTAAAAAAAAAAAAAGGTTGGTGGATGAGAACGGTGAGGCTTGATTTAGGGGACCTCCAGGAGGGTGGAGGTAGCGGCGGTCCTATGGATTATACAAACAGTGATTACTATTATGCCATTATGTAACACATGTTCATAATTTGTCTGCTGAATGTAATCGTTTATTCTTGGTTCTCTTCAAGTGCCTCGCTGTCTTATCTGCCTCAATAAAGATCTATTATTAAAAAAAAAAAGAGGATGAAATCCCAGGATTTTTACTATCCTAGGTTTTGGTCCTTTCCCCCGGTGCACCCCGATCGCTGTGTGAAACCCACCAAATGCTGCTGCTGCCTGCAACTCCAGGGTGTGATTCATCCAATTTTTGGGCTCCTGCTGCCAACTCCAGTGTCTCTTTCAAGCTATGTTTGGGCTGCTGCTTGCAACTCCAGGGTGTGATTCATCCAATTTTTGGGCTCCTGCTGCCAACTCAAGTGTCTCTTTCAAGCTATGTTTGGGCTGCTGCTGCTTGCAACTCCAGGGTGTGATTCATCCAATTTTTGGGCTCCTGCTGCCAACTACAGTGTCTCTTTAAAGTAATGGTTGTGCTCCTGCTGCTGCTTGCAACTCCAGGGTGTGATTCATCCAATTTTTGGGCTCCTGCTGCCTACTCCAGTGTCTCTTTAAAGTAATGATTGGGCTCCTGCTGCTGCTTGCAACTCCAGGGTGTGATTCATCCAATTTTTGGGCTCCTGCTGGTCCTGCTTCCAACTCCAGTGTGTCTTTCAAGCAAGGTTTGGGCTGCTGCTGCTGCCAACTCCAGGGTGTGTCAGTAAATTTTTGGGCTCCTGCTGCTGCCAACTCCAGTGTCACTTTCAAGCAATGTTTGGGCTCCTGCTGCTCCTGCTGCCAACTCCTGTGTGTCTTTCAAGCAATGTTTGGGCTCCTGCTGCCAACTCCAGTATCTCTTTCAAGCAATGTTTGGGCTCCTGCTGCTCCTGCTGCCAACTCCAGTGTGTCTTTCAAGCAATGTTTGGGCTCCTGCTGCCAACTCCAGTGTCTCTTTCAAGCAATGTTTGGGCTCCTGCTACTCCTGCTGCCAACTCCAGTGTCTTTTTCAAGCAATGTTTGGGCTCCTGCTGCTCCTGCTGCCAACTCCAGTGTCTCTTTCAAGCAATGTTTGGGCTCCTGCTGCTCCTGCTGCCAACTCCAATGTCTCTTTCAAGCAATGTTTGAGCTCCTGCTGCTGCTGCTGCTTGCAACTCCAGGGTGTCATTCAGCCAATTTTTGGGCTCCTGCTGCCAACTCCAGTGTGTCTTTCAAGCAATGTTTGGGCTTCTGCTGCTCCTGCTGTCAACTCCAGTGTGTCTTTCAAGCAATGTTTGGGCTCCTGCTGCTCCTGCTGCCAACTCCAGTGTGTCTTTCAAGCAATGTTTTGGCTCCTGATGCTCCTGCTGCCAACTCCAGTGTGTCTTTCAAGCAATGTTTGGGCTCCTGCTGCTCCTGCTGCCAACTCCAGTGTGTCTTTCAAGCTATGTTTGGGCTCCTGCTGCTGCTGCTTGCAACTCCAGGGTGTGATTCATCCAATTTTTGGGCTCCTGCAGCCAACTCCAGTGTCTCTTTAAAGCAATGTTTTTGCTCGTGCTTGCAACTCCAGGGTGTAATTCATCCAATTTTTGGGCTCCTGCAGCCAACTTCAGTGTCGCTTCAAAGCAGTGCTTGGGCTCCTGCAGCTGCTGCCGCTGCTTGCAACTCCAGGGTGTGAATCAGCTAATTTTTGGGCTCCTGCTGCTGCCAGCTCCAGTGTGTGTTTTTCAGGCACTATAGGGGCCCCTCATAGTGATGCCACTTCAACTCTCTGCAATTGTGCCGCTTTGCAATTCTATTAGTGATGCCTCTGATCTGCATGTGATAATTATTTACAATATTATTTCACTAACCAAGGACGCATCCTATGCGTGTTACAGCAAGGCAGAATGGTTCACAACCCTATTGAGGCTCTAGGAGGCTCAGAAATTGAAGTTTTTTGCGAATAAATTCGTGTCAAACCGATTTTTGTCGGAAAATTCGGCGAATCAGTCGAATCGAATTTTTCAAAAGTTCACTCATCTCTAATTATGATAAATGCTTGTGTGTAACAGATAGGGTTAAATTAGCCACTGCATAGATGGCATGCACAGTGGCAAGGCAGATTTACAGCACAAAGAACTGAAATCGAAATGAAAACTGATCTAGTTAATGAAAAAAAAAAATTTCACTGTCACTTCTAAGCTGTCCCTGGCTGGATGGTTCCGATTTTTCCCTATCTTTCCCTATCTTTCCCTGGCTCTGTCTACCTCTCTGTCTGCCTCTCTGACTCTCCCTACCTATCTCTAACTCTCTGTCCCTGTCTCTAACTAGCTGTGCTCTGGCCGCAATGGAAGGCTGAAATGCGCACAAGCAAGATGGTCGCCGCTTTATATAGCACGGTGACGTCATCGGGCTTCCTGGCTGCTGATAGGCTGCATGTGACTTACCCATGATTCCTTGCCCCAGGGGATATGTCTGGACATGTTCATCCACCATTTTAGAATGTCTGTAATTGAAATAAATGGAGTTTAAAGGAAAACTTTGATTGAATTCTCCATGAAATTGGTTCGTCCAGATCGATTCGCTCATCCCTACTCATCACTACCGATGACCAAAAATCAAGAATCCTGCTTCTTGCCCACATTGCATCAAAGTCTTACAAATTGATTTCAAGATGGTACCGTGTATTAACCCTTCTACAAAAATCCATCCTGCCATCAGCCTACTATGTTGGCGATGCAAACAAGAGTAAACAGTTTTACACATTTTTTGGTTATGCCCCCATTTACAGAATTTCTGGAGGCAAGTCACATCAATCAAGACAACAGGTGTTAACAATAAGATTGTGCCTGCACCACCCCACAGATTACAGATAATAGATTGGTGTGCAACAAAATGGTGTCCAAAAGACAAAGCAATATGTGAACATATATGGTATGTGGCCCAGTACCACAAAAAAGGGCACCAATAGTCTGTACCACCAGTCTAAATAATCACAAAATCAGGCATGTATTATTAAATTCCAAATTCATTCATAAGTTTATTTGAAACATTAAAAATATAGAGCTCATACATAAATCGTTAAAAACCCTAAGCCATCTCTCCATGGGCGTTACAACAGGTGTCACTAAAACTAAAAACCTGGCCTGCCTTCCCCACCTTACCCCACAATCAAGGAACAGGTACAAAATAGGTCTCTAATGGCTCAAATGTTCACGGTTGTGCGAGCTTGCACCTCCTCAGTGTGGAAAAAAAGGACCCCCACAGTCTGGTTCTAAGTATCCAGTGCCCAATAATAATGATAAATGTGTACTTGCATGGCATGGCTGGATTGAATTGCAAACATCTGGTTGTTAAAGAATAATCTATAAAATAGTGGGCTCCTCTGCCCTTTCCACACCCCAACTCTTACCCCATCTTCTTCCACCCAGCACCTCTCTATAGCCATCTTTTCTCTTCTTCTTTTTTTTTTCAATTGCTAAAGAGCTAAAACTAAAAAAAAAATGGACATTCAGGTTACATACTGAGCCTACCTCTTAAAAGCATATGGCTAATAAGGATCTGTAATATATACTATGAGCTTTGTTTTTCTGTGTCTCTGTTATACGTATGTACACCATTGGAATAAATAAAGAATTAGGAAAATAAATTTAAAAAAGTCCTAGCTGGGAGGCTTAGCAGCGGTCAAAATAACTGTTCTGCTTAAAATTTAGAACCTTCTCAATACCAGTACCTTCATATTTTGTTCTAGATGGCAGCTGGGATTACCAGATTCACTCAACTTTTGGGTGCTGACGACGAACTTCCCTTCCAGACTTTAGTTTCTAAAAAGCAGATTCCTACCTCTGAGCTTTTTTGTTAGATCCAGCTTCAAAATTTTGTGGAGCCCAATACTAAGGATAAAAATTGCCTGGACAACATTTCAGCATTTGGGTGACACTGCTTGTCAGACCAGAGTCCTAGGGGAATTGTATCTTTGATGTACTCTTTTCTTCACTCCTGACTCCAGGCGGACCTGGTTGAGGACCTAGAGGATGAAAAAGCTTAGCTAGATCCTCCATTAGTGCAGGCCTAGTTCAGACTAATCTGAAGGTTTCTTTTGGGTGATATTTGGTACCTGCTAAACTAGCAAGATTCATTCAAAATTACCCCTCAATAGCCTTGATTCAGAGCCTCTTTCACATGCACTTTTGTGTATTTTTTGTGAGTTTTTACATGAGTTTTCGGTTTGTAAGTTACTTTTTTCATGCGTATTTGCGTTTACGTTAACGCGTATACCCACTTTCGAAAAGCGTATGTTTATCTGCAAATTGCCGTTATATTGGCCAACTTATTTGATTGTTATGGGCTGGTGCCTGATTCTGAGCCTTGATTGGCAATGACAAGCCGCTCAATAAAACGGGTTTGCTTCCGGACAACTTACGGGGTCATTTTGTAGGCGAAAGCAAGCTGTTAAGATCTTTGAGGGGGAAGTGGAGGAGTATGAGAGCCTACAGCTGAACGGCATGCTGTACATCGCCTTGGCAGAAGCCAGATTGCACCGCGCACGCATGGACATCGATCGCATGCATGCCGTTGAGCTGTTCAAGCTCACCCACCTTAACCGCGTTTCCCTCTATAATTTGTATAGTGAGCTGCGGCCATGGTTAGCCCACACCACAAGGAAGGGGCATGCAATTGCCGGTATGACCAAGATGCTTGGCTGCCTGCAATTTTTGGCGAACGGCTCATTCCAGAGGCTGGGTGCCATCTCCGTGGGGATGCCCAGCCTGCGCTGAGCCGCACCCTAAGCAAATTTTTGGATAGCATGGCTACCCTGTGTCAAAAATACATCTATTTCCCAGACAACATGGTAGCCTGGAATGGGGTTAAGTTGGGCTTTTTTAATATAGCCGACATGCCCAACGTCATGGGTGCGATCGATTGTACCCATGTTACGTTGGTTCCTCCAGCCGATGAGGAATATCTACTTAGGTTTGTGGTTTTGGTCAACATTATGACTTGTATTAACTAATTGATTATCAGTATCTTGTAATGTATATAGAAATCAATCATTTGCATGCATACCTTAACTAATCATTTCAATGTAGGCCTTAAGCAAATATTTTCAGGCATACCTTAAATCATCATTTCAATGTAGGCCTAAAGTAAATATGTGCAGGCATACCTTAAATCATCATTTCAATGTAGGCCAAAAGTAAATATTTTCAGCCATACCTGAACTAATCATTTCAATGTAGGTCTAAAGTAAATATTTTCAGGCATCCTTTAAATCATCATTTCAATGTAGGCCTTAAATAAACATTTGCATGCAAACCTTAATTAGTCCTTAATCCTTATTAGAATTCGACTGTCCTTTTTTAATTTTTATATTTTTTTGGGGTTGTAACTGTTCAATATACACTTTAACAATAAGGATACCTTATTTTGTGTTGTGAATTTTGTTAAATGTGGGGATTGTTTTGGGGGACTAAGGGCCTGTATTTCTGCTCTTACAGGAACAGGAAACTGGGCCATTCCATAAACGTGCAAGCTGTGGTTGGCCTAGACCTTCGCTTCCAAAGTGTGATGGCTGGCTTTCCCGGATCCACCCACGAGGCCTATAGCCTGAGAAATCCGAGCCTGTATGGTCGTTTTAAATCAGGAGAATTGTCTGGTGGCTGGCTACTGGGTAAGTTTTGTGAAAGAGTTGCATTAGCCTTTTAATGTATGAGTATGAATATTTTTGGATAACCCTGTCTCAACATATTGAGGGCTGTGGTGGAGAGGGCCTTCAGACTGCTTAAAACCAGGTTTAGATGCCTGATACCGGGGGTGCCCTGCAGTATGACTCCAACGAGGTGATCAAGATCATAATGGCTTGCTGTGTCCTACATAACTTTGCGTTAATGCAGCAGGTCCCCCGGTATGTTGACGAGTCACCCTCTCCAGCCACCACGGACATTATATGAGGACACCCAGAGTGCTTCTGGGCAAGCCGTCCGGGATTATTTGATTTCTTCTTTTTTTTTTCCCCAATTTTGTTTTTTTTTTTGTTGTTGTTTTTTTTTTTTTTACCCAAATGTTGTTTTTTTTTTTTTTAACCGATATGTTTTTTTTAACCCAAATCATACAATCATTTTGGTAATAAAATATTTCTGAAATGGCTACTAATATCACAGCACAGAACAAACTCATGAACCAAATTCAGACCTCAATACAAAATTAGGTGTGGAAGGCCAATCGCAGCCTATGAAGGAATCCAGTAGGCAAAGTAAGGATCCATTGGGCCACACTCCTGGCCCCTCTAAATTTACCACAGGCTTGATGTCCAAGGAGACTACCTCCAGCCAGAATGCTCCCCTTCCAACAACATCCTGACCCATAGGGAGCACTATTAATAAGGGCAAGGGGGAACATGAGGGCAGGAATCCCTAGGCCCACAACAACACCCTCTCCAGCTAGTGGGCTGTTTCAGCATTACAATGTAGCCAGCCCTAAGTCACCATGCAGCTCAATGGCTGCAAGTTAAAGGGCCAGCCAGCCTATGACACCCAGCCCCCAAGCAAGTCCAACACAACACTTTCAGAGCCCAAGTCGGAGCTATTAATGGGGTGTTAGTCACCCAAGAATGTCACCAAATATTCCACCCACCCAGGATGATGCTGCCAGGATCTCATTAGGCATAAACCTGCTGGGTGTAAGCTTGAGCGGGCGCTTTACTGAGCCAAAAAATATGGCATTGGCAAGTGGGGTTTCTGAGCACTATCATGAGCTGTATGGGCAAAATTCTAAAGCCACCAGCCTAAGCACAAATGGCCAAATATGGGTGTAGATCACCAGACAGGTCAATAGTGTGGGAATGTTGAGGAAAGATGTGGAATGAAAGATAACGCTAAATCTGCTGGATTGACATTATAAGGCTTTTGTTGCCCTTGTAGGATGGCAAACACCTGTGCTTGGGTGGCATTCATCATCTGCCACTGCTCAAGCTCTGCCTGTTGCTAGCCCTAATTTCTTCAAGCAGGGTGGTGAAGTGGTTATTGAAGTTTAGTAATTGTGATGCCAGCTCCTCTCTTAATCTTAGGTTCACTGCCCAAAAATTGCGGCTGTCATTGCGCCTTGCTGTCTCCAGGATCTGCACACGCCTCACCTGGCTGACATGGCGATGTGCCTGAGGGCATCCTCCACTTCCCAGGTTTGGGTGCATGCCGATGCTGGAGGTCTAGGCCTAGCAACATGAGCAGCTGTAGTAGACAAATCCTCTGCAGAAGAGCTGTTTGTCTATGCTGCAGAGGATGTGTTGGCGGCTGCTGCTGGGGCAGTGACAGATGATGTTGCTGGGTAGGCATTAGGGGGGCCATGGTAATGATCTCCTCCTCCTCCAGATGGTATATTGCATCCATTAGGGGTGGTGTCTGTAGGGACATGGAAAAAAATGTGTAAGATAGTTGGCCAAATATATGTTTGGCGAAGTAGTCATCTTAATTCACATGCATCACCAGTTATTGCACATTGCACTTACCAGATCCAGCTGGTCCTATGTAGAATATGTTTGTAATGGCTGGCAGGACATGGTGGCAGTGGGCAAACATGTTGAGGGTTCTGCAGTCGCTTGAGTATTTTAAGTAGCTGGAATGTAACAGTAATGGCAAGTTAACACATAAACATACCTTGGGTACACATAGTAGTAGCTAGGCTTTAATGCACCCAGACCTAACTTTCTCAATGGACTCCACCACCAGTTTTACATACACCCTTTGGCGCCACCCTGAACTGCTGTACCCTGTGAGCGTGCCCCCCCTTGCTCCCACCTAGCTACGGCTCTGTGTGTGTGTAGGATTTGTTTCTACATTTTTCTTAGCCAAATCTAATAAAACAATCCTTAAAATACATACCTTCTGGCATTACATAGTTGTCAGTGTCTAGGGCCCCAAATAAGTCCTGTAGTGCCGAGGGGTGTATAAGTCCGAGGACAAGCTCCTCAGCTGAGGTGTACTGTAGTTTAGTTGGGAATCCTCCTCCTGTTTGCAACCTTAAAAATTACAAAATTACTTACAAGGTTTTGCACAACAACAACCACCCCAACTCCCACACCCAAAAGTACCTGTGCTGCCTGCGCTTATTCCTCTTCTATCTTACTGCATATTTGAGGTCAGAAAATTTCCGCTGGATCTGTTCTACATCTTTCCTCTTCGTCCCCGCACAATTGACTGTCTGGTGATCTCCTCCCAGATTTGGTTCTTGCATACTTTGCAGGTGGCTTTTGAATTGCGCCCATACAGCTCATGAAAGTGCTCAGAAACCCCACTTGCCAATGGCATGCTTTGGGGCGCCCTAATGTTGCCCTGGATGGCTCTTCATGGGTGGGAGGAATATTGGGTGACATTCATGGGTGACTTGCAGGCGTGGAATAGCCAGACATTTCGCTTAACATGGATTGGGCTGGACTTGCATTTTGGGCTGGGTGTCATCGGCTGGCTGGCCAAAGAAGTTACTGCCGATGAGCTGCCCAGTGATTTGTGACATTGGGAAGGAGCAGGAGAGGGTGTGGTTGGGGGATAGGGCTTCTAGGATGAGTCTTACCCTTGCCCTTACTAGTAGTGCTCCTTTGTGTTTGGGATGTTGTGGGCCGGGGAGCATTCTTGCTTAAGGATGTCTCCTTCGCCTTCCGAGATGGGGCAGATTTGGAGGTGCCTGGAGTGTGGTCCACTGGATCCTTCATGTGGCGAGTGGATGTTCTTGTCTTTTGCGAGTGGCCACTGGTTTTGTGGGACCTAGTTGCAGGCCTCGAGGATTTTTTTTCATGCCGTTCGGCACGACTCTCATGGCGTTCATGGGACTTGGGAGACTTGCGGCTACCTTTCTTGGCAGGCATAGTGATATCTGTAAAGCTGTTTCTCTAAGTACCCTTTAATTAGTTATGACTGTGTATGACGCTTACACGTAAGCGTATGTACGGACGTGTGCATCCCAGAAACCGCTGGGGCGCAACATATCTGCTGATCCAGGCAATCAAAATGGCACCCACGCTCTTCACTCGTGAGCAACAGGATACGATCATGCTCGTAAGTGTTGGTTCAGGCCTTTGATTAGCAGGCAAAATGCATGCATATGCGATTAGGCAGCGCAGGCCAAAACAGTGGGGGCGAAATTTGAATTTAAATTCCGTGGCAAGCAAAAGTTAGTGAGCACATGCGTGCAACACCAAAATGGCATCTAGAAGGCTAGCTGAAGGCTATAAATGTTATGTGGAATGTTATATTTGAACCTGCTATAACTGAGATAGTGATTTGTATGATGTTTGCATTAATCAAATGTGTTTTTCTTGTATCTTTTAGATGATGATGAAGAACAGGTACGGCTACCTGGCGAGTGATTTCCAAAAGAGGACGTTGGCCCTGGAGATAGTGGCCAAAATAGCAGGCAACAGCAGCACCACCTTCACGTTCACCCAGATCATCCAACACTGATCGGACCTAAAGAGAAGGAAGAGGCCCCGGGTGAGGCGATTCTTTGCACAACATTTCCCAAGTAAGTACATGACTATTACTTGTAAGATATCCCAAAGTCCTTAGTTAGACCTCTGTTTATGAATGTCATTCTCTTCTAGTGAGCGAATGTGACGAGCAGTCCGGCCAGTGCGGGATGGATCTGGGGCGAGTGAAGGTGGTGCATCTCCAGGGCCAAAGAACGCCCCTCCTCTGTAGGTGGCTCCAAGCAGCCACTAGACCTGTCTATAGAGGAGGGGCATCAGTGGCTCACCAGGGAGCTGGCCTAGATGCAGGATCCACAACACTCCGGTATGTTTCTCTGACTGATACACACACAGGTACATGCACTGAAAACACACACTAATTTCCTGCTTCTATTCTTTTAAATGAGGAGGTAGCGGGTGGAGAGCATGGATTGGAGACACTTGAAAACCAAGCCCCTGAGGTGCATGGCGAAGTTGGGTGATGTCACACACACATTATGAAACAAATGTTGGCTTTACATAATCTGACATTATAAGTAAACATATTTTTCCTTGCTCAACAGACTCAGATCCGGTCCAGTGGCAGGCCCCAGAGAGAATGCTGGTCCCACAACCTCAGGTCGCCCACCAGCCCGGTAAGTTTGAAGTCAAATTATTTGCTTACCTATAACATAGCTTCTCCCACAGGTCTTGTAGCCTAATCCATTAGCATAATGAACTATGGCCTCATCCCTAGCCTAATCCATTAGCATAATGAACTATGGCCTCATCCCTAGCCTAAACCATTAGCATAATGAACTATGGCCTCATGCCTAGTCTAATCCATTAGCATAATTAACTATAGCCTCATCTCTAGCCTAATCCATTAGCATAATGAACTATGGCCTCATCCCTAGTCTAATCCATTAGCATAATGAACTATGGCTTCATCCCTTTGCTTGAACATTAATAAGATTTCATTCCACAGCTAGCAAACATGTATTTTCCAAAAAGTAATTATTGCTTCCTTTACACAGGAACACCACAGGATAGACTACAAGAGCTTACCGTGATGGTGTATCGGCTGGTGGGCGACATCCAGGAGCTTGCTGCTTCAATGGGGACCAGTGATGATTAAATTCCTGGGGCCTGCCACATTTGTTTTAAATTGTTGTGTTAAACAATGTTAAAAAAGTTTATAGTTGTTTACAAACTAAAATGTATAATATTTTACAATTTAAAAAAAAATAAAAAAAATTATATAAATAATAAATCTTGTTAAACTAACCCATGTTTCGTGTTTATTTTAGTTTAAGTTATAGACTGTTTAACCCTGAACAAAGGCAAAGAATCACATACAGCAGAAATAATCAATAAGGATCCCTAAATTAATAAGAGAATGAACAGCATTAGGTAAGCAAGTGAGTTAAGGTAAGCATTAAGCACAGAGAGAAGATAAAAAGTGGAACTGCAAGTGAGTTAAGGTAAGCATTAAGCCACGGGAAATGATAAAAATTGGAACCGTGAGTGAGTTAAGGTAAGCATTAAGCATGGGAGATGATAAAAAGTGGAACCGCGAGTGAGTTAAGGTAAGCATTACGACCAAACGAACATCTAAAGTGGAACTGTGAGTGAGTAAGGTAAGCATTAACCCTTTAAACGCCAGCCACGTAAAATTTACGTGGCTGCCTCCCCTGCAGTTAACCGCCAGCCACGTAAATTTTACGTGCCTGACTTTCCCCACTAATAGTAAAAAAAGTTTTTAAAAAAGTCACTTACCTGACCCCTCGTTTGATTCAGCCGGGTCTCCTCATCAAGATGGTGGTCTCCGATCGTTCATCGGACCTCCTCCGGCTGCAAGGGAATAAATACCCCCATTTCAGCTGCCTCCGGCTTTTCCTGTAAAGAAAAAAAAAAAAAAATGACATTTACTTACCTCCGTGTGCGCTGGCTCCCGCCGACCCTCCTCTTCACCTGGGGGGCCTCCGATCCCCCCAAGGTCTTTCCGATCTTCAGGAGAGAGCCTGGAAGGCTCTCTCCCCTCTGCTCTTCCAACAGTGGCCGCCATCTTGCCACTAAGCCCCACCCCTTTTGGGGGTGGGGCTATGACATCATCCCAGTCTGTCTCCCCGCCAAGCCCCGACTCTTTTGGTGGCGGGCTATGACGTCATCTCGGTCCCGATCACTGGCTTCAGCTCTCTCAGCTGTCAGATGCCGGTGATCGGTGCCGGGGAAGGAGGTGGCAGGAGATCCTCTGATCGGGTGAGCGGGTGACTTGCCAAAACCCCCAGCCCCCATTACCTGCCTCCCCAAAGGCCAGGGGGGGCAGAAGGGCCCAGGCCACTATGGCTATGTGGGCTAGTAGCCTGCAGGGCCAGGGGCCACCAGCGCCCTGTTCTACAAGCCCCCATAGCTGGTCCGGGTCAGAAACTCTGGGTAGGGGGGACCCTATGTCAATTTCTTTTTTAAATTAACCCCTTATGTCCTGTCGCCCAGCTTGTAATAAATGCTTCCAGCATTTTGTGGTGTGTGTTTTTTTTTTTTTAAGTGGACCAACACCCAGGATTTTGACTATCCTGGGTATTGGTCTTTTCCCCCGGGGCATCCCCGCTGTGTGAAACCCCCCCGATCGTCCACAATAACTCACCTCACCCGGGTCATACGGCACATGCGCGGCCGCTCGTCCGATCAGCGCGCTCAGAGCGGCTGAGTTAAGGACGTCTAAGAGACGTCTAAGCTCAGCCGCTCTGAGCGTGCTGGAGACCGCATCCCCCACTTCCCTCTAACAGGGAGCGTAAATAGCCAGCGCGGGCACGCGCCCTACTAGAGGGATAGCGGGAATGTGGCCCGCGCATGCGCCGTAGGACCGGGATTCAAGTAAGTGGTAGCGGGTGTTCTGTGGGGTGTCACACAGAGAAGCATCCCGATTTTGGATGCCCCGGGGGGAGGAAATAGAACGGTCTGGGAATCTTATAGATTCCCGGGCCGATCAGCTCTGGGTGTTGGTCCACTTTAACCCATTGTGAACTTGTAAGGAGTCCATGAGACCCCTGTTCCAGTTCACAAGGCTGGGGGGCTGTCAAGTCACCTGCGGTGAGCGGGGGATTTGCCATTAACCCCGGCCCCCCTATTACCTGCCTCCCCGAAGCCCAGGGGGGGCAGAAGGGCCCGGGCTGATTTAGGAGGTGCGGGCTTATACCTGGCAGGGTGGGGGCCACAAAAGCTGGCCCCTGTTCTACAAGCCCTGCATAGCTGATCCCCGGGCTGGTTATGCTGGGTAGGGGGGACCCCATGTCTTTTTTTATGGGAATTTTTAAGGGGTTTTTAACCCTTAAAATTAAAAAAAATGGGGATTACCCCCCCCCCCCTTGGAAGGGGAACCCCACTTCAATTTTTTTTCTTGATTTAACCATTTATAGTGTGGATTGTAGGTGTATTTTATTTTTACATGTTATAAAATGTTTTTTTAGTTTGGGGGGGTTTCTGAACAGTAACGGGGGGGGCTACCGATACATATGTGGTACCGTTGTAATCGGGAGAAATGGGGCTTTCACATGCAATATGGTTTTCTTTTGAAATAAAGGAGACAATTTTCTAAAAAAGATTTTTTTTTATTTTGTTTTGTTTAATTTACTCAAAAATATTTTAAAAAACAGTAAAAAAAAATACAAACAAGACATTTCATGTTAAAGCCTAAACTCTGCCGCAAAAAAAAAAAAAAATATCATTTTCCTGGAAATTCCTGCAAAAATCACAGTTGAGCATAGCGCAAAATGGTGAAAAATGACCCGTCAAGAGAGGGTGACAAAATCTCAAGTAGGCTGGCAGTTAAAAGGGTTAATAGAACCTATGCATGTTGGGTATCGTTCTGCTCGGGGGACCTTGCGCTGTTTTTTTTGTTTGCATATTGATATTTTAGGAAAACTCATTTTTTATTCTGCTTTATTATACATTTTTTAAGGAAACCCTGTGCGACCAAAGAATTCTTTGAGGGATTACTTTCAGAAAGATGGGCCCATTACAACATGCTGGGTACGCTTAGAAAGCTTATCATGTGTACTTTCAGGAATGTATGGTTTGTGGGGGGTATTCCAAATGTAAAGGGTTTTTTTGGCAGAAAAAGTGCAAGGTGCACACTTTGTCTGCAGAGTTGAAATTTTCAAGCAAAATTACCATTGTGAACATGCTTTACTTTTTGGTGTTTGGCAACTCTTCTTTTGACAGTACCTATGCATGTTGGGTATCGTTCTGTTCGGGGGGATGTTGCTTTTCAGATTAACTTGTTTTTTCTTGTTTGCATATAGTTTTTTTTTTAGGAAAATGTGGCTTTGATCCTGTTTTTTTTATCCATTTTTAGGGAAGCTCTGTGTAACCAAAGAATACATTGAGGGAGAACTTCCAGAAAACTGTGGCAACGTCAACAAGCCTGGTACGCCTAGAAAGCTTGAAGTGTGCATTTCCAGAGAATATATAGTTTGTGGGGGGTATTTCAAATGTAAAGGGCTGTTTTTATTAAAAAATTGCAAGGTGCACATAGCGCTTAGCATAGCTGTATTAGATCTAAAAATCTCTTAAAGTGCTGTTTCAGTTTGAGGGAGTCTCCTGGGCTGGAAAGGGTGTCTACCTATACATATGTGGTACCGTTGTAACTGGGAGAAATTGGGATTTCACACGCAATAAGATTTTATTGACAAACTTACATTTTTTATTACAAAATAAAACTAGAAATAGTAAAAAATAGATTTTTTTAATTTTTTTGCACATATTTCACCCCAAAATATTAAGAATACACTTGAAAAATGACAAACAAGACATTTCATGTTAAAGCCCAGACTTTGCTGAAAAAAACAATATATAATTTTCCTGGGAAATCCATGGAAATCCCTTCAAAAATCACAGTTGAACAAGGGGAGTGCAAAATAGTGCAAAATGGTCTGGCAACAAAGGGTGACAAAAACTCCAGGTAGGCTGGCGGTTAAAGGGTTAAGGACGGAAGAACATCTAAAGTGGAACTGCGTGTGAGTTAAGGTAAGCATTAGGCACGGGAGATGATAAAAAAGTGGAACCGCAAGTAAGTTAAGGTAAGCATTAGGCACGGGAGATGATAAAAAGTGGACCCACGAGGGAGTTAAGGTAAGCATTAAGGACGGAAGAACATCTAAAGTGGAACCGCGAGTGAGTTAAGGTAAGCATTAAGCACGGGAGATGATAAAAAGTGGAACCACGAGTGAGTTAAGGTAAGCATGGAAGCAGAAGTTAATAAGAGAAAAGTTGAGACATGAATGAGGTAAATAGCTGCGCGCATGCGTACATGCATGCAAACAGCAGATTTCCAAGAAAATGACCTTGGGAAATATATTGGGAGAAAGATGCATGCAGAATCTAACGGGACACGGAATTTTTTTGTTGGAAGCTACGTTCAAAAATGCTGAAAAACATTATACGAGGTTTACGGGGTAACGTATACGTTACCCTTGTCCTGTCGAGGATGCAACGAGAGGCAGAAAATGCCATTCTTGTTGTCGTACGCTGCTACGAATGGTAAACGGAAGGCTGCCGATGGAGGCTCTGAATCATGCTTACGCACATATGCATACGGAAAAATTGTGCAAGATACAAAGAAAGAGCCATATACGACACGGTTTTGAGGAGGCTCTGAATCAGGCCAAATGTGTTTGAGGGCTATTCAATTAATTTATTCCACTTTGGGACAGACATTATGGTAGAGTCCTCCCTCCTGTCCCTGCCCTGTTTCTATAGCTCTGGTTCTGTGTGTGTGTATGTTGCTAATTGTATGCAAGTCTATAACTTTGTCTTGGTCATTTAATGTCTGTCTTTGTATTTTATAGTTTCATTTTTTCCACTTTGGCAGCTGAGACAACATATCTCTCTCACCTCTAACATCAATACCCTAGAGACAGAACATAAAACTAATAAAGACCCCAGTAAATACCTGTAACTTATACAAACTAGACTTGCCCTGACACAAGAGCTAGGGATTTGACTATCCAAGAGTAATAAGAGAAGACACGTACAAAAGAAAATAGAAATAAAAAATGGCTAGATATTTATATCAATCTACGGGCTGAAAACTTTATTAAAAAATCATAACAGAGGGGAGATCCACATCCAGCATCCACGGAGGATAGTCAACAGGAGTTTTTTATATTCTACTCACAAATGTATAATATAGATCCCTGAAACTTTGCTAATCCATCAGAATACATAAAAAACAACCAATCCCTGCAAACCTCACCGGAAGTAAGCAAGGACCTAGATAAACTATTTACAAACCAGCAAATAATGGGCAACATAGCTAGACTAAAACCCACGAAAAGCCTAGGCAGGGGCGGACTGGAGTGAAAAAATGTCTTGGGATGTTTTTTGGTCACAGTGGCCCTGCTGTACTGTGTATACCCAGTATAGTGTGTTAATATCATATTAATATATTCATTATATATATATATTGCAGCGTAAGAAAACCTGGGATTGGTCCTTGCCTCCGGGGCAACCCCACAGATCACTGGTAAAACTTACCTGGCTGCCGATCCAATGGCACATGTGCCAATGCGTGTTGGCTAAGGGTCGAATGGATGCATGTGCATGTGCCGTTAGATTGGTAGTCAGGTAGGTTTTACTAGGGATACTGAGAAAATCCTGGGTGTTGTTCCTCTTTAAAGTGGACCTGACACCATTATCCTGGTGATGGGTCACTGCCCCAAGGGCCTTCTGATTTGAGATGTTCCGCTGTGTAAACCCCTCCCAGATTGCCCACTCCACCCACTCACTCACCTTTCCACCAGTCCCACGGCTCATGTGCAGACGTTCGTACAATCAGCACTTTACATTGTGCATACTAATACACGACATAAAGCCACTGTTTTGGACTCAGTGTTGGCATAAGGAGTGGCAGTGGCTGCATCCCTGGTTTCCCTGTGGGGTGCGTGCTACCTGCCTATCTGAATGGCAGGGAAGATTCTGTAGGGATGCTGCCATGACCCAAAATCATGGTGAGGGACCAGTGGAAAGGTAAGGGGTTCAAACAGTGGGGCATACTAAATTTGGAGGCCCTTGTGCCTTTTAAACTCTAGGGTCAGGTGCAGTGGTGTAATGGTCCACTTTAAGCAGTCAAAACATGGGTTTTGGTTTATGAAAAACAATTAAGGCTAAGTGCAAAACGGGAGGAAGCAGGTAGGACCTTTTCTGGATCTCTATGTAGAAGTAGGAGTTTACACATTACAGAAAAAAGTTTTTCAGTGAGAAGGACAGAAAAATTTGACTTACTTTTTTAAATGTGCTTGAGGTGGTGTCCCTGAAAGAGTTAATCCCCAGCACATCAGATTCACAGCACCCTGCTGCTAATCCAGGGATGACATGGTCAGGTGATTGAGAGGGAGAGAGGGCAGATTCCAGCTGCCACTGCTCTGCCCAGCACTTCTCAGCATGCCTCTGACTTTCATCCTCACTGCCTTCATGCTGCCTGCCCCTTCACCTCTCCCCACGTGTTCTCCCCTGCTTGGTGCTGAACTTTATGCTCCTTTCTGTGCTGCAAGCGCCAGCCCTGGCCTCTGACCTGGCCGGAACTAATGCTGCTTCCTGTGTTGCAGTCTGGCTATCATAGATGTGCCTAAAGCCACAAGATGGACTCTGCTGCAGAACACATAGCAGGACCTGGAGCAGCCCAGCAAGGTAAACGGAGGCCCACCAATGTGGAACTAGCCATGGCCTATAGGGATTTGTCCTATTATGCCCTTATGCCAGTCCACCCTCTGCCCCACGCATTTATGGCCTCCTGGTAGAATACTATAAAGTCTTTAGTGAATCATCTCCACATAGCTTTAGCAATGGCCAAACACCAGAGACTGTGCTTACCTGAACAATCATATCACTGACACTGCTGTTATAAAGTTTATCCACAAATCTGACAAAAATCCTTCCTAATGGAGTCGATTCAGAGCCCAGTTGAGAAAACTCACTTCTTTTTTAGGAGAGAAAAATGCCGTTCACTTTTATTGTCTACTGGGTGTAAATTTTCACCTGGCTCTAAATCAGCCCCAGGGTAGTAATGAAAGTGAATGGTAGTTTTCCACTAAAAAAAGGAGTGCGTTTTCTCACCTGGCTCTGAAACAACCCCTAGTATAAATTACCAATCTTACATTTAAATCCTGATTTAAAATGTATGCCACCCTTATTCTAAACCAACTCGAACCTGTACTAAACTCCATTATCTCACCAACCCAAGCAGGCTTTATGCCTGGATGAGCAAACAATTCTAGCACCAAAACTGCCATCAGTCAGATAGCTAAGAGCAAAGCTCTTGAATGTTGAAAAAGCATTCGATTGGGTCTTCTGGTAGTTTTGGAAGGCTTCCTAAAACAATTCAGGTTTGGACATAACATTCTGAAATAAAGTTAGATCTCTTTATACAATTTAATCAGACATGGATAAGAAATAGGACAAGGCAGGGGTGCCCCTGGAGAGATTCCATCAACATCCCGTCCAGGTCGTACAAGCCAGGTCGGTACGACTAAGGGCTTTTTTAAGCCCGAAAAGTGTCATCTGGCTCATGGGGAAGCCTTCACTTTCTCTTTCCTCTGGTGATCATCTTTTAAATAATAGATTAAAAGCTACATTTTAAAGTGAACCAACGCCCTGCAGGATCCTTATTTCTTATAGATTCTTATAGATTCCTGGGCTGATCCAATCCCTCCCCGCGGGGCATCCAAAATCGGGATGCCCCGCTGTGTGAAACCCCCTAGGACGCCCGCAAACCTTACCTGAATTCCGGTCCAACTTCACATGCACGGACCACAACCGCATCTTGTGCTTCTCTCTAGCAGGGCATATATAAATGGCCGGCGCGGGCGCGCTCCCTGTTAGAGGAAAGCATGAGATGTGGCCGCCAGCATGCTCGGAGCCGCTGAGTTAAGACATCGCTTTGACGTGCATAACTCAGCGGCTCCTAGTGCGCTGATTGGACGAGCGGCTGCGCATGTGCCGTAGGAGCGGGGTGAGTTGAAGCTCGCGATCTGGGGGGTTTCAAATAGCGGGGCACCCCAAGTGGACCAAAACCCAGGATAGCCAAAATCCTGGGTGTTGGTCCACTTTAATCGCTGGATGGGATGGTACTTCCCTCTGTGCGCTATCCTGCAACAACAGCGTTAGGAGTGAGCCGCTAGACATTGTGTTTATAGATAAGCTAATTTTTAAAAAAATGCTATTAAAAACAGCTATTTCTGGCCTACCGAGAGCCTCAATAGGGTTGTAGAACATTTTGCCTTGCTGTAACATGCATAGCATGCGTGCAGGGTTAGTAAAATAATACTGTAATAAAGTATGACATGCAGATCAGAGGCATCGCTATTAGAATCGCTGTCACAGAGCGGCCCAATGACAGGGCCTTGCGGTGGCATCAGCATGAGGAGAACATATAAAAATTTTGGCCACATATATGTTATCCTAAGAATAATTTTAAAAGTTAAGGTTTACAATAATTACTTGTGGTCTGATGCGGAGGAATGTCTGTAACTGGAGAACAGTGTCTTAAATCTGTTTTGCACTATCCATATTTGTGAAGCCACCGTGATCAATCTACTCTGATGCATCAGGCATTGGTGGATGGAAATCTTGGCAGATCCATGCCTGATTCATGTTCACAAAGGTCTCTCCATAGTTACACGCCTGCTTTTGTTGTCCAAAAAAACAGTTTTAAAGCGCACTGGAGCACATTGAACTGCCCTCATCAGTGCATACCACATACATACATCTAAGAGTTGTACCAATTTGTTCTTGTTAAAGTCTTCAGGGCCAATTTACTGTGAAATGCCAGACATAGTTACACACCTGCTGCTGTTGTTGACAAATCCTGTTTTAAGCATAGTGTATCATATTGTCTTCCTGTCATATACCCATTAAGTATGTCAGGCAGAGAAGTGCCAGGACAGGCACAGAGGAGAGCAGAAGAGGGCGCAGCGATCGGCCTGATCTCCCGGTATCAGCTAGCAGTCGTGTTTCGACCAGCAATCCATCTGCCGTCATTGATTGGTTAACACGGTCATCCACTTCATCACAAGTGACATCTGACACCACCCAGTCAACGGTTGGTGGCTTCCTCAGACACAACCCTCACTTGGCATGGCCCAGGAGCAGTCCCTGTTCTCCCATTGCCTCTGTCCTATGCTGTTCCCTCTCCCAGCGAAGTATCTTATGCTTTGGGTTCAGCTCCAGTATTCAGTGAGGACGATCTGATAGAGGACAGTAAGCAGCTACTGCCCAGCCAAGAAGTGGAGGAGACACTCGCCGCTTCCTCCACTAGGAAGAAAGCAGTACCAGCCCTGCACAATTTTGTTGAACAGAAGGTGGGATAGTCGTTGAGCCTGTCAGTGTGTATCAAAGTAAACAACAGCGCAGATGTGTGGAGCTGTAACTACGGTCAGGGACAATACATGTCCTTTACGGCCCACTGGTTGAATTAGGTTCCTGCACAGCCACAACAGGTCACGCCACTTCCACTTCCAAGCTCTCAGGCCGTTGTTCCTGTGACAGTGTGCGTATCCGCCTCCTCATCCTTCACCGTTTCCTCAGCCTCCACTGCACGGACAAGTCTCAGTGCCCCACCAGCCTGTTCTTTATATGGTTTGCCTTGGCGAGTCACACAGGGGAGCAACTGATAAAATTCAATAATCAAGAAATCAAATCATGGCTTACTCCACATAAACTGCAAATGGAAACCATGATGACCGACAATGGTAAGAACATCTTGTCTGCACTGCAACAAGGAAGCCTGAGCCATGCTCCCTGCATGTCATATGTGTGCAATCTAATTGTTTGTTTTTGGTTATTGTAGGCGATTCTGGCTACCCCCTGCTCCCATGGCCTATTCTGCGGCCACAAAGCCAGGCCCACCCTTCCGCCAACCGGGCACACAGGAAGACGAGGGCCATAGTGGAGCATGCCTTTGGCCTGCTGAAGTCACGCTTCCGGTGCTTGGATCACACAGGGGGAGGGGGCCCTGCAGTACCTCCCAGAGAAAGTGTTAAAGATAATAGTGGCATGCATGGTACTGCATCATTTTGCCATCCTGCAGAAGGTCCCCTGATATATGGATCTCTCCCCATCTCCACCTACACTGGACATTCCACATGTTTATGGGGGCACCCAGAGTGCCTCTGGCCTGGCGGTCAGGAATCACCTTGTCTCATCTCATTTTATCTCCATTTAGTTCTTTTTATTTACCCCAGTGTATTTTTTGTGGTGTATCTATGTTTATGTGTATTTATTGAATGTCGTTTGATGCAATTATTTTTATTGTGATGCGGCAATTATTACATCATAGTATGTATTGCACATAGTGGCACAAACATGATAGGCTAACCAAATTATTGTTATTAGCATTTTTTCCACTTAACCAAAAATCAAAATATGTTTAAACATTTGTTGTTGTGGTTGCCCATGCAAGGCTGCTGGTTGTGCGGATAGTGCATATGCAAGTGGCCAACATTTACTGCTCACCCATCCCAGTCAACTAACACCAAGAGTGGTAAACCAAAGCACAGCAGTGGGAGGCCAGACAGTAGGCCCAACACTGCTAGCTCCAGACATAGGTGCTGCCCATAGCCCAACATGTACCAAGAGTCTGAAGAAAAACAACGGGTAGATTAAGGGAAAACTCATTAGGCCCACAACAAACCCCTCTCCCACTGGAGTGTAGCAGGACAGCTCTATCCCAGAGAAGCCCATATCACCCTCACCATCCACTCGTGCTACATCATGGCCCACCCAGTACAACACTCCCAGACCACAACCTAGCCCTGTGGCGTGAAACTACACTATTACAGATAAACATATTTTACATTATTGGTATTGTGCCTGGCTCCCAAAGTATGTATGTTGTCTGGCTTGTTGTATTGCCACCAGCTGGGACAGGTAATGATTGAGCAAATGCAGCATAGACGTTTGATGTTGTTTTTTTATGAGGCTGATGGCACATCCTCCTCAAGATCTTGAATGTCACCCAGTAGTGGTGGTGTCTGTGGGAGGAACACAAGACCATTAGATGTTTGTTCAGAGATACACCCATTAAATCTTTAATTTTAATCTGCCTGTGGCATCTGTATCATTACACTTACCATATCAAAATCTTCATTTGATGCACTCCTTGAGTAGGCAGTTCTTGAGGTACTGGCAGCAGTACCTGGTGGTTAGTGTTCCTGGGTGTTCATGTGTGAATTTTTGTTTTTTTCTGCAATGATAAGGGCAGACAAGATTAATCTAGACACATACCTTGTGTGCATAAATGTATGTTTAGCATTAGACAAAATAAAATACACTTCGTTAATGATGTCATTCTATTGGCATTTGAAGGTCCAAGAACAACACCTAGGGCATGATGACATGACCAACTTGGCAATAGTAAAGAGTGATAGGTTTTAGGATCTAAAGGACACCAAACCTAATATACACTTACCAAATGCAGCAGCATTGCGGTTAGAATCCACAGTCTCTGGCAATCCATGGAGTTGCAGATTTACAAGTCCATATACAATTGCCTCTGCCGGTGTTAAAGGGAGTTTCATGGGTACTCCACCTCTGGATTGAAACCTTAAAGAAAACAATGCCACAATCAATGATTACCTGTGTTGCTTGCGCTTGTTGATTTTTTGGCGCACAGCATATTTGAGGTCAGAAAGTTTGCATTGAACCTGATCAATATCCTTTTTTTCGTGGCCAGCATTATTGACTTGGCCTGTGATGGCCTCCCAGATATGGGTTCGCACAGATTTAGATGCTCCGCGAGAAGTTTGGCCATAAAGTTGATGGAAATGGCCTGATACAGCAGTGGCCAAAGCTAGGCATTGTGCATCACTAAATCTACTACTGAGAGTTCCCTGCCGCAGGTTTCTTCCCACTAAACTTTGGCTGACATCTCCCTGGGTGCTTGCTGCAATGGGGGACATGTGGCCCTGGGGTGTTGTGGATGAATCAGAGTGTGTGGATATTTGTGTGGCCAAAGATTCCACAGGGCTAGGTTGTGGGCTAAGGGTGTTGTTCTTGGTGGCTTATGAAGATGCAGGAGTGGTTGGTGTGGGTGATAGAGGGTTCTCCAGGATGCTGTGCTCCTGTAGTAGAGGGGGTGGTTGGTGGTCTAATATTTTTCCCTTACCCTTCCCTTTGTTATTCCTCTGACTCTTGGTATCTTTTTAGCCATGGGTCTAGGGCTAGTGCTGCTTGGGCAACTATTTGCGTGCCCTCTGCTGTCCTTTACTATAACACTTTTGGTGGATGAGCTATTTGCATGACGTTGACTACACCTGGTGCTAGCAGTTCTGGTCCTACTGGATGGCCTCCCACTGCTCTGCTTAACATTCCCACTCTTGGTGCTTGGCTGGGATGGGTGATCACTGAGTGTAGGGTTGCTACTTCTTGCTGCCTCTTCTGGATGTACGTTCGGGCATAGGCACATGATTATGGCATCCAAGGCGAGAGCTTGCAGGCTGCGCTGCATTAGAATGCTTTCGGCTATTGTGAGTGCGTTTCTTGCCGGTCATGTTGCATTTCTGTTTTTCAACAAAGATGTATGGTGGCGGAACCGGATCCAAACAAACTACTTATATACCTTCCCCCTATGTCACCGCAACTGCCCATGCACCGAGGCCTGAGCGCATGGCAGCTTCCAGAGGCCGCTGGGGCACGTAAGATGACGTATAGCTCTGGATAAAGATGGTACCCTCGGTCTTCACCCGCGAGCAGCAAGAGACGATCATGCGCATAAGTAGCCGATTCCTAGCAATAGAACATGGTGTTTCACCCCAAAATATTAAGAATACACTTGAAAAATGACAAACAAGACATTTCATGTTAAAGCCCAGACTTTGCTGAAAAAAACAATATATAATTTTCCTGGGAAATCCATGGAAATCCCTTCAAAAATCACAGTTGAACAAGGGGAGTGCAAAATAGTGCAAAATGGTCTGGCAACAAAGGGTGACAAAAACTCCAGGTAGGCTGGCGGTTAAAGGGTTAAGGACGGAAGAACATCTAAAGTGGAACTGCGTGTGAGTTAAGGTAAGTATTAGACACGGGAGATGATAAAAAGTTGAACCACGAGGGAGTTAAGGTAAGCATTAAGGACGGAAGAACATCTAAAGTGGAACCGCGAGTGAGTTAAGGTAAGCATTAAGCACGGGAGATGATAAAAAGTGGAACCACGAGTGAGTTAAGGTAAGCATGGAAGCAGAAGTTAATAAGAGAAAAGTTGAGACATGAATGAGGTAAATAGCTGCGCGCATGCGTACATGCATGCAAACATAGCAGATTTCCAAGAAAATGACCTTGGGACGTATATTGGGAGAAAGATGCATGCAGAATCTAACGGGACACGGAATTTTTTTGTTGGAAGCTACGTTCAAAAACGCTGAAAAACGTTATACGAGGTTTACGGGGTAACGTATACGTTACCCTCGTCCTGTCGAGGATGCAACGAGAGGCAGAAAATGCCATTCTTGTTGGCGTACTCTGCTACGAACGGTAAACGGAAGGTTGCCGATGGAGGCTCTGAATCATGCTTACGCACATATGCATACGGAAAAATTGTGTAAGATACAAAGAAAGAGCCATATACGACACAGTTTTGGGGAGGCTCTGAATCAGGCCAAATGTGTTTGAGGGCTATCCAATTAATTTATTCCACTTTGGGACAGACATTATGGTAGAGTCCTTCCTCCTGTCCCTGCCCTGTTTCTATAGCTCTGGTTCTGTGTGTGTGTATGTTGCTAATTGTATGCAAGTCTATAACTTTGTCTTGGTCATTTAATGTCTGTCTTTGTATTTTATAGTTTCATTTTTTCCACTTTGGCAGCTGAGACAACATAACTCTCTCTCACCTCTAACATCAATACCCTAGAGACAGAACATAAAACTAATAAAGACCCCAGTAAATACCTGTAACTTATACAAACTAGACTTGCCCTGACACAAGAGCTAGGGATTTGACTATCCAAGAGTAATAAGAGAAGACACGTACAAAAGAAAATAGAAATAAAAAATGGCTAGATATTTATATCAATCTACGGGCTGAAAACTTTATTGAAAAATCATAACAGAGGGGAGATCCAAATCCAGCATCCACGGAGGATAGTCAACAGGAGTTTTTTATATTCTACTCACAAATGTATAATATAGATCCCTGAAACTTTGCTAATCTATCAGAATACATAAAAAACAACCAATCCCTGCAAACCTCACCGGAAGTAAACAAGGACCAAGATAAACTATTTACAAACCAGCAAATAATGGGCAACATAGCTAGACTAAAACCCACGAAAAGCCTAGGCAGGGGCGGACTGGAGTGAAAAAATGTCTTGGGACGTTTTTTGGTCACAGTGGCCCTGCTGTACTGCGTATACCCAGTATAGTGTGTTAATATCATATTAATATATTCATTATATATATATATTGCAGCGTAAGAAAACCTGGGATTGGTCCTTGCCTCCGGGGCAACCCCACAGATCACTGGTAAAACTTACCTGGCTGCCGATCCAGTGGCACATGTGCCAATGCGTGTTGGCTAAGGGTCGAATGGATGCATGTGCATGTGCCATTAGATTGGTAGTCAGGTAGGTTTTACTAGGGATACTGAGAAAATCCTGGGTGTTGTTCCTCTTTAAAGTGGACCTGACACCATTATCCTGGTGATGGGTCACTGCCCCAAGGGCCTTCTGATTTGAGATGTTCCGCTGTGTAAACCCCCCCCAGATTGCCCACTCCACCCACTCACTCACCTTTCCACCAGTCCCACGGCTCATGTGCAGACGTTCGTACAATCAGCACTTTACATTGTGCATACTAATACACGACATAAAGCCACTGGTTTGGACTCAGTGTTGGCATGAGTGGCAGTGGCTGCATCCCTGGTTTCCCTGTGGGGTGCGTGCTACCTGCCTATCTGAATGGCAGGGAAGATTCTGTAGGGATGCGGCCATGACCCACAATCATGGTGAGGGACCAGTGGAAAGGTAAGGGGTTCAAACAGTGGGGCATACTAAATTTGGAGGCCCTTGTGCCTTTTAAACTCTAGGGCCAGGTGCAGTGGTGTAATGGTCCACTTTAAGCAGTCAAAACATGGGTTTTGGTTTATGAAAAACAATTAAGGCTAAGTGCAAAACGGGAGGAAGCAGGTAGGACCTTTTCTGGATCTCTGTGTAGAAGTAGGAGTTTACACATTACAGAAAAAGGTTTTTCAGTGAGAAGGACAGAAAAATTTGGCTTACTTTTTTAAATGTGCTTGAGGTGGTGTCCCTGAAAGAGTTAATCCCCAGCACATCAGATTCACAGCACCCTGCTGCTAATCCAGGGATGACATGGTCGGGTGATTGAGAGGGAGAGAGGGCAGACTCTGACCAGTTGGACCAGATTCCAGCTGCCACTGCTCTGCCCAGCACTTCTCAGCATGCCTCTGACTTTCATCCTCACTGCCTTCATGCTGCCTGCCCCTTCACCTCTCCCCACGTGTTCTCCCCTGCTTGCTGCTGAACTTTATGCTCCTGGCCTCTGACCTGGCCGGAACTAATGCTGCTTCCTGTGTTGCAGTCTGGCTATCATAGATGTGCCTAAAGCCACAAGATGGACTCTGCTGCAGAACACATAGCAGGACCTGGAGCAGCCCAGCAAGGTAAACGGAGGCCCACCAATGTGGAACTAGCCATGGCCTATAGGGATTTGTCCTATTATGCCCTTATGCCAGTCCACCCTCTGCCCCACGCATTTATGGCCTCCTGGTAGAATACTATAAAGTCTTTAGTGAATCATCTCCACATAGCTTTAGCAATGGCCAAACACCAGAGACTGTGCTTACCTGAACAATCATATCACTAACACTGCTGTTATAAAGTTTATCCACAAATCTGACAAAAATCCTTCCTAATGGAGTCGATTCAGAGCCCAGTTGAGAAAACTCACTTCTTTTTTAGGAGAGAAAAGTGCCATTCACTTTTATTGTCTACTGGGTGTAAATTTTCACCTGGCTCTAAATCAGCCCCAGGGTAGTAATGAAAGTGAATGGTAGTTTTCCACTAAAAAAAGGAGTGCGTTTTCTCACCTGGCTCTGAAACGACCCCATGTATAAATTACCAATCTGATTTAAAATGTATGCCACCCTTATTCTAAACCAACTCGAACCTGTACTAAACTCCATTATCTCACCAACCCAAGCAGGCTTTATGCCTGGATGAGCAAACAATTCTAGCACCAAAACTGCCATCAGTCAGATAGCTAAGAGCAAAGCTCTTGAATGTTGAAAAAGCATTCGATTGGGTCTTCTGGTAGTTTTGGAAGGCTTCCTAAAACAATTCAGGTTTGGACATAACATTCTGAAATAAAGTTAGATCTCTTTATACAATTTATTCAGACATGGATAAGAAATAGGACAAGGCAGGGGTGCCCCTGGAGAGATTCCATCAACATCCCGTCCAGGTCGTATAATCCAGGTCGGTACGACTAAGGGCTTTTTTAAGCCCGAAAAGTGTCATCTGGCTCATGGGGAAGCCTTCATTTTCTCTTTCCTCTGGTGATCATCTTTTAAATAATAGATTAAAAGCTACATTTTAAAGTGAACCAACGCCCTGCAGGATCCTTATTTCTTATAGATTCTTATAGATTCCCGGGCTGATCCAATCCCTCCCCGCAGGGCATCCAAAATTGGGATGCCCCGCTGTGTGAAACCCCCTAGGACGCCCGCAAACCTTACCTGAATCCCGGTCCAACTTCACATGCGCGGGCCACAACCGCATCTTGTGCTTCTCTCTAGCAGGGCATATATAAATGGCCGGCGCGGGCGCGCTCCCTGTTGGAGGAAAGCACGAGATGTGGCCGCCAGCATGCTCGGAGCCCCTGAGTTAAGACATCGCTTTGACGTGCATAACTCAGCGGCTCCTAGTGCGCTGATTGGACGAGCGGCTGCGCATGTGCCGTAGGAGCGGGGTGAGTTGAAACTCGCGATCTGGGGTTTCACATAGCGGTGCACCCCAAGTGGACCAAAACCCAGGATAGTCAAAATCCTGGGTGTTGGTCCACTTTAATCGCTGGATGGGATGGTACTAGTGTGGGAGACCATACTCCCCTCTGTGCGCTATCCTGCAACAACAGCGTTAGGAGTGAGCCGCTAGACATTGTGTTTATAGATAAGCTAATTTTTAAAAAAATGCTATTAAAAACAGCTATTTCTGGCCTACCGAGAGCCTCAATAGGGTTGTAGAACATTTTGCCTTGCTGTAACATGCATAGCATGCGTGCAGGGTTAGTAAAATAATACTGTAATAAAGTATGACATGCAGATCAGAGGCATCGCTATTAGAATCGCTGTCACAGAGCGGCCCAATGACAGGGCCTTGCGGTGGCATCAGCATGAGGAGAACATATAAAAATTTTGGCCACATATATGTTATCCTAAGAATAATTTTAAAAGTTAAGGTTTACAATAATTACTTGTGGTCTGATGCGGAGGAATGTCTGTAACTGGAGAACAGCGTCTTAAATCTGTTTTGCACTATCCATATTTGTGAAGCCACCGTGATCAATCTACTCTGATGCATCAGGCATTGGTGGATGGAAATCTTGGCAGATCCATGCCTGATTCATGTTCACAAAGGTCTCTCCATAGTTACACGCCTGCTTTTGTTGTCCAAAAACAGTTTTAAAGCGCACTGGAGCACATTAAACTGCCCTCATCAGTGCATACCACATACATACATCTAAGGGTTGTACCAATTTGTTCTTGTTAAAGTCTTCAGGGCCAATTTACTGTGAAATGCCAGACATAGTTACACACCTGCTGCTGTTGTTGACAAATCCTGTTTTAAGCATAGTGTATCATATTGTCTTCCTGTCATATACCCATTAAGTATGTCAGGCAGAGAAGTGCCAGGACAGGCACAGAAGAGTGGCAGAAGAGGGCGCAGCGATCGGCCTGATCTCCCGGTATCAGCTAGCAGTCGTGTTTCGACCAGCAATCCATCTGCCGTCATTGATTGGTTAACACGGTCATCCACTTCATCACAAGTGACATCTGACACCACCCAGTCAACTGTTGGTGGCTTCCTCAGACACAACCCTCACTTGGCATGGCCCAGGAGCGGTCCCTGTTCTCCCATTGCCTCTGTCCTATGCTGTTCCCTCTCCCAGCGAAGTATCTTATGCTTTAGGTTCAGCTCCAGTATTCAGTGAGGACGATCTGATAGAGGACAGTCAGCAGCTACTGCCCAGCCAAGAAGTGGAGGAGACACTCGCCGCTTCCTCCACTAGGAAGAAAGCAGTACCAGCCCTGCGCAATTTTGTTGAACAGAAGGTGGGATAGTCGTTGAGCCTGTCAGTGTGTATCAAAGTAAACAACAGCGCAGATGTATGGAGCTGTAACTACGGTCAGGGACAATACATGTCCTTTACGGCCCACTGGTTGAATTAGGTTCCTGCACAGCCACAACAGGTCACGCCACTTCCACTTCCAAGCTCTCAGGCCGTTGTTCCTGTGACAGTGTGCCTCCTCATCCTTCACCGTTTCCTCAGCCTCCACTGCACGGACAAGTCTCAGTGCCCCACCAGCCTACCACGTGCTGTTCTTTATATGGTTTGCCTTGGCGAGTCACACAGGGGAGCAACTGATAAAATTCAATAATCAAGAAATCAAATCATGGCTTACTCCACATAAACTGCAAATGGGAACCATGATGACCGACAACGGTAAGAACATCTTGTCTGCACTGCAACAAGGAAGCCTGAGCCATGCTCCCTGCATGTCATATGTGTGCAATCTAATTGTTTGTTTTTGGTTATTGTAGGCGATTCTGGCTACCCCCTGCTCCCATGGCCTATTCTGTGGCCACAAATCCAGGCCCACGCTTCCGCCAACCGGGCACACAGGAAGACGAGGGCCATAGTGGAGCATGCCTTTGGCCTGCTGAAGTCACGCTTCCGGTGCTTGGATCACACAGGGGGAGGGGGCCCTGCAGTACCTCCCAGAGAAAGTGTTAAAGATAATAGTGGCATGCATGGTACTGCATCATTTTGCCATCCTGCAGAAGGTCCCCTGATATATGGATCTCTCCCCATCTCCACCTACACTGGACATTCCACAATCTGGTTATGGGGGCACCCAGAGTGCCTCTGGCCTGGCGGTCAGGAATCACCTTGTCTCATTTTATCTCCATTTAGTTCTTTTTATTTACCCCAGTGTATTTTTTGTGGTGTATCTATGTTTATGTGTATTTATTGAATGTCATTTGATGCAAGGCTTGCCTATTGACATTGATTATGTCAAATTAAACAGAAAGAGCAAGTCATACATTTGCAATTATTTTTATTGTGATGCAGCAATTATTACATCATAGTATGTATTGCACATAGTGGCACAAACATGATAGGGTAACCAAATTATTGTTATTAGCATTTTTTCCACTTAACCAAAAATCAAAATATGTTTAAACATTTGTTGTTGTGGTTGCCCATGCAAGGCTGCTGGTTGTGCGAATAGTGCATATGCAAGTGGCCAACATTCAATGCTCACCCATCCCAGTCAACTAACACCAAGAGTGGTAAACCAAAGCACAGCAGTGGGAGGCCAGACAGTAGGCCCAACACTGCTAGCTCCAGACATACGTGCTGCCCATAGCCCAACATGTACCAAGAGTCTGAAGAAAAACAACGGGTAGATTAAGGGAAAACTCATTAGGCCCACAACAAACCCCTCTCCCACTGGAGTGTAGCAGGACAGCTCTATCCCGGAGAAGCCCATATCACCCTCACCATCCACTCGTGCTACATCATGGCCCACCCAGTACAACACTCCCAGACCACAATCTAGCCCTGTGGCGTGAAACTACACTATTACAGATAAACATATTTTACATTATTGGTATTGTGTCTGGCTCCCAAAGTATGTATGTTGTCTGGCTTGTTGTATTGCCACCAGCTGGGACAGGTTATGATTGAGCAAATGCAGCATAGACGTTTGATGTTGTTTTTTTATGAGGTTGATGGCACATCCTCCTCAAGATCTTGAATGTCACCCAGTAGTGGTGGTGTCTGTGGGAGGAACACAAGACCATTAGATGTTTGTTCAGAGATACACCCATTAAATCTTTAATTTTAATCTGCCTGTGGCATCTGTATCATTACACTTACCATATCAAAATCTTCATTTGATGCACTCCTTGAGTAGGCAGTTCTTGAGGTACTGGCAGCAGTACCTGGTGGTTAGTGTTCCTGGGTGTTCATGTGTGAATTTTTGTTTTTTTCTGCAATGATAAGGGCAGACAAGATTAATCTAGACACATACCTTGTGTGCATAAATGTATGTTTAGCATTAGACAAAATAAAATACACTTCGTTAATGATGTCATTCTATTGGCATTTGAAGGTCCAAGAACAACACCTAGGGCATGATGACATGACCAACTTGGCAATAGTAAAGAGTGATAGGTTTTAGGATCTAAAGGACACCAAACCTAATATACACTTACCAAATGCAGCAGCATTGCGGTTAGAATCCACAGTCTCTGGCAATCCATGGAGTTGCAGATTTACAAGTCCATATACAATTGCCTCTGCCGGTGTTAAAGGGAGTTTCATGGGTACTCCACCTCTGGATTGAAACCTTAAAGAAAACAATGCCACAATCAATGATTACCTGTGTTGCTTGCACTTGTTGATTTTTTGGCGCACAGCATATTTGAGGTCAGAAAGTTTGCATTGAACCTGATCAATATCCTTTTTTTCGTGGCCAGCATTATTGACTTGGCCTGTGATGGCCTCCCAGATATGGGTTCGCACAGATTTAGATGCTCCGCGAGAAGTTTGGCCATAAAGTTGATGGAAATGGCCTGATACAGCAGTGGCCAAAGCTAGGCATTGTGCATCACTAAATCTACTACTGAGAGTTCCCTGCTGCAGGTTTCTTCCCACTAAACTTTGGCTGACATCTCCCTGGGTGCTTGCTGCAATGGGGGACATGTGGCCCTGGGGTGTTGTGGATGAATCAGAGTGTGTGGATATTTGTGTGGCCAAAGATTCCACAGGGCTAGGTTGTGGGCTAAGGGTGTTGTTCTGGGTGGCTTATGAAGATGCAGGAGTGGTTGGTGTGGGTGATAGAGGGTTCTCCAGGATTGAGATGCCCTGCTGTGCTCCTGTAGTAGAGGGGGTGGTTGGTGGTCTAATATTTTTCCCTTACCCTTCCCTTTGTTATTCCTCTGACTCTTGGTATCTTTTTAGCCATGGGTCTAGGGCTAGTGCTGCTTGGGCGACTATTTGCGTGCCCTCTGCTGTCCTTTACTATAACACTTTTGGTGGATGAGCTATTTGCATGACGTTGACTACACCTGGTGATAGCAGTTCTGGTCCTACTGGATGGCCTCCCACTGCTCTGCTTAACATTCCCACTCTTGGTGCTTGGCTGGGATGGGTGATCACTGAGTGTAGGGTTGCTACTTCTTGCTGCCTCTTCTGGATGTACGTTCGGGCATAGGCACATGATTATGGCATCCAAGGCGAGAGCTTCCAGGCTGCGCTGCATTAGAATGCTTTCGGCTATTGTGAGTGCGTTTCTTGCCGGTCATGTTGCATTTCTGTTTTTCAACAAAGATGTATGGTGGCGGAACCGGATCCAAACAAACTACTTATATACCTTCCCCCTATGTCACCGCATCTGCCCATGCACCGAGGCCTGAGCGCATGGCAGCTTCCAGAGGCTGCTGGGGCACGTAAGATGACGTATAGCTCTGGATAAAGATGGTACCCTCGGTCTTCACCCGCGAGCAGCAAGAGACGATCATGCGCATAAGTAGCCGATTCCTAGCAATAGAACATGGTGTTTCACCCCAAAATATTAAGAATACACTTGAAAAATGACAAACAAGACATTTCATGTTAAAGCCCAGACTTTGCTGAAAAAAACAATATATAATGTTCCTGGGAAATCCATGGAAATCCCTTCAAAAATCACAGTTGAACAAGGGAAGTGCAAAATAGTGCAAAATGGTCTGGCAACAAAGGGTGACAAAAACTCCAGGTAGGCTGGCGGTTAAAGGGTTAAGGACGGAAGAACATCTAAAGTGGAACTGCGTGTGAGTTAAGGTAAGCATTAGGCACGGGAGATGATAAAAAGTGGAACCGCGAGTGAGTTAAGGTAAGCATTAAGCACGGGAGATGATAAAAAGTGGAACCACGAGTGAGTTAAGGTAAGCATGGAAGCAGAAGTTAATAAGAGAAAAGTTGAGACATGAATGAGGTAAATAGCTGCGCGCATGCGTATATGCATGCAAACATAGCAGATTTCCAAGAAAATGACCTTGGGACGTATATTGGGAGAAAGATGCATGCAGAATCTAACGGGACACTGAATTTTTTTGTTGGAAGCTACGTTCAAAAACGCTGAAAAACGTTATACGAGGTTTACGGGATAACGTATACGTTACCCTCGTCCTGTCGAGGATGCAACGAGAGGCAGAAAATGCCATTCTTGTTGGCGTACGCTGCTACGAACGGTAAACGGAAGGTTGCCGAGGGAGGCTCTGAATCATGCTTACGCACATATGCATACGGAAAAATTGTGTAAGATACAAAGAAAGAGCCATATACGACACGGTTTTGAGGAGGCTCTGAATCAGGCCAAATGTGTTTGAGGGCTATCCAATTAATTTATTCCACTTTGGGACAGACATTCCTCCTGTCCCTGCCCTGTTTCTATAGCTCTGGTTCTGTGTGTGTGTATGTTGCTAATTGTATGCAAGTCTATAACTTTGTCTTGGTCATTTAATGTCTGTCTTTGTATTTTATAGTTTCATTTTTTCCACTTTGGCAGCTGAGACAACATATCTCTCTCTCACCTCTAATATCAATACCCTAGAGACAGAACATAAAACTAATAAAGACCCCAGTAAATACCTGTAACTTATACAAACTAGACTTGCCCTGACACAAGAGCTAGGGATTTGACTATCCAAGAGAGATCCAATCCAATAAGAGAAGACACGTACAAAAGAAAATAGAAATAAAAAATGGCTAGATATTTATATCAATCTACGGGCTGAAAACTTTATTGAAAAATCATAACAGAGGGGAGATCCACATCCAGCATCCACGGAGGATAGTCAACAGGAGTTTTTTATATTCTACTCACAAATGTATAATATAGATCCCTGAAACTTTGCTAATCCATTAGAATACATAAAAAACAACCAATCCCTGCAAACCTCACCGGAAGTAAGCAAGGACCTAGATAAACTATTTACAAACCAGCAAATAATGGGCAACATAGCTAGACTAAAACCCACGAAAAGCCTAGGCAGGGGCGGACTGGAGTGAAAAAATGTCTTGGGACGATTTTTGGTCACAGTGGCCCTGCTGTACTGTGTATACCCAGTATAGTGTGTTAATATCATATTATTATATTCATTATATATATATATTGCAGCGTAAGAAAACCTGGGATTGGTCCTTGCCTCCGGGGCAACCCCACAGATCACTGGTAAAACTTACCTGGCTGCCGATCACTGCAGCTCACATTGATGGTTTAAAATAGAGAGCAGTTGCGCCCCCCGGTGTCTAAAATATGCATATGGCCTGAACCTAGTGTTTTTAACTTGGTTTTAATTCTAATTACAATAAAATGATTTGATCTTTTGATACTATTTGAGTGCAAGAGTAAGTCTCTTTTTGGGGGAACATAAGGGTGTTTTAGGGGTCACCCTGTCTGGAATCTTGTGAAGCTTTGGGCATTAACCCCACAAGAGCAGTGCACCTACATTGACATTTATCAGTGCTGCCCACATTTTCCTGCCCTTGCCCATAGGGCATCAATTAGCATATATATATTGCAGCGTAAGAAAACCTGGGATTGGTCCTTGCCTCCGGGGCAACCCCACAGATCACTGGTAAAACTTACCTGGCTGCCGATCCAATGGCACATGTGCCAATGCGTGTTGGCTAAGGGTCGAATGGATGCATGTGCATGTGCCATTAGATTGGTAGTCAGGTAGGTTTTACTAGGGATACTGAGAAAATCCTGGGTGTTGTTCCTCTTTAAAGTGGACCTGACACCATTATCCTGGTTATGGGTCACTGCCCCAAGGGCCTTCTGATTTGAGATGTTCCGCTGTGTAAACCCCCCCCAGATTGCCCACTCCACCCACTCACTCACCTTTCCACCAGTCCCATGGCTCATGTGCAGACGTTCGTACAATCAGCACTTTACATTGTGCATACTAATACACGACATAAAGCCACTGTTTTGGACTCAGTGTTGGCATAAGGAGTGGCAGTGGCTGCATCCCTGGTTTCCCTGTGGGGTGCGTGCTACCTGCCTATCTGAATGGCAGGGAAGATTCTGTAGGGATGCGGCCATGACCCACAATCATGGTGAGGGACCAGTGGAAAGGTAAGGGGTTCAAACAGTGGGGCATACTAAATTTGGAGGCCCTTGTGCCTTTTAAACTCTAGGGCCAGGTGCAGTGGTGTAATGGTCCACTTTAAGCAGTCAAAACATGGGTTTTGGTTTATGAAAAACAATTAAGGCGGGGAGGCCGATTCATTAATAGCGCCAGGTAGCGACAGATGAGCGACTGAAGTATGGCGCTATGAGCGCCGCTAGCGTACGCCGCGGGCGGTAGCGATTCGCTATAGCAGGCCTCCTCAGTCGCTACCTGGCGTTGTTGGGAACAACGCCTACATTGCTGAATATGATGTTGGAGCTCAGCTTTGTAGGCGCTGTCAGTCAGTTTGACCACGCTATTCAACACAGCGCCTGCGCTTTGCTTTGCTGTGGGCTGGGAATCAAGTACCTTCAGAATTAAACACATTGCAACATGTTTCTTTAGTTTTTTTTTTATTTTGTGATGAAAAGGAAATAAAATTAAAACAGAAATTAGAATGAAAAGGAAAATTAAAACAGAAATTAGAATGAAAAGGAAAATGGGCGTCAGGGTGCATCTCGGGGTGCCTGAAAAAGATTAAAAAGTGCAGTTAGTATATATATTTAAATTGGCTTTTTCGCTGTAAAAAAATATTGCATTAATTGTTAACCAACATTTGCGTCAATCTTGCACACCAACCCTAATTGTTATGTTGTTCAGCTTCCACCCCCCTTAGAGTGGTTTGGGTCATGTTACACACCCCCTTAGAGTGGTTTGGGTCATCTTACACCCCCCTTAGAGTGGTTTGGGTCATCTTACACCCCCCTTAGAGTGGTTTGGGTCATCTTACACCCCCCTTAGAGTGGTTTGGGTCATCTTACACCCCCCTTAGAGTGGTTTGGGTCATCTTACACCCCCCTTAGAGTGGTTTGGGTCATCTTACACCCCCCTTAGAGTGGTTTGGGTCATGTTACACACCCCCCTTAGAGTGGTTTGGGTCATCTTACACCTCCCTTAGAGTGGTTTGGGTCATGTTACACACCCCCTTAGAGTGGTTTGGGTCATCTTACACCCCCCTTAGAGTGGTTTGGGTCATCTTACACCCCCCTTAGAGTGGTTTGGGTCATCTTACACCCCCCTTAGAGTGGTTTGGGTCATCTTACACCCCCCTTAGAGTGGTTTGGGTCATGTTACACACCCCCTTAGAGTGGTTTGGGTCATCTTACACCCCCCTTAGAGTGGTTTGGGTCATGTTACACACCCCCTTAGAGTGGTTTGGGTCATCTTACACCCCCCTTAGAGTGGTTTGGGTCATCTTACACCCCCTTAGAGTGGTTTGGGTCATCTTACACCCCCCTTAGAGTGGTTTGGATCATCTTACACCCCCCTTAGAGTGGTTTGGGTCATGTTACACACCCCCTTAGAGTGGTTTGGGTCATCTTACACCCCCCTTAGAGTGGTTTGGGTCATCTTACACCCCCCTTAGAGTGGTTTGGGTCATCTTACACCCCCCTTAGAGTGGTTTGGGTCATCTTACACCCCCCCTTAGAGTGGTTTTAGCAAAATTATGATGGGAGGTCAAATAAATTTACCCAGTAGTGCAGTACTTGGATTAGAGTGAAGGGTAGTTAGCTTACCGCAAAAAAGGAAGTGATCACCCTTTCCCTTAGCTCATCGCCAGTCTGGGTGTCCTCACTTCTTCCTGCGGGCAAGTTGGGGATTTCTGGCACCAGTGCTGTCTCCTCGGGGTATTGAATTCGGTGACATATGCAGATATTGTGGAGCACACAGCAGGCGAGGATGATCTTGGAGACCTTCTGTGGGCTGTATAGCATCTCTCCTCCTGGGCGTGCCAAACATAGAAAGCGTGCTTTCCACAATGCTTCTGGTCTTGCGGTGTGCTGCATTGTAGCGTTCATGGGCAGAGGTCCGTGGGCTCCTGACCGGAGTCAGCACCCACGTTCTCTGCCCATATCCCTTATCCCTTATCCGCTGTTGAAAAAACACAAGGAGAGAGACAGCAATTAGTACTAGTACATGTATTGGTTTTCATTTTTTAGAATTTGGCTTACTAGGCCACATATTTGAGTCAAAATACTTTGACATGGTTAATTATTTACCCAGTAGCCAGCCAGCTGGCATTTCGTTGTTCTCAAACTTCCGGCACAGGACTGTCCGCTGCAAGACGTAAGAATCGTGGCATGAGCCGGGGAACCCCGATCTCACCGCCCGCAGCTTCATCTCATGGTCACAGACCACCATAACGTTGAGAGAATGGAATTGTTTACGGTTTCTGTAATACAGCTCCTGTGCACGGGGAGGGCGGAAAGGGATATGTGTACCATCAACGCACCCTAGCACATTCGGGATCCCTCCCATTAGATAGAAAGCATGTTTTATTTTGGCAACCTCTTCCTCATCCTCAGGAAACTTGATGTAAATTGGGATTAAATCACAAATCGCCAGAACTACCTGGATTAATATGCGGCTCATAGTAGCCTGGCTTATCCCGCTGAGGAGGGCAGAGGTTGCCTGGAAGGTCCCTCGTGCCAAGATATTAAGCGTGGCACACAGGCGTACTATGCCTGGAATGGATTGAGTGCGTTTGGTGGATGGCTCGATTTTGTGCTTAATCTGATCATATAGGGACTGTAGTGCAGCACGATTCAGACGGAAGCGGCTCCTGATCTGCTCGTCACTTAAGTCCCATACTGAAAGGCGGATTCCAAAGGAGCGGGGTGCCCTAAGCCTCACAACACCCCGCTCCCTGGCCTCCTGCTCTTCCAGCATACGCATACATCCATCCACCCAGACACCATACATCACCCTCTTATCCATCACACACACTCAACAGATATACAAAATCAAACAAACAAAAACAAAAACCACAAACACACCACACACACAAACAATCACACTCCTCACACACTCACTACAATGCAGCTCACCACAAAACCAGAAGTATAGTGGTCCAAACCACCAGCCTGCTGAAAAACAGCTTTCTAAGTTAGGCACAACCAAGAGGGGAGTTGCTGCACAGCCCCCAAAAGGCCCCAAAATCAAGCCTCACTTGCTGTATGCTCCACAATATTTGCATATGCCACCAAAATCAATCTCCTAAAGAAACAGCACTGATGTCAGAAATCACCCAACAAGCCACAGAGAGTGAGGACAAAACCCAGACAGAGACTCAAATGAGCTAAGGGAAACAAGCACCACACCACAGCCTTTGCCACAGTGTAACAATACCAGAAGCTTTCAAATTCCTTCCATTTATACTTCACTTTGAAAAAGGACAGGTCCGCTTTCCCGCCTTTTGCGTTGCTCTGCTATTTCCGGGCGCTAATTAGCCGACCCAGGTGTGCGTGAAACGGAGTGCGCACGCGCACGCTAGTAGCGCTACTAGCGTACGTGAGCCGAAACTTGCGTGCATTAACGGACATGGCCGAAAATTCAGTGGTGGGCCAATGAAAGGTAAGCTGCTGTTTATTTAAATAGCCGTTAGGATAGCCACATGTCACAAGGGTTTCATATACATCAGTCCATTGTTGTATTTGGGTGTGTGTTGTTTGGTTAATGAGGTCTGTAATTAGTTAATTGGCTAACACACATGCTTCAGTCAGTGCAGTGGAGGTGTGGCTAGAAGGACCTGGGCAGTATGTGTGAATCTATTAAGTGGGCTGGTTTGTGATTGGCTGTTAGAGCACATAAAACCTGGCCAACCCAAAGAGAGTGCGATGCCATTCTGTAGTCTGCATGCGTGCTTGTTGGTTGTGTATTGGTGTGTGTGTGCAGCTACAGGATGGAGCCAAATTCAGGACATCTGCCGGCCACAGCAGGCCCAAGTAGGAGTTTGGTGGGTGCTGTGCGCAGACCTCCCTTACGGAAAAGGGCCCAGCCTGAAGGTGGTGCAGCACCCCAGGCTAAGCGCCCAGGTGCCAAGAGGGAGCCTGAATTTAATTTGGCGGAGAATAATCATCTTGTGCACCTTACCCTTGCTAAATGGGAGCTACTCTTTGGCTCCCAAAGCAAGTCAATAGGCAAACAAGAAAGAAGCAAACTGTGGGATGCCATTGGTGTGGCGCTTAGTAGCACTGCTCAACACCCACGTAGTGGCCCATCCTGCAGGAAACGCTTCTACACTTTGAGAGGGGCCCTTATGAAAAAGATGAATCACGATCTTGATGTGGACAGTGGGACCATCCAGGCTCCAAAGAGTACCTACAGGCCGTATGAGGAGATGCTGAAGGCCAAAATTCCACTGGCTCGGCTGCAGGGTGTGGATCCTGGGGATGACACCACAGGTTGGACTGAAGGTACATATTTTCTGCCTTTTTTTAAAAGCTAATGTTAATGTATGTGATTAGCATTTTCTCTTTCTGCCCAACTAACAGTAGGACCTGTGAAGTAGTACATTATACCTCATACATTTTTTACTTTCCTGTCTGTTGCTTTCTGCATAGGTGCACATGGTGCTGTCCAGGATTTGCCTCAGGACACACAAACTCCTGCCCTTCAACCAACCTCAAGCCTAACCCAGTCTGCCATTGAAGGTATTTACCACTAATTTAGGTGCTGGTTGTTTGGGGAACAAATGGGTGTGGGAGCAGCTCCAACAATCGAGTGGGGCACTGTTGAGTATTAATAATATGGACCTGCGGCCTAATTTCACGCCCACTTTAACCCTCACAGCAACTAACTAACAAGGCCCTAACATGTGTAGCTATGTTGGAAGGCAGAGATGTGTGGCCATATATCTGCATATACATGTGTAAGCCATACTGGCCTTGATTAGTGAATATTAGTGAATGAGCTGCTCACACACACCTCAATGCATGTTGGATTTTTGCCCGCACATTACCAATGGCTCAATGTTTGCTTGATTTTTGCCTAGCTGCCCCGCCATTGGCCCCAGCATCTCCTCAGGAGCCAAGCTACTCTTTGGATGTCGGTAAGTGCATGTGTCAACCTTGCTTTATCCACTTTAACCCAAGTGCATGTGTCTCATTCCTCTTTTTTATTGGTAGGCCAAGTGACTGGTTCATCTTTGGACCCCACTTCCGATGTTGCAGGTAAACAGGACCCTGTTGGTGTGTATAGCAATACATAATGTATCCTTTATGCTGTTTCTGTTACACTGGTTCGATTTGGTTAGTCTAATAATCTACATGTTTGCTCTGTCAACATGAAGATGCCTCTTTGGAGTGCTTATTCCCTCCCCAGGGTCAGTCTAATAGTTTTTGGAGTGATTGCAATGCATTTTGTTTGACATATTTTTGGACAAACATTCACCCTAGTAGTTTGAGGAATATTTAGAGCCATTACTTGTGTTTTTTTAGAGATGAGGGTAAGTTGTTTTGGCTTGATCTAGTATGTATTTTGGCTCTACTTTTGTGGCACTTTCTTCAGGCAACTTGTGTTTCCACATGTATTTTAAAGGTCCAAGCTCGAGTGAGGGCCCCACTCCAGACATCTGGGAGATTGCGGGTATGTGTAATTTTAGCAATGTGTCTGATCTTATTTGGCCCAATTATTGCCTCTTATTCCTCTAACATACATGTTATCAATCTGAGTTTAACAGATACCTTTTGGCTAGTGTGTAATTTTGCACTTTGTGGAGGTATGGCCTCGATAGGCTATCCATGTTACATTTGAGTTTTGTCCACTGACCTACTAACCTGACTTTCCTGTTTAGCATATGCCAACTTGCCGGAGATCTCAGATGTTGAATTGCCCCTCTCTGGCAGCGATACCTCGCTCCTACCTGTGGCGGACGACACGGAGGTAACATGGCTGATTTAGAGGACCAATAACCACATTGCCATGTTCGTGGGTAGTGGGTGAAGCAACATGTCACATTTCCTTTCTTTGTCGTTTTTGCAGGAGGCGGAACCAGAACCCCAAGCTGGGACCTCTTCCCAAGTCCCATGTGGCCAAGCTTCCGAGGCTCAAACAAGGGTAAGTTGTATTGTGACTGTTTTGGCAAATGATTTGGAGGGGCATACCTGCATTGGTTCGGTTTGACTAAAATGTTGTTTTCTATTTTGTTAGCCTCAAACCACAGCAAGAGGAGGTGTGGCACCAACCAGTGCAGATTTTTACGAGCTAGGTGTCCGGATGCTGGAGGACTATAGTCGCCAACAGCCGCGTGATGGAACTAATGAGCGCATTGCGGCGTTGGAACAGCAGGTGCTGATGTGTCAGCAACAAAATGAGGCCAAGCAGCGCCAGATCGACCAGTTGATCCGTAACCAGCAGCAGAACCAGGAACTTAGTCGGCTGGCCAATCTAATGGAGCAATCTCTCCAGCGCCAGGAACAATCTCTCCAGCACCAGGAAGAATCTATACAGCGCCAGGAAGAATGTCTCCAGCGGCAGGACCAAACTTTGTTGTTGATACAACAGCTCATACAACAGCAGTCTATATTTTTTACTGCACTGTTGTCCCCCAACACCGCCCCTAGCAATGACTCCCAACCTCCCCGGCCACCCAGCCAAGAATATTAATTTTGTTTGTTTTTTTTTTCTGTAAATATATTTGATTAACCCACCTCCAAATTGTGTTTTTCCTAAGACATAGCTAATAACACAGTCAGGGATGAGTATCTTGATCTACATATGTAAATGTATTTGTAAATTTATGCCACACATTTGTGACCATAGCTTACTATGGTTTACACATTAAATGGCTCCAAAGGTATGGCAAAATTTACACACAAATGGGTTTGGAGACAGTTAAACTATGCTTGCCAAGGCACAACACTGTAATTATGAAAATATAAAAGGCTTTATTTTAAAGGTGGCCAACAGGGCCAACATTGCCCAACAAAGGGCCTCAAACAAGGGGCCAGTCATCCCCCCACCCTAACGACGCCGCCGCCGCCGCCTCTTCTTGGCCAGCAGCATAAGCTTCAGACGCCTGATCTCCCGCCACAGTCTGCAATGCTGGTTTTCACAAGCTGTAGAGATGTAGAAAAAAAACTGATTTAATAAATGGAATGTGACCTCAACAGACACAGATGTAGCAATGTAATGTCAGTGTGTCCAATTAGCTGACACTCACATTAACATTGTTGCCCACTGTGCGCTTATTTGTTAACATTATATGAGTACTATTGGCTGGCAGAAATTTGGCCACCACATCCCAAGCATACATTTACTCTTAAAGTGGACCAACACCCACCGTTGATCGGCCCGGGAATCTATAAGATTCCCGGGCCGATCACCTCCCACATCCGAGATCGGGATGTCCCGCGGGGTGAAACCCCCCCAAACACCCCAAACTCCTTACCTCAGTTTGCCTCCCTCATTCACAGGCCGGCGCGGGCACGCGCGCGTCAAGAGGGACGCGCGGGAGGCGGAGGAGGAGGAGCCGCTTGTCCGTGGCTTGTCTGTCGGCTCGGGGAGAGGTGAGTTCGGGGGGTTCGGGGGGGTTTCACACAGCGGGGCACCCCGATCGGGGGTGCCCCACCGTAGTGGACCAAGACCCAGGATAGTCAAAATCCTGGGTGTTGGTCCACTTTAACTCTTGGGAATCAAAGAAGGTATAAGTCCCAGTGTGGACATTTATGTGTTTAGTCACAGCCAAACATCAGGGCCTAAGTCCTAACGCGTAAACTAGTTTTGACAAGAATCTTAGAGGTCACGACCTAAGCAGCCCCATTTGGTTGTGTCGAAACCACAAATTGACTCGATATGGCAAAATCAAGAATGTGAGGCAACAATCAAGCATGCAGACAGGCATGTAGGATTGTTGACCAAACACATGTAACCTAGATGTGTGTTAAATTAACACATAGGTACATTGTAAATGTCTGCAGATTTGACTCGAAGACATAGGGTTCACAAGTGCATAGGAAGTGGGATGTACTCACCATCGCAGCTGTGGCGGGGGCCCATGCTGCTGGCTGTCCCTGAAGCTGGGGTGGGGAGGATGGTGACTGGCTCCGTCTGCGTAGAAACATCTGTCAGGAGAAAGCAAAAGAGAAAACCAAAATTAGTGGGACAATGACACCTGACTATTTGACATCCATCTGGTTAGGGAGTCTGAAAAAACAAATGCTTGCATGGTTACATACATGTTGTCCAACATAAGCATATTTCCTGGACCATGAGTTCATGTAAATTCTTTATGGTTGCAACATGGACCCCTAAAGATAATGTGCCAATAACCTTGACAGTGCAATGTTAAGGACTAATTTGCAGTTGATTGGCGAATGTTACTAGTGTGCAACATGTGTTAGCCGGAACTACTTAACCAAATAACACATTTGCTAGCACCCATCATGTTGTGGGCAAAAACATAGGGGTGGTTGCCAGTTGGCTAGCACTGTAGTGGGGTTTGTGATGTTAATGTACATTATCAAACCACCTTGTACTATGGACCAGGAAACATGTGTCTCTTAAAAGTGGGCCAAGACCCAGGATTGATACTATTCTGTGTTTTGGTCCACTTTGGCAGAGCACCACCATTTGAGTGAGACACCGTCCGCCGCCGCTGCCTTCCACACATCACTCCTCCAGTGTGTGCGCACACGCAGGCCATTAGAAAACAGAGAGCGCAGGCGCACACACATCTAGAGGGGCACGCAGGAGGCTGCGCCAGTGGCTTCTGCCACCCCCAATGAGGTAAGAAGTTTGTGGGGTTTTTTTTGGGGGGGGGCCCTGGGTGAGGGAGGTGATTGGGCAGGGAAGCTTCGAGATTCCAAGCACAATCAACCATGGGTGTTGGTCCACTTTAAGGAATGTCATAACATAGTGAATGTGATGGATAACAACAAACACTTACCATGACTATGGCCGTGGAGAATGCGTCGCCAAAAGGCCATGGAGGTGCCGCCTATATGATGCCCTGCAAATTAGAGAGGAATGGCAAGGGCTAAGTACAAATGGGCAGATGAAACCTGTCACAGACTAACAATGACAAAATGTGCACTCACCAGGGGATGATCCGCCACTTAAAGCCCAGGGAGGGCTCTGAGGAGGAGGCGGGGAGCCTCGGCTCCTCACACTCTGCTCGGAAGATCCCCCAGCCAAAGGGCCACCCTCCTCCCTCTCACTCCCTGCTCCTTCAGGGAGTGTGGGAGAGTCCATTCCTTCCACCCCACTTGGACTCCCCACTTGAGAGTGGCCCCTTGGCTGGTGAGACTCCTCAGAGTCAGAGTGTGAGGAGCTGAGGCTTGAGCCTGCCAGCCCCCCAGCAGCACACTCCTCTGGGGCGTCATCCCCTTCCTCCCCTGGGTCCTCCAAATAGGATCCGCGAGAGGGACCCTCCCCCGATGACTCCCCCGAGTCCGCCTGCCTGGTTCGGGGGAGGAATCCCTTCCCACGTTTACCCAGGGGAGGACGCTTATCTGTGTTGAGGGGGTGAAAGAAAATAATTAATATTACGACCACAAATGGACACAGCTTAGCAGATGATTTAAACTAAAGTATAAACATAGCATAAGCTTAAACTTACCTGATGCGTAGGCATCATATAGGCGGTACACGCCTTCAGGGTCCCGGCGCTTGAAGTCGGACCATTTCTGCTGTATGGCACGGATGGTGAGCTGGGTGTTGAAGCGCCGGGACACTGTGGCCTTCACCTCCATGGCAATTCGCTTCTTGCCCCCACGGGCATAGTCGTATTGGTGGATGCAGAAATCCTATGAGAAATGAAAAACAAACACAAATCAATACATGACATCAGAACTATGGCATAAACAGTTATACTGAGACCAGAGTAAAGTGGGCCCACACCCCGGATTTTCAATATTCTGGGTTTGGGTCCACTTTGGTGGGGCACACCAATCGGGGGTGGGCCGCTGTCTGAAACCCCCTTGGAAGGCCTGAAAAACACCACTGACCACACTCCCACGTGACTGCGCCAGGCTAGCACAGCGCTCTGCGCCGCTGTGGTATGCGCATCCAAGGCCATTTGGACGTGCATACCAGCTCAGCTGCCTCTGAGCGCCAAAGAACGCGTGTGGCGTTTGACTCTAACAGGGAGTGCGCCTGCGCAGGCCATGAACAAATGTCTGGCGCAGGGGACCACCCTGCTAGAGGGAAGCGCAAGACGCATCCGCAGCTCACGCATGCACAGATGGGACGGGGCTGAGTTAAGGTTTATGGCCCTCCAGGGGGGTTCATCCACGCAGGACATCCAGATTGGGGATGCCCCGCGGGGAGTGATCAGATTGGTCCTGAAAACTAATAGATTTCAGGGCCAATCCCCCCTGGGTGTTGGTCCACTTTAAACATAAAATGCAAGAAAAACATACTCACTTTGACCACCTGGCCATTAAAGCGGCTATCCACCCTCATTCTTCGCTTTTTAGCATGCCCAGGAGGGGAAGGGGTGGGAGGGGTGCTAGGTGGGGGAGGTGAGGTAGGTGGGGGAGGTGGGGGAGGGGTCTGAATCGGAGGAGGAGCTGGGGAGGCGCTGGATCCGTCTCCTGGGCAGCATGGTGGAAACGCTAAGGAGGAAACAGGAAACGGATATGACCCAAGCGACAGGGACACCAAAAAAAAATAAAATAAAACGCTCCGCGCACCAGGAACAAGCTAATATCAGCTATGTGCAAGCTAAGTGGCGGAAAAAGTAAATTGACGCATTACAACAAGCTATTGGCCTAAGCGCTAGACATTTTTTTCCTTTAGGTGGCTTTGAAACGCAAAGGAGGGAACCGGAACCGGATATGACGAAAGCAACTGTGAAATAAATTTGAAAAAAAAACGCTCCGCGCACCAGGCACAAGCTAATATCAGCTATGTGCAAGCTAAGTGGCGGAAAAAGTAAATTGACGCATTACAACAAGCTATTGGCCTAAGCGCTAGACATTTTTTCCTTTAGGAGGCTTTGAAACGCAAAGGAGGGAACCGGAACCGGATATGACGAAAACAACTGTGAAATAAATTTAAAAAAAAAAAACGCTCCGCGCACCAGGCACAAGCTAATATCAGCTATGTGCAAGCTAAGTGGCGGAAACAGTTAATTGACGCATTAAAACAAGCTATTGGCAAAGACGCCATTATTTATTAGCTTGATTTAGCTGGGGGCTCAACATACTGTAATGCATAGGTCCTTGAAAACCAAACAACTTGGTGCTGAAAAAGACAAATCTTATTCCTTCATAAAATCATCACACAATAAAACTATCCAACTACATGATAATGTGGCACACATGAGAATGCATAACGGGTTGTTATGAGCTTGTACGCCTGAATTAAATCCTGCATAATGTGGACATGCACGCTCACAACTACAGTGTATTCATTAAGAACGACTGGGGTCGCGGGAAGTGAATTCCTTGCAAATGGCAGAAGGGCACATGTATGAACAGCACAGCGCCACACAACGCAGCGCAGCGAAGCACAGCGACGCTCGCGACGCCACATAGCGAATCAAAACAGCGACTGCACAAACTCTGACCACCACAGATTCATCAAGGACAGGGCTGCCGAATAGCTTGGGCGCTGACAATTTCGCAGAACGAACGTGACCGCCAAACAGGACTGGCTAAAAAGTAGCTTTACAAGCCCCGTGTGTGGTGAAAACAAGCGATTTAGAGCCCAATGAGTTTGGTGGGAGGAGATGCATTTTAGATGTCACTCACAACATTACAGTGTAAAAATTACTACTTTTTCCAAAAAAAAGAAAAATAACTAGCCAGATTAATAAAACATATCCCAATAAACATGTGTTGAATTTTGTGCCAAAGACAAGAACACAAAAACCACTTAAAACAATCATTGCAGCGTCTGCCACTGAAATGTATGGGAGAGCGGCAGGTAGCGCCAGGTCATACCTGTCGCTGTGATGGGATTAGCAGCGGCGCTGTTCGTTGCAGTCGGCTACATGATGAATGCCGCGCTAGCCGTCGCTCTCGCCGGCGCTAGCCTCATTTTGCTTGATAAATGCGTCATTGTGACCGCCGCCGGGCGTACTTGAGTCGGTAGTCGCCGTTAGCTGCCGCTACCTGGCGCTCGTCAGACACTACCTGGCGCTATCGCTTGATGAATAAGGGCCTAAGTGCAAAACGGGAGGAAGCAGGTAGGACCTTTTCTGGATCTCTGTGTAGAAGTAGGAGTTTACACATTACAGAAAAAAGTTTTTCAGTGAGAAGGACAGAAAAATTTGGCTTACTTTTTTAAATGTGCTTGAGGTGGTGTCCCTGAAAGAGTTAATCCCCAGCACATCAGATTCACAGCCCCCTGCTGCTAATCCAGGGATGACATGGTCGGGTGATTGAGAGGGAGAGAGGGCAGACTCTGACCAGTTGGACCAGATTTCAGCTGCCACTGCTCTGCCCAGCACTTCTCAGCATGCCTCTGACTTTCATCCTCACTGCCTTCATGCTGCCTGCCCCTTCACCTCTCCCCACGTGTCCTCCCCTGCTTGCTGCTGAACTTTATGCTCCTTTCTGTGCTGCAGGCGCCAGCCCTGGCCTCTTACCTGGCCGGAACTAATGCTGCTTCCTGTGTTGCAGTCTGGCTATCATAGATGTGCCTAAAGCCACAAGATGGACTCTGCTGCAGAACACATAGCAGGACCTGGAGCAGCCCAGCAAGGTAAACGGAGGCCCACCAATGTGGAACTAGCCATGGCCTATAGGGATTTGTCCTATTATGCCCTTATGCCAGTCCACCCTCTGCCCCACGCATTTATGGCCTCCTGGTAGAATACTATAAAGTCTTTAGTGAATCATCTCCACATAGCTTTAGCAATGGCCAAACACCAGAGACTGTGCTTACCTGAACAATCATATCACTAAAACTGCTGTTATAAAGTTTATCCACAAATCTGACAAAAATCCTTCCTAATGGAGTCGATTCAGAGCCCAGTTGAGAAAACTCACTTCTTTTTTAGGAGAGAAAAGTGCCATTCACTTTTATTGTCTACTGGGTGTAAATTTTCACCTGGCTCTAAATCAGCCCCAGGGTAGTAATGAAAGTGAATGGTAGTTTTCCACTAAAAAAAGGAGTGCGTTTTCTCACCTGGCTCTGAAACGACCCCATGTATAAATTACCAATCTTACATTTAAATCCTGATTTAAAATGTATGCCACCCTTATTCTAAACCAACTCGAACCTGTACTAAGCTCCATTATCTCACCAACCCAAGCAGGCTTTATGCCTGGATGAGCAAACAATTCTAGCACCAAAACTGCCATCAGTCAGATAGCTAAGAGCAAAGCTCTTGAATGTTGAAAAAGCATTCGATTGGGTCTTCTGGTAGTTTTCTAAAACAATTCAGGTTTGGACATAACATTCTGAAATAAAGTTAGATCTCTTTTGTTACGTTCAAGTCACTAACTGGACTTGGTCTGGCTTCTGTTGTCCGATTCCCAATTACTATATTCTAAGAGAAATCAATACACGCGACAAGGTGTGTAGCAAAACCTCAGAGAAAAACACTGAGCAGGGGGAGCTTCTGACCCCTGTTTTATTGAAAACTTTCATAGTTAGAGCATGCGCAGAACAGACAATTACCTAAATTAAAAATAATGAGAACAGAATATTTATTACTATGTACAAGGTTGAGTTCAGGGAGTATTTTATAGTTTTCTCAGTTCCCAGAGGCCCCCATGCGAAGCAGCACATTCCTTAGATAAGGAATAAGGGATAAGGAGAAGCCTTGCAAAAAGCAATTACAGAAAAGTCCAACGTTAAAGCGTTACTCTAACATACAGAAAATAAACCATAGTCTTTCAGAACTATGTTTCTTAAATCTGGATCTTCTCATTTCCCCCCTTTGACATCTACATCTGTCTTTCCTTTGACTGTGTCCACTTCGGAAGGTTTATAGCCAGTTCAGTCACTCAGGTACTATCCCAGGCCGGCGAGTTGCCTAGGGGAACACAGGTCTTCTCAAACTGGTTCCATCCCCCAAGTACTTGAACAGCATCCTTCCAAAGAAGAGTCTCGAATTTTGACAGATGATATGTCAATTCTAAAGGAAAGAAACATAGTTACTCATTTAGAAAGCGCATTATCTGCAATCAAGATACGTTTATGTGTTACTTTAGGTGTCTTGATCTTGGCTACAAGGCAAAGAGCTAGTTTTACTAGAACATAAATCATTATACCCAGAAGACACAATGCCAAAATATTAATCAAGATATTCTTGATCCATTGTAGTGGACCACTCCAGTTTCCCCAATCTCCAAAAGGAGACCAGTCTTTTGCAAATGTCCTGATTTTACTCTGTATCTTTTGAACTTCTTCTCTATGACCTTTTATTACTTCATAATAATCAGGTATCTCTAATGAGGTATTATGTATCCAAGTACAGCACTCGTAATCCTCCGTCATTTCACAAAGTCCCGTCAAGGCTGCACTCATACTTTCTATAGCCATTTCATGCATCTCTACTTTATCTCTTATTGCTTTTTGTTCCACATTTAACTTCTCAATATCTTCAGAATTTCTGTCAAGTACTTCATTCATTAATCCTGTGTAATTATTTAATCTCTTCATCATATCTACGCTCCACCCTGTCCAACTGGGAAACCACGCCCACGTCATATCCCCTTCTGTAAACACGTCATAGTCTAGAGGATCTGTACGCTGTAAACTTTTCTTTACTCTATTTAGACTTTCCAAGGGATGCTTAGGGTATGGGCTCATTTTTAGACTTTTATTCTCTCCTACTACCCCCATTACCGGAATCAGGGAGGCCAAATAGCACCATCCCACGGGTTCTGGAGGTATCCATGGATAACAGGTTATCCCACAACAAATATATATATCATTTCCTAAAAATATGGACATCTGACTAAAAGAATATTGGCTATCACTGTCGTAGTTGGCTAGTGTAAATACAGCAAATAGTTTGGAGATATCAGTTTGTGAACCTGTGTGTGTAAAAACAACATTGCGGGTCATATTTCTAAGAGTTTCATTATTAGTCTGTATAGCAGATTGATTTATAACATTATCAGTGTGGGAGATATTCAATTTACTATATCTACACACTTCGCCCCTACTTGCATTCACTCTTCCCATCTGGAAACACCAATCAGGAAAGTGTGTTCTTGCTATTATAGGGAATTCTATGCTCTCATCACTGGTTCGTGTGATATTTTGAAAATTAATCCCAGGGGTTCCGTTCAAAAAAAGGGTATAATTTATAGGAGCTGCAACAAGAGGTATCCTGGCTGAACTAGGATGCAATTTGCTGCAAATCCAGCATTTTTCGTAACCTGATTTGCGGGCATAAGCATATTTGAATTTCAGCAAAAGAAATTTCTGATGGTGAGTGCCTGCTTCTCTTTTATTTCTTATAGGTGCAGGGGATGAAATATTGAGGCAGAAAGCCATTATCATTGTTAAGAGGAAATATTTCATTTTCCCTCTGGACCTGTAACCTTTTTACAATGACTTGCGTGTATCCAAGTGGATTTTCCTTCAAGTTTCACTGAAGTAGGCGTTGTCAAAAGAACTTGAAAGGGTCCTTCAAACCTTGATTCCAAAGATTTTCTAGAATGTTTCTTTACATAGACAAAGTCTCCTGGTTGGAGATTATGAGTTCCTGTTATCTGGTCGGGGTCTGGAAGAGAATCAAAAACACTTTTGTGCAGTTTAGTGAGATGTTTCTGCAACTGTATCACATAATCAGTCAATTCATCACATTTTAGGGCAAGATGTTGTGGAAAGTACAACCCAGTTCTGGGAGCACTTCCAAACAGAATTTCATAAGGTGACAACCCTCTTTTCTTTGTAGGGGTGCATCTTATTGAAAATAACACAATTGGTAAACAATCTATCCATGGTTTACCTAATTCCTTCATAGTTTTCTGTAACTTCAGTTTAATGGTGCCATTCAGTCTCTCCACACTCCCTGAACTCTGTGGGTGATAGGGTGTATGGAAGGACTGCTGGACACCTAACATTTGCATTACATTTTGCATTATTTCACCTGTAAAGTGCGAGCCACGGTCACTTTCTATGGTCTCACATAGACCAAAACGTGGTATCAATTCTGTAATTAGTTTCTTTGCCGTGGTCTTAGCTGTTGCTGATTTTACTGGGTAAGCTTCTGGCCATCCCGAAAACAAGTCAATACACACAAGTACATACTCAAAGGGTCCACTCTTAGGGAGTTGGATGTAATCAATTTGAAGCCTTTGAAATGGATAGAGAGACCTAGGTTGATGTCTTACCGGTGTCTTAACAACCTGTCCTGGGTTCTCCGTCAAAAAGATAGAGCATGCTGCACAGTATTGTCGTGCCATGCTACTAAAGCCTGGAGCATACCAAGTCTGATTGGTACTCCTTACCATAGAGTTTGCACTCTGATGTGTAGGCAGATGTGATACCTGTGCCTGTTCTGGGTATAGGAAGCTAGGCAAGCACAATCGGCTTCCTTTGACCCATAATCCATCATTTTGCTGGGCTCCTGCTCTGAGCCATTTTTCCTTTTCCTCAGGCATCACTTTGTCCTGAAGATTTTTCATCAGTTCCATACTTACCGCTGATTCCTGGGTAAGATTTACACTTACACTCTCTATCTTCTTCAAAGCTGCTTGTTTAGCTGCTAAGTCAGCTTTTTCATTACCTTTAGCCTCTTTGGTTGTTTGTTTTGTGTGGGCTGCTACTTTTACTATAGCCACCTTTTTGACATTGTTCAGGTTGGTCAGAATTTCTTTAACTAAATCAGCATGTCTAATGGGGGTTCCTGCAGCTGTTAAGAAGCCCCTTGCTTTCCACAGGTGGGCGTAATCGTGGGCAATACCCCAAGAATAGGCGGAGTCTGTCCTGTAGTGTCTTTTAGCAGCATTAATGCCCTAGAGAGGGCTGTAAGTTCTGCTTCCTGAGCAGACATATGAGGTGGTAATGGCTCAGCTTCTACTACTTCATGTTCAGTTACTATTGCATAACCTGTATGAAACTGTCCTTTTTCATCAGCATATCTGCTGCCATCTACAAAAAATTCAAATTCTGGGTTTTCTAAAGGTGTATCATGCACATGTGGTAAACCCATTGTTTCTTGCTTCATAAGTTCAATGCAGTCATGTGTGTCTTCAGTATGTTCAAATTCTAAAAAATTCTCAAAATCTTCACTATTATTCCCCCCTTCAGAATCTGAAGAAATTGGTAACAAAGTCGCCAGATTCAGAGAAGTACATCTTTGAAACTTAATTGTTGGGGGGTAGTAAAAGGGTACACTGCAGCCTAAGCTGTCTAGCCATTGACAGGTGTTTGGGATTTACCTGTGATAATATCCCATGAATGTCGTGATTGGTAGACACAGCTAATTCATTATCAAGTACAATTTCAGAAGCTTTGTCTACCAATAGAGAAACTGCTGCTACAGCTTTAACACAAGAGGGGGAACCTCTCGCTACGGGGTCTAAGCGAGCCGAATAATAAGCAATAGGTCTTTGTTTTGTGCCATGTGCCTGCATTAAAACTCCAGTAGCATGTCCTTGTATTTCAGTAGCCATGAGTGTAAATGGCTTGGAATAATCAGGAAGACCTAAAGCTGGTGCTTGTGTGACTGCAAGTTTAAGTTGTTCAAAAGCATCCTGCGCATCAGGGGTCAGACTAAAAGGTGTAACTTTGACACAATCATACAGTGGTTGCATAAGTGAACTGGCATGCATAATCCACTGTCTACAATAAGAAATGAGTCCTAGAAAGGCTCTTAATTGTTTATGTGTCTTAGGAGGTGACATGTTCCTGACTATTTCCACTCTGTCTTTAGTAAGGTGTCTAGTGCCTTGTGAAATGCAGTGACCTAGAAAGATAACTTGTGTTTGGCAGAATTGTAGCTTTTCTTTGCTAGCCTTGCAGCCATTCTCAGCCAGAAATGTAAGAAGAGACAAAGTACCCTCCTCACATGTGGTTTTGTCTGGGCAGCAAAGAAGCAAATCGTCTACATATTGGAGAAGCACACAATCTATTGGTGGTTTCCATCCTGCCAAGACTGATTCTAGGGCCAAGGTATACAAGGTGGGCGAATGAGACATTCCTTGGGGTAAACGTCTCCAGCAAAAAGTCTTAGACTTAAATCTAAAGGCAAAAAGGTGGTAACATTCAGGTGCTAAAGGGACTGAAAAGAAAGCTCCCGTTAGATCCACGCAAGAAAAATACATGCTTGTACTTGGTATTCGAGAAAGCAATGTATGAGGATTTGGAACCACTGGTGTCATTGGAGCCAAAATGTTATTAATGGCTCTAAGATCTTGTACCATCCTGTATTTCACAGGTTGTCCTGGTTCCAAAACCTTTTTCCTGACTGGATACAAAGGAGTATTAGCCCCTGATTGCATCTGAATCAAAGCACCCTTGGCCAAAAGCTCGTCAATTTGTTCTCCTATAGCTTGTTCTTGTGCAGCACTCAAAGGGTACTGCTTAAGCTGTGGTAAGGTAGATCCTGGTTTGATATGGACCTCTACTGGTGAGACAGGGAGAAGTCCTATATCAGACCCTGACTTAGACCATAAATGGTCAGGTACAGTTCTTAGTAAATCTTGATCATTCTCTGTAAGTACATTAGTGAGTTCAAAATCTTCAAGAGCTTGTATTTGCATACAATATTCTAAATCATCAGGATGGTCAGGCAAAGTTAGAACAACTTGACCATCTTCTTGAAAATCAATTTTTGCTTGAAGTTTAGTTAAGTTATCTACACCCAATAAATTGTAAGGTGCTGAATCACAGACTAAAAATTTAGAGATAAACATGTGTGGACCAAGCCTGCCCTCTAGTGGTTTAGATATGGGCATAACTTTAGGCAGCCCATCGAAACCTGAAGCTATAGTTTGGGCTTCTGACTGCTGTTTCTTACTTAAAACTTTATTACTAATGACAGATTTAGTCGCGCCCGTATCAATCAAAAATTCAACTGTTTTGCCATCAATTTCAATCGGTATTATGGGTGTTTTGGCTGGTACTGTGAATGTTACTGCCGATAGTCAGCCTTGTTCTTTACTTTTAGATTCTGACTTATTGGGGGCTGTTCCTTGATCGGCAGCAAACTTTCTACAATTCCTCTTAATATGACCAGGTTTGTCACAATAATAACATTTTAACATTTTTCCTTGAAAAGTTCCCTGCTTAGGTCTAGTATCTGTAGTGACCTGAGCCACCATGCGCACCTTGGGCTTTTCCTGCAAGTCCATTTCTATGCCTTGTGCTTTAGCCAATAATTGTGCCATGGTGTGGTTAGTTCTCCAGTCTGGGGTGGAAGCTTTAAGCTTTTCCTTAATTGCCGGTTTTAGACCATCAATATAGGCTCTAACAAATAACCTTTGAACCGCTATTGTTGCGACATCTAGACCTTCGTCAATGTATGTTTGTTCAAGTGTTAAATAAAAATCAGTGACTGATTGTGTTGGTCCTTGTACGCCTGCTGCAGTTGTGCCTCTCAGCTGTTGTTTTTCTGTACAAAAAGCTGTAAAATGTTGTATAAAATCATTCCTACTGTCCCCTATCCTAATATTTTGTGGTCTATGTGTTCTCATATAATCAGTAAATTGATGAAACATAGTAGGAGACATTTTCATTCTACAGAGATCCTCTCCATCTAACCAAGTGGCATTATGGGATTCCATCATTTGGACAACATATCTGCCAAATCTGGAGGGGCTAGTGAGGGGATCAGGTGCATTCTGCAACAAAGCCATACATTCAGCTGGAGTCCATGGCTTATAATAAGGGGTTTCTTGGTTAATAAATTGACCTGCATTTTGAGCATCTGGAATCTGCCTGGTATGAGTAAACACAGGCGCAACTAATTTATAAGTGTTGCTTCTAGGAGGGGGTCCTGCAAGCATATAAGTTTTGCATCTTGGGCAATGTGTGACATGATTTGGGATGCCATAAGTCATACAATGTTCACAAGTCCAAGATTTTTCAGTAACTATATTGACATTTTTCTTTCTTGTACTAACTCCATTTATTCTCTCACCTGGATCCCCACCTTGTTGGTCTGCTCCACAAACATTACATTCGGTCTGTGTTATATCCATCCCTCTACAACCGCAGTTTCTACATTTCCAGTTATCATTACTATTGACTACCTCATCCTGCTCCCTGACTTTACATTGGGTACACATTTTATCCAGACCCTTGTTAATCATTCCACACCAGCATTGCCATAAGCCACTATCTTCCTCATCAATGCCGGGGTCTGGACCATACGTACCGTTACTGGCTAATGGGAGCTTAGGATACAACTTACTAGTTTCCTTCTTTACTGTCTTTTCATATGGGGGTGGCGGTACTGGGTTTGTTGGAACATCAGGTACGGGGTCTACTTGGGGATGAAGCAATGGTGTAGTGTTCCATTGTTTCCTATGTGGACTGTACGTCCAGCCTTCCTTTTCTGCTAAACTTGAAAGTTTCAGAGCACATTCTACTTGATGATCCCATCCTTTGTCAAAAATAATTCCATGTTTCCCTTTAGCTATCTGTTCCCACTTCCCTAAATCTAACTGCCATTTATGAACTAGCTTAAATTCCTTCCAAATCTTTTTCAAATTCCTAGCGGCATCTAAGCCACACCTTTCCCTGGTGATTTCTTCTAATGTCTGCCACTTCTCTTCCTGGGGTATCTCTTTGGACTGTTCTTTTCCCATCTTCCTAGCAACCTGCCTCAGGTACCTTATTGGGGTCTAACCTCTCTGTGGGCTAGCCTTCTTTGGCTTCCTCCTAAGGAACTAGGAACTGGAGTACCTCTCTGTGGGTCTCTCCTGGTAATGTCTAGTGATCCTACACGCTAACCAAATAGCAACACATAATCCAAGACAAACAATTAGGATCACAAACAACACATCACCTATCATATGGGTAAGTGACAGTCCTAGATACACTAATTGTATCTTATTCCCATCCCAGTAATATTGGCTTTAATTTTCTGAAATCACCACAAACACATCATCACCTATCATATGGGTAAGTGACAGTCCTAGATACACTAATTGTATCTTATTCCCATCCCAGTAATATTGGCTTTAATTTTCTGAAATCACCACAAACACATCATCACCTATCATATGGGTAAGTGACAGTCCTAGATACACTAATTGTATCTTATTCCCATCCCAGTAATATTGGCTTTAATTTTCTGAAATCACCTATCGACTAGTCCTGGTCTTCTAACTAAGCCTGGGAACTGCGGTTCTTATAACTCAACGTAGTCAAGATCGGCTGGCATGCACCGTAAAGGCGCCGTCAAATCCGGTCAACTTGACAAACTGGCTCACGCCTAAATGAGTTGTGGAACCATACAGGGTAAAATTTTTATCTAAAACTTCTTCTGGTCACCACTTGCGTTCACCGTCACTGGGTTATAGCGGGTTTACCCTCGCCAGTGGGATGGGGCGTCTAATGACCTTCCAAAGTTTTTAACTAAATGCCAGGCTCATAAAGTTTTTTATCACACTCTCAAAAATAACAAATTCTTAAGGGAACAGACAGACAAGACAAATACAAACAGACAAAACAAATGCAGACAACAGAAGCGCCTTAGGATTCTTAAAATGACCCTCTTTCGCAGAGGCTGGCTATGCCTATCTCACCTTAGAACGGACCCGCTGATGCCTCACAGGGGAAGAGCAGAGTATAAGAGTACATAAAAGCTGTCTCTTACCTGGCCAGGTTTTGAAGTCTGCTGTTCCGAGGTGGCATCAGTTGATGTTCCGTTCGGCGGGTGCGATACCTCTTGCGACCACTATCGAGAGTTCCTGTTCGGAGCGCCACGTAATGTTACGTTCAAGTCACTAACTGGACTTGGTCTGGCTTCTGTTGTCCGATTCCCAATTACTATATTCTAAGAGAAATCAATACACGCGACAAGGTGTGTAGCAAAACCTCAGAGAAAAACACTGAGCAGGGGGAGCTTCTGACCCCTGTTTTATTGAAAACTTTCATAGTTAGAGCATGCGCAGAACAGACAATTACCTAAATTAAAAATAATGAGAACAGAATATTTATTACTATGTACAAGGTTGAGTTCAGGGAGTATTTTATAGTTTTCTCAGTTCCCAGAGGCCCCCATGCGAAGCAGCACATTCCTTAGATAAGGGATAAGGAGAAGCCTTGCAAAAAGCAATTACAGAAAAGTCCAACGTTAAAGCGTTACTCTAACATACAGAAAATAAACCATAGTCTTTCAGAACTATGTTTCTTAAATCTGGATCTTCTCACTTTATACAATTTAATCAGACATGGATAAGAAATAGGACAAGGCAGGGGTGCCCCTGGAGAGATTCCATCAACATCCCGTCCAGGTCGTACAAGCCAGGTCGGTACGACTAAGGGCTTTTTTAAGCCCGAAAAGTGGCATCTGGCTCATGGGGAAGCCTTCACTTTCTCTTTCCTCTGGTGATCATCTTTTAAATAATAGATTAAAAGCTACATTTTAAAGTGAACCAACGCCCTGCAGGATCCTTATTTCTTATAGATTCTTATAGATTCCCGGGCTGATCCAATCCCTCCCCGCGGGGCATCCAAAATCGGGATGCCCCGCTGTGTGAAACCCCCTAGGACGCCCGCAAACCTTACCTGAATCCCGGTCCAACTTCACATGCACGGGCCACAACCGCATCTTGTGCTTCTCTCTAGCAGGGCATATATAAATGGCCGGCGCTCCCTGTTAGAGGAAAGCACGAGATGTGGCCGCCAGCATGCTCGGAGCCGCTGAGTTAAGACATCGCTTTGACGTGCATAACTCAGCGGCTCCTAGTGCGCTGATTGGACGAGCGGCCGCGCATGTGCCGTAGGAGCGGGGTGAGTTGAAGCTCGCGATCTGGGAGGTTTCACATAGCGGGGCACCCCAAGTGGACCAAAACCCAGGATAGTCAAAATCCTGGGTGTTGGTCCACTTTAATCGCTGGATGGGATGGTACTAGTGTGGGAGACCATACTCCCCTCTGTGCGCTATCCTGCAACAACAGCGTTAGGAGTGAGCCGCTAGACATTGTGTTTATAGATAAGCTAATTTTTAAAAAAATGCTATTAAAAACAGCTATTTCTGGCCTACCGAGAGCCTCAATAGGGTTGTAGAACATTTTGCCTTGCTGTAACATGCATAGCATGCGTGCAGGGTTAGTAAAATAATACTGTAATAAAGTATGACATGCAGATCAGAGGCATCGCTATTAGAATCGCTGTCACAGAGCGGCCCAATGACAGGGCCTTGTGGTGGCATCAGCATGAGGAGAACATATAAAAATTTTGGCCACATATATGTTATCCTAAGAATAATTTTAAAAGTTAAGGTTTACAATAATTACTTGTGGTCTGATGCGGAGGAATGTCTGTAACTGGAGAACAGCGTCTTAAATCTGTTTTGCACTATCCATATTTGTGAAGCCACCGTGATCAATCTACTCTGATGCATCAGGCATTAGTGGATGGAAATCTTGGCAGATCCATGCCTGATTCATGTTCACAAAGGTCTCTCCATAGTTACACGCCTGCTTTTGTTGTCCAAAAAAACAGTTTTAAAGCGCACTGGAGCACATTGAACTGCCCTCATCAATGCATACCACATACATACATCTAAGAGTTGTACCAATTTGTTCTTGTTAAAGTCTTCAGGGCCAATTTACTGTGAAATGCCAGACATAGTTACACACCTGCTGCTGTTGTTGACAAATCCTGTTTTAAGCATAGTGTATCATATTGTCTTCCTGTCATATACCCATTAAGTATGTCAGGCAGAGAAGTGCCAGGACAGGCACAGAAGAGTGGCAGAAGAGGGCGCAGCGATCGGCCTGATCTCCCGGTATCAGCTAGCAGTCGTGTTTCGACCAGCAATCCATCTGCCGTCATTGATTGGTTAACACGGTCATCCACTTCATCACAAGTGACATCTGACACCACCCAGTCAACTGTTGGTGGCTTTCTTCAGACACAACCCTCACTTGGCATGGCCCAGGAGCAGTCCCTGTTCTCCCATTGCCTTTGTCCTATGCTGTTCCCTCTCCCAGCGAAGTATCTTATGCTTTGGGTTCAGCTCCAGTATTCAGTGAGGACGATCTGATAGAGGACAGTCAGCAGCTACTGCCCAGCCAAGAAGTGGAGGAGACACTCGCCGCTTCCTCAACTAGGAAGAAAGCAGTACCAGCCCTGCACAATTTTGTTGAACAGAAGGTGGGATAGTCGTTGAGCCTGTCAGTGTGTATCAAAGTAAACAACAGCGCAGATGTGTGGAGCTGTAACTACGGTCAGGGACAATACATGTCCTTTACGGCCCACTGGTTGAATTAGGTTCCTGCACAGCCACAACAGGTCACGCCACTTCCACTTCCAAGCTCTCAGGCCGTTGTTCCTGTGACAGTGTGCGTATCCGCCTCCTCATCCTTCACCGTTTCCTCAGCCTCCACTGCACGGACAAGTCTCAGTGCCCCACCAGCCTACCACGTGCTGTTCTTTATATGGTTTGCCTTGGCGAGTCACACAGGGGAGCAACTGATAAAATTCAATAATCAAGAAATCAAATCATGGCTTACTCCACATAAACTGCAAATGGGAACCATAATGACCGACAACGGTAAGAACATCTTGTCTGCACTGCAACAAGGAAGCCTAAGCCATGCTCCCTGCATGTCATATGTGTGCAATCTAATTGTTTGTTTTTGGTTATTGTAGGCGATTCTGGCTACCCCCTGCTCCCATGGCCTATTCTGCGGCCACAAAGCCAGGCCCACGCTTCCGCCAACCGGGCACACAGGAAGACGAGGGCCATAGTGGAGCATGTCTTTAGCCTGCTGAAGTCACGCTTCCGGTGCTTGGATCACACAGGGGGAGGGGGCCCTGCAGTACCTCCCAGAGAAAGTGTTAAAGATAATAGTGGCATGCATGGTATTGCATCATTTTGCCATCCTGCAGAAGGTCCCCTGATATATGGATCTCTCCCCATCTCCACCTACACTGGACATTCCACAATCTGTCTATGGGGGCACCCAGAGTGCCTCTGGCCTGGCGGTCAGGAATCACCTTGTCTCATCTCATTTTATCTCCATTTAGTTCTTTTTATTTACCCCAGTGTATTTTTTGTGGTGTATCTATGTTTATGTGTATTTATTGAATGTCATTTGATGCAAGGCTTGCCTATTGACATTGTGTCAGGAACTCACTCACCGCATCCTCGCTCCCGCGCAGTCCCCGGGCAGCCGGCCGCGCAGCTTCCGGCTCGCATCTCGGCCAAGCGGCGGCTCGGGCGGCGGCGGCTCAGGCAGCGCACTCCTCGGCCACGCCCCCCGCTCGCAGCTCCGGCCCCGTCTCCGGCTCCTGTGAACGTGCTCGCGCGCGGGCGCGAGCACGTGTCTCTTATGCCCTCCGGCGGCGCTGCTCCCTGCACGCCCGCCGGAGGAGAAGTTAAAGGGCCAATCAGCCCAGAGGTTCAGGGTTGGGCCAATGAGCCCAGGAAGGGGTGGTTTGAGCATTCGCCCTTTTGGTCCAATTGGACCAATCAGTGACAGGGTTTGTAGTTGCACCAATCACATGCGCCCTTCCCATTTTCCAATCATGCTGGTCCCTATAAAGTCCTACCTCATCATTTACCCAGTGCCTGTTATAGCGCCTAGACCCTAGCCATTGTTTATCCCTGATATTGATCCTGACTCCTGTTGCCGACCTTCGCTTGTTTGACCATCCTTGATCTCCATTCCTGTTGCCGACCCTCACTTGTTTGACCATCCTTGGTCTCCATTCCTGTTGCCGACCCTCGCTTGTTTGACCATCCTCGATCTCCACTCCTGTTGCCGACCCTTGCTTGCCTTTGACCATCCTCGATCTTCACTCCTGTTGCCGGCCCTTGCCTGTCCTTGGACTTCCACCGTGCGCTCACATACCGGCTACCCGATTCCACTTCCAGCCGCGGGCTCTCCAGTACTCTGTACCGTAAGACCTCAACCTTTGAGCCATAAAGTCCTGGGGGCAACCGATCCCGAGCAGGCGTGTTCAGCGTCTCGGCAAGCGGGGGCTCCTATAGGTGAAGCTGGCTGCGGAGATTGGGGGTTGAGGTCCTTACCAAGAGAGCTGGAGTTGTCCAAGTGGTAAATTGTGGTTCCGGGAGCGTGACACATTGATTATGTCAAATTAAACAGAAAGAGCAAGTCATACATTTGCAATTATTTTTATTGTGATGCAGCAATTATTACATCATAGTATGTATTGCACATAGTGGCACAAACATGATAGGGTAACCAAATTATTGTTATTAGCATTTTTTCCACTTAACCAAAAATCAAAATATGTTTAAACATTTGTTGTTGTGGTTGCCCATGCAAGGCTGCTGGTTGTGCGGATAGTGCATATGCAAGTGGCCAACATTCACTGCTCACCCATCCCAGTCAACTAACACCAAGAGTGGTAAACCAAAGCACAGCAGTGGGAGGCCAGACAGTAGGCCCAACACTGCTAGCTCCAGACATAGGTGCTGCCCATAGCCCAACATGTACCAAGAGTCTGAAGAAAAACAACGGGTAGATTAAGGGAAAACTCATTAGGCCCACAACAAACCCCTCTCCCACTGGAGTGTAGCAGGACAGCTCTATCCCGGAGAAGCCCATATCACCCTCACCATCCACTCGTGCTACATCATGGCCCACCCAGTACAACACTCCCAGACCCCAACCTAGCCCTGTGGCGTGAAACTACATTATTACAGATAAACATATTTTACATTATTGGTATTGTGCCTGGCTCCCAAAGTATGTATGTTGTCTGGCTTGTTGTATTGCCACCAGCTGGGACAGGTTATGATTGAGCAAATGCAGCATAGACGTTTGATGTTGTTTTTTTATGAGGCACATCCTCCTCAAGATCTTGAATGTCACCCAGTAGTGGTGGTGTCTGTGGGAGGAACACAAGACCATTAGATGTTTGTTCAGAGATACACCCATTAAATCTTTAATTTTAATCTGCCTGTGGCATCTGTATCATTACACTTACCATATCAAAATCTTCATTTGATGCACTCCTTGAGTAGGCAGTTCTTGAGGTACTGGCAGCAGTACCTGGTGGTTAGTGTTCCTGGGTGTTCATGTGTGAATTTTTGTTTTTTTCTGCAATGATAAGGGCAGACAAGATTAATCTAGACACATACCTTGTGTGCATAAATGTATGTTTAGCATTAGACAAAATAAAATACACTTCGTTAATGATGTCATTCTATTGGCATTTGAAGGTCCAAGAACAACACCTAGGGCATGATGACATGACCAACTTGGCAATAGTAAAGAGTGATAGGTTTTAGGATCTAAAGGACACCAAACCTAATATACACTTACCAAATGCAGCAGCATTGCAGTTAGAATCCACAGTCTCTGGCAATCCATGGAGTTGCAGATTTACAAGTCCATATACAATTGCCTCTGCCGGTGTTAAAGGGAGTTTCATGGGTACTCCACCTCTGGATTGAAACCTTAAAGAAAACAATGCCACAATCAATGATTACCTGTGTTGCTTGCGCTTGTTGATTTTTTGGCGCACAGCATATTTGAGGTCAGAAAGTTTGCATTGAACCTGATCAATATCCTTTTTTTCGTGGCCAGCATTATTGACTTGGCCTGTGATGGCCTCCCAGATATGGGTTCGCACAGATTTAGATGCTCCGCGAGAAGTTTGGCCATAAAGTTGATGGAAATGGCCTGATACAGCAGTGGCCAAAGCTAGGCATTGTGCATCACTAAATCTACTACTGAGAGTTCCCTGCCGCAGGTTTCTTCCCACTAAACTTTGGCTGACATCTCCCTGGGTGCTTGCTGCAATGGGGGACATGTGGCCCTGGGATGTTGTGGATGAATCAGAGTGTGTGGATATTTGTGTAGCCAAAGATTCCACAGGGCTAGGTTGTGGGCTAAGGGTGTTGTTCTGGGTGGCTTATGAAGATGCAGGAGTGGTTGGTGTGGGTGATAGAGGGTTCTCCAGGAGATGCCCTGCTGTGCTCCTGTAGTAGAGGGGGTGGTTGGTGGTCTAATATTTTTCCCTTACCCTTCCCTTTGTTATTCCTCTGACTCTTGGTATCTTTTTAGCCATGGGTCTAGGGCTAGTGCTGCTTGGGCAACTATTTGCATGCCCTCTGCTGTCCTTTACTATAACACTTGGTGGATGAGCTATTTGCATGACGTTGACTACACCTGGTGCTAGCAGTTCTGGTCCTACTGGATGGCCTCCCACTGCTCTGCTTAACATTCCCACTCTTGGTGCTTGGCTGGGATGGGTGATCACTGAGTGTAGGGTTGCTACTTCTTGCTGCCTCTTCTGGATGTACGTTCGGGCATAGGCACATGATTATGGCATCCAAGGCGAGAGCTTCCAGGCTGCGCTGCATTAGAATGCTTTCGGCTATTGTGAGTGCGTTTCTTGCCGGTCATGTTGCATTTCTGTTTTTCAACAAAGATGTATGGTGGCGGAACCGGATCCAAACAAACTACTTATATACCTTCCCCCTATGTCACCGCATCTGCCCATGCACCGAGGCCTGAGCGCATGGCAGCTTCCAGAGGCCGCTGGGGCACGTAAGATGACGTATAGCTCTGGATAAAGATGGTACCCTCGGTCTTCACCCGCGAGCAGCAAGAGACGATCATGCGCATAATTAGCCGATTCCTAGCAATAGAACATGGTGTTTAGGGTTGTTAATGCTCGGTCTGATAGGCGGATTGCGCATAGTTATTCTGGGGCCCAAGTTTCTAAGGGAGCCGGGTGCGATTATCAGTTCCATTTTGTGGTCGAAAGCTACTGCGCACATAGGCACCATGCGGCAAACGTTATGTTCTAAGTATTGGGGCATAGCTGGGTGTATAATCACCATAATCACCATACCTGGGGGCATCCCAGGTGGTAACAAGTCCACAAAATAACATCAGATAAACAAGGCTGTAGAAGTGGTTTAAAGCCAAAAGGGCTTTTGTGGTATAACCTGCTAGACTTATTATTGAAATGTATTTTAAGAAGTTTTCTTTTACAATTTATATCTTTAGTTTGTTTTGTAAAAGATGATGACTCATAAATACATCTTTCAGCCCGACATTTTCGGGAAGAGGTCGTTGGTCATGGACGTGGTGGCTGTATTGGAGGAGGAGACGGACACCACCTTCACCTTCACACAGATAATGCAGCAGTGGTCGGACCTGAAATGGAGGAAGAGGCCCCGGGTAAGTGGCAAAATTGGCATATACATTGACTACTGCAAGAACATTAGGCAGTGTCAAAATACTGCACTAGAGTGCGGTAGGCAAAGAGGAGGAAAAGAGTCCAGCCACGGCTGCAAACATTTGGGGAAGGTTAAGGTGGTGGCTTTGAAGTGCCAACGACCTCTGGGTCCTCTGTAGGTGGGCACCATGCTCACCTGCAGCAACCTGCAGAGGAGGAAGAACAAATGTTGGACTGGGAGTCTGAAGAGGATCCCAAACCACAGGAGGACTCGGGTATAAATATCACACAAAAACACACACACTCAGGAATCCAACAAATACAAATGCACACATATGTGGTGTAATGTGTAATTGTGTAATTTTTCATTCTAGTTGTGGCTGCGGGTGAGGACCGGGGGGATGGGGGAGGAGCTGGAAGCCAACCCCAGGCAGAAGATGAAGGTAAGTGATGTCAAACACAGAAACTGTGTGTAAAAGAAGAGGTTTCATGGGTTTAAGGTAAGCATTAAGGTCATACAAGACATAGTTTCATGGGGTTAAGGTAAGCATTAAGGTCATACAAGAAATAGTTTCATGGGGTTAAGGTAAGCATTAAGGTCATAAAAGAAGAGGTTTCATGGGTTGAAGGTAAGCATTAAGGTCATAAAAGAAGAGTAGAAGAGGATTCATGGGGTTAAGGTAAGCAATAAGGTCATAGAAGACTGCATGGCAAACATGCCATGATAAGTCAGAATAGAGTTGGCACAGCAATCAGTAAGTTATAGGCTATGGGCAGGGACAGGAAATGGAAAACTTAAAACAATTTTTTTTAAAAATGCGTACAAGCTGACAAAAAAAGTCACTGCATTTAAATTACACAAACAATAAATTTGTGAGATTTGGCCGTAAGATTCAGCTAATATCAGCACTTCCTCAATGTGAATCAGAAAGATCTTGTTGAAGACTAGAGGTACATTGAAAAAACGCATGACAAATGCAACGAGACAAGAGCTTCACTTCAACGAATACGAGAGCGTCATCTCTGAAATTGCCGCGAGAGGCTTCTTCACAGCGTCCCCATAGGCTTACGCATCTATGGGAATATTACGACGAGCTCCCGATGGATGGACCTAACACAGAGAGACAAAAACAAGAAAATATAGGGGAGGCTCTGCATCAACCTTATAGTCTGGCGACGTTTCCATCCATTTGAATTCCACCCTCCATATGTTGGACCGACTATACGAACAGAGAAAAGCCATAACCGATTTCTTGATGATCCAAGCGGATAGGCGGACTCCCCTGTGTAACTTCAATGTAAACAAGTGGCAGCTCATATGTGACACCTGCCATTTGCTCAGGCCCTTTGAGGAAGCCACCTTATTAATCAGTCGCCAGGATTATGGGATGAACGTCATTCCACTGCTTCATCTGCTAGGTTGGTTGGTCAGGTCACTGGAGACATGGGGCCTACATGTCACGGCCACATGAGCCCTGGGGGTGCTGAACTGGAGGAGGGGGAGGGGCACAGTGGAGCACAGTTTAGGTTTAATGAAATGGGCAGATTTTATAGTCATCTGAGAGGAGAAGAAGAGCAGAAGCAGCCAGAGGAGCAAGAGGGTTGTGAGGAAGGTGAGACAAAGAACCCAGATGCACCCTGGCGGAAATGGAGGCAGGTAGTCCCTCCCAGTCCCTTGCGTGCTTGCATGTTGACCACTGAATTGTCACCATTCGGCAGCGGGATCACTTCTGGCTATCCACCTTATTGGACCCTCACTACTGGCACAAAATGGGGGCCTTTTTTACACCCACTGAGAGGGAGGACAAACTGACCTACTACAGAGATATCCTACGTAGTCAGTTGGCCGATGCCTATCTGCACCACTATCCACTCGCAGGTGTGACTCGGGGGGCCCTCTGTACTCACTTTCCACTGCCATGGCTGCTGTGGAGGGGTGGGGGTGGCAGGAGCAGTGCCAACTCTATCAGCAGCAGCCTGAGTCTAAAGTCGCTCATGAGTAGCTTTCTTCACCCGCATAGTGAGGAAACTCATGAACGGCAGGTAGACCTGGAGCAGGACGGTGGCATACCTTGACATGACCATGTCAACACATCTTGACTTCTGGGCAGCTAAACTTGATTTGTGGCCACAACTAGCAGAGTTTGCCCTGGAAAAGCTGCCCTGCCCAGCCAGTAGTGTGCCATCAGAGCGGGTGTTTAGTGTGGCAGGGGCCATAGTAACCCCAATGAGAACTCATCTGTTCATGAAAAATGTGTCTGGTCTTTCACAGTAATTAGGCCCTGAAGACTTTAACAGGAAGAGAATGGTACAACTCTCAAATGTACGTATGTGTTGTGCACTAACAGGGGCAGTTCAATGCACCCCAGTAGGCTTAAAACAGTATTTTTGGACAACAGCAGAAGGTGTATAACTATGTCTGGCTTTTCACAGTAACTAGGCCCTGAAGACTTTAACAGGAAAAGAATGGTGCAACTCCCAGAAGTACATATGTGGTGTGCACTGATAGGTGTGTAACTATGTCTGGCCCTTCACACTAAATAGCCAATCAGCACTTGAACATAAAACAAAATGCAAAAACTGTCAGATGCACTTAAGTGGGATGTCCTGATTAGACCAGCTAAATGCGCTCCAGCAAGCTTTAAAACAAGGTTTTGGTACGAAAGCAAGAGGTGGATATTTTTGGTCCAGTGTGTAGTATGTTTGAAAGCCCCCAGGGTGTGAGCAAACCTTACCTGACTCCCAGTCCAACGGCGCATGAGCGGGCCCGCACTGGCGGGCCCGCACTGGCCATTAGTGAATGGCCGGCCCGGGCGCACTCCCTGTTAGAGGGAAGCGCGAGTGCGGCCGCCAGCATGCTCGGAGCCACAGAGGCGTTGCATTGACGCGCATACCTCTGCGGCTCCGAGTGCGCTGATTGGACGAGTGGCCACGCATGCGCCATAGGAGTGGGGTGAGGTGAGTTGAATAGGGCATTTTGGGGAGCTTCAGGCAGCGGGGCCCCGATCGGGGTGCCCCGTGGAAGTGGACCAAAACCAAGGATAGTCAAAATCCTGGGTGTTGGTCCACTTTAACACTAACTAGCCAATCAGCACTTGAACATAGAACAAAATGCAAAAACTCTCAGATGCACTTAAAGCTGCACCCTGAATAAGAGAATTTCTTATATGTTTCCCCCACCCTGTACATACGGATTGCTCACATTGGAAAATCATCCTACCTGCATCTACTGCATGTTATGAGCCTTTAAATATCCAAGATGGTGGCTCAAGGAGCATCAGGCAGCCTGCAAACAGGATGTGTCTTCTAGCTATTTCGCTCTGCATTCTGGGATTGCTGTCCTTTCCCTGACCCCAGTTCTGCTCTGTCTGTGCAAAGCACAGCTATAACCCCACCCCCTGTATGTTATACCCCTCTCCTCTCCTCAGTATGTGTGATGCTTCTGAGTCAAGATGGCGATGCCCATATCCTCGAGTCCTGAACAGAGTTGCACCCCATTGGAGGAAAGACTAAGAAATAAGTGACTAAAAACGTAAAATATATTAATTTTAGATGCTGGGAATAGCTTAGGCTTTTCATTAAATGATCCTGTAGATCCGGTTTAAATATGATGCCCTGATAAGTAACAACAACAAATTGGTACACAATTTACATGTATGCACAGGTTACACTTCATAGAGCACAATACACTTTGAGTGCTTTGCTCCCTTTGGAATTGTAGACAGACACCACTGCTGTTTCCCAAGCCCTCTCCTTTCCCTGTCACTGCTTCTATGCTTGAATTCTGACACATGAATTGCTTCTGCTACACACACTGTCCCCTGTGGAGAATCGCTTTTCATTTACACTGTACACTGTCATTCTGTTTCTCTCTGTCATTTTCTCTCCCTGTCTCTTTCTCTCCCTGTCTGTCCCTCACTCTGTCCCATTCTTGCCGCAATATGCTGCTAAAGTGAGTGCCCGCAAGATGGCCGCTGCTTATATAGGGCTGTGACATCACCGAGTGCCTGACTGTTGATAGGCTGCATGTGATGCCTTCCCAGGATTCCTTGCCCCATGGGACATGTCCTGACATGTGGATGCACCATTTTAGATGGCCTGGACCACACTAAATGAAGTTTAAGGAAGCGATTTGCGTTATTGAATCACGGCGATATTCGTATTCATTGTGAATTGATTTCTTTTTTCTGAAACTTGTCATATATTTAGATTCATCAGATTTGATTTGCTCATCCCTAATGTTTACAGTGTCAACCACATTCTTCATTATAAAGTTTAGAAGCATGTATATGCATATATACCAATGAACGTTCCATCATATGTGGTAAAAGAGTGTCTTCCGAGGTTGAGAGCATCACATTTTCACAAGGCAATAGATTGAGTTTATTCTTTACCAAGGACCTGTTTAATGAAAAAACACACAATAAAAATATAGAATCAGCAAATGATGAATCCCATTTTTAAAAACGTTGTTTTGCAGTTACATAGTGCTTGGTGATTTGACAACATCTAGGCATTTATTCAATAAACCTATTTCAGAATATCTAATAAATTATGTCATCAAATTCAAATCAGAGTATATAGATATCAACTGACTCATCCAGAATAGAAAAGAGCCCTTTACATCCCTGCCCATGGGCTTCAGGTTCCAGAAGTAATAGGGTCCACTTGAATACACCTTAGGGTCCACAACAGAGCCAAAGTGTTTCATTCTTCAAGAACTTTTCTTAGCCTAGTGGGTGTCTTGAGTTGGGCCTATTTATGAAGTGCATAATGAACTCCAAAAGGGGGAGAGGGTGCAAGTGTTCAGCCTAGCTGAATGGAGGTGTGAACGCACACTAGGCATCCAAGATGGACGTGGGGACAGATGCAGGTAAAGCTGATGGCACCATAAGCATGCCAGAGGACACTTCACAGGATTCCTCTGATAGTTGGACCTGTTTCCAAGCTTCCCCAGGCTTTAGTTCCCCATGCTTGCCTTAGCCAAGAGATACTGAATCAACGAAATATTGTGAGGGTAGACATACGCACCTTTGTCATTGAGGAAGAATCACCAGTCACTACCAAGCACAGTGCAGCCCTTCTTAAAATGGAATTCCATGTAAAAACAACCCCCCCCGCCACCCTTTCCTGGAGCTGAGGCAGTGCGGGGTGTTATAAAGAAAAAAAACCCTACCTTCACCATGGTCCAGCACCGCTCTCCCGCTCTCCCAGTCTCTGTCCAACCACCATCTAGAAAGACACAAAGTTGCATCTCCCTGCTCTGTGTGCATGCCCACAAAGGGATGTCGCTTTGTGTCTTTCTGTGCAGCAGCACAGGAAGGCACAGAGAGGCACAAAGCTGCATTCCACAGCTCTGCGAGCGAGCCATCTATTTAAGTTCCTGTGCATGCACATGAAGCTGAGGGGTGTCACTTTGTGTCTTTCTGTGTGGGTGCCACACAGAAACCATTAAGAAAATAATTATAAGGCGCACACATAATTTTTAGTTGCAAAAGAGTTAGTTCCTTTTATATAAGAGATTTTATACAAAAACATAGGAGCTCAATTAATATTCAGGCTTCTGAACATGCAAGTAAAAATAGCCATCAAAATAACAGCATACCAAATAATGTAACAACATATGTACATAATTATGCAGTAAAGTGCTAGTTCCTTAATAGAGACTATATATCGGGCACTGTAACAGAGCGCCTCGGTCACTGTAGTAACCTGGCTGGCATTGATGAATGTGATGTGAGTTGGGTGCTGTAACAACAGTATAGTGCTGCAGTGAGCGAGAGGTAGAGCCAGCTAAGTGCATCCAGCACTCGGCGCTCCACACCATATATAACAAAACACTAGAGACACACAGCATCGGCGCTCTAAAGCTGGGCGCTGTAGCATAGAGCGCCAGATTCTGTGTGATCAAAGTCTGTTTTTGAACACATATACACCAGTAACAAAGCGAAAACACATGGAATGACATTGTTTTAACACTGGGACCTGTAAATACAATTCTTCATATAAATATAAAAAGTCAGAAAAATGTTAAAAAGTGTTTGTTTGCAGGCCAGGAGAGGTCACACAATGATTTGGCCAAACAAAAAAAACATGCTATTTATACACAACTAATGAAGCCCCATTGAAATATATGAGAGAGTGTTACAGAGTGACAGGTTCTACATGGCATTCCTAAGTCAAGCGCGCCAGCGCTATATGCTAAGCCATCTGGATTAATGCATGTGAGCTACATGGCGCTGTTAGAGGCGCTCATCAGATTCACTTTCTTAAATGTGGTTTTGCGTACAGCTGGTGCTATCCATTTTTAAATTACCCCCTTAGTAGGATAGTAGCATCGGATTTACAGACTGATTCATTACTAGTGCCAGCTATCAGCAGATAAGCATCTGTACAGCAGTGCTAAGAGCGACCGCTGGTATACACTGTGATCGGCTATCGGGTGCTGTAACAGAGCGTCTCATTCGCTGAGGAACGCTGTCGGAATCATTTAGTAATGTTAAATGTCATGTATGTGAGTCGCTGTAAAGGCACTGTACAGGCACTCCCCCTCATTCAATGCAACGCCTGAGCATTACAATTCTGCTCTAACACCACTATTGTTTAGAATGTGTTTGCTTCAATGTTTTATTATAATTTTTTTTTCTTTTTTTGTACTTTTTTTTTTCTTTTTTCACATTAAATTTCAGGTGTGTTTTTTGTGTGTGGATTTAGACAATACTAATCTAAATAAAAACCAAACACAAATGTATGTATAAACAAATAAATATTTTTTTTATAAATTGGGCCAACATGGCCAACAAAATCCGCTTAGTGGAAAACTTAATTCCCCCACCCTGGATTTTATTCTACATCTCCAGCCGCATTCTCCTCATCTCTATAATATATTGCCACAGTCTGTGATGCTCCTCTCTGCAAGCTGTGGGAAAGAAAATACACAATTAAGTACCGCAGTTCTAAACATAAATTATATACCTATAATATTAGGAAAACATGTTAGTTACCCATATTTAATGACCAATAATATTAAACATACTCAACAGGCCAAACTTTCTAAATACTAGATGGCAAAATTCAATAACCTGTTTAGCCAATCTACATAACCACCATAGTCTAACATCACAAAGGACATAACCTAACCAAATAAGGCCTACTTGACCACAGGAAGAATGTACTTCATGTAGTGGTCAATCACACCTGAGGCAATATGATCTACATACATAGACCTATTACATTTTAATTTTTGGGGCTCTAATAATTAGTTAATGGGCTGTTACAACAGTAACAGGAATTGAAACCCAGCACAAAAAGCACATACCTAACTGCTGCATTTATCATGTAGGGTTAAGTTACATTAGCAGGGGCAGGAAACTACCATGATTTGATTCAATGATGATTGAATATTATAAAAAGAGGCTCTCCATGTATGAATGTCAACTCTAGACTGCCATTAACATGTGTACATGGTCATGGACACATACATATGCATGTCTACAAGCTTATTGTCAAAAATATCATTACTCACCATCACAGCTCTGGCTTGGGCTGCTGAAGGGCCCTGGAGATGGGGTGTGTCGAAACATCTGTATAGAGAAAAAAACACAACAGAAACAATCATAAGAACATTGTATTTTGAACTGTATAAACCCTTAAATTTATCTGTAGGGAATAGTTTAATCTGACTAATTAATTGGGACACATTTGGCCATGTGTTAGCTAATACTAATCTACTTTGCCAAACACATGAGCAACCAACATAATCTTTTAAAGTTGGGGTATGGCAGAAGAATGCTTACTGTGATATAGGGCCAAATAAATGAATGTCATTCTTACCTCGACTATGCCCGAGTGCTGAAACTGCAGCATGTGTAGAGGAGGTTTTGGCTCTATGATGCCCTAAAAATAAATTTAAACATGAAAGAAAAAGTTTAGATACTCCCTCAGGGAGTGTGGTGGAGCCTCTTCCCTCCTCTCTACTGGGACTTCCCACTTGAGAGTGGCCCCCAGATGGTTGGGACTCTGCCGAGTCTGAATCGGAGAAGCTAAGGCTCCACACTGCCGTCACTCCAGCAGCAGACTACACTGTGGTGTCATCCCCTTCCTCTCCTGGATCCTCAATTTGGGATCTGTGAGAGGAGGTCTGCGGGGGAGGAAACCTTTCCCGTGCTTACCCAGGGGAGGACGCTTATCTGTGGAGAGGGAAAAAAAACAAAGTAGAAATTGTTAGACATCAGCAGTTCAATGTGTAAATATGTAATATTACTGTATGTGTAGGTCTGTTAAACTTACTAGAAGCATAGGCATCATAGAGCCTATAGATGCCCTTATTGTCCCGGCGATTAAAGTCAGACCACCTCTGTATTATAGCTTTTTTCTTCAACATGGTGTTCAAGCGCTGGCACACGGTGGCCTGTACCGCCTCCACAATTCTACTCTTGGCACTCAGGGGCTCCTCCAGCTGCAGGAAAGTGCCCGGAGTAGGTCCCCACCCCCCTTTCAGCAGCGGCCGGCTTTTCCTGTAAAAAAAAAGAAAATTACATTTACTCACCTCTATGTGCTCTCTCCAGCACTTCTTCCTCATCCAGGGGGCCTCCAATCCCCCCCAGGGCTCTGTTATCCTCAGGAGAGAGTCTGTCAGGCTCTCTCCCCTCCTCTCCCAACAGGTGCCGCCATCTTGCCGCGAAGCCCCACCCAAAAAGAGGCGGGGCTAATGATGTCACGTGACTGTGTCATGCCAGCTCCAGGCCTCTCAACTGTCAGATGCCGGTGAATGGTTGCGAGAGAAGGGGGGCAGGAAATCCTCCGATCTCCTGCCTCCCCCCCTCCTCTGGCTACCAATCTCCGGCATCTGTCATTGGATCAGCGAGGGACAGAGGAGCTGACGATCGGAGGTGAGTAAAAAAAAAAAACTTTTTTTATTTAATAAAATAATTTTTATTGTGTGTGTGTGTGTTTTCCTTTACTGTTAACCCTTTTTGAACTGGTAAGGGGTCCATGAGATCCCTATACCAGTTCACAAGGCTGGGGGCTGGCAAGTCACCAAAGCTGGCTCCTGCGTCCTATTCTACAACCCCCATAGCTGGTCCTGGGCAGGTTATGCTGGGTAGGGGGGACCTCACGCCATTTTTTTGAGTACTCTAAGGGTTTTTAACCCTTATAATTCCCCCCAAAAATGGAGTCCCCCCAGGAAGGGGGACCCCATACCAGTTTTTTTTTATTTAACCCTTTATAGTGTGGAAAGTAGTATTTTATTTGTAATAAATTTAAATAATAAATCAATCATAAAGCAAAAACGAGGGGGCTACTGATACATATGTGGTATCATTGGAATCGGGAGAAATGGGGCTTTCACATGCAATAGGGTTTTCTTTAATAAAATAAATGTTTTAGTTCAAATAAAGGAGACATTTTAAAATATATATATATTTTTTATTTTTTTTACCTATTTACAGAAGAAAAATACAAAAAAGACATTTCATGTTAAAGCCTAAACTCTGCTAAACTCTGGTTAATAGTACCTATGCATGTTGGGTATTGTTCTGCTCGGGGGACCTTGCGCTTTCAGATTTACCTTGTTTTTTCTTGTTTCAATATTGATATTTTAGGAAAATTTGTTTTTTATTCTGCTTTTTCATAAATGTTTTAGTGAATCCCTGTGCAACCCCAAAATTCTTCGAGGGGTTACTTCCAGAAAGATGCGCCCACTACAACAAGCTGCTTAGAAAGCTTAACATGTGTACTTACAGGGAATATGGTTAATGGGGGTATTCTGAATGTAAAGGGTTGTCTTGGTAGAAAAAACGCAAGGGGCGTACTTTGTCAGCAGAGCTGAAAATTGCAATTACCGTTACACACATGATTTACTTTGGAGTGTTTGGCAACTCTGTCCTGGACAATAGCTATGCATGTTGGGTATTGTTCTGTTTGGGGGATGTTGTCCTTTCAGATTTTCAATTTTTTTCATGTTTGCATATAGTTTTTTTTAGGAAAATGTGACCTTAATTCTGCTTTTTTATTCTTTTTTTAGGGAAACCCTGTGCATCCAAAGAATACATTGAGGGATTACTTCCAGAAAACTGTGGCCACATCAACAAGCCTGGTACTCCTAGAAAGCTTGAGGTATGCACTTCCAGAGAATATATAGTTTGTTGGGGGTATTTCAAATGTAAAGGGTTGTTTTTCCTGAAAAACTTCAAGGTGGGCATAGCACATAGCACGATTGTATTTTATTTGAAATTTTCCATGAAGAGCTGTTTCAGTCTGGGAGAGTGTCCTGGGCAGGAAAGGGTGTCTACCAATACATATGTGGTACCGATGTAACTGCGAAAAATTGGGATTTCACATGCAATAAGATTTTATTATAGTCAATAAGCACAGAGCAAAAAATTCTTCTAAGCAAATGTTCATCAATCGAGGGTATACCGAAAGGTCCAAAAAGGCATGCACACTTCCACACGTGCCCACCACCTCTTCTATATACTCTTACCGATATGGAATAACAAATCAAACTTCTTATTCCAACATGATCTCCTCTACAATTAGAGAGCCAATCGTTATCCAATTCCTCACTTTGGGATTCCAATGCATTTAATCCAAGATCGCAACCATATGCTCTTCAATTGGAGAAATGTCTAATAAGCTCATACGGACCAAATCTTGTATTCTTCTTCTTTAGCCAGAAGACTGTCTTGTGTGGTCTTTTTAACCAATCCAGTCATCACTTTTCCAGCATTGGAGGTTTTTCGCCCCTTGCCAGATGAAGCCGACGTCTTCTGGCTAAAGAAGAAGAATACAAGATTTGGTCCGTATGAGCTTATTAGACATTTCTCCAATTGAAGAGCATATGGTTGCGATCTTGGATTAAATGCATTGGAATCCCAAAGTGAGGAATTGGATAACGATTGGCTCTCTAATTGTGGAGGAGATCATGTTGGAATAAGAAGTTTGATTTGTTATTCCATATCGGTAAGAGTATATAGAAGAGGTGGTGGGCACGTGTGGAAGTGTGCATGCCTTTTTGGACCTTTCGGTACACCCTCGATTGATGAACATTTGCTTAGAAGAATTTTTTGCTCTGTGCTTATTGACTATTATACATTTGAACTTTTTTTGGAATAAGAGGTTTTGCACGTTGCAGCATTTTCATTGTTCTCCTGACAAAATAATCTGTGGGCAGCGCGGTGTTCCAATTTAAGTTAAATAAGATTTTATTGACAAACTTTTTTTATTACAAAAAACTCTACAAATTGTAAAAAAAGTTTATTTTTTTATTTTTTTTTCACATTTTTTACCCAAAAATATTGATGATACACCTAAAAAATGACAAACAAGACATTTTGTGTTAAAGCCCAGACTCTTCTGAATAAAACAATATATACTTTCCCTGGGAAAGTCCTGGAAATCCCAAAATGTGGAACCCAAAATGGTGCAAAATGGTCTGGCAACAAAGGGTGACAAAAACTCCAGGTAGCCTGGTGGTTAAAAGGTTAAACAAAGATATTGGCTCATGGGTTGATTTCCCCACTACAAAAATAAAACAAAAAAATTTTTTTTTTTAAATAAATGTGAAATATATAACTAATATAAATATAAATATAACAATAATAAAATTAGCTAAGTTAAGCATAAAACATTTAAATTAGCAGCAAATAATAACACATGGGAAGAAGGCCACAACAGAGTATGGGTATACATGTCATACCTTCACTATCTGCCCATTCACCTGAGGGTCAACACGCTGACTCTTCCTCAGGGGGGAACATCAGAGGATGAGGAAGAAGAGGAGCTGGGGAGACGCCTGGCAGGTCTGCGAGGAGCCATAGCTGCGCATACGCAAACCGGAAGTGTGCAAAACGAAACCGAAAGCAAAAACTTTAACCCCGTTGTAAGGTACAAATGCTATGAAATGCCCAATACATGATATTTATGATATAGAACTCACAAACACAATAGGGTCGATTCTAAATGCAAAAGTTAATTGATTTCGGATCGGGAATCGGAAATTTGGGTGGGTGTTAGTCATTTTTTCCTTTTTTTTTGGCCATTTCCGACTCGCGCGAACGTTCGAACGTACGATCATCGGAAGTTTTACTAACAAAATCGGAAGTTTTACAACCAAATCGGAAATGTTCCCAACCAAATTGTAATTTTTCCGTTCGTTCCTAAAACTTCCGTTAATTGGATGTGTTTCCATGTGATTCAAAGAGCTGATTCCCACCCTAAAAATCCGTTTAATTGAAAATCCACTTCCGACACCTTTGAGGACTCGGATTTGCTATTGTAGAACATGTTTTGTGGCTATGTGGAGGAGTCTGCGCGCCTTCAGCTCCAATGAACTGCATGTTTCAGCATGGCCGAGGCCATAAATTGTATAGCAATGCATACCTGAATCAATACATTTCATGTATGCCTTATAAAAGCATTTTAATGTGGACCTTAATTAGTCCTTTGCATGTAAACCTTTATTTTGCCACACATCCATATAATTGCGATTTATTTTTAAACTTATGTCCTTTGTTATTTTTTTTTTTTTGGATTGTTGTTGTACTTGAATCTTAATTTGTTTTCGGATTTATTGTTGTAGTTGGCAACCTTTGCTTTGTGTAATTATTTTATCTTATCTTTGGTCAGATGCATCACACTTACTGAGGAGAGGAGAGTGGGATAAAGTGCAGGGTGCGGGTTACAGCTGTGTTTTGCTCAGAGACAGCAGAGCTGGGGGCCTTGAAAGGTCAGAAATCCCAGAATGCAGAGCAACACAGTCACAAGGCCCTTTCTGTTTGCAGGCTGCCTTATATTACCTGACCCGCCATCTTGGCTGTTTCAAGGTTCATAACATGCAGAAGATGCTGGGTGTTTTAAAAATTTGGAGAGCAATCTGTATGTACAGGGTGTTGTACCATTTGAAACCAAAAATTTTAATTAAAAACCGCAAGTAAAAAATGCCAGTTCAAAATAAAACAAAAAAAAAAATGTATGATTTACTTTTAGAAATACATTCATTAATGGTTGGTTACCACAAAACGAATGAAATAAAGAAAAAGCAGAAATGAAGATTCGCCTGAGCGCTCAGTGGTTTGGGTCAGTTTTAGGGGTGAGACATGGAAGATGTAAGAAAGTGCAAAGTGATTTAGCTAAGCATTGTAGAAGAAGTGAGTGAGCCAAATATGTAGGCAGCACTTTAATGAGTTAAGTTTGTAGTGTGCAGGCGCAAGATCATAAGGATTTTCGTCCGGACAAAAAAGGAAAAAGGGCAAAATCCAAAACCGACTTTGAAACCTGAGAAATGAAACGGAAAAGTCAGGATGGAAACTGACATTCAACTGATTCACTAACTGCCATACGAACGGACGGAAAACGTACACACGGTTTGAAATGCATTATAGAATCGCTCGAATGTTCATACGAAATCGGAAAATTTACACCAAAAAAGACAGATCGGAAAAAATACTAACGTTTTTGGTGTTTCTCTGAATCGACCCTAATATCTAACATTAGGCGACAACTTAAAAACAGTACAGTGCGAGAGGTAGCGACTGCTCAAAGCACCTGGCACTCCGCGCTACACACCATATTCAACAAAAGCACAGCATCGGTGCTCTAAATTGGTTTGCTGTAGCATAGAGCGCCAGACGCTGTGTGATTAAAGTGAGTTTTTGGACACATTTCCACCAGTAACAAAGCGAAAAAACATGGAATGACATTGTTGGAACACTGTGACATTAACAGGTCTTAACTTTCACTCTGGAAGCTTGAGCGCCATCGCTATCTGCTGAGCCGCCTGTAATGATGAATCATATGCTACATGGCGCTGCTTGAGTCGCTCAACAGAATCGCTTTCATAAATGTGGTATTGCGCACAGCGCCCAGCGTTCACCAGATGCTGCTGGCCGCTATGAAGCACTACCTGGCACTAGAGCTTCATGAATAAACATCAAAGTCTCTTTTCACAATAATAGCAACAATAGTAACATAATCCAACACACTCTACTGCACAAAGCCCTTACATGTACACTGATAGCGATTGCATATTGGTAATGAAATAATCTTACGGCTGTTTTGAGCCTCCTGAGCTCTTTGTCAGAGGTACACTTTTATGCAGTAATCTTCATTTTACCCTATATATTTTGAATAATTTCTCCCCTGGCTAGCTGCATGATGGAAAGTGAAACAATCGTTTGACCACGTCACTTCCGGTCCAGCGAAGGTCCCAGTGAACGCGTCAGCCATACTGCAGCAGGCAGCTCTAAACACCCAAAAACAACATGGCAGTGCTCGTGGGCCCCGCGGCCGCACATCGTCCCTAAGTGTACTTGTAATCAATACATTTCTAATCGACGATGGGGACAGACAAAAGTTTCCATTATTAGCATCAGTTGAAGGGGAGAAATACATCTTTATTCTAGGGTTCATCTTTCTTTATACTTAGACCTAAAAGCATAAATCAAAAAATTAATGCCGCATATGACATATCACCACAAACTCAATATCACAATATTTACATAGGGCATTATTCCCACCTATATAAGTATGGGAACCAGTCATAGACCTCAATGAAAAAAATTCTCACGATAGTAAAAAATTAAATTCATGAGAAAAAAAGCCTGAGAATGTCACTGTTACCGAATCTCCAGATAAAAAGAGAATGAAAGTCAATGGCAGCTTTTACTACAGTGTAGAAAGGATTAAACAGCCCTCAATTTTCTTAGGAGTAAAAAAGTGTCATTAATGTTCATTGTTTTCCTAGCTGGTGATTCAGTAACATAGTAACATAGTAACATAGTAACATAGTATGTAAGGCTGAATAAAGACTTTAGTCCATCCAGTTCAGCCTGTTTAACTCCTTCCAGTGGTCTAGTAGCCATAGCCGGAAATGTTATTACATGCCAGGAAGGCATCAAGGCCACTTTTGAACATTTTTAATGTATCCCTCATTACTACCTCCTCTGGCAGCGAGTTCCATAGTCTCACTGCTCTTACAGAGAAGAATCCCCTCCTATGTCGGTGGAGAAAGCACCTTTCCTCTAACCTTAGTGGATGCCCCCGGGTTATGGTTACACTCCGGGGTATAAATAGATTGTGGGACAGATCCTTGTATTGACCCCGAATATATTTATACATAGTTATTAGATCACCCCTCAATCGTCTTTTTTCTAGACTAAATAAGCCTAACTTGGACAATCTTTCCGGGTACTCTAGCCCCCGCACTCCTTTTATTAACTTTGTTGCCCTTCTTTGAACGTGCTCCAGTTCTGATATGTCCTTCTTAAGCACAGGTGCCCAGAACTGTACACAGTATTCCATATGGGGTCTGACCAGTGACTTGTACAGGGGTAAAACGATGCTCTGGTCATGAGCACCTATGCCCCTCCTGATGCACCCCATGATCCTGTTTGCCTTGGCAGCAGCTGCCTGGCATTGGTTACTGCAGTTGAGCTTATTGTCAACTAAAACCCCTAGGTCCTTTTCCATTGTTGTTTTACCAAGTGTTTCTTTATTTAGTGTGTAATCATGACACAGATTTCTCCTTCCCATGTGCATAACCTTACATTTATCTGTGTTAAACTTCATTTGCCATTTAACTGCCCATGCTTCCAATTTATCTAAATCTGTTTGTAGTTGCCTGTTGTCCTCCTTTGTTTTAATTACTTTACTCAGCGGGGAGGCCGATTCATTAATAGCGCCAGGTAGCGACATATGAGCGACTGAAGTATGGCGCTATGAGCGCCGCTAGCATACGCCGCGGGCCGTTGCGATTCGCTATAGCAGGCCTCCTCAGTCGCTACCTGGCGTTGTTGGGAGCAACGCCTACATTGCTGAATATGATGTTGGAGCTCAGCTTTGTAGGCGCTGTCAGTCAGTTTGACCACGCTATTCAACACAGCGCCTGCGCTTTGCTTTGCTGTGGGCTGGGAATCAAGTACCTTCAGAATAAAACACATTGCAACATGTTTCTTTAGTTTTTTTTTTTATTTTGTGTTGAAAAGGAAATAAAATTAAAACAGAAATTAGAATGAAAAGGAAAATTAAAACAGAATTAAACACATAGCCACATGTATCTTTTTTTTTTATTATTTTTTTTAGAAAAAGGAACTAAAATTAAACCAGAAATGAGAATGAAAATGAAAATTAAAACTGAAATTAGAATGAAAAGGAAAATTAAACCAGAAATGAGAATGAAAATGAAAATTAAACCAGAAATGAGAATGAAAATGAAAATTAAACCATAAATTAGAATGAAAAGGAAAATTAAACCAGAAATGAGAATGAAAAGGAAAATTAAACCATAAATTAGAATGAAAAGGAAAATTAAAACAGAGATGAGAAAGAAAAGGAAAATTAAACCAGAAATGAGAATGAAAAGGAAAATTAAACCAGAAATGAGAATGAAAAGGAAAATTAAACCATAAATTAGAATGAAAAGGAAAATTAAAACAGAAATTAGAATGAAATGGAAAATTAAACCAGAAATGAGAATGAAAAGGAAAATTAAAACAGGAATTAGAATGAAAAGGAAAATTAAAACAGAATTAAACACATAGCCACATGTATCTTTAGTTTTTTTTTATTTTTGGTAGAAAAAGGAACTAAAATTAAAACAGAAATGAGAATGAAAATGAAAATTCAAACTGAAATTAGAATGGAAAGGAAAATACAGAAATTTGAAAGAAAAGGAAATTTTGATTCAGGGTGCATCTCGGGGTGCCTGAAAAATTAAAAAAAGTGCAGTTAGTATATATCTTTAAATTTGTTTTTTCGCTGTAAAAAAATATTGCATTAATTGTTAACCAACATTTGCGTCAATCTTGCACACCAACCCTAATTGTTATGTTGTTCAGCTTCCACCCCCCCTTAGAGTGGTTTGGGTCATCTTACACCCCCCCTTAGAGTGGTTTGGGTCATCTTACACCCCCCTTAGAGTGGTTTGGGTCATCTTACACCCCCTTAGAGTGGTTTGGGTCATCTTACACCCCCCTTAGAGTGGTTTGGGTCCTCTTACACCCCCCTTAGAGTGGTTTGGGTCATCTTACACCCCCCTTAGAGTGGTTTGGGTCATCTGACACCCCCCCCCTTAGAGTGGTTTGGGTCACCTTACACCCCCCTTAGAGTGGTTTGGGTCACCTTACACCCCCCCTTAGAGTGGTTTGGGTCATCTGACACCCCCCCTTAGAGTGGTTTGGGTCATCTGACACCCCCCTTAGAGTGGTTTGGGTCATCTTACACCCCCCCTTAGAGTGGTTTGGGTCATCTTACACCCCCCTTAGAGTGGTTTGGGTCATCTTACACCCCCCTTAGAGTGGTTTGGGTCATCTTACACCCCCCTTAGAGTGGTTTGGGTCATCTGACACCCCCCCTTAGAGTGGTTTGGGTCATCTGACACCCCCCCTTAGAGTGGTTTGGGTCATCTTACACCCCCCCCTTAGAGTGGTTTGGGTCATCTGACACCCCCCCCTTAGAGTGGTTTGGGTCATCTGACACCCCCCTTAGAGTGGTTTGGGTCATCTTACACCCCCCCTTAGAGTGGTTTGGGTCATCTTACACCCCCCTTAGAGTGGTTTGGGTCATCTTACACCCCCCTTAGAGTGGTTTGGGTCATCTTACACCCCCCTTAGATTGGTATGGGTCATCTTACACCCCCCTTAGAGTGGTTTGGGTCATCTTACACCCCCCTTAGAGTGGTTTTTGCCAAATTATGATGGGAGGTCAAATACATTTACCCAGTAGTGCAGTACTTGGATTAGAGTGAAGGGTAGTTAGCTTACCGCAAAAAAGGAAGTGATCATCCTTTCCCTTAGCTCATCGCCAGTCTGGGTGTCCTCACTTCTTCCTGCGGGCAAGTTGGGGATTTCTGGCACCAGTGCTGTCTCCTCGGGGGATTGAATTCGGTGGCATATACAAATATTATGGAGCACACAGCAGGCGAGGATGATCTTGGAGACCTTCTGTGGGCTGTAGAGCATCTCTCCTCCTGGGCGTGCCAAACAGAGAAAGCGTGCTTTCAGCAGGCCGATGGTTCTTTCCACAATGCTTCTGGTCTTGCGGTGTGCTGCATTGTAGCATTCATGGGCAGAGGTCCGTGGGCTCCTGACCGGAGTCATGACCCACGTTCTCTGCCCATATCCCTTATCCGCTGTAGAAAAAACACAAGGGGAGAGACAGCAATTAGTACTAGTACATGTTTTGTTTTTCTTTTTTTCAAATTTGGCTTACTAGGCTACATATTTGAGTCCAAATACTTTGACATGGTTAATTATTTAGCCAGTAGCCAGTCAGCTGGCATTTCGTTGTTCTCAAACTTCCGGCACAGGACTGTCCGCTGCAAGACGTAAGAATCGTGGCATGAGCCGGGGAACCCCGATCTCACCGCCCGCAGCCTCATGTCATGGTCACAGACAAGCATAACGTTGATGGAATGAAATTGCTTTCTGTTTCTGTAATACAGCTCCTGTGCACGGGGAGGGCGGAAAGGGATATGTGTACCATCAACGCACCCTAGCACATTCGGGATCCCTCCCATGAAATAGAAAGCATGTTTTATTTTGGCAACCTCTTCCTCATCCTCAGGAAACTTGATGTAAATTGGGATTAAATCACAAATCGCCAGAACTACCTGGATTAGTATGCGGCTCATAGTAGCCTGGCTTATCCCGCTGAGGAGGGCGGAGGTTGCCTGGAAGGTCCCTCGTGCCAAAATATTCAGCGTGGCACACAGGCGTACTATGCCTGGAATGGATTGAGTGCGTTTGGTGGATGGCTCGATTTTGTGCTTAATCTTAATCTGGGGCAGCACCCCAGGCTAAGCGCCCAGGTGCCAAGAGGGAGCCTGAATTTAATTTGGCGGAGAATAATTATCTTGTGCGCCTTACACTTGCTAAATGGGAGCTACTCTTTGGCTCCCAAAGCAAGTCCATAGGCAAACAAGAAAGAAGCAAACTGTGGGATGCCATTGGTGTGGAGCTTAGTAGCACTGCTCAACACCCACATAGTGGCCCATCCTGCAGGAAACGCTTCTACACTTTGAGAGGGGCCCTTATGAAAAAGATGAATCACGATCTTGATGTGGACAGTGGGACCATCCAGGCTCCAAAGAGTACCTACAGGCCGTATGAGGAGATGCTGAAGGCCAAAATTCCACTGGCTCGGCTGCAGGGTGTGGATCCTGGGGATGACACCACAGGTTGGACTGAAGGTACATATTTTCTGCCTTTTTATAAAAGCTACTGTTAATGTATGTGATTAGCATTTTCTCTTTCTGCCCAACTAACAGTAGGACCTGTGAAGTAGTACATTAGACTAGTCTGTCCAGGATGTGCCTCAGGACACACAAACTCCTGCCCTTCAACCAACCTCAAGCCTAACCCAGTCTGCCATTGAAGGTATTTACCACTAATTTAGGTGCTGGTTGTTTGTGGAACAAATGGGTGTGGGAGCAGCTCCAACAATCGAGTGGGGCACTGTTGAGTATTAATAATATGCGGCCTAATTTCACGCCCACTTTAACACTCACAGCAACTAACTAACAAGGCCCTAACATGTGTAGCTATGTTGGAAGGCAGAGATGTGTGGCCATATATCTGCATATAAATGTGGAAGCCATGTTACATTTGAGTTTGGTCCACTGACCTACTAACCTGACTTTCCTGTTTAGCATATGCCAACTTGCCGGACATCTCTGATGTTGAATTGCCCCTCTCTGGCAGCGATACCTCGCTCCTACCTGTGGCGGACGACACGGAGGTAACATGGCTGATTTAGAGGACCAATAACCACATTGCCATGTTCGTGGGTAGTGGATGAAGCAACATGTCACATTTCCTTTCTTTGTCGTTTTGGCAGGAGGCGGAACCAGAACCCCAAGCTGGGACCTCTTCCCAAGTCCCATGTGGCCAAGCTTCCGAGGCTCAGACAAGGGTAAGTTGTAACATAGTAACATAGTAACATAGTATGTAAGGCTGGATAAAGACTTTAGTCCATCCAGTTCAGCCTGTTTAACTCCTTCCAGTGGTCTAGTAGCCATAGCCGGAAATGTTATTACATGCCAGGAAGGCATCAAGGCCACTTTTGAACATTTTTAATGTATCCCTCATTACTACCTCCTCTGGCAGCGAGTTCCATAGTCTCACTGCTCTTACAGAGAAGAATCCCCTCCTATGTCGGTGGAGAAAGCACCTTTCCTCTAACCTTAGTGGATGCCCCCGGGTTATGGTTACACTCCGGGGTATAAATAGATTGTGGGACAGATCCTTGTATTGACCCCGAATATATTTATACATAGTTATTAGATCACCCCTCAATCGTCTTTTTTCTAGACTAAATAAGCCTAACTTGGACAATCTTTCCGGGTACTCTAGCCCCCGCACTCCTTTTATTAACTTTGTTGCCCTTCTTTGAACGTGCTCCAGTTCTGATATGTCCTTTTTAAGCACAGGTGCCCAGAACTGTACACAGTATTCCATATGGGGTCTGACCAGTGACTTGTACAGGGGTAAAATGATGCTCTGGTCATGAGCACCCATGCCCCTCCTGATGCACCCCATGATCCTGTTTGCCTTGACAGCAGCTGCCTGGCATTGATTACTACAGTTGAGCTTATTGTCAACTAAAACCCCTAGGTCCTTTTCCATTGTTGTTTTACCAAGTGTTTCTTTATTTAGTGTGTAATCATGACACAGATTTCTCCTTCCCATGTGCATAACCTTACATTTATCTGTGTTAAACTTCATTTGCCATTTAACTGCCCATGCTTCCAATTTATCTAAATCTGTTTGTAGTTGCCTGTTGTCCTCCTTTGTTTTAATTACTTTACTCAGCTTAGTATCATCTGCAAAGATTGAGACTTTACTGTTTAATCCATACCCAATGTCATTTATATATATATTGAAGAGAATTGGTCCCAGAACTGACCCTTGTGGTACTCCACTAGTAACAGTGACCCAATCTGAGTGTGTACCATTGATAACCACCCTCTGCTTCCGATCACTAAGCCAATTTCCCACCCATCTGCACACGTTTTCCCCCAGTCCAAGCATTCTCATCTTTTGTACCAGCCTTTTATGTGGCACAGTATCAAATGCTTTAGAAAAGTCAAGATATATGATATCCAATGACTCCCCCTGATCCAATCTTGAACTTACCTCCTCATAAAAGCTGATCAGGTTTGCAGGAGCGATTCCTCATAAATCCATGCTAATATGGAGTAATAAGGTCATTTTCCCCAAGGTGCTCCAGGATAGTATCCCTTAAGAAACCTTCAAACAGCTTGCCCACCACAGATGTTAAGCTTACCGGTCTGTAGTTCCCAGGTTCCCCCCTAGATCCCTTTTTGAATATTGGCACCACATTTGCCAAGCGCCAATCCCTCGGAACAAACCCTGTAGTTATGGAATCCACAAATATTAGAAATAACGGCTTGTCTATTACTGTACATAACTCCCTTAAAACACGAGGATGTATGTCATCTGGTCCCGGTGATTTATCGATTTTCATCTGCTTGAGACGGTGCCGGACTTCTTCCTTGGTTAGACCAGTGACATTTAATGGAGGGTTTCGGTTATTCCCCTGCATTTCACTGGGCATGTCAAATTCTTTTGTGAACATAGAAGCAAAGAAGTTGTTAAGCAAATTAGCTTTCTCCTCATTTCCCTCTATAGGGGTCCCATCCTTGCTTTTCAGGGGGCCCACACCCTCAGGTTTGTACCTTTTACGGTTTATGTAGCTAAAGAATAATTTGGGGTTAGTTTTACTCTCTTTCGCGACCAGTCTTTCTGTCTCCAGCTTAGCTGCCCTTATCTGTTGTTTACATTGTTTATTTTCTTCTTTATAGTTTTTTAACGCTTCCGCTGTCCCTTCCTGCTTTAAACGTTTAAATGCCTTTTTTTTGTTGTTTATTGCCCCCTTAACCTTTTTATTTAGCCACATTGGTTTACATGTGTGTCTAATAGTTTTATTCCTGTAAGGTATATATCTGTCACACTGAAAATTAAGTATTCCTTTGAAAGTATCCCATTTAGCGTCCATGCTTTTGTTCTTAAGGACATTTTCCCAGTCAATGCAGTGTAGGGCATCTCTAAGTTGGTCAAACTTTGCCTTTTTGAAGTCCCGCGTTTTTGTGACTCCTTGATAAGGCACCCTAGTGACTGCTAATTGGAAATTAATGATATTATGATCACTGCTTCCAAGGTGTCCCCCAACCTGTACCTTTATTACTTTGTCTGGTACATTGGTTAGTATTAGGTCCAATATGGCTTTCCCCCTTGTTGGAGCTTTTACTTGTTGCGAAAGGTAGCCATCTTTTGTTTTAGATAAAAAACTATTACTTTTCTGCGAAACACATGTTTCAGCATCCCAGTCTATATCTGGGTAGTTAAAGTCCCCCATAATCACTACCTCATTTATTTTAGCGGCTATATCTATTTGCCTTAGCATCATATTTTCTATGGATTCGGATATATCTGGAGGTTTATAGCAAACCCCCATCAGTATTTTATTTTTGTTTCTCCCTCCATGTATTTCTACCCATACCGACTCCACATGGTCATTCCCCTCACATATATCCTCCCCCAGAGCAGGCTGTAGAGAGGATTTTACAATTAAGCAGACTCCACCCCCTTTGTGTTTGTTACGGTCCCTCCTAAACACACAGTATCCCTGTAAATTTACTGCCCAGTCATAGCTTTCATCCAGCCAGGTCTCTGTTACCCCCACTATATCATATTGTTCTTCTGTTATTATCAGTTCTAGTTCATCCATTTTATTAGTCAAGCTTCTAGCATTTGTAAGCATGCATTTCAAATGCTTATGAGAATTTTGATAATTTTGTATATTGCCCTTATTCCTGCTAGATGTGCTAACCCCTCCCCCCTCTCCACCCCCAGTTTCATGTCTACACCCACTGTCACTTTCTTTCCTAACTTCCCCTTTGTAATAGCTTTTACCCTCCCCCCCAATGCTCAGTTTAAACACTCCTCTAACCTTTTAGCCATCCTCTCCCCCAGAACAGATGCACCCTCCCCATTGAGGTGCAACCCATCCCTGCCAAAGAACCTGTAGCCCACTGTGAAGTCGGCCCAGTTCTCTAAGAACCCAAACCCCTCCTTTTTACTCCAATTTTGAGCCACCTGTTTACATCTCTAATCTCCCACTGCCTCTCTGGTGTGACTCTTGGTACTGGTAGTATTTCTGAGAATACTGTAGTTGAGGTCCTTGCCTTAAGCTTACGGCCTAAGTCCCTGAAATCATTTTTTAAGACCTTCCACCTACTTCTTCCTATGTCATTAGTGCCAATATGCACCATGACCGCTGGGTTCACGCCAGCCCCTCCCAACAATCTGTCAGCCCGCTCCGCTACATGCCGTACTCTTGCCCCAGGAAGGCAACACACTGTTTGGCAATCCCGGTCTTTGTGACAGATTGCCCTGTCTGTTCCCCTAATAATAGAGTCACCCACTACCAGCACCTGTCTTGCCTGCCCTGTTCTCCCATTTCCCCTCCCTTCCTTACTGGAGCCGACAGATGTGTCTTGCTGCAGCTCTGCCATTCCTGAGCTAACATCCTCCTCATCTGCCAACCGGGCAAACTTGTTTGGAGGTGCCTGTTCAGGGCTAGCCTCCCTGTAACTTTTACCCCTACCCCGCCTTCTAACTGTTATCCAGCTAGCTGCCTCATTTTCCTGCTTTTCCTCTCCCCCCATACTACCACCCTCCCCTGACCCTGAGCCATGTAGTGCCAGATCAGTGAGATCCAGACTCTTTTGCATGATAACAATTTCTCTCAGTGTTGCCAATCGCTTATTTAGATCGTGAATCACGGCTTCCAAATCAGAGATTCGCAGGCATCCGGGGCATATATATTCACCATCGACCGATTGATCAAGAAGTGCATACATAGCACAAGATGTACACTGAACAGCATTGTTAGGCATGGAACCCATTGTATGAATTTGTGGGAACACCAAGTGTAGAATTTACAACACTTAAAATTACAATATGAAATCAAAGGCAGATACTTACAGCTTCAGCACTTCTGCTTGTAACTTCTTCTTTTAACTCCTGCTTTAACTCACCACTTCCAAGCAGCCACTTACAGAGACAGCAACAAGAGCGAGCTACAAGAGCTGCCTGGTGCCTTATAACACACCTGCTTCAATTAGGCCTCAGCAGGAATCCAGGAAAGAGAAAAAAAAACTTTTTTTTTTCTTTGGTTTAAATTTGTGCCAGCATTAACACACTGAGTGACATTCTCAGGCTTTTTTTGCTCATGAATTTAATTTTTTACTACCGTGAGAATTTTTTGCAACTGGGATTGAATCGAGGCCATAAGGGTTGATTGGGTTCAATTAATATATAATGGTTTATATATGTAAAAGGATTTCAAGGTATAGATCTTTCTCGCTCACCACATGCTCATTTGTTTTGTTTACAGAATGCAACCAGTTAGTAGACAGGTACTCTTGAAATATTCATGCTAGTCTTTGGGATGCCCCCTCGTCAAATACACAGGTTGGCTGCTTTTATAGTGGAAAAGTGACTTTCTTTACAAAATGCAACCAGTTAGTAGACAGGTACTCTTGAAATATATATGCTAGTATTTGGGACACCCCTTCTTCAAATACATAGGCTGGCTGCTTTTATAGTGGAAAAGTGACTTTCTTTACAAAATGCAACCAGTTAGTAGACAGGTACTCTTGAAATATTTATGTTTGTGTTTGGGGTGCCCCCTGTTCAAATACACAGGTTGCCTGCTTTTAGAGTGGAAAAGTGACTTTCTTTACAAAATGGAACCAGTTAGTAGACAGGTACTCTTGAAATATTTATGCTAGTATTTGGGACGCCCCCTTCTTCAAATACATAGGCTGGCTGCTTTTATAGTGGAAAAGTGACTTTGTTTACAAAATGCAACCAGTTAGTAGACAGGTACTCTTGAAATATGTTTGCTAGTATTTGGGATGCCCCCTCTTCAAATACACAGGTTGCCTGGTTTTATAGTGGAAAAGTGACTTTCTTTACAAAATGCAACCAGTTAGTAGACAGGTACTCTTGATATATTTATGCGAGTATTTGGGGTGCCCCCTCTTCAAATACACAGGTTGCCTGCTTTTATAGTGTAAAAGCTACTTTCTTTACAAAATGCAACCAGTTAGTAGACAGGTACTCTTGAAATATTTATGCTAGTATTTGGGATGCCCCTTCTTCAAATACATAGGCTGGCTGCTTTTATAGTGGAAAAGTGACTTTCTTTACAAAATGCAACCAGTTAGTAGATAGGTACCCTTGAAATATTTATGCTAGTATTTGGGACGCCCCTTCAAATACATAGGCTGGCTGCTTTTATAGTGGAAAATGTGACTTTGTTTACAAAATGCAACCAGTTAGTAGACAGGTACTCTTTAAATATGTATGCTAGCAATTGGGATGCCCCCTCTTCAAATACACAGGTTGCCTGTTTTTATAGTAGAAAAGTGACTTTCTTTACGAAATGCAACCAGTTAGTAGACAGGTACTCTTGATATATTTATGCTAGTATTTTGGACGCCCCTCTTCAAATGCATAGGCTTGCTGTTTTTATAGTGGAAAAGTGACTTTGTTTACAAAATGCAACCAGTTAGTAGACAGGTACTCTTGAAATATTTATGCTAGTATTTGGGACGCCCCTTCTTCAAATACATAGGCTGGCTGCTTTTATAGTGGAAAAGTGACTTTGTTTACAAAATGCAACCAGTTAGTAGACAGGTACTCTTGAAATATTTATGTTTGTGTTTGGGGTGCCCCCTGTTCAAATACACAGGTTGCCTGCTTTTAGAGTGGAAAAGTGACTTTCTTTACAAAATGCAACCAGTTAGTAGACAGGTACTCTTGAAATATTTATGCTAGTATTTGGGACGCCCCTTCTTCAAATACATAGGCTGGCTGCTTTTATAGTGGAAAAGTGACTTTGTTTACAAAATGCAACCAGTTAGTAGACAGGTACCCTTAAAATATTTATGCTAGTATTTGGGACGCCCCTTCTTCAAATACATAGGCTGGCTGCTTTTATAGTAGAAAAGTGACTTTGTTTACAAAATGCAACCAGTTAGTAGACAGGTACTCTTGAAATATATATGCTAGTATTTGGGATGCCCCCTCTTCAAATACACAGGTTGGCTGCTTTTATAGTGTAAAAGTTACTTTCTTTACAAAATGCAACCAGTTAGTAGACAGGTACTCTTGATATATTTATGCTAGTATTTGGGTGCCCCTTTTCCAAATACACAGGTTGGCTGCTTTTATAGTGGAAAAGTGACTTTCTTTACAAAATGCAACCAGTTAGTAGACAGGTACTCTTGATATATTTATGCTAGTATTTTGGACGCCCCTCTTCAAATGCATAGGCTGGCTGCTTTTATAGTGGAAAATGTGACTTTGTTTACAAAATGCAACCAGTTAGTAGACAGGTACTCTTGAAATATTTATGCTAGCATTTGGGATGCCCCCTCTTCAAATACACAGGTTGCCTGCTTTTATAGTAGAAAAGTGACTTTCTTTACGAAATGCAACCAGTTAGTAGACAGGTACTCTTGATATATGTATGCTAGTATTTTGGACGCCCCTCTTCAAATGCATAGGCTGGCTGTTTTTATGATGGAAAAGTGACTTTGTTTACAAAATGCAACCAGTTAGTAGACAGGTACTCTTGAAATATTTATGCTAGCATTTGGGATGCCCCGTCTCCAAATACACAGGTTGCCTGCTTTTATAGTGTAAAAGCTACTTTCTTTACAAAATGCAACCAGTTAGTAGACAGGTACTCTTGAAATATTTATGCTAGTATTTGGGACGCCCCTCTTCAAATGCATAGGCTGGCTGCTTTTATAGTGGAAAAGTGATTTTCTTTACAAAATGCAACCAGTTAGTAGACAGGTACTCTTGAAATATATATGCTAGTATTTGGGATGCCCCCTCTTCAAATACACAGGTTGGCTGCTTTTATAGTGTAAAAGTTACTTTCTTTACAAAATGCAACCAGTTAGTAGACAGGTACTCTTGAAATATTTATGCTAGTATTTGGGATGCCCCCTCTTCAAATACACAGGTTGGCTGCTTTTATAGTGTAAAAGTTACTTTCTTTACAAAATGCAACCAGTTAGTAGACAGGTACTCTTGATATATTTATGCTAGTATTTTGGACGCCCCTCTTCAAATGCATAGGCTGGCTGCTTTTTATAGTGGAAAATGTGACTTTGTTTACAAAATGCAACCAGTTAGTAGACAGGTACTCTTGAAATATTTATGCTAGCATTTGGGATGCCCCCTCTTCAAATACACAGGTTGGATGGTTTTTTTTATTGGAAAAGTGACTTTCTTTACAAAATGCAACCAGTTAGTAGACAGGTACTCTTGAAATATATATGCTAGTATTTGGGATGCCCCCTCTTCAAATACACAGGTTGGCTGCTTTTATAGTGTAAAAGTGACTTTCATTACAAAATTCAACCAGTTAGTAGACAGGTACTCTTGAAATATTAATGCTTGCACGCTTTTTAAAGAATAACACCAGGAAAAGTAAAAGCTAAATAGGCAGGTGTGTTATTAACACCAAATAGGCTTGAAAGCTAATGCAAACACTTTAAACTTTCCCTGTCTTTCTCTGTCACTGTCACAGCCTCTCTCCTTCTCTATCTGTCCCTTGCTTCTTCTGTTCTTTGTTCTATCTATCTCTGCCTCGCTGTATCTATCTATCTATCTATCTATCTATCTATCTATCTATCTATATATCTATCTATCTACCCTGTTTCCCCGAAAATAAGACATCCTCCGAAAATAAGGCCTAGTACCTGCTTTCGGAGGATATCGTTATATAAGTCATCCCCCGAAAATTGTATTGTAACCACTAGGGGGCGTAATGACGGGGCACGTAAGGGGGGAGCTCCAGGGAGGTGGAGGAGACGCACGCTGCCGGTCTTCTGTCAAGACATCCCCGAAAATAAGGCCAAGTGCCATATTTCCGGGGAAAAATTAATATAAGACAGTGTCTTATTTTCGGGGAAACCGGGTATCTATCTGTCCATCGATCTCTCCCTGCCTGATCTGCTCTGGCCGCAATACAGTGTCAGAATGATATTCCGCAAAATGGCAGCCTATATGGGGCTGTGACATCATTAGTAAGCCTGTCTGCTGATAGGTAGATTGTGATGCCTACCCAGGATTCCTTGCCCCATGGGACATGTCCTGACATGTGGATCCACCATTTCAGATGGTCTGGATAGCAGTAAATGGAGTTTTAAGGAAGCAATTCGAGCGATCGAATCACGGCGATATTCGGAATCGTAATAAATCAAATTTTTACTGAAATTCGCAACGAATTCGGGTTCGTCAGAATTGATACGCTCATCTCTAGTGAACAAATAACACTAATGGCTATTTGAATTTAAAATGTATGCTATGATTGGCCCATAGAGGTAGCTGTGACCATATACGCAAAATGACGCTACTACTGATATGCGAGGCGTATCCGCAACACCTGTGGATCGCAAATTACATTCCGGAAACAGCTATGAAATGCATGAGGCGGAAAAGCATACCGTACCTTTGGATAAGTTAAGTATAAATAAGGCTTTCTAATGTATGTTTTATATTTTTTCCGCTGTGGCAAAGGCTGTAGTGTTTTTTGCATGTGCATATGGCATAGGTGCCAGGAACTGGCAGTCTGTGTAGCATTACTACTGTCTGAGGCTTTGTTGTTGATTTTTGGCATCAGTGCTGTTTTTATCTTTGTGAGCTTCTTTTTTGTGGCATCTGCAAATATTGGATACAGAAGGATACAGAAAGTGGGGATTATGTTTAGGACCTTTTGTGGTGTGTACAGCAACTCCCCTCTTGGCTGTGCCAAACTTTGAAAGCATACTTTCAGCAGGCTGCTGCTTGTTTCCACTATACATCTTGTTTTGTGTTGAGCTGCATTTGTGATGGTGCAAGAGGATTTAGATTGCTTGTTTGTGTTGAATGGTTGTGTGTGGGTAGATTGGTTCAATTTAATTTAGAGTGCCTGAGCTATGGCCAGTGATGGTGATGCTGAGTTTGGTGTTATGTTTGGGGTGTGGATGTGTTGTTGTGACAGCACAGAGGAAGGGCAGGAGCCAAGGGAAGAAAGTGCTGTGAGGCTTCGGCCACCCAGATCCTTTGGTATCCACCTCTCTGTATGGGATTTATGTGACAAGCACATCAGAAGCAGATTTTGTCTGAATCGTGCAGCACTACATTCCCTATATGTACAGATAAAGGCCAAAATCCAGCCATCCACAAGACGCACCCACTCCATTCCTGCCATTGTTAGGCTCTGTGCTTCTCTAAATATCTTGGCACCGGACACTTTTCGGACAACAGCAAACCTCCTCAGCGGGATAAGCCAGGCCACAAGGCCCGTTATTTTCCACCAGGTAGTGCTGGCTATTTGTGATCTAATCGCAGTGTATATCACCTTTCCGGACGATGAGGTTGCTAAAATAAAACGTACCTTTTACCACATGGCAGGGATCCCTAATGTGCTAGGGTGCCTGGATGGTACACATATCCCTTTCTTCCCACCCAGTGCACAGGAACTGCACTATCGTAATCGGAAGCAGTTTCATTCTATGAATGTATTGGTGGTTTACAACCCAGATATGAAACTGAGGGCCATGAGATCTGGCTTCCCTGGCTCATGCCATGATTCCTATGTACTCCACCAATCAGCCCTGTGCCGGAAGTTTGAAAATATGCCACCTGGATGGCTACTAGGTAATTATTTATTATAAAAATGCTAACAATGCATTATGACATTAACACAACTAGCCAGCTATATGTGCAGATGAGTAATTTTAACCTACAGATATATTTGCATGTCTAATTTGTGTTGTTACATTTCTATTTCTTTCAGCGGACAAGGGATTTGGGCAGAAAACTTGGCTGATGACACCTGTGAGAAACATCAGCCCAACTCTGATACAATGCAGCTCATCGTAAAACAAGATGTATTGTGGAAAGAAGCATCGGCCTACTGAAAGCTTGCTTTCTCTGTTTGGCATGCCCAGGAGGAGAGATGTTGTACAGTCCACAAAAGGTTTCAAAAATCATCTTACCCTGCTGTGGCCTACACAACCTTTGCATTTGCCACAGAATTGAAGCCCCGGAAGAAACAGCACTGGTGCCAGAAGTCCCCAACATGGCCGCAGACAGTACTAAAGATACCCCGACTGGTCTTGCCCAGCGGGAACACATGATTTCGGCATTCTTTGAGGTAAGTGAGCTAAGCAGAGATATATGACAACTTCATTAGAACAGGGGGAGAATTCAATGACTTTACAGCATCACTTTGGTGGATAAAATTTACTTAAAACAAAAAAACAAAAAAACAAAAAAAAAATACAATACAAAATAAGTAATATAAACATTTTTTCTCCATTACAGGCACCATGAAGAATATTTACACTTATGGAACAACATGAAAAAAATCCAAAAACTTTTTATTATGTTAAAATTAAAAATAAAATTCTGAGTTACACAACTCTGGTGACATGTATGTTCTTTTGGGTATGTGGTATGCGCCTCTACTGCAAATCACAAACATCACATTTAACATTGCCAAAGTGATTACTACAAACTGCCATTAGCAACTGGGACGCTATGTAACAGCGACTGACGGCAGATCAGAGCGACCACTGTTGGTCGATCTTAGCTCCGCAATACAGACGCTCATCTACTGTTACCTGACGCTATTAATGAATCAGCCTGCCCGTAGTTTGGAACAGTAGAGAGTTGGCACAGCAATAAGTAAGTAATGGGCTAGCAGGGCCAGGGTATGGGGGAAAAAATTGCATATGCGTAGAATCCACCAGAAAAGGCAGTGTATGTGTATAAATCTCACAAAAATTAAAAGTTTACGGAATTTATGGGCTAAATGAAGGTAAAAATGTGAATTTTGCGATGGAAACTAGAAGAATCTTACCTGTCATTCACACAAAATACGCTGACAAACGCTCTAAAAACGTGACGAGTGAGAATTTCACATCAACATACACAAGAGCCCCGTCTGTGAAATTGGCTTTGAGAAAGATTCTCACAGCATTCTCAGTGGCTCTCACATCATCGGGAACAATACGGGGTGCTCCTAATGGAGGCTCTGAATCATGTGACCACTCCAAGACTGAACGAAAGCCATGTGTAATGTTCACACGGAGAGATAAAAATGGGAAGGAATACAGAATGCTCTGCGTCGACCTTTTAGTGTTCTCGTTGTGTGTGAAAGTCTTTTCCGTGATGAGTGAGACTTCCACATGATTCAGAGCCAAGATTTAGCATGCAAGAGAGATTTTTATTACTTTTATATTTTCTAAAATTACATTTTCAAAAACATTAACAACCCCCCCCAAAATATTAAAAATACATTAAGAATAATAACTTAATAGTTTATGAGGCCGATTCATTAATAGCGCCAGATAGCGACAGATGAGCGCCAGTAGCGTGATTTTCACAGCGCCAGCTAGTATTCGCTGTGCTTGGCCGGGGTTTGCTTGTTGACAGCGACTCAGTCGGTGTGCGGTAATGTTGAATACGGGGTTAGGGGTCGATGTTTCACAGGTTCTGCGTTGTATGGGTGTGCCTGACAGCGAATGTCCAGAGCGAACGGCTTGCTGCAGATTCATTAACAAATCACGCTCAAAAATTTCTCGCTCTGTGAATTCCTTGTTTAAACCCCAGAGCGCTGGCGGCGATGTGTGTAAAGTAGTTTTTAACCCCCAAACAACCATTTTTTTTAAATGATATAATTCATGAATACATTAATATCAGACCTGTAATATCAATTCTGCACATATATATATTTTTTTTTTTACCTTAAAAAAAATATCTAACATTGCCGTAGTGGTCACAGAATTTTTGACAGTTAAAAAAACAAAAAATCAATTAATTATGAATATTAAAAGATTGCTCCATTGAAATGCATTGGAGAGCGCCAGGGAGTGACAGGTCATACCTGGCGCTGTGATGGGATTAGTAACGGCGCTGTTCGTTGCAGTCGGCTACATGATGAATCCCGCGCTAGCTGACGCTCTCGCCGGCGCTAGCCTCATTTAGCGTGATAAATGCGTCATTGTGACCGCCGCCGGGCGTACTTGAGTCGTTAGCCGCCGTTAGCTGGCGGTACCTGGCGCTCGTCAGACACTACCTGGCGCTAGCCCTTGATAAATAAGGCCCTATATATATTTATGTTTTTATACAAGACTTAAGGTCTACTTAAATGTTATCAAATTGTCCCCATTTGTTTATTTACAATTTTGGTCACACTGCTTAGGTAACTTGCCTGGAAGTAGGAATGTTTTTTTTCTGGGGAGCAGGGGGGAATCTTGGGCCCGGTGCAACAGGTCAGGGAGTTAGCATTTTTTGTTTTATATATTTTTTTTTTAACCTAGGTGCAAGAAAAAATACCTAATCCTGTGTTACAAAAGTGTTTGCAGGCCAGGAGAGGTCACACAATGATTTGAGCAAAAAAGAAATGTTTTACATACACCACCCGGCGTTTATCAGACGCTACCTGCCACTAGGTAGCATTACTTCAGTAATTTATACATTAACCATGTGGGGATGCCAAATATTCAACTAGGAAGAATTAGAAAAGAATGCATGGCAAGCATTAAAGTGGTTAAGGTATGCTTTATGAATTAAAAAAAAAGAATGCATTACAGTGGTTAAGGTATGCTTTATGAGTTAAAAAGAAGACTACATTAAAGTAGTTAAGGTATGCTTTATGAATTAAAAAGAAGAATGCATGGCATGCATGGCATACTAAGTACTTCGGCACAGAAGAGACTTGGCACAGCAATAAGTAAGTAATGGGCTAGAAGGACCAGGGTATGTGAAACCTGTGAAATGTGTCTGTGTATAAATTTCACAAAAACGAAAAGTTCACACAATTTAGGGGCTAAATGAAGGTAAAAACGTGAATTTTCTGATGGAAACTAAAAGAATCTCACCTGACATTCACACATCTCACCTTACATTTACACATTTTGTGGCAAAATCCATTCAAAAACGCTCTAAAAATGCTATGAGTGACAATTTCACATCAACATACACAAAAGTCTGTGAAATAGGCTTTGAGAGAGATTCTCACAGCGTTCTCAATGGCTCTCACATCCACGGGAACAATAAGATCGATGCACAGCCTCTTTTACCTGAACTTTCACATTTGTATTTTTTCCATTGGGTTTGGGCCATTTGTGAGCTTTTGCCATCGTATAAGCATTTTCAATGTTGCGTATACAACTCGTTCGTGTAATTGGTTTGAATTTTTTTCACGTACATGCGAATGAGCCGTCATTAGCGAGGGCTTGCGCATGATTCAAAGCCCTGATTAGGAGGCCTACAAGATGAGAACCTCGCAGCTGCACTTTCGGCTGCTATTAGCTCGTGAGTTTGGCCTTTTGTTGTGATTGTGAAAATTGAATGGATAGCTCTGATTAGTCTTTTGCTGAGTTGGAGCGCTTGCATCGTCGCGCCATACTCTGTATGTGTCTTATGGACTTTGAAATGCATCGGCCGCAGCTTGCTTGGACATTCCATCAATATTCAATGCGTAGCAGCTCCTGATCTTAGGTTTCTGAGTGTCTTGGCTGGATTTCCGGGCTCCACTCATGATGCATTTATTCTTAAGAGTTCAAGTTTGTATGGGTGTTTTGAGTCTGGCGAGTTTTTTGGAGGGTGGCTACTTGGTAAGTGTAAACCTTAGAGACCCTGTAGTTTTGGAATTAGGCCTCATGTTTAACTATTGCATTTGACAATGGCTGTTTCCCTCACCCACAATTGGCTTGATGCAGAGCCTCCCCGTTCAGCTCCCCCGTGCGTTTCCCCGTTGGTTTTGGCCTTTGATCGGGTCAGGAAAAGGTGCTACGTTGATTTTAGTGTGCGTTTATGCGCTCAGGTGTGCGCTCAGCCGCCTTTCCGATTGTCGGCTCGCACGAGGCTGTTTCCCGGGAAAACGGACGCCTCGTTCATTGGTCCGTTTTTTTCAGTGATGCAGAGCCTTGATTTCCGATTGAAAACACCCTAATAAAACGGGGCCGCCGAGCCTTCACTTACGGCAAGTCTGACCAGCCGTATTGGAGCTACGTGCTATTTGGGAATGCATTCCTCTGTGGGCCAACATCAAAGGCGCCAGCTACGCCGTCTGATAGTTCTGAGTATGGCAGAAACCAGGCTGCAGCGCACGCCTTTGGACATCGATGGCATGAGTGACGTTGACCTATTCGAGCTCACCCGCCTTAAACGTGTTTCTCTCCATGCCTTGTATAGCGAGCTGCGGCCATGGTTAGCCCCCACCACAAGAAAGGGGCATGCAATTGCAGGTATAACCAAATTGGTTGGCTGCCTGCAATTTTTGGCGAACGGCTCGTTCCAGAGACTGGGTGCCTTCTCCCTGGGGATGTCCCAGTCTACGCTGAGCCGCAACCTAACCAAGTTTTTGGATGGCATGGCTACCCTGGCACAGAATTACATTTTTTTCCCTCAAACAGGGGAAGCCTGGAATGCGGTTAAGTTGGGCTTTTATAACATAGCCGACATGCCCAACGTCCTTGGTGCAATCGATTGCACACATGTCTCGCTCATCCCCCCTGCGGACCAGGAATATCTGTTCAGGTATGTGGTTTGGGTCTGCTTTTTTTCTGGTTATCACACATTTTTTATGGCTCACACTAATTACACTTGTGTTTTGCTTGGTGCAGGAACAGGAAGATGGGCCATTCCATCAATGTTCAGGCAGTGGCGGGCCCTGATCTTCAATTTTTCAGTCTGTTTGCTGGATTTCCTGGGTCCACGTATGATGCGCACATTTTGAGGAACTCCAGCCTCTATCAACGGTTTCAATCTGGAGATATTTCTGGAGGATGGTTACTGGGTATGTGTATTAAAGTTGTATTTCTTGGCCCCCAGGTTTGAATGTGGATTTGCCACTACCCCACTAATCTGTGAGACGTTTCCTGGAAACTTGAAAAGGTTTTTGGTTTAATTAATGGGTGAAAGTATTCTCCACTATTGGCTTATGTTCTGGCCCTCTTATCTCAGTAGCATTACGCAGACATTTTTAAGGAGTGTACAGGTTGCATGTGTTTGTAGGCTCATTAAAAATGTCAATTCCTCCCACCATACCTAGCTCACCTATTTGTCCCTGTGTACTAATGTTTCTATGCACACCTAAACCTTTTTTTAGGCATCCACCTTATGTTTGTCTTTTGTATTTTGGCAGGTGACTCAGGCTATCCCTTGTTACCATGGCTGCTCACACCCATCCTGCACCCATCTTCCCAGGCACAGGAGCGCTACAACACAGCCCATAGGAGGTCTCGCTCTGTGGTGGAACGTGCCTTTGGGTTGTGGAAGATGCGTTTCCGATGTCTGGATCACAGTGGGGGTTCTCTTCAGTATCAGCCTGGCAAGGTTATCAAAATAATTATTGCTTGTGGGGTCCTGCATAACCTTGCCATTAGAAGCAGGATTGCTCGATATACTGACCTGGGTGCAGAACCTTTCCCTATTTCTGACGAGCAGACCCCTCCTTACACTGGTACACCAAGTGGCCCAGCACACACAATCCGTGCTGACCTTGTGGCCAATGTATTTTCTTGAAACCACCCCCTGTCTGCAGGCTGGGGAAGATTAAATCACACCTAATAAGTGTTACATGCTGGTCACAAAGCGACTCTAAATGCATTTGGGCTTTACCTCTGCTGCCGGCGCATTTCCATTTTTGGCCAACTATATGATTTCAGGTCCACAACTGTCCGCTTGATTTGTTCAGTATCTCGATGGACAGAACACCATAATGTACCCAAACAGCATTGGCAACAGCCATGCTTTGTGCTTAGCAAAAACGGCCTGTTAGGGACCCACGGCGTGGTTATCGCCCACATGGGTGTGTGTTGTCCCCTGCATCACTTGAAATAGATGGTTGGCTATCTGGGGAGTCGTGTGTGGTTTTTGGGCCGGTGGTTGAGAATGGGTTAATGTCTCCTTGCTCCTGCGTTTTGGGGAATGTGCCTGTGTCTGTGGAGTCCCCACCGTTTTAGTTGGTGCATGTTCTACATGTGTCTTGTGCCTGCTTTTGTGTTTTATTTAGGATGAGGCATGTGTGCGGCTGGCTCTTTGTGCTCCCTTTAGGTCTGCCCATATTGATATGGTATCCCACACCAAGCGGAGTGCCTTGAACTTTAAATATTTTGACAACTGCGGTTGCGCGCCTGCGCGCACGCACGCACATCACCGCGGGGGAACGTCAGAGCTAGAATTTGAAAAAGAAGCCAAGATGTCCCCCGCCGTCTTTACAACGGAGCAGGACGAGCTCATCATGGATGTGAGTATGCGAGCGAGCGAGCGTGCGTTTATGTGCGCGCACACATTCCTTGTAATAAAAAAAGAAAAAAACGCAAGAATAGTCTGAAACAACTTGTGCCCTTATTCATCAAGCGATAGCGCCAGGTAGTGTCTGACGAGCGCCAGGTAGCGGCAGCTAACGGCGACTACCGACTCAAGTATGCCCGGCGGCGGTCACAATGACGCATTTATCAAGCAAAATGAGGCTAGCGCCGGCGAGAGCGACGGCTAGCGCGGCATTCATCATGAAGCCGCCTGGACTGAACAGCGCCGCTGCAAATTCCCTCACAGCGCCAGGTATGAGCTGTCGCTCCCTGGCGATGTCCAATGCATTTCAATGGAGCAATCTATAATTATTCCTAATTAATTTGTATTAATTTTTTTTTTATTTTTTTAATGTCAAAAAATCGGAGACCACTTCTGCAATGTTAGGATTTATTTTTAAGTCAAAAAAAAAATTTAAAAAAATATGTGCAGAATTGATCTAACAGGTCTGAGATTAATGTATTCATATTACAAAATGATTCTGAAAACATGTATAATGTTACATTCAAAAAATATGGTTGTTTAGGGGTTAAAAACTAGTTAATACACATCGCCGCCAGCGCTCTGGGGTTTAAACAAGGAATGGACAGCGACAGCACATTCGGAGCGTGATTTGTTGATGAATATGAAGCTAGCCGTTCGCTCTGGCCATTCGTTGTCAGGCGCTCACATACAACGCTGGACCTGTGAAACAGCGACCCCCCAGCCCGTATTCAACATTACCGCACACCGACTGAGTCGCTGTCATCAAGCTAACGCCGGCCAAGCACAGCGAATACTGGCTGGCGCTGAAAAAATCACGCTACAGTCGCTCATCTGTCGCTACCTGGCGCTATTAATGAATCGCCCTCCCCGTTTGTCACCTTACAGACCAGCCCACCTTAGTTTAACCCATGTACGCAGCTACAAACTAGCCTACATGCAGATAGCAGAACTAGGGCAATGTGAGGCAGCAAGAGGTTAATAAAGTGACTTGATTTAGGCCAGGAAACTTGTTAATGTATTTTGGGGATTAATGGTGTGTCCTTGTCTCTTTTTCTAACAGATGATGCTGAGGAATCGCTACGACTTCCTGCCGTCTGATTATGCCAAACGGACGTTGGCCCTGGAGGTGGTGGAGGCGATAGAACGCCGAACCCAAACCACCTATACCTTCACCCAGATCGCCCAACACTGGTCAGATTTAAAAAGAAGGCATAAGCCCCGGGTGAGGCGGTACTTCAACCAACATTTTCCATGTAAGCGTAGAAAATGTAAATGCACCTATAACCCTGGCATCGCCTGGGCGTGGTTTAATGATTGTGTTTGTATTTCAGCCCATGAATGGAAACTACGGTTCCGCCCCACCCGGACCAGGACACGCAGCCCAGTGTTGGGCGAAACAGGTGAAGGTGTAGGTGGCCCACCGCCAGGGTCAACGGCCACCCCCTCCTCTGTAAGTGACTCGGAGGAGCCGCTGGACCTCAGCATGCAGGGGAGGGGGGGATCTGACGGCAGGGAGTCGACCATACCAGAGCCTCAACCGGACTCCGGTAAGGGAAGGGAAATATAGTTAGATATGTGGAAATACATGCATTAAATACAGATACTCATGTGCACTATTGTTGTAGATTCAGACGTCGCTGGAACATCCCAAGGGATGAGTGAGGAAGGGGGCGAGGAGGAAGAGGTTGCTGGGGAAGGTGAGTAGATTGATACCTAGAAGCCTAACTTAATATTCTATTCATGAAAGAACAACAGTCTCTAATATCAGTGTGTTTGTCATCCATACAGATTCACAACAGCAACAGAGGGAGGCTGAAGGGAGACTCCACCCCCGACGCAATGTGCGGCCCAAACCTTGTAAATGGTGTTTATTTAAACTAAAGAAAATGAGCAAACAATTACATTTGAAAACTAAAATTCAGAAACATTTCCAAATTAATTTATTAAAAAAAAGCACTTAAAGTGGACCTTAACTCTGAATAAGAGTCTATCTTAAATATTTCCCACACCCTGTACATACAGATTGTCCACCTTACAAATCATCTTACCAACCTTTTCCAGAACACAGCTTTGCTCTGTGTGAGCAAAGCACAGCTATAACCCACCCCTGTACCTTATCCCACTCTCCTCTCCTCAGTAAGTGTGATGCTTCAGAGTCAAGATGGCGGCGCACGTATCCTAAATTCCTGAACTGAGTTGCAGCCCAGTGGGGGACATAATAATAATTAATTGACTAAAAACTTACTATATATTATTTTAAGATGCTGCGGAATCTTTTAAAAATTGTTTGTGCTTTTCATGATATCACGCAGAAGGTCCGGTTGGATATGAGCCCCAAAAAAACAACGCCCAACCAAACCAAAAAAACAATGCTAAACTAATGTTGTTTTTCATTCACAGATCAAAGAAGACATCCCGAAGACCCCGAGGCCTAATTTAAAAAAAAAATAAATTGTAAATATTGGTTAATGTTTTACCCCCGCCCCAAAACAAAACCTAAAAAATAACAAAACAAAAAAAACCTTTAAATAATAAAAAAAATTAACATATTTTGAGAGTTGGCTTTCCTGCAAAAGTACTATCACACAACATCAGCACACATTTCCATGACACCAAAGGTTTCGATATGGAACAATAATTCAGAAAAACGCACAAACAATTATGGTATGCATTAAGGACAAGGAAGAAGGAACAAGCAAGGAGATTAAGGTATGCATTAAGGACAAGGAAGAAGGAACAAGCAAGGAGATTAAGGTATGCATTAAGGACAAGGAAGAAGGAACAAGCAAGGAGATTAAGGTATGCATTAAGGACAAGGAAGAAGGATCTACTAGATGATTAAGGTATGCATTAAGGACAAGGAAACACCCACAAAAAACAAAACAAAAAAAAAAAGATGTGTGTCACATTTGCATTCGTGGCCATATGCATATTCCAAGGGAGTTTGAGGGATGTGCGCTTGCGTGTAGCCTGATTGGCAACTGAAGAGCCATGGAGATGTAAGTATACTTGCTCAAACCACCAAAATGGAAGGTCAAATACGACGGAAACCAAGCAGGTACGTTCAAAAAGCCAGGAAAAATCAGGGAAAAACGGCCCGCCCGTGTGAACGTGAACGGGAGCCCCGATCAAATTGAAGGCACCCGAGAGAGCAAAAAAAGCTTTCCGAGTAAAGTGAAATTGACGGATCAGTTAGGGAGCCATTCCGACGGAGGCTCTGCATCACATTTGAGCCACGATTCAAACGGGAGCCCCGGACAATCGGAGGGTTTTAAGGGCAGTTCAGAGGAGGCTCTGCATCAGGCCCAATGTATGTGATGTATGTGCCTCCTAATTGTTTGTTTTTGGTTATTGTAGGTGATTCTGGCTACCCCCTGCTCCCATGACTCATGACGCCTATTCTGCGGCCACAAAGCCAGGCACATGCTGCCTCCAACTGGGCACACAGGAAGACGAGGGCTGTAGTGGAGCATGCCTTTGGCCTGCTGAAGTCACACTTCCGGTGCTTGGATTACACGGGGGGAAACATAGAAACATAGAAAACAAAGAAACATAGGAAACATAGAAACATAGAAGGTTGATAACAGAAGGAGAACATACAGTCCATCTAGTCTGCCCTTATGTAACTGTATCTTAAGATAGATTTTTATATTACAAATAAACATATTTTACATTATTGGCATTGTGCCTGGCTCCCAAAGTATGTATGTTGCCTGGCTTGTTGTATTGCCACCAGCTGGGGCATGGTATGATTGAGCAAATGCAGCATAGACGTTTGATGTTGTTTTTTTATGAGGCTGATGGAGTGGCACATCCTCCTCAAGATGTCAGCCAGTAGTGGTGGTGTCTGGGGGGGGGGGAGGACACAAGACCATTAGATGTTTGTTCATCGATACACCCATTCAAACTTTCATTTTAATCTGCCTGTGGCATCTGTATCATTACACTTACCATATCAATATCTTCATTTGATGCACTCCTTGAGTAGGCAGTTCTTGAGGTACTGGCAGCAGTACCTGGTGGTTGTTGTTCCTGGCTGTTCATGTGTGAATTTTTGTTTTTGCAATAATAAGGTCAGATAAGATTAATCTAGACACATATTGCCTGATGCAGAGCCTCCCCTGAACTGACCTTAAAAGCTTCCGATTGTCCGGGGCTCCCGTTTGAATCGTGGCTCAAATGTGATGCAGAGCCTCTGTCGGAATGGCTCCCTAACTGATCCGTCAATTTGTCTTTACTTGGGAAGTTTTTTTTGCTCTCTCGGGTGCCTTCAATTTGATCGGGGTTTCCATTCCCATTTTGGTAATTTTTTCAAGTATACTTACATCTCCATGGCTCTTCAGTTGCCAATCTGGCTACACGCAAGCGCACATCCCTAAACCTCCATTGGAATATGCATATGGCACCAACTGCCAATTTGACACATATATATATTGTCAAATTTATTTTTGGGTGTTCCTTCTTCCTTGCCATTAATGCATACCTTAATCTCTTTGGTGTTCCTTCTTCCTTGCCATGAATGCATACCTTAATCTCTTTGGTGTTCCTTCTTCCTTGCCTTTAATGTTTACCGTAATTGGTTGTGAGTTTTTCTGATTACACAGAAAAACACACATAAACGCACGCTCGCATACTCACATCCATGATGATGTCGTCCTGCTCCTGTGTAAAGATGGCATAGCTCCTGGTATAGCTCTGACGTTCCCCCGCAGTGACGTGCAGGACATCCCAAATTGGAATGCCCCAGAGACATGATGCCTGTAACCCAGCCCTGGATTTCTTCACACTCCAAAGGGGTGGGTTACATGGGTTTTGGCCTGCTTTAAAACATCATGAATCAGGTTAGGATGGAATAACCCACCTCCTTTACATTATTATTAAAGTAACACAGGTTCCCTCACATAAAGCAGAACAAAACCCAGAGCGGCCACTGGTCTTCCCCCTGGAAATCCCAGATCGGGATCCCCCACTGTGTGAAACCCTTTTTACTGATACTTTACTCAGAAATGGCAGACTCCCTCTCTTAAAGCGGAACAAGCCATGATTAGTTTAATGACCTTTGCAGGCGTATATTGTAGTGCCCCACCAGTCTGATCAAGACAACGGAACCTCATCTTCAAGAGATCAAAGGCTCGCTCCACCACAGAGCGAGTCCTCCTGGGGGCAGTATTGTAGGGCTCCTCTGCCTGTGAAGATGGGGGCAGGATTGGGGTCAGCAGCCAGTGGAGCAAAGGATAGCCAGAGTCTCCTCCCCAAAAACAAGAAAAAAAAAAACAAACAAAATAAAAATAAAAAAAAGGTGTGCATTGCAACAATAGAAAAGAGGGACAAATAGGTGAGCGGGGTAGGGTTGGATGAAAGGACATTTGTAATGAGCCTACATGCACATCCAACCTGTACACTCATTAAAAAAGTCTGGGGAATACTACTTACATAAGAGGGCAAGAACATGACGCAATAGGGTTCTATCACTTAACCCATTTAATTTAAAGTTAAAAAATTAGGCTAATAAGATACTAACAAAAAAATTACCAAATAGTGTGTTAAGGGAAAAAACAAAGTCAGACAGGGTGGGCAACCAATACAAGTTTCATACACATACCCAGTAAGGCGGGTGAGCTCAAATAGGTCAACGTCACTCATGCCATCGATGTCCAAAGGCGTGCGGTGCAGCCTGGTTTCTGCCATACTCAGCAGGACAAGACCGCGGAGCTGGTGCCGCTGATGTGCTCCAACAGAGGACTGCATATTATTGCCCGAGTGCAAATACGGCTGCTCTGACTGCCCGTAAGTGAAGGCTCGGCGGCCCCGTTTTATTAGGCTGATTTCAATTGGAAATCAAGGCTCTGCATCACTGAAAAAAACGGAACAATGGACCAAGCGTCCGTTTTGCCGGGAAACAGCCTCGTGCGAGCCGACAATCGGAAAGGCGGCTGAGCGCACACCTGAGCGCATAAACGCACACTAAAATCAACGTAGCACCCTTTCCTGACCCGATCAAAGCCCAAAACCAATGGGAAAACGCACGGGAGAGCTGAACGGGGAGGCTCTGCATCAAGCCAATATGGCTTGATGCAGAGCCTCCCCGTTCAGCTATCCCATGTGTTTTCCCATTGGTTTTGGGCTTTGATCGGGCGTGCGATTATGTGCGCGCACACATTCCTTATAATAAAAAAAAAAAAAGCACAAGAATAGTCTGAAACAACTTAGTTTGTCACGTTAAATACAAGCCCACCTTAGTTTAACACATGTACGCAGCTACAAACTAGGCTACATGCAGATAGAAGAACTAGGGCAATGTGAGGCAGCAAGAGGTTAATAAAGTGACTTTAGTTAGGCCAGGAAACTTGTTAATGTATTTTGGGGATTAATGGTGGGTCCTTGTAACTTTTTTTAACAGATGATGCTGAGGAATCGTTTTTTTATAGTTTGTGCTTTTCATTAAATCACGCTGAAGGTCCGGTTTAAAAAGGGCCCCAAAAAAAACACGCCCAACCAAACCATAAAAACAATGCTATAATTTCTTTAACAGATCCAAGAAAACGACAGGCTCAAGACCCCGAGGCCTAATGTTTTTATTTTTGCTAAAAAATGTAAAAAATTTTTTTTTAAAATATATGAAAAAAACAAAAACAAATACAACGTTGGAATAAAAAAAACATAAACAGATTTTGTGAGTTGTCTTTCCTGCAAATGTACAATCACACAACATCATCACACATTTACATGACACAAAAGGTTTAGATATGGGACAATAAAACCAAAAACATCACAAACAATTACGGTAAGCATTAAAGGCAAGGAAGAAGGAACACCAAAGAGATTAAGGTATGCATTAATGGCAAGGAAGAAGGGACACAAAGGAGATTAAGGTAGGCATTAATGGCAAGGAAGAAGGGACACAAAGGAGATTAAGGTAGGCATTAATTGCAAGGAAGAAGGAACACAAAGGAGATTAAGGTAGGCATTAATTGCAAGGAAGAAGGAACACCAAAAATTATATTTGACTATATATATATGTGTCAGATTGGCAGTTGGTGCCAAATGTATATTCCAATGGAGGTTTAGGGATGTGCGCTTGCGTGTAGTCAGATTGGCAACTGAAGAGCCATGGAGATGTAAGTATACTTGAAAAAAACAACAAAATGGAAGGTCAAATACGACGGAAACCAAGCAGGTACGTTCAAAAACCAAGGAAAAAGCAGGGAAAAACGGGCCGCCCGTGTGAACGGGAACGGAAGCCCCGATCAAATTGAAGGCACCCGAGAGAGCAAAAAAAACTTCCCGAGTGAAGTCAAATTGACGGATCATTTAGGGAGCCATTCCGACGGAGGCTCTGCATCACATTTGAGCCACGATTCAAACGGGAGCCCCGGACAATCGGAAGGTTTTAAGGTCAGTTCAGGGGAGGCTCTGCATCAGGCCAATACCTTGTGTGCACATATGTATGTTTAGCATTGCACACATTAAAATACACTTCCTTAATGTTGTCATTCTATTGGCATTTCAAGGTCCAACAACAACACCTAGGGCATGATGACATGACCAACTCGGCAATGGTAAAGAGCGATATGTTTTAGGATCTAAAGGACACCAAGCCTAATATACACTTACCAAATGCAGCAGCATTGTGATCAGAATCCAGAGTCCCTAGGCAATCCATGGAGTGTTGCAGGATTTACAAGTCCATATACGATTTCCTCTGCCGGAGTGAGTTTCATGGGCAATGATTACCCGTATTGCTTGCGCTTGTTGATTTTTTGGCACACAGCATATTTGAGGTCAGAAAATTTGCGTTGAACCTGATCAATAGCCTATATTTCTTGGCCAGAACTATTGACTTGGTGTGTGATGGCCTCCCAAATATGGGTTCGCACAGATTTAGATGTTCCGTGAGAAGTTTGGCCATAAAGTTGATGGAAATGGTCTGATACAGCAGTGGCCAAAGCTAGGCATTGTGCATCACTAAACCTACTACTGAGAGTTCCCCGCTGCAGGTTTCTTCCCACTAAACTTTGGCTGTCATCTCCCTCGGGGCTTGGTGCAATGGGGGACATGTGGCCCTGGGGTGTTGTGGATGAATCATAGTGTGTAGATATTTGTGTGGCCAAAGATTCCACAGGGCTAGGTTGTGGGCTAGGGGTGTTGCTCTGGGTGGCCTATGAAGATGCAGGAGTGGTTGGTGTGGGTGATAAAGGGCTCTCCAGGATTGAGATGCCCTGCTGTTCTCCTGTAGTAGAGGGGGTGGTTGGTGGTCTAATATTTTTTCCCTTACCCTTACCTTTGTTAATCCTCTGACTCTTGGTATCTTTTTAGCCATGGGCAGCAATGGGTCTAGGGCTAGTGCTGCTTGGGTGAATATTCGTGTGCCCTCTGCTGTTCTTTACTTTAACACTTTTGGTGGATGAGCTATTTGCATGACGTTGACAACGCCTGGTGCTAGCAGTTCTGGTCCTACTGGATGGCCTCCCACTGCTATGCTTAGCATTTCCACTCTTGGTGCTTGGCTGGGATGGGTGATCACTGAGTGTAGGGCTGCTATGCCGTGCCTTGCTGCCTCTTCTGGATGTGCGTTCGGGCATAGGCACACGATTATGGCATCTATGGCGAGAGCTTCCAGGCTGCGCTGCATCAGAATGCTTTTGGCTATTGTGAGTGTGTTTCTATTTTTCAACAAAGATGTATGGTAGCGGAACCGGATCCAAACAAACTACTTATATACCTCCCCTCTACGTCACCGCGTCTGCCCACGCGCCAAGGCCTGAGCACATGGCAGCTTCCAGAGACCACTGGGGTGCATCAGATGACGTATAGCTCTGGATAAAGATCACACCCTCGGTCTTCACCCGTGAGCAGCAAGAGACGATCATGCGCGTAAGTAGCTGATGCCTAGCAATAGAACACGGTGTTTAGGGTCATTAATGCTCGGTCTGATAGGCGGATTGCGCATAGTTATTCGGGGGCCCAAGCTTCTAGGGGAGCCGGATGCGATCATTAGTGCCATTTTGTGGTCAAAAGCTACTGCGTACATAGGCACCATGCGGCAAACGTTATGTTCTAAGTATTGGGACATAGCTGGGTGTGTGTATTCACCATACCTGGGGCATCCCAGGTGGTAACCAGTCCACAAAATAACATTAGATAAACAAGGCTGTAGAAGTGGTTTAATGCGGAACAAAAGGGCTTTTGTGGTATAACCTGCTAGACTTATTGAAATGTATTTTAGGAAGTTTTCTTTTAAAATGTATATTTTTTTTTTGTTTTGTAGATGATGATGACTTATAAATACGACTTCCAGCCCAACATTTACATGAAGAGGTCGTTGGCCATGGACATTGGGCAGTATTGGAGGAGGAGACAAACACCACCTTCACCTTCACACAGATAATGCAGCAGTGGTCAGACCTGAAATGGAGGAAGAGGCCCCAGGTGTGGACATTTTTCAAAAAAAACTTTCCAAGTAAGTGACAAACTTGGCATATACATTGATTACTGCAAGAACATTATGCAGGGCTATGTTTATAACAATGCTATTCTTTTATGGTGTCAGAATACCGCACTAGATTGCGTCCCACCTGGAGGCGAAGAGTCCAGCCACGGCTGCAAATATCTGGGGAAGGTGAAGGTGGTGGCGTTGAAGTGCCAACGACCTCTGGCTCCTCTGCAGGTGGGCACCATGCTCACCTGCAGCAACCTGCAGAGGAGGAAGAACAAATGTCAGCTGGGAGTCTGAAGAGGATCCCAAACCACGGGAGGACTCAGGTATAAACATCACAAACACACACTCAGGAATCCAACAAATACAAACACACAGATATGTGGTGTAATGTGTAATTGTGTAATTTTTCATTCTAGATGTGGCTGCGGGTGAGGACCGGGGGGATGGAGGAGGAGCTGGGAGCCAACCCCAGGCAGAAGATGAAGGTAAGTGACGTCAAACACAGAAACTAGAAGGCTCTAAACACATGAAACAGATTCACTGATGAATTATTTTGTTTTCTTATACAGACTCTGAGACAGATGTGTGGCAGGTCCCCGTAAGGAGAGTGGCTCTCATGCCCTGCCACCCCCAGCAGACCAGTAAGTGTAAAGAGAAGTGACTATTTACTAACATGGCTTCTTCAACAGGTTGTCAGGAAGCAGAGTGTATATTATCTATATGTAAATATTTTTATTTACACACACAGCTGACACAGAAGCATCTGGACGAATTGGAAGATGCGCTGCATGGGCTGGTAGGGGATATCAAAGAAATTGCAGCAGCCATGGGGAGCCAACCGCAATAAATCTGAAGACCTGCCTCCATCTTTTGTATATAGTTTTTAATTTTTTATATAGTTTTATATTTGTAAAAAAATATTATATTTTTAAAATTTAGAATTTTACAATTATTTTACTTTTGTATATTAAAACATTTTTATATTTCAATCATAAATAAAGGTTGTTGTGCCTTTAATTTCATTACAACAATTATCAGTGTAATGTGGAGATTGTGTACCAAGCAGGTAAGAAGAAGAGAATAAGAGGTTTCATTGGGGTTAAGGTAAGCATTAAGGTCATAAAAGAAGTGAAAGAAGGGGCATCCCTTTTCCCTGAGAGGGTGTAGGTACAAAGTAACAAAATGGCTACTGCATGGCTTATGCCTGGCTTATGCATAAGGGGATTGCTTTGAGACTCAAGGGTGAGAATAACGGAGTGACCGTTATCTCTGGGAATGGAATGTGCAGACAGAAAAACATAACAATCTGTTTCTGTGAAAATGTAGGTGAATGTCTGGAAAAACCCATGACACACAATGGGGTGATGTACAGCCACCCCCAGCACACACCTCTGACAGCAAGGTGTTGATACAGCTACTCCAATTAAAAGGCAAATGTCCACTTTAGAACCTTATTAAGAGCTTTTCCCCGCCTAGGCCTTATCATGCTTTATATACTGAAAATCGTGATGTAATAAACAGTTCACTCAAAAAGATTGTGGGATCCCACATATCCCACACCATGTAACCTGCCCTAAATTATGGCACCACCACATTTATTTACAATGCAAATATATAAATTTTATTGTTATTTGTCCAATACAAAAGTATTAAAAGCAATTAAAAACAATATACATACGGGGGCGCTATGGTTAAAGGGTGGTCTCCTACAAATCATATATATACCATAAATTGTGACAATTAATTATACAACACGTGCTCCTATATACACATTATACAAACATATGAAACAACTAATTCTAAGTGTTCTATATATAGGCTATCGCTCTATTTCATAATACAGTGGCAATTACTCCTAAGGACACTCCAAGGAGGAAACAAGTAACCCAATAATCAAAAAAATATAAATGTGCTATATACATCACCATGGGAACACCCTGTAGCCATACGCTGTATCCCGCCCCAGCCAACGCGTTTCGTAACAGTCCCCCCGTTACTTCATCTGGGCAGAAAGGTGTATGCGACTGTCCCCCATGTCTGTTTAAATCCCCATCGCTAATGAATCAATTGACAACAGCTGGTGAGCTGACGCTTCCGAACCCGGAAGTACGTCAGCAAGCTACGCTGAGACTGAGGGTTGGAACGCACTGACGCACTCCGGCCGGAAGTGCGTCAGCGGCCCGCCCTCCATCTCGCGTCCCAATCGTGTTGCTGAGCACAAGACGCTCAGTGACCAGGCGCGCACAACCGGCCAGTGTTACTACCTGTATATTGCCCGGCGGTCCCAGTATAAGAAGCGGAACAGGGAAGGTAAGTAAGACATAGGTAGACAGCCGCAGTCCACCCAAAAAGACCCTTTCTTGGACTAATTTGACACTACATAGAGACTGCATAAATACCATAATAAACAATATACTATCTTAATATTTACACCACAGAGACTCCCTGTCACAAAAGGATAATTATTGTGGCCTAAGTCCCACACTGGGGGACACCTAATAAAGGCTAAATAAGCCCGAGTTTCTCTTAATACTCGTGCCCGGGCTCGGGTAAACCGTGCCACACAACCAGAATGGAGATGAACGGGGTCCACTATGTTCTCTATAAAAATTGGGCGGTATTAAAGAGCCCTTTTATACCCCTAGGTTGCCCCAACCTCCTACCCCATATCAGCGGACATAATCATCCCTACTAAAGCATATTAGAGCGGACGTGCTTATCACACCCTGTCATAATGCTGGATCAAAAAACAGGGGAAAGGAAAAAGGGGAGGAAAGACAGAGAAGGAAAGAAGGGGAAAGAGAAAAAGGGGAGAACAAAAAAGGGGAAGACGAGGGGAACGAGAAGGGGGCAAGGGGGGAGGGGGGAAAAGGGAAGAAAAGGGGAACAGGCAAACTAAAACAAGGGAGCATACACAGGTAAGTATCAGACGGAGCTAAAGAGTAGACGTCAAGCTCTTTGCTAGATGTCTTAATTGTTCGCTGGTCCAGATCCCTCGCCAGGTTATCCAAGATATGGGCCCGTGCACTTGTTCTGGTGTTGCCAACGAGGAAGATATTCTATAAACTCAGACAACAAAAACGTGAAAACCCACATACCAAACAACACTTGTGCCACAACAGTGTATGTGAAATATATATATATAATAAATAATAAACTAAAATAATATAATCTAATGTGATCCTACAACAGTGCCCACCTCACTATAACCCTCAACTCAGGGATACCACCGCCCATGTCTTAATCCTCACCTAAAAATGGTGTAAAAGCTATGTCCTCGTTTAGCCCCCATGGAGCCTGCGCATCCAGGGCCGTTGCTGGAGCCGACGTTTTAAATTACGCCCTCTTTGGCCCATACTCACCTTTTCCAGTCCAATCACCTTTAGATTGTCGAATTTACTCTCATGAACCTGTAAGAAGTGGAGTGCCACCGGGGGGATCATCTTCCCCAATTCCATGTTCCTAGCGGCCAACCTGATGTTAGAGATATGCGCCTGTATGCGGGCCTTCAAGGAATTCTTAGTTTCGCCCACATATATTTTTGGGCATCCACATATTAGCGCATATATCACCCCCACCGATTTGCAGTTAATGAATTGTCTGATACTATGTTGATGGCTTGTACGTTCATTTTTGATATATTTGTCCCTTTGCATAAGAGGGCAAATAGAACATGAGCCACACCAATAACTCCCACTCTCCAACCCCTTTTCATCCAGCCAAGTTCCAGATCTCTTGAAATGGCTACTACATACTTTGTCCCCTAATATTGGGGGCTCTCCGTGCCGTCAGGCGGGGGCCTGGTCCAACCCATCTAATATGGGATCCGTTCTCAGAATCTTCCAATTTCGCCTCAGTATTTTTGTGAGAGTACCCCAATCATTATTTAAACTGGTAATAAACCTTACCTCTGTTTGTTCTTGGTGTCTCCTTTTGGGAGTGAGGAGCCTCTCACGTGGGGTATCCCTAGCTCGTTTTAGGGCTTTTTTAACCACCCGTCTAGGGTATCCCCTCTTGTAAAACCGGGTAGACAATTCTCTGGCTTGTAATTGGAATTCTTCGTCCTTCGAACAGTTTCTTCGCACACGTAAGGATTGTCCCATCGGAATACCACACTTGAGGCTAGGGGTATGAAAGCTACTAAAATGTAGAAGCGCATTTACCGCTGTTTCCTTGCGGTACAGGCTTGTTTCCACCGTACCGTCATTCATTAGTGTGATAGTCAAGTCCAAAAACATGACCTGTGTTTTAGAAATATTCGCTGTCAAGAAAATATTAAGGTCATTTGTATTCAAAATGTTCAAAAATTCTATGAACTTTTCTTCTGGGGCCTGCCACAGTATAAGTATATCATCAATGTACCGAAAGTATCCCAACACATGCTGATGATAGTCACACAACTCCTCCTGAAAGACAATTTCCCTCTCCCACCACCCCAGAAACAGGTTGGCCACAGAGGGGGCACAACGAGCCCCCATAGCCACACCCCGAATCTGGCGGTAGTAGGTCGAGTCAAACAGGAAGAAGTTGTGTTCCAAAATGAACCCCAACAGCTCTAGTATGAACTGCTGTAGTTCCGATGACTCCTGGTTACTCATGTTAAGAAAGTATTGACAGGTACGAACAGCATGTGTATGGGAGATATTCGTGTACAACGATTCCACATCTAATGTGATCAACAATACATCTGATGGTAAATGTAGTGCATCCAATCGATTCAACAGATCCATTGAATCGCGAACATATGATTGGAGCGAGTTCACATGCGGTTGTAAAAATTTGTCCACAAATGTACATGCCTTCTCTGTTAAACCCCCGATCCCCGCCACAATAGGTCTTCCCGGGGGGCATCGGGGGTTTTTGTGGATCTTTGGTAACATGTAAAAGGTCGCTACAATCGGGTGTTCCACCCTCAAGAAATCATGACACTTTCCATCTATCACCCCCTCCGCCCATGCTTCTGAAATGAGTTCATGGTATTCCAATTTATAGCTATTAAGGGGATTGGAGGGAAGTCTTACATAGTTCTCACTGTTTTGTAATTGACGTAGGGCCTCAGTGCAGTAATACTCACATGTCATGATGACAATATTCCCGCCTTTATCGGCCTCCTTGATGATAATGTCAGTACGTGTTTGTAGATTCTTGAGTGCCTCCATTTCCCCCTTGGTCATATTATGAGGCCCATCACTCACATGTAATCCTCAAATTTCCACCCTTACTGTTTTAAAGAAGGTGAGGATCGCCAGGCTCAAAGACCATTGTGGCATGAATTTAGAGGGTTTCCTGAAGGATGACACTCTGTTCTCTTGTGGGGTTTGCTCATCCAGATGGCTCATCAGATCTTTTAAGGCATCTACTTCCTCACATGTGAATTCAGGACCTGACTCACCCCCAGGGGCAGACTAAAAGTGTTTTTTAAGAAGTAGCTTTCTGCAAAACATGTATAGGTCTTTAATGACAACAAACTTATTCATTTTATTACTAGGTGAAAAGGACAATCCCCTAGCCAGTACCGACCATTCGTCCTGTGTGAGGGGTATGTCAGTAAAGTTAATGATTGTGAGTTCTTGTATATCATCCTGCTGTCCACTCCCCACACAGGCTGGTGGTACTACATTCATTAAGGGCTGGGTTCCGTCCTTGAGCGTTTTGTTGCCCAGGACCGCAACCTGCGATGTTCCCAACGGCCAAACAGTTCACACCGAGAATAGCTGTTTTGTGTCTTTCTTGCGCTTGGTGTGGGCTCCGGAGCTCTGAAGTGTGAAGGTAACTCTGGTCTACAGACAAATAAGGTAATCCCAGGTAGAGGACTCAGTGGAAGTTGCTCTTAGGTGTCTGCCGGTAATAGGGGCAGATATTTTTTCAGTGGTGGAGTTTATGCGGGGCAAGTCTCCTTGAAGGGTGATTTATACGCTTAACCCCGAGGGAAGGTTAAAGGACTTGTGCCCTTGTGCCTCTCGCGGTCTTGGCAAGGTGTTGCGGGGTTCGTAGGGAACCGCCGCTTGGTTATTTGAAGCGCGCTATATAAATTGTGATTATTTGTGGTTATTTGTGTTTGGGAACAGATTTGTCAGTTTACTGTGAGCTTGCCTGACCACTGAAACCTTTCTCTCTCTTTCTCTCTGAAACATAGAGTGTTAAGATTATTTGTTGCATTGTTGGACGACCTTGAAGGTGAACAAGGTCCAGACAATTGCTTAAAGTAATAAGACATTTTATAATTATTGTATTATTGTGCTGCGTTGATAATGGGTCAGTCTAAAGTGCCCCATGTGGGCGAGGATTGTATTCACTATGTAGAGAGATTAACTGGAGGGGCTTTCTATATGCTGCCATTTGTAGACAATTTGGCAGGATGGACAGAGGGGATGGGTAGTGATGACCCGTTTCCCCGGAATGGTGCTAGTGATGTTTTTCATTTAAATATGATAAAGGGCGTGTGTTTGGGAGATAAGAAAGCTAGGCCCTATTATCCAGGAGATCCTAGTTGGGATATGGGTTACATGAGGGAATGTGGCCAGAAATGGTTGGAAGTTGCCCCCGGGTGGTACAGAAGAAACGGGTTGATGAGTTTTAGGAGTAAGATGAGCAAGAAGGAGTTAAAAGCGAAGTATGATCAAGAGAGAGCCAGGTACGGGGCTAAGAAAGTCAATGTACCGCCCCCTCCTTATGAGGACAAAAGCAAGCTTAAGACTGTAACAGTTGAAACTGTCACAATGTACCCCTCTTTTGCGGGACTCAGTGAAGCCGCCGCAAGCACGATATTCTATGAGGCTCATAAGAGACAGGTGGAGGCCAGTAACAGGGGTAGAGAAGAGACGGGAATGGAGTCCCCTAGTCCTCCGGGACCTAGCCCCAAATTGAGCCCTATAAGTGTTACCGTCTCATCCAGAAAAAGAGACCAGCATTTGGATAGTAACGCGGTGATGGACGAGAGGACAAGGGGGGAAAGGAAACAGTTGGAAAAAGTGATAGAGGAGAGTACAGAGGAATATCCATTCCTTACTGCAGGGGAAATCATGGTAGTAACGCCACCTGATTTCAAGGAGATTGACCACATTGTAAAGAATTGTCCCCATCCTTCCAAATCCTCAAGGGCCACTATTAAATATTTAAAAAGAGCTTTACAAGGAAAGAACTACATACCAGAGGACATTAAGTTAGTTATAGACCTTATCACCGGGCAAAGTCACCTCATTGATTGGAAACAGATAGCACACATGGATAAGACTAATGTGTCAGCGCCACCAGAGGAAATTGAGTTGTACAAAGGTAACAATATGGATTGGATGTGGGGACAGGTCTATCAACAGTTACAGGAATCCTTCACACCCCGTGCTAGTATGGCCCCCTCCCTGGGTTGTAAGCAACGCAAGGGAGAGTCAGTTACTGAGTTTTGGAAGAGGTTTCTGGAGTTGTGAGAGAGTGAGAGCCAAATGGGGGACAAGGAGGGGATGCACACCCTGTGCATTCAGACGTATCAGACCAATTGTCTCCCAGGGATTGGGTTGTAGATTAGGCAGCAAATCTCTGACTGGACTGCACAGAGCACAGGTGCGTTTGAGAAAGCTCTTTTGGCTAAGGATGCCGCGGGATGTTTCGAAGTACCGAAATCCTCCGTGACACATGCTGTTATGCAGGGGACCATAGCCCAATACCCTGCCATGCCGCCTCCTCAACCGTGGAAGAGGTGCAAAGAATACCCGATGAAACGGGTTGACCAGGGTTATCAGAACCGAGGCTACCAAAACCGCCCCCCAGGCAGCAACCCTAGAAGGCTCTGGCAGGGTAGATCCATACCCCAGCACCCACCTCAGGGGTCATACTGTTTTAATTGTGGCAGTCCTGACCACTGGAGAAATGAGTGTCCCTATCCGAGGAATCAGAATCAGGGCAACCAGAGACAATACCAACAATCCCCACAACATCAACAACCCCCACAGAGAGAGACGGCAGAAGCCCCTTTTTTCCCTCCTCCCCCTGAACAATGGAGCTCGGGAGGAGCGCCTCCTCCTCCTCCCACGGGACCCAAGATCAATGTTAACTGGAGATCTGTGGGTCCCCAATAGGGGTGCCCAGGAGAAGGCATGCCCATTTTCCCGATTGTGTCCCAACATTTTTCTCAGCAGCCTTGTGTGGATTTAATGGTAGAGGGTAATTTACTTAATTTTTTGGTGGACTCTGGCACCACCTGCAGTGTGATAGGGAGAAACATGTATAAGGGACAGAAGAGGGAAGCCTCTCCTTCAATGGGTATCAATGGGATTTTGACTAGGACTTTTGAATCACCTCCCCTGACAGTTAGTGACACCAGGGGTGGTCCTACAATCAAACACATGTTTAAAATAATGGAGACGTGTCCTATAAATCTTTTGGGCAGAGATTTGATGGCTAAAATGGGTATTTCACTGTGCATGATCCCAAAAGGAGGAGTACAGGTTACCAGTGCCCTGTTCACATTAACACCCCCCACAACAAGGAAAAAGGAGGCCCGTATTGGTCCCCACCCCACCGCGTGTTTTCCCCTGCTGCCCTGGGAGGACCCTGAAGTCCCCTCAGATGTCTGGGCGAAGGGAGAATACGATGTGGGTCTTACAAATGTCACCCCTTACCTGGCATGCCTTAAGCCTGGTACTACCCCATGCTACATCAAACAATACCCACTAAACCAAGAAAGAGAAGAGGGTATAAGACCTTTAATTTAGGGTTTCCTAGCCAATGGAGTGTTGGTGCCTACAGTGTCACCTTATAATTCTCCAATAAATCTGGTAAGGAAACCAGATGGCACATATAGGTTTGTCCAAGACCTCAGAGCGGTTAATTCACTAGTGGTCCCCCTAGCGCCTGTAGTGCCGGACGTGGTGTCCTTGCTCACAGTCATACCTGCCGACACTGCAGTCTTTAGCATTTTCGATTTAAAAAACGCTTTTTTTGGAATACCTGTAGACCCTGAGACACAACCTCTTTTTGCATTTGTCTACCCCGGACTAAAGGGGGGCCCCACCCAGCTGACATTTAGCCGGTTACCCCAGGGGTTCCTAAACAGTCCTGGCGTAAGCAGATGACGTGCTCCTGGCAAGCCGGAACTTGGCAACCGCCCAGGAAGACGGGGTCCTCCTCCTGAAATGTCTATGTATTCATGGTTTGAAAATCTCGCTGGCTAAATTGCAATGGTGTCAGGAGCAGGTTGATTACCTAGGTTTTGTCTTGTCGGAAGGGCAGAGAAGGATTAGCCCTAAAAGAGTGTCAGCCATCTCGGGCTTGGTGCACCCGAGAACAAGGAAAGAAATGTTGTCTTTCCTGGGTATGATTGGCTACTGTCGCCAATGGATACCAGATTGTTCATTTTATGACAAGATTTTGAGAGAATGTACGCATGTGGATCAGCCTGACACCATAGAATGGTCCCCCGCTATGTTAAATGCTTTTGTGAAATTAAAGGAGGCTCTGTCATGTAATCCTGGGTTAGGTTTGCCAGACTATGTAAAACCTTTTCATTTGTATGTTCGTGCTGATGTGTACAGCTACGCCTCTGTGTTATGCCAAGAGCATGGGGGCAAATTGAGACCTGTGGCATTTTTCTCTAAACTTTTACCAGTACAAGTGCAAGGTATGCCAGGTTGTCTACGTGCGCTTGCCGCATGTTCTATGGCCGTTGAACAAACCACCTCCATTACTCTGGGAAACCACACAGTCTTACACGCTGGTCACAATGTCAAACATTTGCTGAACTTTGCTGAATTTGCATACACACCCAGCACATGACCGCCCAGCGCCTAAGCGGGTACGAAGTAACTTTACTCTCAAACCCTCATTTCGAGATTAAATATGCTCCCCTAACTGAAGGACCGGCCCCTATTTTAAATGCCATGCTAGGGTTAAAAGGGGAAGGGGATCACATACCTCCGCTCCATGAGTGTGAGGCGGCAATCCAGAGTGAAACATCTCCGCGCTCTGACTTGCAATCAAATCCAATACCCAATTCTGAAGTTGTCTTTGTTGATGGCTCCTGTTCCCAGCCCCGCGATGATGTCTTTCTCACAGGGTATGCAGTTGTCCAATTACCAGATGTAGTACTGGAAGCTAGGAGAATTCCTTTTAAATCCGCTCAAGCTGCAGAGCTTATCGCTCTTACCCGCGCCTGTGAATTGTTCGAAGATAGATCTCTGACGGTGTATACTGACAGTCGGTATTCTGGGATCGCTGGGATCACGGTATGATCTGGCAAAGACGAGGCTTCGTCTCTGCCGACGGGAAGCCCATTTCCCACGCCACACTAGTCAGGAATTTGTTAAACGCCATCCTCCTACCAGCTCAGCTCGCAATAATTCACTGCCGCGCACATACCAGACAAGGACACGCTGCGGACATAGCAGCTGGGAATGATTTAGCAGATAAAACAGCAAAGGCTGTGGCTCAATTCCAACTGGGTCCTAGCACCCCGCCGCCGCCACTCGTCACGGATACAGCCATGTTTACTTTTTTGTACCCAGTTTTAGACTACACTATAGGCTGTTTACAGGAATATGCCACACCAGCAGAAATATCTGACTGGATGCAGCCCCTTTCATAGCACAGGCACACGGGATAGGACACAGAGGTGCTCAGGCGACATATGATGAATTTGGGAGACACTTTTTCCTCACACACGGAGGGAGAGTAGTGAAACATTTTGTACTGAATTGTTTAACTTGTCAGCGCAACAATCCCAATATCCCCCACAAAGCACAACATGATCATCTGCTGTACCCTACAGAACCTTGTGTGGACTGGAACATAGACCACACACACATTACCACCGCTGCTGGCCTCAAACCTGACATAATGTTAGTGATGATAGACATGTTTTCCAAATGGCCTGAGTGTTTTCCAGTAAAGAAAGAAAATGCTAAAACTGTTGTTAACATTTTGGTTAAAGAGATCATACCGCGATTTGGATGCCACACCCAGCGCCGATCAGATAATGGCCGGCTTTCACCGCTGCGATTTGCAAGGAACTAGCTGAGAATTTAAACATACATTGGCAATTCCACATACCCTATCATCCTCAGAGTTCAGGGGTGGTAGAAAGGGCGAACAGGACAATAAAGGACAAACTTAGGAAGGCAATGGAAGGGACATACAGGGGTTGGCAGAATAAGTTACCGGCAGTGTTGGCGGAAATGAGAATGACCCCTAGCAGGATTACTGGTTTATCACCTTACGAGTTAATTATGGGAAGACCTTTCCCATTACCCTGGCACAAAATTATTGTGCAATCTGAGACTAAAAGGGCTACCTTAGGGGATAGGCAGGAAGAACACACTAGGGCTCTAGTGCAGGTTATGTCCCATAATGAGGCAAGAAATTGTCAGAAATTTCCTTCTCTATTTCAGAAACCATACCACGAGTTTAAAGTGGGAGATCGAGTGCTGGTGAAAAAGTGTGGAGATCGTCCAAAGATTGAGTTCCCTTTCGAAGAACCGACTAAGGTGACTGCTGTCACTCGCACGTCAATTCTAGTGGAAGGATATCCTAACTGGTTACACGCGTCGAGGGTTAAAAAGTTACATACCCTCAACATCCCAGGAGATGGAGAAAAAGAAGCTGTTAGAGGAACAGACGCCCTACCTAGAGGGCCACAGCCAGACGTCCCACCAAGGGGACAAGAAGAAGCTGGTAACAGACCCCCAGCTAAAGGAGGGTCCGAAGAAGGGCCAGGCGCACTGGCTCCTGAGATTCTTATGTGGCTCCAATCATTTACTTACATGCTTGATTATTAGTTGGCTTATAACATCTATTATCTGGATAGTATGCAACTGTCTGTATGACCCCCCTGCGCTAGGAAGAGTTAGCAGCATTTGTGAGCCATTACGTTTGCGGTCATTATTGCCACCCTATGCCACTCACCTAGAACCACAATTAGAGATGAACATCTCTACCCAGGGAAGATGTCGGAGAGACATTAGGTCTACACTAGAAACCCAGGTAACTTGGGAAGATGGCATACCTATATTTTGGTATAACACATCAGCAAAAGTTATAACGTACACCTTTGACTTGTATGCGCTGTTTGAGTGTAAAGGGAGCCGACAAATGCTGGAATATGGAAGCCCCAGCACAATCTATTATATATGTGTAACTGATGAATATTGGGGACAAAATTGTGATTATTGGGGGGCTGTGGGTTGGAACACACATCCCGAGTTCCCTAAGGGCGGTAAAGACTGGGGGTACAACCCTAATAGTGCTAGGGAGAGGAGAGATAAGGAAGGAAGGAGTCTTTTGCATCGCCTCACATTAACCCGAAATTATGGCCCCCGGTGTGTTTATTATCAAGTACCCATACAAGATTGTGCCAAACAGCTACCGAAGGGATCCTCCCCTTTCAGCAATCAAAAACATCAACTCCCAAAACCCTGTGTCCAATTGATAATTAATCTAGAAAACCCCAGCCCTGGAGATGCAGGTAAATACTGGCTAGGAGTCCATCCCCAGGGAGGATGTAGTAAAAGTTGTCAGGAATGCTTACAGAGCTTCCTACTTAAAGACATTAAAAATAAGCCAACTGTCCCCACACCCCTGCCTTCTGCAGAGGACGCTGAAAAAAAGATAGCTGTGGAGACTGACATTGCCCCTGTAGACACTTTGGCCACGGAGACTGGGTTCAATCCCTCCCAAAACATCTGGATACAATGGGCTCATTATACAGCACACCAACATAACAAGTCTGATTGCTACGTTTGTGCGGGAACTAGCCCACATTTGGGTACTGTCCCCTTAGCCTTACCCCAAGAGGATCAGGAATGTTTGCTGAAAATTTATAAGAATGAATCTTTGAGCAATAATGAATGTAGAGTGTGGTCTCAACATTTCCCCCGGCTGGACCACCCAGCTGCTATAGGCCCGGGCATACACGCATACAAGGGAAACTACACCTGTTTTGAGAGAAAGGAAGGAACTGTGAATGTAGGTGAGATGCCCGAAGGATGGTGCGCAGAGATAGCAAACTTAACCCAGGGTAAGCTAGGCCCACATAAGGTGGCGCTGGGTGACATCTGGTGGCTGTGTGGCGGCAGTGTGTTGTACCCTAGGTTGTCATTCAGTTGGCAAGGACAGTGCGCACCGGTTAAATTAATTATGTCCTTTGTCATTTCACCCACGCTGGACTGGGAACGACATGTGTTCACGGGGCAGATACAGGGCACCTCCAGGCGAAACAAACGCGAGGCGGCTACCCCGAAGGAAAGTCTGGATGCCAAAGTGTACCTAGATTGGTTAGGGGTGCCCCGTGGGGTACCTGATGAGTTCAAGGCTAGAGACCCTGTGAAGACTGGTTTTGAGTCATTCTTTGCCCCCATTGTCACCATCAACAAAAATGCTGATTGGGTTAATTACCTATATTGCAACCTGCAGCGGTTTGTTAATGATACTGTAAAAGCATTCAAGGGAATGGCAGAACAACTTGGTCCCACTACCCACATGGTTTTCCAGAATAGAATGGCACTTGACATGATGTTAGCTGAAAGGGGAGGGGTATGTAAAATGGTAGGTACTAAATGTTGTACCTACATTCCAGATAACACCGGACCTAATGGGAAAGTGACTAAGGCAATAGAACGCCTGGAAACCTTGTCTGTGGAAATGAACACAAATGCTGGCTCAGAAAAGGACTGGGGAAATTGGTTTAAAGATTTCTTCTCCAGCTGGAAGGGATTTTTAACTCAGTTTATTATTATTATTATGCTCATCATAATTGCAGTAGTAGCTTTTAAAATTATAATGTGTGTAGTTGCCATGCGTGCTAGCAAGGCCCAAGGTATTTATGCTGCTTATCTAGCTCATAACCAAGAGGAATATGAGAAGGCAATGGGCGAGTCAGCGACTTAGAAGTCATTGACTCGAAGAAGGGGCTGAAAGAAGGGGCATCCCTTTTCCCTGAGAGGGTGTAGGTACAAAGTAACAAAATGGCTACTGCATGGCTTATGCCTGGCTTATGCTTAAGGGGATTGCTTTGAGACTCAAGGGTGAGAATAACGGAGTGACCGTTATCTCTGGGAATGGAATGTGCAGACAGAAGAACATAACAATCTGTTTCTGTGAAAATGTCCATGGGTAGGTGAATGTCTGGAAAAACCCATGACACACAATGACACACAATGGGGTGATGTACAGCCACCCCCAGCACACACCCCTGACAGCAAGGTGTTGATACAGCTACTCCAATTAAAAGGCAAATGTCCACTTTAGAACCTTATTAAGAGCTTTTCCCCGCCTAGGCCTTATCATGCTTTATATACTGAAAATCGTGATGTAATAAACAGTTTACACCGAGAATAGCTGTTTTGTGTCTTTCTTGCACTTGGTGTGGGCTCCGGAGCTCTGAAGTGTGAAAGTAACTCTGGTCTACAGACAAATAAGGTAATCCCAGGTAGAGCACTCAGTGGAAGTCGCTCTTAGGTGTCTGCCGGTAATAGGGGCAGATATTTTTTCAAGAAGAGTAGAAGAGGATTCATGGGGTTAAGGTAAGCATCAAGGTAATAAAAGAAGAGGTTTCATGGGGTTAAGGTAAGCATCAAGGTCAAAAAAGAAGAGTAGAAGAGGATTCATGGAGCTAAGGTAAGCATTAAGGTTATAAAGGAAGAGTAGAAGAGGTTTCATTGGGTTAAGGTAAGCATTAAGGTCATAGAAGAATGCATGGCAAACATGCCATGATAAGTGAGAATAGAGCTGGCACAGCAATCAGTAAGTTATGGGCTATGGGCAGGGACAGGGGATGGAAAACTCTCTTAAAACAATAAAAAAAAATTGTGGATGCGTACAAGCTGGCAAAAAAAACAAGCCACTGCGTATAAATTATACAAACAACAATAAATTTGTGAGATTTGGCCGCAAGATTCAGCTAATCACTCACTTCTTCGATGTAAATCAGAAGGATCTCTTTGGAGACTCACACATTTTGTGGCAAGGTACATTGCAAAGACGCATGAAAAACGCAATTAGATGAGAGCTTCACTTCAACGAATACCATTGAGTGTTCCCGGTGGAGGCTCTGAATCATGCGAACGCTCGTGCAGTCAACAAAAGCCATGTGTAAACCTCACACAGAGAGACAAAAATAAGAAAATATAGGGGAGGCTCTGCATCAGCCATTATGTGCTGGAGTGCAGCTTCCTAAAATTCTGTGTTTTTGCCCTCCCAGACAGAAAATCTTTCTTACAGTTTATGTTAAATACAACTATATTGGGGTCGCTGTTACCAAGATTTTCACGGACTGTTACTGTCCCTATCAGGTCATCATTATTTGATATTACCAGATCTAAAAGAGCATCACCCCTAGTAAGTGCCTCCACAAACTGATTCATATAATTATCTTGAAGCAAGCTGAGGAATGCGCTCCCCCTTGTAGAAGAAGCAGAATCATGTCTCCAGTCGATTCCTGGCTAGTTGAAGACCCCCATCAACACCACTGCACCAGCCTGTGAAGCCCACTCTATCTGCTTGTGCAGTTGACCCTCTATTTCCTTAGTTATATTTGGGGGCCTATAGATTACCCCAAATAGTATTTTAACATTGTTTACATCGCCCCACACTTCTACCCACAAAGATTCTACATCCTCACAGTCTTCGGCTAGTATCCCCTCATGAATATTTGCTTGGAATTCTTGTTTTACATAGAGACACACCGCCCCCTTTCCTTTTTGCTCTGTATTTCCAAATAGAGCAAAACCTTGTAGATTGACAGTCCAGTCATGTGTGGAATCTAGCTATGTCTCAGCCACACCAATATCATCAAGATTTTCTTCCAGTACCAGAGCCTCAAGCTCCCCCACTTAACTAGCCAGACTTCTGGCATTTGTTATACACTTTAAGTTCCCATCATGTTTGACACAGTAGGCTCGATTCAGAGAGACAAAAAAAACTTCCGTTTTCGTGCCGATCTGTTTTTTTGTGAAATGTTTCCGTTCTCGTATGAGCGTGCGAGCAATTCTATGCATGCATTGAAAACCTTCTGTAAAGTTTCCGTCCGTTCGTACGGCAGATTACGAATACGAGGATGTCAGTTTCCATCGTGACTTTTCCGTTTCATTTTCACATGTTACAACTTAGGCTTTCGTTTTTGCCCTATTCCCAATCGTATCCTCCAACGAATCCTTTACGTTTCCCTTTTTCAATAAAAATTTGTCCAGACGGAAATCCTTACTATCTTGCGCCTGCGCACTACAAACTTAACTCATTTAAGTGCTCGCCTACATATTTGCCACCCTCACTTCTACTACAATGTTTAGCTAAACCACTTAGCACTATCCTCCATCTTCCCTTTTGGACCCTTAAAGCTCACCCAAATCACTTCTCGGTCATGTGAATATTCATCTTTAAATATTTCTGGGCCCATTAGTTTTGTGTTAATGTATTTTGTAAATGTCACCTTTTTTTTTTTGGATTCCATTATAAAATATAACATTTTTAAAAATTTAGAAAATGTCTAATTTTTACAACTATAAAAAACAAAATACATAGCAATGGCAGGCCACAGAACATTATTCTTCATCTGTGGTCCCCAACGAGTTGCGCAGCTCCTGCATCTCGCCCACCAACTGAAGGACCCTGACACTCAGTTGTGCCACTCTGGCACGTGTGGTCCCTGTTAAAAAACTTAAATTAAAATATTGGGGAGGGGGCGTGGCCGAACGCTGGAGAAGATGGCTGCTTCTCCTTAGTGCTCGTCACCTCGAGGCACAGAAACCACCCCAAAGCAGCTTTTTCTCAACTATAACGAGCACCCATCTGACAGCACTTGCCCCACATCGCTTACCTCAGTCCTCAGATGGGCAGAAGCGGGGCCAAGACGAGAGAGAGGAAGACGGGCGGCGAGAGGAGAGGTGCCGCATGCTCCCGCCAGCCAGACATCATGGCGGAGCTCAGGCGGCAGTCCCAGGCCGCCCACCACGCGATCGCTGACCGGGACACGCGGCACGGAGGTCAGCTACACCCGCCGGACCATGCCTCACCAGCCCCGCGGAGCACAGTGCGGGAGCCGGAGACAGAGGTAGGAGCGGAGGGCAGCCCCGACCACGTGGGCGGGAGGCGGAGGTCCCCGCAGCCGCAGCGTTTACCTCGGCCGCACGAGGAAGGAGGGAGCATGGCTCAGTCACCGGGCCCATCAGGCCCCCTCCCGGACTCGGGAACCGACGGGGGCTGGAGGGGGGACGCGGGAACGGACTTCCCGCCCTTGCAGGCGCCCCTGCGCCCTCGGTCTGCGCCCCTGCCCGCCTCATCACAGCCCCCCACCCCTCATCCATGGCCACAGCACAGCCCGCAGCACCTGTCGCCTGCTGCTGATCCCAGACCCCCACAATCTGGCGTGCTGCCAAGGGGGAGCCATGGAGGTGCTGGACCCCCACATCTGAGCCCGGCTGGCCCCAATGGAGACATGGAGGAAGGATTACCCTTGTCCCTTGCTAGCAGCAGAGACTTCCCTCTCATATTTGAAACGACCCCCAGGCAGGGCAACAGCGTTTCCTCCCAACCTTTGATAGAAGATGTTCAGGAAGATGACCCGCGGAGTGCCCAGGGGTCTCCCTGCCCAGCTGATTCTATTATACGCGACGAACAGTTGTTGGCCAAATTTAAGCTGTTATTACAACAAGAACTGGCCGCAGCAGTGTCCCAGCTTTCCACCAGCTTCGCCAACGACATCAGAGATCTGGGTGACCGGACCAACACACTGGAGGAAAGAATGGATGAAATAGTGACGGCCCTGGACTCTGGTGAGTCTTGCACCGCAGCAGTGCGGGAGGATGTGACCCTACTTCAACAAAAGCTGGAAGACCTTGAAAACAGATCCAGGAGAGAAAATGTCCAGATTCGGGGTCTCCCGGAGTCCATGGAGGATGTTCCCGCCACAGTCACAGCGCTGCTTCGTGAACTACTCCCCTCTATGCCGGCTGAACGCCTGGAATTGGACAGAGCCCATAGGGCCTTAGACCCCCAAAGATCGGATGGTCGCCCTAGGGACATTGTCATCAGGCCTACATTCTACCGTACAAAAGAGGCCATCCTAGAAGCTTCCAGGGCGGCAACCCACCTTTCCTTCCAGAATCACGCTTACCAGATTTATCCAGATGTTGCCCCCCAGACGCTCCAGCGGAGACGGGAGATGAAACCGGGTCTGGAGATCTTGAAATCACATGGTATCAGGTATCGATGGGGGTTCCCCTTTAGACTGATGTTCTCCCACGCGGGCCGGCAATGCGCTGCGGGCTCCCTTGGTGAGCTTCAAAGCCTCATACGGGAGCTGGGCATACCCTTAAAGGATCCGCTAGTGGCTGCACCTGACCGGGCGGCCCAGCGGGAGCCCCGGCGTCAGCCGTTGCGGCCCATCTGGGAGAAGGTTCGCCCGCGGAGGAGACGGGACCGGGGAGTTAGCCGCCGGCCGGTCTCCGACTCTGATCCGGGCTGAGGCCTTTCGGGGCCGGATCGGGTCGGAGTTGGTGAATCATGCCAGGCGCCTGATTTTGGGTGAGCCCTGTTGGCTGAACGCAGGCTTCATATTCCCATTTCCCTGGATCTCGCCTTCTTCTCCCCCTCCTGAGTTCCTTACGTTTATATGGGTTTAATAAGTCAGCTTTATAACGTTATATGCCTAATGACAATGAGCTTAAAGTTGTATTTCTCTCTAGATTGTTCTGTTATGGTGGCGTAAACTGGGGGCCCCCCGCCCGCTTGCTGGGGATGGGCGTTCGCCGTGGGCCCTCGGGGTACGGGAGCTCTAGGACCCTGTGCCCGGGATGGTCTGCGGTGACGCGCGATGATCCACCGAACGGCGTGGCTGCTCCCCTCATAGCCTGGGTTGGATGGGCGTGAGGAGGGGGGGGCGGATCTCTCCCCTCTCTCTCGCGGGGCCAAAGTATTAATGTGTACTGTTCCTTATCTGGTTGCCGTTTCTTTTTACACTGGGGTGGTGGCCAGTGCCTCCGAGTATCACCCCCCACACTGTACGAGTCGTCCCGGACTGGGATGCTTTTGCCCCCGGTGCCTGGACGGCTTCCTGCCTCGGCAGGATTCTTCTGGGTCTTACTTGACCCAGAGGGTCTTATTGAACTTAGGTCCTTACTGCTTTTTGCTTTGTGTATATTTAAATTGTTCATTGTTTTTGAATTGTTTACTGTGTTAAGTTTTTTCTTGTCGTTCCTTCTCACTACCTGTCCCCCCCCCCTCCCCCGCCCAAGCCCTCGCTCCCCCCCCCGCACCTGGTCTGCTCTTTTTCTCACTAGTAAACCGATTCTACCTAGATGGTGGGGCTTAACATTAAACTAATTTCCCACAACGTCCAGGGCTTTAACAGCCCTGTTAAGAGGAACAAAGCTTTTCACTATTACAGGTCCTGCAAGGCGGATATACTCTTCCTGCAAGAGACAAGGTTCTCGACCCACTCCAGGCCAAAGTATCTGAGCCACCACTACCCGGTGTCCCATATGTCATGCGCTAGAGAAAAGAAAAGAGGGGTGTTGATAGCTTTTAGTAAAAACCTCCCCTTTATCTGTTGTAAAGAAATCATTGATCTGACGGGCAGATATGTGGTTCTTCAAGGGTCCCTATACGATATCGATATCACTCTGGTCACATATTATACACCCAACTCCTTTCAGACACGCTTCTTTAAACACCTACTGTCGGTAGTCCAGAACAACACTAAGGGCATCTTAATAATGGGTGGAGACTCAAATATGGTTGTGAACCCTAAGATGGACAGACAGAGAACGGGGCAACCCGCTACTGTGTCACGGGGGGTAGATCCCCACACTACTGGCTTTGGTGATCTTCTGGACACATACGGCCTTTGCGATGTCTGGAGGGAAAAAAACCCCACTACCAGAGACTTTACGTTTTACTCTAATCCTCATGGATCCTTTTGTCGGATAGATCACATCTTTGTCCCCCAGGCTACACTCCCGGCAATCATTAGCTCTAAAATCTATAACTCAACCTGGTCAGACCATAATCCTGTAATGGCGGCGGTTGACCTACTGGTCCCAACCAAACGATCTTACAACTGGAGATTAAACGACTCCCTCCTGTGCTCTCAGGATACATGCCTGAAGATCCAAGACGCCCTTAAGGATTATTTTGCCCTGAACGTCGACTCAGTCCGCTCCCCGATCACCCTTTGGGAGGCTCAGAAAGCTGTTATGTGGGGTAATATTATAAATATTGCTTCCCTTAGGAAAAGAGAGAGACAGAAGCGACTCAAGGAACTGACGGTGAAGTACGAGCAGGCTGAGGCACAGTGGAAGAGAGCCCCGAACTCTAAACATAAAAAGATCGTTGATAGGCTTAGGACGGAGCTCAATGCGCTCTTAGATGATCAGGCTGAAAAACGGCTCCGCTGGGCCAGACAAAGATTCTATGCTAGGGGCAACAAACCGGATACTATGATGGCCCGGAAACTGAAAACTACTGCCTTAGATAAACAACGGCCAGTGAAGCTTAGGCTTGGTTCAGGTTCCATAACGGCCAATCCGGACAAAATTGTAGCCGCATTTCGGGGGTTTCTATCTACATTGTACTCGCCCCCCCCAAAGGCCAATAACGCCGACCTTGAGAGATTCTTCGAGCGCGTTGAGCTACCGCCTGTGACCCAAGACCATATTGCCTTGATGGATTCCCCAGTCACACCTCAGGAGATAATAGTGGCCATTAAATCTACCAAGGCCTCTAAGACCCCGGGACCTGATGGCTTCAGTAACCTTTATTATAAAAAGTCTGCTCCCCTCCTGGCACCCCACCTGGCCAATCTCTTCAATGCCCTGTGTGCGGATGCCGCCTTGGGCCCTTGCTCCCTGTTGGCAGACATTTGCATGATACCGAAGCCTGACAAGGATAGCCTGCAAATACCTAACTACAGACCCATATCTTTAATCAATGCGGATGTGAAGTTGCTGGCCAAAGTACTGGCAGCCAGATTGAATACGTTTCTGGAAGACCTTGTTCACAGAGATCAGGTGGGTTTTGTACCTTCCCGCCAGGCAGGGGACAATGTCAGGAGGGTTGCTCACTTAGTCCACCACACCCGGGCAAGAAACATCCCAGCTTTTCTGTTATCCCTCGATATACAAAAGGCTTTTGACACCATTTCCTGGGACTACTTGTTCTGGGTGTTGAAGAAATGGGGTTTTGGGCAAAGATTTATTGATTGGATCAAGGCCCTCTATAACAATCCAACAGCACGGGTACGGTACTCGGGTTTCACCTCCGAGACCTTTCGGATTTCTAGGGGTACGAGGCAGGGATGCCCCCTCTCCCCGATCCTTTTTATCTTGGCTCTGGAACCTCTGGGTACAGCAATAAGGCAAAATCCAAACATTAGGGGACTGGAAGTGGCGGGGGTCCACCATAAGGCTCTCTTCTTTGCGGACGACGTTGTGGTGGCGATCTCGCAACCTCTTACTTCTCTCCCAAACCTGTACGCCACCCTGGATCAATTCGCCCGCATTTCCGGTCTGACTATAAATAGCGACAAATCCCAGGCCCTTAATATATCTTTGACCCCAGAGACGGTGACGCAAATTAAGAATAACTTTCCCTTCAAGTGGACGACAGAGCCACTTCAATACTTGGGGGTACACATTACAGCGACTTATGAGGATCTTTACGGGGCTAACTACCCACCCTTGTTCAAATCTTTAACACAGCTACTCGATACCTGGAGGTCGCACTCGCTCTCCTGGCTGGGACGAATAAACGCGGTTAAAATGTCCATCCTCCCTAAACTCCTATACCTTTTTAGAACACTGCCAGTACCAATCCCAATGTACAGACTGCGTGCGATGCAGAGGAGAATATTGATTTTTATCTGGTCCGGCGCTCGTCCGCGAGTACCCAAGCGCACCATGTTTTGCCATAAATCACTGGGTGGGCTTGGTGTCCCCAACATTAGTTTGTATTATAAGGTCGCCCAGATAGCCCAGCTGGCCCCCATGCATTCCCTCTTGAAGCCTCCCCTCTGGACGTTTCTGGAACTCCCAGATTGCTCGCCAACCCCGATAGATGGCCTACTATGGATGGACCCGGCGTCCAGGCCCGAGACACTTAGCCCCCTAATGAAGCATTCACTATCAGTATGGGACTCGGTGAAGTACTCTGCCTCCCTGATGTCCCCCCATACCCCTCTAGCTCATCTCTGGGGTAACCCGTCCTTTCCTCCAGGAATGGATAATAGCTCAACTTATAAATGGTGGAGGGAACATGGGATGACTAAGATAATTCATCTTTTGTCAGAGGAGGGGTTCTTATCTTATGGCTCCTTGAGAGAAAAATTTGACGTTCCCCAGAGGGCCTTTTTCCAATATCTACAGTTGAGGCATTGGTTAACACCTCTAACTAGATTGGGGCAACCCTTTCGAAGGTGTACCCCCTTTGAGGAGATCTGTAGCGAAGACCCGTTCCGTAGGGGATTGATATCCATGTTGTACTCCAAGTTGAATAGCATGGGGGCGGGAGTTCATACCTATGTGGAGAAATGGGAGAGAGACCTGGGTCCATGTAAATCAGACAGGGGGTGGGAGGAGATCTGGAGTACGACCTCCTCATGCTCCATGAACATTCTGACAACCGAGACGGCTTATAAAGTCCTGTTTCGTTGGTACTTGGTGCCAAGTCGCCTCGGTAAGATGTTCCCCGGGCAGGCCAATACGTGCTTTAGAGGTTGTGATGCCGAAGGTACCTTCATGCATATTTGGTGGACCTGCCCCATGCTAACCCGTTTCTGGTCCCATATACACAAGATAGCCGGCAGAATGTTTCAAAAGAACGTCAAAAAGGATCCCTGGGTGGCCCTCCTTCATTGTAGACCTCCAGAGCTTACTAAGAAACAGTGCAAGCTGTTCATTTACTTGCTCCTGGCGGCGAAGCAGACCATCGCCAGAGCCTGGAAAAAACAGATTGTTCCGGTATCGGAGGTGTCATCCAGAATGAATGGATTCCTGATTAACGAGAGGCTTTCGAGCATTCTGGCCGACACCCAAGATAAGTTTCTCTCCATCTGGGAACCATGGATACAGTATACCTGGCCCAGTGCTCCATTGGGTTTGCTCCATTAGGCGATCGTTGCAGACCGGGCCGCGGGGATTCCCCCCCCTCTCCCTACCCTACCCCCTCCTTGTCCCTTACCCCCTTCTCCCACTCAGTTCAACCCCCATTCCCCCCCTTCCCCTCTTTATTCCTTTATTTTCTTATGTTCTTTCTGCCTCTTGTTGTGTGGCTGGCCCCCTGTCGGTCTCCTCGGCCAGGCCGGGATGGGGCGGCGGGGGGGTGGGCCGCGATGAGATGCCACTATGGTTTGTATAGGACGGCAAATAACTGGCACAAGAGACAGCGCGATTGAGGATTGATAAAAATTGACAAATCTCGATGCACTTATTGTTTATTCCAGCTTTTATCATACTGTAACCATGTTGCCAATCGTTTTATTGTTGAACTGAAAGGTTGCACATCGATACTGGCTTAGATCACGAAAACTTGCTGTACTCACTGTGTTGTTCGCCTCCCCTGCGTGGGAAGGATTCCTGTGTTGGCTGACTATATATTTCCTCTGTATTGCCTTTTTGAATCGAATAAAATAAAAATATTGAAAGAAAAAATATTGGTATAACCTTGTTGGGATCATACTGCAGTGCCCCCCTCTGTATGGTCCAAACACCTAAATCTGGACTTCAAAAGCCAGAGGGCCCTCGCCACCACGGGCTGGGTTTTGCATAGTGCCCGATTAGAGAACCCCTGGCCCGCATTCTGCAGCTAAAGAACGGGCATCAGGAGCAAGGGCAGGAGTGGATATCCAGAATCCCCTGAAATAATTTAAAAATAATAACATAACTACTACAATATTGTTTAACATGTCATCAAGGGCTAAAAACAGCAATAGGTTAAGTCATGAGTCATCAACTATATTCATTGCCATACAGTGAAAATGGATTGATGGAATGTGAGCAAGCTTACCCAGGAGCCATCTATCAGATAATTCTCCTGACTCAAACTGAGGAAATAAGCCGGAGATCTTCAATATATAAGCATCATGGGACAACCCTGGATGCCCTGCAAGAACACTGAGGAATCGCATAGCTGGACTGCTTGTATGTTGTGTGAGTGGCACATCTTGCGGTTCCTGCACCAAATATGAAATAATTACACAAAGCAAAGGTAACAGACTAAAACAATTACTTCTGCAACAAATTAAGATTCAAGTTCAACAATCCAAATATAATTCACAAAGGACATAAGTCTAAAAAAATATAGCATATATATTGCTATAACATAGCAATTATATGGATGTGTGGGAAAATAAATGTTTACATGCTAAGGACTAATTAAGGTCAGCATTAAAATGCATCTATAAGGCATACATGAAATGTATTGATTCAGGTATGCATTGCTATACAATTTATGGCCTCGACCATGCTGATACATGCAATGCCTTGGTGCTAAAGGCGCGCAGACTCCTCCACATAGCCGCAAAACATGTTCAACAATAGCAATCCGAGCCCTCAAAGGTCCCGTAAGTGGATCAGAAATGAAACGGATTTATAGGGTGGTGATTCGTCGGAAATCAGCTCTCTGAATCAGACGGAAACCCATCCCAACAACGGAAGTTATCTGAACGAATTTCCGATTTTGTTTGGAAAATGATCCGAACTAACGAAAATGTTCCGATTTGCTTCCGTTCATCGAAAGCGCATATACACATTTTCCCGGACGTTCGTGCGAATGAAAAATGAACGAAAAAAAGCAAAAAAAAGACTAACACCCACCCAAACTTTCACAGACAGCTACAGAAGTCTGGACGAATGTGTCTTTGAATCGAGGCAATTGACCTATAGTATTAGCTTCTGCAGTAATGCATCTGCTTAATTTTCCACTTCTGGATTGCAACACATGGATCTCCATATCCATCATAGCAGTCCTCCCCCCCTTCAAATTCTCCACCCACCATCATATGCTGTCCCCTAAGTAACCTATCTTCCCCTTTATTGTCTTTCTTGCCCTCCCACCTCATCTCTAATGAAACATTTTTTCATTAGATCAAAACTGTATCTAATGAAAAATGCCCAAAAATTACAAAAAAAATGAAAAAATAAACTTGCAGGCGATTTCATTGTTAAATTGCATACCTACAAAAGGGGCATTCAGTAAAATTGAAAAGGAACATTTTAGGTGACTGCATGGAAGAACAACCCCCATCATCTCTATAGCAGAATATGTAGCAGAAAAACCCCCTAGCAGAATGTGTGGCAAAACAACCCCCATCATCCCCTTAGAGGAATGTGTGGCAGAACAACCCCCATCTTTCCTGTAGCAGAATGTGTGGCAGAACAACCCCCATCATCTCTATAGCAGAATGTGTAGCAGAACAACCCCCATCATCCCCCTAGCAGAATGCGTAGCAGAACAACCCCCATCATCCCCCTAGCAGAATGTGTTGCAGAACCACCCCCATCATTCCTATAGCAGAATGGGTTGCAGAACAGTCCCCATCATCCCTATAGCAGGCTGTGTGGCAGAACAACCTTCATCATCCCCTAGGAGCGCTTTTTTGTTAGCCCCAAAACTGCTGGCAGAGTGGTGAAGAAGAAGTTGAAGAAGTCATATATTATATGGCATGCAGTGGTACCATTTCCATGGGATTATTCCCTACCCACTCCACTTCTGCTGAGTGCTAAGCCCTCCACCTCACCCCCATAAAATCAGCAAGGATATCCTAGCCAAAGGTCATGGAGTCCATAATGCTCTATGATGACACTCCTAGCCGGGATACAGCATCCATCCACCTGCTCCAGTTCCACACCTAGGGTTCCCAGATGGCCAACGTGGACTGAAGGCCATCATGGTTTGGAGAAAGTAGTGGTGGTCACACAGCCCCAGGCAGCCAGCAGAAGAAGTAGAAAGATGGAAACCAGCAGCAGTCACCCGTTGTGACTACTGGCCACCAAGTCCAGGCACTGAGCATGTCAAATCTGCCTCAAAGGATCTCACCAAAGGATCTTTTTCAAGCAGTGCACAGGGGACAAGACCCCTGTCATGTGCACGCTGTGCCAACAGTTGCTGAAGAGAGGGAAACATGCTAATAATCTTGGTACCTCGTGCATGACAAGGCATCTGCAAACAAAACATGAGCAGCAGTCACCGAAAAACCTGAGTCTCCCTCTGCTGCTGCTCTAGCACCACCTCCCCAACAACAATGCCACCTGCTTCCCCCCAAAGGGAGGATGTGGGACCACCACCAGCTTCACCACCACCCCAAAACCATTAAAACCTCAGAAACCACCACCATTTCCAAGCCTGTCCACACTACCCCAGTGAAGCATTCAGCTTTCCATCTCACAAACTTTGAAGAGAAAGTGGAAGTTCAGCCTATCTCACCCAGAAGCTCTGGCCCTGAATGGGAGCATTTCTAAATTTCTGGCATTTGAAATGCTCCCACACTACCTGGTAGAAATGGACAGTTTTAAAGGTCTGATGGCGGCTGCTCTCCAATATGCCGTTCCCAGCTGCCACCACTTTTTTTGCCAGGCCATTCCTGCCCTGCAGCAACAGGTTGTGATAAAAATAAGATGTGCATTGGGCAGTGCCATTAGTTCCAAAGTCCAAATCACCACTGAATGAAATGGCATAGGCAGGAATGTTATATCTCTCTAATTGCCTACTGGTTCAATGTAGTGGCGGCTGGGACTAAGGCAGGAAGCACTGCACGGTAGCGCATATCCTTTCACCGCCAAGGATTGCTGGGAATCAGTTGATGCCTCCTGTACCCTCCTTCTCTGCTTCCTCCTCATGCAATCACTGCAGCCCCTGCACCACCAATTTGAGCACTGCCATGGGAAAGCGGCAAAATTCAGTGCTATCTTTCTGGGCAAAAGACCCCACACTGCCCAGGAGCTCTGGACCGGCATCAGACAGATGAGTGGCTGCTTCCATTGTACCTGAAGCCTGGCAAGGTGGTGTGTGACAATGGGAGTAACCTTGTAGCAGCCTTGGGCCAAGATGGGTTGACGCGCATCCCTTTTCTGGTGCATGTGCTCAACTCAGTTGTGCAGACCTTCCTGGTCCATTATTAAGACATGCCAGAGCTGCTGCATATAGTGCGAAGCTTGTGCACACACATTTGCTGTTCCCACCTTGCTGCCTCTCGCCTGACTGCACTGCAGAGGAACATCGGACTTTCCACCCAGTGCTTCATATGTGACTTGCCCACCAGGTGGAATCTCACGTTGTATATGCTGGTAAGGGCGTGTGAGCATCAGCAGCAGGCAATAGTGGAGTTTCAGAAACAAAGGAGGGGTGGCAGCCATTCAGACCATTTTATAATGAACCTGGGAGGTGCACATGAGCAGGGCAATTAGGATACACAAGTCTTAAAGGAGCCACAGCGCTCAACCCTGTTAGCTTGCAGACAAACTTATAATGTGTCTCTGAATCTGGTTAAAAACAGATCTCGGTCTACAATCATCTGCAGAAGTATTCTGAAGCTTTACAAGGCCAAGGTGCCTCTGTGAGGTGAAGTCCTAACTAATCTCTGAGAGGCCCCGGGGCTAACAGGGTTGAGTGCTGTGGCTCTTTTAAGAATAGTGGAGTTCCAGCACCAAAATGTGAGCAGACCAATAGCACTTCACCACCAATGAGTGGGCCTCCATTAGGGACATCTGTGAGTTGCTGCAGTGCTTCCAGTACCAACCAATATGGTCAGCACTGATGACACCATCGTCAGCACCACCATCCCCATCTTTTTCCTGCTGGGAAAACCCATCAGGCCATTACGGAGGATGTAATGGTGGCACAGGACAAATCGGAGGAGGAGGAGGAAGGCCCACTTTTCTAGGCAACGGGGCAGTGCACATGTGGCTTGCAGGGTGGGTGTCTGGGTCAACAGTGGCCAGGTACTGCACTGTCCAGCCAGTGTATAGTTTTAGAGGATTCAAAGAAATTGGAGGGAGAGGAGGAGGAGGACTTTCTCTCACAGCAGGGTGGCTCCCAGTGCAGGTCATAGGCATCACTGGAGCGTGGCTGGAAGGGAGGAGCAGAAGACACCGGACACTGAGAAAAACTTCTCCTTGACTCAGGGCCACACAACACACACACATGAGCCACTAGAAGCCACCGTGCTGGATCCCCACTATAATGTGCAACATCACCTTGGTACCAAGCAGAATTTGAGGGCTCAGTGGCGGCATGAGGCCAAGGAAGAGGAGCGAATTGCCAATGCAGCAGGGGTACTGGCAACACCTCACAGGGTAGGATGAGCATGGCCACCATGTGGAACAACTTATTTCATTGTCCACCACATCCACCGCCGTCAGATATGGCTCATATTAGCAGGAGGCACACTTTGACTTGCATGCTGCATGACTATCTGTCCACGCGTCTTCTGGTACTGAGCGATGGGTCCTCTGTGTTCAATTTTTGGGTTGCTAAATTGGACACGTGGCCAGAGCTTGCCCTCAATACCTTGAAGGTGCTGGCCTGACTTGTGGCAAGTGTGTTCAGCACTGCAAGGGGTGTCATCACTGACAGGAGGATCCACCTATCCACAGGCAATGTGGACATGCTATGTATAAATGTATATATATATATATACATATTCATGTATAGAAATGTATATTTTTTGTATTTATCCATTTATGTGTATATTGATTTATTTATTAATTAATTTATGTATTTCTGAAAACGTGTTGTTTTCTGTTATTATTTGGAGTACTTTCCCTACTCCATTTTGTGCAGGGCAATCGCCTAGGTATCCCCCCCCCCCCCCCCCCCAAAAAAAAAAAAAACTGGAAACATATAAGATGGGCTCTTATTCAGGTTGAAGATTCGGTTTGACTTCAACTATGTGGTTACTGTATATACTGTTACTATATATTACACTATTGATATATTGTAGATCTAAAAAGTAATTTTCACCTAGTTTGATATATTAGTTATCGGGGGTATTTTATTAACAACAATAGTAACAACAATACTAAGCAAATAATAAACATGCACATGCAATTAGTACTTAATAGCACAATAGTTACTTACAATATCACAGACAGATCACTACTTTGTCGGCTCAGGTGATAAGAAAGAGCAGCCAAAAGACCACAAAAATAAGAAAAGGGAAGTGGTATGTGTCCAGGATCCCAGGGTTCCTATTAAAGAATACAAATAATAAAGATGTATGGATATGGAAAAATATACAGTATTTTATACTTAAAATCTACTTTCGCAGAACTACTCTTGCAAAATTCTCAAAACACAGTGCAGCCAATTCTTGCCTTACTCCTGTGCTGGTCCGGATTATAGGCAGGGGCACATGCCCCTGGGCCTCCACCATTTGCCCAGCAAGAGGTCCTCCACCAACTATCAGGTACAAGGACTTTGGCACCTGTGAGCAACGGTAACAGGAATTTGCGGTACCGCCGCATGGTCCGGTTGGCCACATGCTCTTGCTCTTGTCTAACGACATCTCCAATGGGTCATTAGCCCCCCTAAGTGTGGAGATCTGGAACTCAGAATTGTACCATCCTGGGTAAAGTACATTGATTCCAAGGTTCATTTGGAGCCTTGGTTCTCCGGATCCTGGGGGTGCTGGTGATCCACTTGAGGTGTCATTGGAAAGAGGAAGAATTCAGGTATGCACTTCTGCAAGGGCATGTGGATCCAAGTCAATTACCAATTAGCTGTACAGCAAATTACTGGTACTGTTGTCCACTGGGGTTGAGGTCTTAATATCGGTGTAGGGACTTGCTCTGAAGATCTCAGCTATATGCCCTTTAAGTTTGGGCTTCCTTGCCCATGTAGTCCTCGAGAACTTGGGCTCAGAAGTGGATCACCGTAGGCGAAGTTCATTGATTCCCAGGGTGACCCACATTGGAGCCCTGGTTCTCTGAACGCGCAACAGCACCACGGAAAGCCCACAACAGAATTCTCCAGCCCAGCAGTGACGGATTCTCCAGCCCAGCAGTGACATCAGTCAGTGAGTTATGTTGGCTGTTGCTGTATAAGAGAGATATAAAAATGGTGCCTTGTGTTGATGTTCACATCCTGACTGGCTGACTGACCTACCCACCTAACTGTCTACTGACCCACCAACCTACATACCTATCTACCTACCTACTGATCCACACACCCACCCTACCTACTTATCTACCATCCTACTGACCCACCTCCACCCTACCTAGCAGCCTATCTATCTGCTGACTCACTCCCCTACCTATCCACCTACCTGCCTACTGACCCACACACTGATTTACCCACCCTCCCACTCTATCTATCTATCTATCTATCTATCTATCTATCTACTGGCCCACCCACCTACCCATCCAGCTACTTATGGACTCACCCACCCAGGGCCGGATTATGAGGAAGGCGCAACGGGCACACGTCCTGGGGCCTCCAGCACTTGCCCTGCAAATGGGGCCTCCACCAACCTTTGGGTTATGGTCTGTCCGGGAGGCTTTTGGAAACCTGCAGATGAAGCCACCACAGGGCAGGATGGAGAGTCTAGAGCAGCAAAGCCGCCGCAGAATGAAGAATTCCCCCAGAATGGAAAGATCTCGAGCAGCACGCACCCACACAAGGGTTGAACAAGGGACTCGATCTGACGTTCCAGTAAGTGGGCGGGTGCCAGATAAACCACCAATCAGTTACTTGGCTGGACTATTAAAGGAAAAAACACTGTATCTGGGGCCTCCACCTGATTTTGTGCCCAGGGGCCTCCACCACACTTAATCCAGCCCTTCACCCACCTAACTACATACATGCCCGCTCACCACCCTACCCAGGATGTGGAGTGGCAAATGGCAGCCCTGGTGCAAAGGCAGAATCATCAGACCCTGGAGCAGTTGCTCACATGCCTACCTGCCTGCTCACTTGACCAGCTCCCTACTTGCCCTCCAACCTACCCACCCACTCACCTATCTGCCTAGCCACCCATGTTTCTGCCTACTCACCTACTTACCCAGCTATACAGCTGCCTACTTACCCACCCACCTACTTACCTATTTATTTAGATGTCTACCCACCCACCTGTCTACATATCCTATATACATTACCACATACTAAATTCATACTTACCTACTTACATGCCCATTCATCTACATGCCTGCTGATCACCTACCTTCCTAACATAGCCTACCTACCTATGAGATACAGGAAGGTTGTCTTTTTTGGTTTGTGGGGTCCACACACCCCACACACAGCACAGAGGTTTACAGGGGAGGAACATGGTTTATCCACTCAGTGTGTAAAGTGAGGGAGACCTGTTTCTACATACATAGATGCTGCTCTGTGCATTCTCTTTAATATGGCTGTGTCCATTCTTCAAGATGGCTGTGTCACCATTATAATAGGGGCTTGTTGAATTATGTCATTTCAGTGGGTGGCTTGGATTGGACAAGAGCCTACGCAGGCACCATTGTACCGGGAAGAGGTGAGTCTGGGGGGTATCCTAGGGTCCTGAACAGAGTTGCAGCCCGGTGGGCAAAAGAATAAAACCTAAGTGTCTAAAAACGTAAAATATATTAATTTTAGGTGCCGGGGAGCACGATTTTAAAGGTTTGGGCTTTTCATTGATTGATGCTGAAGGTCTGGTTTAAGGGACGCTTTACTTCTGCCCCCAATCTTACAACACGCACATCTAGAACTTCCTTTTATCCTTAAAGTCGATGCCTCAGCTGTCGGGGCCATCCTTTTGCAATGCATTCCGGAGAAAGGCATGGTTTACCCAGCGATGTTCTTTTCCACAAAGCCACAAAGCTCTCTCTGACTAAAAGGAATTATGATGTGAGTGACCGAGAACTGAACTTGCCCTGGAAAAGTGGAGCTATCTGTTGGAAGGAGCCAAACACTCAATCCTCATCCTTATGGACCAGAAGAACCTGGAGTACCTGCCATCAGCCAAACGTATTCATCCTTATCAGGCCCGTTGGTCCCTTTTCTTTTCCCATTTCTGCTTTCACATTTCATATCGACCTGGGCATAAGAACATTAAGCCTGATTCGCTGTCTCTGCTCTCCTCCCCCAGCCAAAGAATCCGAAGTCCATCTCTTCAACCGAGGTACTTTCTTCTTATGAAATCCAAATTGATCACCAGGATCCATGGGGCCTCAGTAAACACCCCCAGTTATCTCAGAGAGCCCCTAACCTGATCTGATGGCATCTTGCTCTTTAACGGGAAAATCTTTGTCCCTGAATCTTTACATTTGGACGTAATTCAAATTATCCATGACCACACCATGGTGGGGCACTTCAGTTTCCAGAAAACACTGCATCTTCTTGAACATCACTTTTGGGGGCCTTCTCTCTGGGTGCAAGACTTACGTCTCCTCTTGCTGTACCTCTGCCCGTAGCAAGCACAGACCCGCTGGGCTTCTTCTTCCTCTACTGGTGCCAAAAAGACTCTGGGAGCAGATTTCATTGGACTTTGTGGTGGAACTTCCGCTGTCTGAAGATTGTACAGTCATCCTGGTGGTCGTGGACACATCCTTTTCTCCCACTTCCTGTACTTCTATCTGCAAAGGAGTTGGACCTGAAATTTTTGTAGGAGATCGTCCAACTCCATGGACTCAAAAACAATCTTGGACCAAGGTTCCCAGTTCATCACTAAATTTTGGTCTGCATTTTGTAAGAGTTTGCAGATCACACTGGCATATTTCTCGGCCTACCACCCTCAGACCAACGGGCAAACTGAAGGGCTCAACCAGTCCATAGAACAATATTTGCATTGCTACTCCTCTGCTCTTCAATACAATTGGGTTCATTTGCTTTCCATAGCGGAATTTGACCTGTACAACTCCGTCTACATCTAACTTTCATTCTAAACTGCTTCCTGATTCCTGCATCCATGTGGGTGTACCTGCAGCTCATGATTTAAGCTCTCATATGTTGTCAGTACACTAACAACTAAGAAAACCTCATTCACTCTCAAATCTGCTACAAGAATTAGGCTATCGGACCTTTCAAAATCAGGAGAAGGATTAATGATGCGGCCTATGAGTTATCTTTACCACCTCGGCTGAAGGTTTACCCTGTTTTTCACATCTCTCTGAGAACCCTTGGACAATACCATCTGAGCCCATCTCTGTTGATGGAGAATCGGAATATGAAGTTGAACAGATTCTAGATGTCAGGAGAAGGGATAGAGGCTTTCAATATCTGGTTGGCTGGAAGGTCTACAGCCCAGAGGAAGACTCATGGAAACCTGTGAGAAATCTGCATATTCCAGCAGGTCATTTCATCTTCATCACTCCAGGAAGTCAGCAAGTTTAGTCAGCCTGAGGCCTCCCAAGTGGGGGGGGGGGGGGCAATGTCAGGCCTGTTGGGCTGCTTCAGCACGTGCCTGTGCATAAGGACTCTCCAGCAGCTCTCTCCCTCACCAGCACAAGATGCTGTGCTGACCTGCAAATGCTAACGAGCGCGTGCGGCTGTGTGAAGTCCCAACAGGAGCATGTGCGCTGGGAAGAGCATGCTTGCACAGATACAATAGGGTTCTGGGCCCTATTTAAAGATGGTGCCCACCAGTTAACATTGCTGTTGAATCCACTCTCTTCCTGGATCCATAACCATGTACCCGTTACTCCGTGTTGACCTTACTTGAACTCCTGACCCTGGCTTTTCCTTCAGACTGCTTCTCATGAACGACCTAGGCTCCCGGGACAACACCTGGCTTGGACTCACTCTGCATCTTGCTGCCTGCACTCAATCTCTGACTTTGGACTTACCTTGAATCTTTGCTGTCTGCCCCTGATCTCTGGCTTTGGACTTACCTTGTACCTTTGCTGTTCTGCCCCCGATCTTTGGCTCTGGATTTACCTTGTATCTTTGCTGCCTGTCCCCAATCTCTGGCCCTCGACACCAGGCTCCTCTGCAAATGGGACTACACCCCACTTCCTGACACAGAGGCATAATATTTTAAGAATTGGTAGAGAGATATGAGAACTTTGATTGTAGTATAGGCCTGGCAGTAGCGGATAATCCCTCAAAAAATGATTTCATTTAGCAGCAGGATTGCTGCTAAACGAAATTATATTTCGCATGGGTGGGAAGTAGGATTGCGTCCTGGAGAACTACCAGAAATCCTATTATTGGTAAGCTAATGGGGGTTTTCTCAAAATGTCCTCCAGGGTCGCCTGGCCAATGTGAGAAATATTAAAAGCGTCCTCTGGGAGGGGAAATAATTTGTAGAATCTTCCCGTCAACTGATTGGGCGAGCGGCCGCACATGCAACGTAGGACCGGGATGAGGTGATCTTGCCTTCGGAGATCTGGGGGGTTTCACCCCGATTGGGGTGCCCTGGGGGAAAGGACCAAAACCCAGGATAGTCAAAATCCTGAGTTTTATTCCACTTTAAACATTCAGATTATGGACTGCACAAAATAAAGACATTTTTTCCTAAATCTTTTCCATAGTTCTTACCGGTAACCATTTTTCTGCGTTAGAGAAGGGTCCTAATCAAAGGTCTCCCCTTGGATAGACTTGACTAGAAAACCCCTTAACAGGCCCAATTCAGGATTCATGTCGTCCAGCAGAGGCTCTGAACCTGAGCGTGGAACATTGATCCCTGATGTAGCAGATCCCCTGTCAGAGGGAGAGATACTGTCAAACCTACTGACATTTGTTTTAGTAGAGAGAACCACAGTCTCCTGGGCCACCAGGGGGCAACCAGGATCACCTTTGCCTGGTCCAATTTTTTTCTTCTTTATGACCAAAGATAGAATCGGGAATGGGGGAAAAGTGTAACAAAGATTGAACATCCTCCAGGACTCTCCCCAGAGCTCCCTGAATCTGGTGCAGAGAGAAAAAGTGTTGACATTTGGAATTCTGTCTTGTGGCTCCACCTCGGGGGAGTCCAATAGGTTTACCAGCTGCCTGCAGACATTCTGGTTTAACTCTGTCTAAGCTGTACTCAACTTAGTAGGTCCACTAGAATGTTTAGTTCTCCCATGATGTGGACGACTCTCAAGAAGACCACCATACTTTCCATCTTGGCGCATATTGTCTAGGAGAGAGACATTAAGTCGACCGTCCTTGTGCCCTCTTGATGGTTGAGATAAGCCACCACTTCGAGACAATAAGCACTTCTTGATTCCAAATAATGTGCTTAAAATGCTTTAGGGCCAATTAAACAGCTTTTAACTCCCAAAGGTTTGAAGATCTTTGGGTCATGCTGCCAAGCCAGGTTCCCTGGACCTGGCAATGAAGAGTATGAGCCCCCAGCCCTGCACACTTGCATCCGTTGCGATATGGATTGGGTCCACCTGATGCCAAGGTCTCCCCTTAGATAGATTTCTGTGACCTGACCACCACCAGAGGGACTGACAAACCTGAGAGTCACCAGAGAATTCAAGGTTATTAGATCTCTTTTCCAGTAGTACAAAAAGAAGGCATAGAGGGCACTTGAGGGTGCATATAAACATTGTGAGACCCATTAGCACCACAATCTGTCTTAGGGAGGTTCTGGAATGTTCTAGAACATAAGAGGACAGGGGATAAGTGGAAGAAAGGTTCTCTCCCGTAAACTGTTGATCTGATCTGACCCTAGGTAAATGGAAAAAGTTTGAAGGGAGAGACTCGACTTTTCCCTGTTTATGATCCACCCCAGATCTGAAAGGAGGGACAATGTTAATTTCGCATTGCACTACAAAATTTCCCTGGACAGAGCAAAGAGAAGAAGATCGTCTAGGTATGCCACAATGCCTATCTGCTTAAATCTCAGAAATGCCACAGCCTCTGCCAATATCTTGGTAAATATCCAAAGTGCGTATGAAAGACCAAAGGGCATCACTCTGAATTGCCAATGATAGGTTACACCATCTATCATTACCTCAGAAATCTTCTGTGAGTCAGAAAAATAGGAACACACAGCTACGCATCCTGGAGATCCATAAAGGCCATCCAGACGCCCTGAACAGGATATCTTTGATTGTAAAGATTGATTCAATACGGAACCTTTTGTATTTGACTCTGAAATGTAACTGTTTTTGGTTCAGAATCATTTGAAATTTTTAATGATGGCTTCTGGACCAAAAACATGTGGGAGTAAAAACCTTTCAGGTGCCACGGGATCTCCTGTATGACAGCCATTTCCTTCAGTTGTGTAATCACTAAAGGCATGGCCTGTGCTTTTACTGGATCTCTGACGTTGTAAGTGACTAAAAAACGCTCTTCCTTGAGACAAATTTGAGTTCGTTCTGAATGTTCTGGAGAATAAAGGGGGTCTGAGATTCTGCGGTTCTGCCAGCTCGGAAGAAAAAGCAGAAGTCTCATCCCCGCCGGACATACATCAGGGCTGCTGGGATATTCTCGGCTTCTGAACGAGGCCGGTGAAGATGTTTCCTCTTAGCCGAAAACTTCTTCCGCACCTCAGTCGGAGGTTTTAGTACTTTCTCCAGTTCCGACCTGAACAAAGGCTTACCCTCAAAGGGTATACTACACAGGTGTGATTTAGATAATTGGTCATCCTGTCAAGTCTTGAGCCAGAGGGCTTTACGCGCACAATTAATCAAGGCCATACTTTTAGTGTTGGCCCTAATGGCCTCGGAAGCAGCATCAGAAATTAAATGCAATGCTTCAGAAACAGAGAGCAGGGCAGAGAGCAGGGCGTCCAAAAACTCTGCTAACACAATCTGTAGGCAGCAGGGGTCTTTACTGAAAGGAACCAGTATCCCATGCCCTCTTAAGCAGAATATTTGATCTTTTGTCTAATGGATCTCCGAGGGAACCCATGTCTTCAAAGGAGAGATACGACTTCTGAGAAACCTGAGCTAAGGGAGCATCCACCTTGGGACACTTGGCCCAAACCTCTATGTCTGATTCCTCAAAGGTGAATCTGCGATTGAGAGATTTCGAAAGGAAGAACCGAGACTTTGGACTCTTCCATTCCCCAGCTATAATGTCCTTTAGTGACTGGTGAATTGGAAAACAGGGATCTTTTTTTTTCAATAAACCCTGGTAAAGGGAATCCTGAATAGAAAGGGCTTATCTTTCTTTAAGGAAAGATAGAACACCCCTAATAAGGTCCAGAGTATCTTCAAGGGAAAAATTAAATCTACCCGGGTGTGGAGAGGCCCTTGAGGTCAAAGCCTCAGGTCCATTTCCTGTGCTCAATGAATGGACTGATTCATCCGAAGAGACCTAAACCTCCTCCTCTTCACCTGAAGAGACTGGTCTAACCTGGCTACAGCCCCCCTCGGGTCTGGGATGAGAAGAGACTGAGGTCTCGGCTGAGAAGGGACATCTGACCAGCATCTGACCCTATCATTGACATCTGAAGCATACGGTTCTTATAGAATTTCAAAAGAAATGGCCATTCTAGAGTCAAATGATTCAAAGAAACTTTTCATCATACACTGGAAATTGCCCCCAGCTACCTCTTCCAAGCAATTTTTACACAGGAGCTTGGAGAAGCCCTCTGGCAAGGTGGCCTGACAATTACCACATAATCTCTGCTGGGGCGATCTAATTTCCTTGGGCCCTTTATGCTCCCTGGGCTCCTTTAGCCCCTTAGCCTCTCTGGGATCCCTTATGGACTCTTTTCTGGGCTTAGAATCTCTAGACTTGGATTCCTTAGCCTATATGAGAAGAAAGGGAAATAAAAGAACCCATTAGGAAAATTAATCCCTGCTATCTCCAAACAGCCCAATGTGGAAGGGGGGGGGGGGTGGTGAGCAAGTGTCATAGTGACTGTGTTATGAATGGTGGCTTACCCCTTCCACTGGATTGTCACCATACCCCATCGTCTCCGGTTCCACCAGGAAGCTAACCAGTACTTCCGGACCGGTCCAGGCAAAGCACAAGGTGCAGCCGAACTCACATTGGGACTTCCTCCTCCACAGAAACAACCACCCCCGCTGTCCCAAACACAGGGAACTGTTTCCTGTGGAGGACAGGGCCCGTCCTGGATCCGGTGTGAGCGTGCACTCTGCACCCCCAGAACCCGCAAGTTGTATGCCGGTGACATGGTTGGACTGCCACTGATTCCAGCCGGTGGAATTTGCAAAGGACTCATCCGACGTCCAATGTAAGTCCCATACTCACCTGCCCCCCTCAATGATTGAGGGGCCCAAAGCTTTTACCTGCACCTGCATTCCCCCATAGCCCATAAGGGACTGATTAGGATCCAATCCAATCCTGAATGTCATCAGGGTCCTGCCCTGCTAGCGCACCCTTTTCCCTTGCCAGCAAAAAAAAATTCTTGCATTTTTTATTGCTGGCCCTAGCAAAAGATCTACCTGAGGAGGCCCGCAAGCACTTAGAAACTGATGAGACACTTCCTGGTTCAGGCACCACTCTGCTTGCTGAACCTTTATCCTGCTCAGAAAATCTGCTAAAGTGTTGAGGGATCCCTTCTGATGTATTGCCGCGATGGACCAAACCTGTGTCTGAAGAGGTAGAAGGATTTCTTTGACAGTTCCATCAGTGCAGGGGGCATAGTCCCTCCCTGATGGTTTAGATAGGCTACTGTTGAGGCATTGTCTGACCTTATCAGTACCTCTCTGCCTGCTATGATCGACTGAAAATGACTTGCCAGCTTGACCACCAGGAGCTCTCTGAAGTTGGAGGTCCGCCAAGGGCCTTGTCTATTTCCCCTGTCTACATGCACTCCCCAACTGCTTGCATCTGTTGTGATTACCACAGGGTTTGTTTGTCTCCATTCCTTTCCTTTCTCTAGTACTAGTGGATTGGTCCACCATCTTAGGACAAGGGGAATCATCACAATCTAGTGATGACTGATGTTTGTCCCAAAGATTTAGAAGAAACCTTTGCAACACTCTTGTGTGAAGTTGGGCTCATGGTACTGCCTGTATGCTGACATCATTAGACCCAGCACTTGCATGATTTGTCTTATGGACACTTGATAGATTATCATTAACCTTTGGACTTCTGCTCTGATGCTGTCTACCTTTTATTGCAGATGAAAATCTTTTGTTGGGTGCTGTCTAAGAGGAACCCCAAAAACTTGCATTGCTGACTGGGTGTTACGGTGTTTTTTTCTAGGGCGACTACCCAACCAAGATTCTCTAGTAGGAGAAGGGTTTTTCTGAGATCTACCAGTAGTAGTCATGTAGCTCAAGGTTCACCATCCATGCATTCTCTATTTGAATGTTCCTGACCAAAAAGATTGACTCCATTTTGAACTTCTTGTATCGAATGAACTTGTTTTATCTTTTCAGATTCAAAATCACTCGAAACTTTCCTGATAGTAGAAGCCCACCCCCTGAAGGATTTGTGGGACCTCTTCTATCACCCTTTTTCTGCAGAAGCTCTAAAATAACTAAAGGGAAAGCTAATCTAGCTTGATCACTAAAAAGACGAGTGGGGGAGGGAGGAAAATTCTAACTGATAACCCTCTTGCAGTGACTGTAGCACAAACTGATTTTGGGTGACTGTTCTCCAGGCGGATACAAACCTGGAGAATCTGCCCCCCACTGGAAACTCATTGTCAGTATAGAGGCTTAGCCCCCTCTGCAAGCTTAAACTGAACATTAAACCTCCTTTGGGGCCTCACCTGGATTCCCTGCCTCCTTTGCTCAGGTTGTCTAGGCTATAATACATAACTTACCTTTGCCTATATTCCTCATCTGAGCACTAAATCTCCTCATTCTAACATGAAATGAACCTGCTTCATTTGATCTGGATAAAATGTTATCTAATTCTTCCCCAAAGATGGGAATTACCATGAAAGGGGATCCCACACAGCTTGGTCTTAGAAACCTTATCCCCAGACCAGGTTTTTAGATACAGCGTTAGTAAGCAAAGTAACAGCTCTGTAGAAAGACAAGAGAACCTTAAGAAGGCTTTCCCCTGGAGTATTACTTTCCATGTAACATTTTTAGGTTATTAAGCCACACCACCATGCTTCTTAGGATACCATCGGATGCCAAAGCAGGTCTAAATGAAAAAGAGATTGCATCCCAAACTCTTTTAGCCAAAATCCCAATTCTACAATCCATGGGATCTTGCCCATGTCCTCAAAATTCAACATCTGACCAAATGATGCATTCACCTTAGGACACTTGCTCCAAGGTTCTTTGTCCTGAAGATTAAACAGGAATTTTCTTTTTAAGGACTTAGGCATAAACAACTTTTTCTCTGGCTTTTCCCATCTGTTCTTAATAAATGCTCTAAGTTCTTCCTATAAAATTCATCCTGAATAGATAGGGACTTCTTTTCCTACTGGATTCCCCAGGTTGCGTAAATATCTCCTAATAATTTTTCAAGCTCCGCTGACAGCTTATCGGAACCCTCTGGAACCTCTTCACCCAGGTTCTCTTCATCTAATGAATCCTGAGATGACAGGTCTTCACCAGATTCTGGTTCCACATTAATCTGCAGTGGGTCCACAGAAAAAAACATTAGGAGTATTAGCCATTAGGGATGCCCCCGCACCTTCAACTACTAGGTAAACAGACATTGCAGCAGCAATGGATTGCTCGGATGCCGTCTTTCTTTCTGTACATGAAGAAATCTGTTGCTTCACAACGAGGATCTCCTTTAATAGGGCAGCTGCATCGGCGTCCCTTTTTGCTTCCCTACATTCCTGGCACAGAGGCCTCTGCCAAGTATCCAGAAGCACACATCTACAGTCTTCGCAGCGTTTAGACTTTTTGACTGCTTTATGCTTTGGTTTGGGGGCTCTGAGTCACATAGTAACATACTAACATAGTATGTAAGGCTGAATAAAGACTTTAGTCCATCCAGTTCAGCCTGTTTAACTCCTTCCAGTCTAGTAGCCATAGCTGGAAATGTTATTACATGCAAGGAGGGCATCCCGGCCACTATAGATCTTCTTCCAGTGGTCTAGTAGCCATAGCTGGAAATGTTATTACATGCCAGGAAGGCATCAAGGCCACTTTTGAACGTTTTTACTGTATCCTTCATAACTACCTCCTCTGGCAGCGAGTTCCATAGTCTCACTGCTCTTACAGAGAAGAATCCCCTCCTATGTCGGTGGAGAAAGCACCTTTCCTCTAACCTTAGTGGATGCCCTCGGGTTATAGTTACACTCCGAGGTATAAATAGATTGTGGGACAGATCTTTGTATTGAACCCGAATATATTTATACATAGTTATTAGATCACCCCTAAATCGTCTTTTTTCAAAACTAAATAAACCTTCTTTGAACGTGCTCCAGTTCTGATATGTCCTTCTTAAGCACAGGTGCCCAGAACTGTACACAGTACTCCATATGGGATCTGACCAGGGACTTGTACAGGGGTAAAATGATGCTCTGGTCATGAGCACCTATGCCCCTCCTGATGTACCCCATGATCCTATTTGCTTTGGCAGCAGCTGCCTGGCATTGATTACTACAGTTGAGCTTATTGTCAACTAAAGCCCCTAGGCCCTTTTCCATTGTTGTTTTACCAAGTGTTTGCTTATTTAGGGTATAATCATGATACAGATTTCTCCTTCCCATGTGTATAACCTTACATTTATCTGTGTTAAACTTAATTTGCCATTTAACTGTCCATGCTTCCAATTTATCTAAATCTGTTTGTAGCTGCCTGCTGTCCTCTTTTGTTTTAATTACTTTACACAGCTTAGTATCATCAAGATTGAGACTTTACTGTTTAATCCATACCCAATGTCATTTATATATATATTGAAGAGAATTGGTCCCAGAACTTGTGGCACTCCACTAGTAACAGTGACCCAATCTGAGAGTCCTTAACCTTAGATGTTTCAAGCTAAGAGACAAATACAAAAATAAGAAAATAATGATTTACCATAACATCTTGAACTTTACCCTGCATTTCCAATACAAAAACAGCAACAGTCTTACCGGTTTTTGAAATATATCTATGTCCGGTCCAGTGTCTTTAAGAGACGCTCTGTCGCCTGTCTTCCAGGTCACCGCACCTGTCTGTGTCGGAAACCAGAAGTGACATCAGAGCACCTGGTCCTGGCTTTAGGCTCTGCCCCCAAAATTTTAAATTTCGGAGGGAAAGTACAACCGCAAACCAAAAACAGCTGAGACCGATAAATCTGAATCTGAATCTGGTCAGACTTAAAGGGCTGACACACCTGCAGCATAGATAACTGCCCCTGAATTTTCTTAAAGGGGACATCACACAACTCGTGCTGTAGTCCAACTATGTGGGAAATATCTGCCCTGGCTGTCCCAAGTTATCGGATGAACTACACCCCCGTATGTGACAATTATAGGGTACAGCGGGCTGCTCCAGGGACTCTGGATTGTTAAAACTAAAAAACTAAAATAAAAAATTGGCCGTGGACTACCAGACTTCAAGCACACTCTGTCTATTGGTTCTCCCAGAGATGGTGCTCACACTCTCCTAGCCAAAAGAGGCTGTCATAGGAGACCAATAGATGGCACTGGAAGAAAAACATATGCAGCCGTTGGACCACCTATGGAGGGGGGTGGCGCTGATGAGCCTATGTCAGACTCGTGATGACAAGAAGATCAACCCCCAGAAGAGGGAGGCCAATCATGCACCGGTAAGATTGAAGAGAAAACACCCCCGGACCCCACCTCCCGAAGCCCAGATTTACAGCATAGAGGGAACAAGGAAGGGAACGTGTGAAAGAAAAAAAAACTTCATTTAAAACAAAAGCTGCAGTGAGTTCAAATTATACTGAACCCTGTTACCTGAAAATCAAGTCAACCGAAGTGTCTGAATATTAATATTGATATATATATATTACAATAAACCAACTTATTGTGGATAAAAGGAATGGGACACTAGGTCAGTAGAAGGAATTAAAACTATAACTTCTGATAATTTGCATACATAATGAATACTGGACAGTAAGCACAGGATATATCATGAAATACTCATCTTAAAGTGCAGGCAAAGGTAATTGTTACACCTTTGCATCGGGTTACATTTGGCACTGCCCTAAACTGTGTTCCATTTTTAAATTAAAGAAGAATTGGCAGAGATATTGAGGTTTACAGCCTCACCTCAATTTCTGGGTAAGCTCTGCACTGAATCTGGAAGCGAAGGGATGGGCAGGAGGAGGCGGAGGGATGGGCGGGAGGAGGGAGGGACTAACAATCCTGCCCGCTCTGCTGAGCTAATTAGGGGAAGGGATGAAAAGGAGAAGAAAAAATCTGGGCCATTTTTGCTTCAATTGGAAAATAGTTTAGGACAGTGCCAAATGTAGCCTGGTACAACGATGTAACAATTAAATTTGTCTGCAGTATCACTTTAAATGACAGCATGAAAAAGGAAGGTATAATTGATACATTGCAATGAAATAATTTTAATAATAAACATAGACTATACACATAGACAATTGCTAAAAAGACAATTAAAAAATACAAACAGAGAGGTTCAACACCTGACTTCTTCAATGGCCATTCAGATCACAGCTCTCACACATCACATGAATGGCTCCTATCCCCCAACACCCACAATTGGCTTGATTCAGAGCCTCCCCAGACCTGACCTTATTTTGTTCCGTTTTTCTGTAGTCCCGTTTTCCTTCCGTTTGTCTCGAGGTCCAAATGTGATTCAGAGCCGCCGTCGGGAGAGCTCCGTTACTGATCCGTTTCTGTGTCTTCAATCGGAAAGTGTTTTTTTCCCTTCTCGGGAGCTTACAATTTCGTCGTGGGTTCCGTGCCCGTTCACACGGACGATCCGTTTTTGCCTCCTTTTTAATGCGTTTACAAACGTACCTTCTTTCCATCCGTTTCCGTTTTCACCCCTATTATGAAGGTTTTTACAAGTATCCCTAATCCTCCCTAAAGCTTTCAATATCCCACAAACTGACACTTTTTCCCAAACCAAAACTTACCTTACAAAAATATTATTTTTCTTCTTCCCTGTGTTTAATGCTTACCTTAATCTCTTCTCCTTCTTCTTCTTCTTTTTCTTCTTCCCTGTGTTTAATGCTTACCTTAATCTCTTCTCCTTCTTCTTCTTTTTCTTCTTCTCTGTGTTTAATGCTTACCTTAATCTCTTCTCCTTCTTCTTTTTCTTCTTCCTATTCCTTGTCCCATATACCTTTTGGGACATGTAACTGTATGGTTATGTTGTGAGAACGTACAGTGCCAGGAAAGAGAACACACCACGCAATTTTTTTTTTCGTTTTGTTTTTACTTAAACTTTTTTTTGTAAAATTTCTAAAAACTTTTTTTATAAAAAAACTTGGCTTCATCCCCCCAGGGGGCTCTTCTTTTGATTCATTTGGGCCCTTGTCTTTGATCTGTGAATGAAAACCATCATCAGTTTTGCCTTGTAAGTATTTTGCTTATCTAGGGGTTTTTGTTTGGTCCATTTTTAGGGTTAATTTTTCCCTAAGTTATTAGATTAATGTGTCTTGGACCATGTTTTTGTTGTTTTGGGCCGGAGTTTAAACTACATGTATGATATATTGAAAAAACTTACAAGGCTTGGGGCCAACAGGGCGTCTGGGGCGCAGCCTCCTCCCTGGGTCCACCATCTCGTCCTGCTGTGAAGCTGTTGGGATCAAAAACACAAGGATATTATTGACTGTTTGTGCCTCCTGAATGTCAGATTAGGTTAGGCTTCTATGCATCAAATCACTCACCTTCCCCAGGCACCTCTTGAGGTTGGGCTGCTTCCTCCACTGTCCTTTGGGATGGTCCTGCGACGTCATCATCTAAAAATATCAATAGTGCACTTTAGTATGTCTTTATTGCATGTATCCGGACAAATGTAGGTTTGAGAGTCTTACCGGAGTCAGGTTGGAGCTGTGGCTGGTTTGACTCCCTGTCGTGCGACTCCCCCCCCCTGTATAGTGAGGTCCAGCGGCTCCTCATACTCACTGGCAGAGGAGGGGGTGGGCGTTGGCACTGGCGTGGCACCACCTATACTCACCAGTACCTCCCAACACTGGGCTTCGGGTTCTGGTCCGGGTGGGGCGGAAACGCAAATTCCATTCATGCGCTGCAATATAAACACAATCATAAACACAGGCCCAGGCAAGGGCAGTGTGTTTATTGCATGTCATGTACCAAGACTTACCTGGAAAGTGCTTTGCAAAGTACTGCCTCACCCGGGGCCTATGCCTCCTCTTCAAATCCGACCAGTGTTGGGCGATCTGGGTGAAGGTATAGGTGGTTCTAGTATTCCTGGCAATTGCCTCCACCACCGCCAGTGCCAACGTCCTCTCCTCGAAGTTGCGCGGCAGGAAATCATAACGGTTCCTCAGCATCATCTGTATAAAAAAACACAATGGCAGAGCATTAGTGACACAAATAGATGACACAGTCTCATCCAGTTTCGGAGACTCATTCCTACTCACATGGGACTACTTAGTCTATCTGCCTCTAGGCTAGTGTGCTGCTGCGCACATGGTTAAAACTAAGCTGGTCTAGTAGTTTAGTTTAACAAGTCAGTTTGTCCTCACTAATCTTGCCCTGCTATGGCTAATTTTTGATTAGCGGCTTGTGTGCGCACATAAACGCACGCTCGCCTACTCACATCCATGATTATTTTGTCCTGCTCCTCAGTATAGATGGCGGGCGACATCTTGTTCTTCCTTCTGGGTGTGGTTATGACGTTCCCCCGCGGTGGTGTGCGTGCACGCGCGCACGCAGCCACACACGCTGCCGAACACGCCCCCACGGGAAAACTATTTAAAGGTCAATGCATTCGGCTCTGTGTTGGTTAGCATATCACTATGCCCAGACCAAAAGGGAGCCGTAAGACCCCAAAAAGCCCAGAGGCACATACTAGCCGCACAGATAGACATCACGAACACCCACACAAGAGCAGGCACAAGAGCCGGGAGGGACATGGCCATAGTCAAAGGGTGGAGAAGCCAGCCACACAGGCTTCTCGGAAAAAACGCAGGAGCAAGGAGCCCTTGGCACAGTCGCCCCCACCTGCTAAATCAGCCAGGCCTCACAAGGACCACAAATCTCTTACAACCCTGCAGCCTCCCCCTCCTCCACCCACAAAGCATGTGGGTAAATCCAGCCACACCACCAAGGGAAAGCGTATGTCCAAAACTACTAGCCCACCCAGGCCAACCACCCCTCCTCCTCGACACTCTGTGTCCCCAAGTACCACAAGCACAGAGTCAATAGAGAGCTCCACAGGTGACAGCTCGACAGGCATCCAGCCATTATCACCTAGCAACCCCCACAGTCCATCACAGTCACCCATCAGCGACGTGGCTCACTTACAGCCCGTTTCTGTGATGTCCAAAGCATGGCTGTACACAATATATTAAATAAATTTGCACACTCTTTTTCAGTAATAGATTCTAGGTTAATTTTAATTTTACATATAACAATATCCACAATACATATATAGTATAACACAGTCTTCTCTGGACATAGTACACTGTCAAAGACATAAAATACATTTAAAAATCATGGCACACACCCCTATGTGCAAATAGAGCAGAGCTTATAGATTTATACAAATAAAGTGCCAAAATAGTGCATGTAACAACAATAATTATGTAGCAGTATCTCAACAAGCATAGAATACAAAGGAACAATCTCTACAGTAGCATATTGCACTTCAATGTAACTATCATTGATTTAATGCCATCATTGTTTCCAAATAAAGTATTGTTAGTCCATCTTATCAGATTAAGTAAAAAATATAGTAACATAGTAACATAGTATGTAAGGCTGAATAAAGACTTTAGTCCATCCAGTTCAGCCTGTTTAACTCCTTCCAGTGGTCTAGTAGCCATTAGGGATGAGCGAACCGGTTCGGACGAACCGGAATTCGCTCAGAATTTCAGGGAAAATTTGATTCGGCACGAACCCGAATTTTTTTTGGTTCGTGCCGATCGAATTTTCCCTGAAATAAAAAAAAAAAAATGCTGGCATGGTGGGAGCGGGCAGGCCGGCTACGCTGTCAGCGGGCGGCGGAAGCCGGCCCGCTGACAGCGCAGCCGGCCTGCCCGCTCCCACCATGCCGGCATTTGTTTAAAAAGCAAACACTTACCTGCATGGTCGGAGCATGGAGGCCGGCGTCGCTCTCAGGCGCCCTCTGATGACGCGCCCTCCGCGGAGCGTGGAGGCCGGCGCCTCTCTCAGCTGTCATCAGAGGGCGCGTCATCAGAGGGCGCGTCATCAGAGGGCGCCTGAGAGCGGCTCCGGCCTCCACGCTCCGACCATGCATTTATTAAATATATTTTATATAATTGTGGGAGGTAAATTGAACACCTCCATTTAAAGGAGCTGCACCATTCATAGAAAATAGGGATTTGTTTCCCTTTAGCTATAGAAATTATTGATCAATTTTAATGAGTGCTGAACCAATAATTAATCAAAGCATGGCTGTAGCCACTGGTGTTTGTGAGCACTATGATGCCCTATTTGGGTGTTATTCCAAGTCAACCCCAAACCAGGCCAAGCAGGAGATTTGGGATAAGATTGCCGGAAAGTGAATAGTATTGGTTCTGTGAGGAGGGATGTTGAGCAAATTCAACGTAAATTTGGGGACCTTAAATATTATGGGAAAAGAAAAATGGACACGCGCCGCCAGCAGAGGTAAAGTCCTTTTAGAGTGTAACTGAATGTATATCCTGCTTTGTAACAGGATGTAACACTTATTTGGTGTGCTTTAATCTTCCCCAGCATGCAAACAGGGGGTGGGATCCCAACTAAAATCATGCTAACACCAGCGGAAGAGCATGTGTTGACCTATATTCACCCGGCAACCCTTCAGGGCCTGCAAGGGGGCCAAGACACAGACAGGAATGTCAGGTCCGGAGGTGAGTATCTTTTTACATTGATACTTTTTAATGGGGACACAAACAGTTGCATACTCCTTACTACACACTGGTCTTTGCTGACCCTCTAAAAGTACTTTCTCTCGGCAAAGAACCAACTCAAGACACGCCACAAGCCTTGTGTCCACACCAACCAACCTGAGTGTATGGATGAGGTAAGTCAATGGACCACTGTGTAGCCCAATGAAATTGCACTTGCCTACATTTAAGTTAAAATAATGGCCTCACTACCTGCTACCTTTCTTGGCAGACCCTACCCAGCCCACCCATTATTGAAGTAATTCGGGATTTGGAGGAGGAGGACACAAGTCTGCTGCAGCCAAGGCCACCAGACCCAGTGGGACAACATCCAACACACGAGCCCCAGCAAGTGCGGCCCCTGATGTCCACTACCCATACCTCAGGGGCCCAAACCTCTGCTGCCGTGGACATTGGGCGCACAACAGACTCTGCTCCCAGCCAGCCACCTGCAGCCAATCAATCAGTACCAGACGCACCCACCCGTGCCAGTGGCAGAACCCAGCAACGTCACCATATCAGCCAGAGGAGACATCTGCAGATAATGGAGGAAGCATGGCACCAGGAGTTTGCAGCTAACACACAGAGGTTTGTTCACAAATCACCTCTATGTCACAACAACTAGAGGTTTCTAATCAAAATGTGTCCGGCCTGCTTGCAGAAACCAGACAACAAAGCAGGCATATGGCGGAAATGGTCCAGCAATGGCAGTTAATGAATCAGAGCCTTGCTCATATTGCCGCTAACATGCAGCAACCCCATCCATCAACTTCAACCCCCTACTCTACCTACCACTGAAGGCATGTGTTTATGTATTGATTCTGGGGAGCAGGACACAAGATTACCGTAACCCAAAACACATGCTCTTCCACAAGCCCACATTAACAGCCTAAACATTTTTCAACAATGTTTGTCACATTATTTTATTATTTTGGATCACACAAAATAAAATAGGCACACATTGGGCAAAATGCATGAAAATTAAGCAAAAACATTGTCAACAAGCTGGGAACGGATCGTCTGTGCCGACCCACTTTGTGTTCCAGAGTAGGGAGGTGTTACATCTTCTGAAATGACTAAAGCGTCCTCAGCCAGGTCACTGTATCTGGGAACCCAGCTACGGATGGCGAGGTTGTGCAGGACCCCACACGCAACAATTATTTTGAGGACCTTGGCGGGCTCATACTGCAAGGCACCCCCAGTCTGGTCCAGACAACGGAAGCGCATCTTCAACAAGACAAAGGCACGTTCCACCACTGAGCGAGTCCTCCTATGTGCAGTGTTATACCGCTCCTGGGCCTGCGAGGATGGGTGGAGGATGGGGGTGTGTAACCAGGGGAGCAATGGATAGCCAGAATCACCTGCCAAAAAATATACAAAAAATAAGCACACACCATAATACAAAAAACACATGACAAATGGGCCCCTTTGCCACATATGTAGTGGCAGGCCCCATAACTAGCCGAGACATAGAAACCTAAACAACAAAAATCTAAAGTGTATCTAAACAAGTACCATCATGCTACTAAGGAAGAGCCACAAGTACCTTACATGCTACTTACAAATACGGCATGTTAGGTTACTTTAAACTGCTAAGAACAGGGAACAACAGACAGAGGCCTAAGGGGAAGAGGATCAATAATGTGCTGCTTAGCATTCCAGCATTAGTGAACAGGGACAATAGGTCAGCTGTGCAGTGTCAGTGCAAAGCACAGTTCTGATGAGGCAACATGCACATCCACCCAGCACACTCCTGTACAATGACTCTGGGATGCAACATAGCTAAGAGGGCCAGGACAGAAAGGTATAGTGGAGAATCACAAACAAAGCCATAGGAGGAAATACTGGTAAGCAAGTGAGTGTAAACTTCTACTGTTTCATTGGAGTCTCTAACAGATTAGTGGGGTACAGGCACAGACCAATCAGAAAAATCATGCTGTACGGTAACAACTATTTTTAAGCACATACCCAGTAGCCAGCCGCCAGACAGATCTCCAGATTGAAAGCGCACAAAGAGGCTGGAGTTCCTCAAAATGTGAGAGTCGTGTGTGGACCCAGGGAAGGCTGCAAACATACTAAAAAATTGCATATCTGGGCCTGACACTGCCTGCACATTTATAGAGTGGCCCATCTTCCTGTTCCTGCAAAAGCAAACATATTACAGGAATTAGTGGGCACAAAAGGCAAAACCCAATTAAAAAGATACATTCACATAAGCAACATTTCTAGCCACTGGATGTTTGGTATACACAGGATGGAGGTCTGCTTTCAGCCATTGAAAAATACTCAGCAAAAATGTCAATGTATGTGCTACATTGCAGACACATGCTGACCTAAACCGATATTCCTGCGTAGCTGGTGGAATTAACGCAACATGGGTACAATCGATGGCACCCATGACGTTGGGCATGTCGGCTATATTATAAAAACCAACTTAACCGCATTCCAGGCTTCCGCTGTGTCAGGGAAAAATATATATTTTGGTGCCAGGGTAGCCATGCCATCCAAAAACTTGGTAAGGCTGCGGCTCAGCGTAGACTGGGACATCCCCACGGAGAAGGCACCCAGTCTCTGGAACGAGCCGTTTGCCAAAAACTGCAGGCAGCTAACCAATTTGGTCATACCTGCAATTGCATGCCCCTTCCTTGTGGTGCGGGCTAACCATGGCCGCAGCTGCCTATACAAGTCCTGGAGAGAAACACGGTTAAGGCGGGTGAGCTCGAATAGCTCAAGGTCATGCATGCCATCGATGTCCAGACGTGTTCAGTGCAGCCTGGTTTCTGCCATGCTCAAAAGAACCAGGCCGCGTAGCTGACGCCTTTGATGCTCCCGCACAGCAGAATGCATTCCAGTCACGGAGCACAAATGCTAACACTGGCCGTAAGTTGAGCGCCCACACCCTCGTTATAATGGGCTGCTTTCAATCGGAAATCAAGGCTCTGAATCATTAAAAAAAAACAGACCAATCAACGACAAGTTTCACGGAGTCCTGCCTCTTGCGAGCCGACAATCGTAAAGGCGCATGCCGAAACACCTGAGCGCACACACGCACACAAAAAGCAACGGAGCACCCTTTCATGCCCCGATCACAGCCCAAAACCAACGGGAAAATGTACGGGATAGCTGAACGAGGAGGCTCTGCATCAGGCCAAATGTCCTCTTTCTACAATTAATTTGCTCAAGTGTAACCATAATGTGCATTGATTAATGGTGATTCTGCATTCAAACCCCTAATAAAGACTACAAAGTGTGAGTGCAATAAATTATTAAATACATGGTACAATACTTATAACCAATAAAAAATAAAATCATAAATCCAAAACATATCAATCCATTATCAAATCCAGCTAAGTGCAGCTGGGTTTCTGGTTACTGTCCATTGTCAGTTATGTCAGATGAATCTTGGCAGCAACACAGCTGGGAAAGAAAGCTTCAAAATGGCTACTACCACTAGAAAAATCAGTGAGGCAGTGTTTTAGCTTTGAGTGGATGCAGGAGCAAATGTAAGTGCTGACAATGATTCAGCATCATGTATGAAGATGGGGCAGGGGAGTTTTTGGTAGTTATGGGCCAGGCTGTTGGCCCAGATTACAAGGAATCCTTGTATATAAAATATCCCTACAGGGATGTAATAGCTGCATGTCAGATACATTTTACTAAATCAAAACTTGGAAACAGAACCGGTGACCCAAATGATAAACTTAATTCTAACACAATTTCTTTGCATTTCGGGAGGACCTATACCTGCAGCAAATAGGAGCCTCAATGCCTATACAGTGTTTAATTATGCAAATCTGTTTATGACAAGAACTAGAGTGAGTACCACAACCGTGAACAAAAAAAAAAGCATGTAGGGAGGAACTCTCAACTCATAAATTGATCAAAAAATACATTTTTATTAATTACATAATTATAATCACTACATACAATACACTCAACATATTACAATCCCTTAAAAACACATAAATCGAACAATAACACACAGGACGAACCAACATAAAAGATGGGGAGAGTCTCACCACACTAATTGATATCAAATCCCTAGATATATGTGCTAAATCATTCAACAAAGTGTTCCAACAGTGCAACTAAACATGTGCAAATCCTGCCTATGATCTGGACCACTATAAAATCTATATATTTATGGCCTGATGCTGCCTTAATTCTTCAGTTTTCTACTATTCTCAATAGAACAAGGCAATATTGCTTGCAACTATATCTAAAGAATTAACTCAGACCAAAACCCACATTTTTAAATAGCATCCCCTGAATTGCTCCCCTCTATGAGGAGTAACTTTTGCCAATTTTCACTGCTCCTGCTTCACTGTATTGCCAGATAATGTCGCCTGTTTTAGCTGTAAAGCTCCGCCTCCTCTTTATTGCCACAATGACTAATCGACTGCCATATTACAGAGAGGAACAGCCAAAAAAAAAGTGTTTCTGGGCGAATTGAAAAGCAAAAATATCAGTTTCTAGTTTTACACCCTAAGAAGCGAGTATCGGTGGGGGTTTTGACCAAATGTATTTTACAAGTTCAGTGGGTTTAAATCAGCTTTAACCCTTCTATTGCCAGCCACGTAAAATTTATGTGGCTGCCTCTCCAACCGTTAAACGCCAGCACGCACCTGCCACCCATTCCCCACCCCCCACTATGCGATCTAAGCCATTGTTTTGTATTTTGTGGTTGATTCTGGTTTTGTGCACTTTTTTAAAAATGTGTTTTGCACTGATGTGTATGCTAATCTGGTTAGAGGGATGAGGGGTGGCTGGTAGATGCACGCCGGGCCCGGCTCACTATTGGGTGCAGCCGGCAACAGAGGGGGGGGTGAGGTGGCAGGGATGGGGGAGCGGAGTGACAGGTACAGCGCTGGCTGATTTCTGGTCGCCATGTGGTTGGTGATCATGTGCCATTTGCCACCTCCACCCTGCCCCCCCATCGCTGCTTCCACCCCTCCTTCATCGCCGACTGCACCCGGGTGTTTATTTGGTGAGCTAGGCCCAGCACGCACCTGCCACCCATTCCCCACCCCCCACTATGCGATCTAAGCCATTGTTTTGTATTTTGTGGTTGTTTCTGGTTTTGTGCACTTTTTTAAAAATGTGTTTTGCACTGATGTGTATGCTAATCTGGTTAGAGGGATGAGGGGTGGCTGGTAGGTGCGCGCCGGGCCCGGCTCACTATTGGGTACAGCCGGCAACAGAGGGGGGGTGAGGTGGCAGGGATGGGGGAGCGGAGTGACAGGCAGAGCGCTGGCTGATTTCTGGTCGCCATGTGGTTGGTGATCATGTGCCATTTGCCGCCTCCACCCTGCCCCCCCATCGCTGCTTCCACGCCTCCTTCATCGCCGACTGCACCCGGGTGTTTATTTGGTGAGCTAGGCCCAGCACGCACCTGCCACCCATTCCCCACCCCCCACTATGCGATCTAAGCCATTGTTTTGTATTTTGTGGTTGATTCTGGTTTTGTGCACTTTTTGAAAAATGTGTTTTGCACTGATGTGTATGCTAATCTGGTTAGAGGAATAAGGGGTGGCTGGTAGATGCACGCCGGGCCCGGCTCACTATTGGGTGCAGCCGGCAACAGAGGGGGGGTGAGGTGGCAGGGATGGGGGAGCGGAGTGACAGGTACAGCGCTGGCTGATTTCTGGTCGCCATGTGGTTGGTGATCATGTGCCATTTGCCACCTCCACCCTGCCCCCCCATCGCTGCTTCCACCCCTCCTTCATCGCCGACTGCACCCGGGTGTTTATTTGGTGAGCTAGGCCCAGCACGCACCTGCCACCCATTCCCCACCCCCCACTATGCGATCTAAGCCATTGTTTTGTATTTTGTGGTTGTTTCTGGTTTTGTGCACTTTTTTAAAAATGTGTTTTGCACTGATGTGTATGCTAATCTGGTTAGAGGAATGAGGGGTGGCTGGTAGATGCACGCCGGGCCCGGCTCACTATTGGGTGCAGCCGGCAACAGAGGGGGGGGTGAGGTGGCAGGGATGGGGGAGCGGAGTGACAGGTACAGCGCTGGCTGATTTCTGGTCGCCATGTGGTTGGTGATCATGTGCCATTTGCCACCTCCACCCTGCCCCCCCATCGCTGCTTCCACCCCTCCTTCATCACCGACTGCACCCGGGTGTTTATTTGGTGAGCTAGGCCCAGCACGCACCTGCCACCCATTCCCCACCCCCCACTATGCGATCTAAGCCATTGTTTTGTATTTTGTGGTTGTTTCTGGTTTTGTGCACTTTTTTAAAAATGTGTTTTGCACTGATGTGTATGCTAATCTGGTTAGAGGGATGAGGGGTGGCTGGTAGGTGCGCGCCGGGCCCGGCTCACTATTGGGTACAGCCGGCAACAGAGGGGGGGTGAGGTGGCAGGGATGGGGGAGCGGAGTGACAGGCAGAGCGCTGGCTGATTTCTGGTCGCCATGTGGTTGGTGATCATGTGCCATTTGCCGCCTTCACCCTGCCCTCCCATCGCTGCTTCCACCCCTCCTTCATCGCCGACTGCACCCGGGTGTTAACTTGGTGAGCTAGGCCCGACGCGCACCTGCCACCTGTTTGATGTGTTTTAAGCCTGATGTGTGAGGGATGGCTGACAGGTGCCTGTCAGGCCCGGCTCACCCCCATGGTGCAGGCAGTGACAAAAGGGAGGATCTGAGGTGGCAGGGATGGGGGGGTGTCAGATGGTGCGCTGGCTGATTTCAGCGCTGGCTGGTTGCCATGTGATGGGTGTTCAAGAGCTACTCTGGTGCTGGCATTTACTGGGTGAGCCAGGCCTTGCGTGCACCTGCTACTCATGTCCCACCCCCACTATGTGATCAAAGCTGTTTTTGGTTTTGTGGATTTCTAAATGTATTTTTGGCCTGATGCAGTGTGAAATCCCTTGATGTGAATGCCCCTGATTTCCAGTAAAACTGCAATGGTGCATACTGGCTAAAGCTATAGCTTAGTGCCGCTGTGGCCAGCACATGCATTGTTGCATTGGGGATAAGGTATTTATTACCAGGGATTTCACCCACCCTTCTATACTTCTGTTAACAAAACTTACTTTAGGCTTGTCGGTTGTTTTTTTTCCCGAAGTCTCATACAGTTGGACCTTTGCTGGACCTTTGCTGGACATTTGCTGGACCATCATCCCTCTCTTTTGGGATCTTTGTTCCAGCCCTTCGCACCTGCTGAGTTCATCACTTCTTGTCGGATCGTAGATATAATTTTTTTTTATATTTTTAACTTTGACTGTTTATTGTGTGGTTTTATTTTTGTTAATTTGCACAGGGTTTAGGGTCTAGGATCTAGGGTGTAGGGTTTAGGGTCTAGGCTTTTAGTTCAGTCATCCCTATAGTGTTTTGATTGTGTGACTCTTGGTTATTAGATATAGACATGGCTGGGCGAAAGTACACTGCACAGGAAGCAGCGGCTTATATGATGGAGTCGGACTCTGAAGAGTTTAGCGAGTCAGAGTCAGAATATATGCCAGGTAGTGAGTCCGACAGTGACTCCTCTATTGAGGAGACACAGCCGCGCAGTGGTACTAGTGGTAGTGCTAGGCATCCTAGAAGGGATGGTACCGCACAAGAAGAGGCCATGCTGGAGGAAAGTGTAGGTCAGGGGACTGCTGCAGTTGGAGGAGCGCCTGCGTGGAGGCCTCCTAATAATTATTCCCCTGAAATTCCCCCATTTGATTCGGTCCCCGGGGTCAATGTCGACACCACAAACTTCGGTGTCATTGACTTCCTAAATGTATTTCTTTCAGAGGCCATCCTACTGGATATGGTCTTTTACACAAATCTCTATGCTGAGCAGGTCCTAGCCCAAAACCCCCCACAGAGGCACGCCCGCGCTCATGCATGGCACCCAACAGATATAAGTGAGATGAAAAAATTTTGGGGGCTCACTTTAGCAATGGGTATCTGCAAAAAATGTAGTATCGCCTCCTACTGGGATACCCAATCCTTATTGGCAACCCCATTGTTTCCGGCCGTAATGTTCAGAAATCGTTACGAAATCTTACTGCGGTTTCTGCACTTTAACGATAATTCCACTGCTCTACCCCGCGGTGAGCCCGGTCACGACAGGCTGCATAAATTAAGACCCCTGATAGCCTGTCGGAGCGCTTTGCGGAAGTGTACACCCCCTCCCAAAATTTGAGTATTGACGAGTCACTTCTGCTGTTTAAAGGGCGCATTATATTTTGTCAGTATATCCCTAGCAAGATTAAATTAAATTACTAGATTACTAGATTAAATTTTACAAATTATGCGAGAGTTCGACCGGCTATACCAAATTTTTCCGAATTTATGAAGGAAGGGACACACATCTGGACCCCCCTGGTTGTCCCCTTGATTTAAGCATCAGTGGAAAAATCATGTGGGAGCTCATGACTCCTCTACTGGGGAGAGGTTACCACTTATATGTGGACAACTTCTACAGCAGCATCCCTTATTTAGAGCCCTTTATTCATTGGACACACCGGCCTGTGGCACCATCAACCGTAATCGAAAAGGGTTGCCCAGGTCATTGCTGCAAAAGAAACTGAATCGTGGAGAGTCGTATGCTTTAAGAAGCGGTGAGCTCCTGGCCGTGAAATTTATGGATAAATAAAATGTAATCATGCTTACAACAATCCACGATGAGTCAGTCATGAATGTACGTCAACGTGGTCCCCGATCCCCTTCCCAAAAGCCATGTTGCATAAAGGATTATAATAAATTCATGGGTGGTATTGATAAGACGGACCAAATACTAACATATTACAATGCCACCCGAAAATCCAGAGCCTGGTACAAAAAAGTTGCAATTCATTTGGTCCAGCTGGCAACTTACAACTCCTTTGTTGTCTTCAAGGCAGCAGTACCAGGCTCCAATTTGTCTTTCATAAAGTATCAACAGCAGCAACTCCCTGCACTGTTGTTTGGGGATACCGAGGAGGCACCACAGGTGACAGCTAGTGACAATGAGGCTAGGTTAGTGGGGAAGCACTTTATAAAGTGCATTCCCGACACCGGTGGAAAGAGGTATCCCCAGAAAGCTTGCAGAGTATGTAGAAAGCATGGCATCAGGAAGGACGTGCGGTACTATTGCCCGAAGTGCCCCAGCCACTGCTTTGAAGCATACCATACCCAGGTAGATTACTGATTGGTATTGCTTTTATTTTATGTTCAGTTTAGATGGTAGGTGAACCCATTTTGTTTGCTGGGATAGGTAGTTGGGTGTGGTCTGTGTTTTCTTTTCATTTTTTTCATATTTACAGATGCGATAGGAAGTGGTAGAGGAGGAGCAGCAGGTTACTTGTGGCACATGATGATTAAAAAGTGGGCCCCTTTTCAGGATCGTAATACCTGTACCTGATCATATAATCTGATGCCACAGCTACTGTACCCTATCTGCACCTCACAAGTCCAATCCTTATTGCACCTGTTTAGTATCATTAAGAAATGTAAAGGCTGTTTTGTGCACTTTTATAGTGAGGTGTTGAGCTATGCTTGTTGGGTATTCTGTTTGGGCGACCCTGCTGTTTCAGAAGTTTTTTAGCAAAATATTGTTGAGTCTGTTTTTTATAACATTTTATATAGAAACTATGTAAAACCTGTGTATGCGTTCAGAATTTTAACAGAAAACTTTGCCCACTGGAATAAACGGGATAGAACTAGAAAGCATAAGGTGTGTACTTTAAGTATATATATGGTTTGGGTGGGGTATTTCAAATGAAAAGGGTTGTTTTTGTGGAAAAACTGAAAGGTGTGTGATTTGTTTGCAGAGCTGAAACTTTAAATATAACTATTCGTATGCACATACTTAACTTTGGGGTGTTTGACAACAGTACCATCAAAAGTACCTATGCATGTTGGGTATTGTTCTGTTCAGGGGACGTTGCCATTTCATATTGGGTATGTTTTTCCTTGTTAGCATATATTTTCTTTAGGAAAATGTGTTTGTTATTGTGCATATTTTCAATTTTTGTAGGGAAATGCGGTGGCACCAGTGAATTCCTCAAAGGATTGCGTCCAGAAATCTCCTGCCACAACAACAAGCCTGGTACACCTGGAACGCTTAAGGTGTGTACTTTCTGTGGATAAATGGCTTGTGGGGGTTATTTAATTTGCAAAGGGCTGTTTTGGTTGAAAAAGCACAAGGTGTACGCTTTGTCTGCAGAGTAGGAATTTTCAAGTGAAATGCCCAATATGCATATGCTTTCCTTTAGGGTGAATGGCAACCCTACCCTTGGAGTTAGCAATGCATGTTTGGTATTGTTCTGTTCAGAGGACGTTGCTGTTTCACATTAGGTATGTTTTTCCTTGTTTGCATATATTTTCTTTAGGAAAATGTGGTTTTTATTGTGCATATTTTCACTTTTTATAGGGAAATGCGGTGGCACCAGTGAATTCCTTGAAGGATTGCATCCAGAAAGCTCCTGCCACGACAACAAGCCTGGTACGCCTGTAACGCTTAAGGTGTGTACTTTCTGTGGATATATGGTTTGTGGGGGTTATTTCATTTGTAAAGGGCTGTTTTGGTTGAAAAAGCACGAGGTGTGCGCTTTGTCTGCAGAGTAGGAATTTTCAAGTGAAATGCCCAATATGCATATGCTTTCCTTTAGGGTGAATGGCAACCCTACCCTTGGAGTTAGCAATGCATGTTTGGTATTGTTCTGTTCAGAGGACCTTGCCGATTCACACTGGACATGTTTTTTGTGGTTAGTGTATTTTTTAATAGGAAAATGTGGTTTTGATTATGAATTTTTACGATTTTTTTAGGGCACCAGTGAATTCCTCAAAGGATTGCGTCCAGAAATCTCCTGCCACGACAAAAAGCCTGGTACGCCTAGAACGCTTGGGGTGTGTACTTTCTGTGGATATATGGTTTGTGGGGGTTATTTCATTTGCAAAGGGCTGTTTTGGTTGAAAAAGCACAAGCTGCGCACTTTGTCTGCAGAGTAGGAATTTTCAAGTGAAATGCCCAATATGCATATGCTTTCCTTTGGGGTAAATGGTAACCCTACGCTTGGAGTTAGCAATGCATGTTGGGTATTGTTCTGTTCAGGGGACGTTGCTGTTTCACATTAGGTATGTTTTTCCTTGTTAGCATATATTTTCTTTAGAAAAATGTGGTGTTTATTGTGCATATTTTCACTTTTTGTAGGGAAATGCAGTGGCACCAGTGAATTCCTCCAAGAATTGCTTCCAGAAAGCTCCTGCCACGACAACAAGCCTGGTACGCCTGGAAAGCTTAAGGTGTGTACTTTCTGTGGATATATGGTTTGTGGGGGTTATTTCATTTGCAAAGGGCTGTTTTGGTTGAAAAAGCACAAGGTGTGTGCTTTGTCTGCAGAGTAGGAATTTTCAAGTGAAATGCCCAATATGCATATGCTTTCCTTTAGGGTGAATGGCAACCCTACCCTTGGAGTTAGCAATGCATGTTGGGTATTGTTCTGTTCAGGGGACCTTGCCGATTCACATTGGGCATGTTTTTTGTGGTTAGTGTATTTTTTTTATAGGAAAATGTGGTTTTGATTATGAATTTTCGGATTTTTTTAGGGCACCAGTGAATTCATCAAAGGATTGCGTCCAGAAATCTGCCACGACAACAAGCCTGGTACGCCTAGAACGCTTGAGGTGTGTACTTTCTGTGGACATATGGTTTGTGGGGTTATTTAATTTGCAAAGGGCTGTTTTGGTTGAAAAAGCACAAGGACTGCAGAGTAGGAATTTTCAAGTGAAATGCCCAATATGCATATGCTTTCCTTTAGGGTAAATGGTAACCCTACGCTTGGAATTAGCAATGCATGTTGGGTATTGTTCTGTTCAGGGGACGTTGCTGTTTCACATTAGGTATGTTTTTCCTTGTTAGCATATATTTTCTTTAGAAAAATGTGGTTTTTATTGTGCATATTTTCACTTTTTATAGGGAAATGCGGTGGCACCAGTGAATTCCTTGAAGGATTGCGTCCAGAAAGCTCCTGCCACGACAACAAGCCTGGTACGCCTGGAACGCTTAAGGTGTGTACTTTTTGTGGATATATGGTTTGTGGGGGTTATTTAATTTGCAAAGGGCTGTTTTGGTTGAAAAAGCACACGGTGTGCGCTTTGTCTGCAGAGTAGGAATTTTCAAGTTAAATGCCCAATATGCATATGCTTTCCTTTAGGGTAAATGGTAACCCTACGCTTGGAATTAGCAATGCATGTTGGGTATTGTTCTGTTCAAGGGACGTTGCTGTTTCACATTAGGTATGTTTTTCCTTGTTAGCATATATTTTCTTTAGAAAAATGTGGTTTTTATTGTGCATATTTTCACTTTTTGTAGGGAAATGCGGTGGCACCAGTGAATTCCTCCAAGAATTGCTTCCAGAAAGCTCCTGCCACGACAACAAGCCTGGTACGCCTGGAAAGCTTAAGGTGTGTACTTTCTGTGGATATATGGTTTGTGGGGGTTATTTCATTTGCAAAGGGCTGTTTTGGTTGAAAAAGCACAAGGTGTGTGCTTTGTCTACAGAGTAGGAATTTTCAAGTGAAATGCCCAATATGCATATGCTTTCCTTTAGGGTGAATGGCAACCCTACCCTTGGAGTTAGCAATGCATGTTGGGTATTGTTCTGTTCAGGGGACCTTGCCGATTCACATTGGGCATGTTTTTTGTGGTTAGTGTATTTTTTTTATACTAAAATGTGGTTTTGATTATGAATTTTTATGATTTTTTTAGGGCACCAGTGAATTCATCAAAGGATTGCGTCCAGAAATCTGCCACGACAACAAGCCTGGTACGCCTAGAACGCTTGAGGTGTGTACTTTCTGTGGACATATGGTTTGTGGGGTTATTTAATTTGCAAAGGGCTGTTTTGGTTGAAAAAGCACAAGGACTGCAGAGTAGGAATTTTCAAGTGAAATGCCCAATATGCATATGCTTTCCTTTAGGGTAAATGGTAACCCTACGCTTGGAATTAGCAATGCATGTTGGGTATTGTTCTGTTCAGGGGACGTTGCTGTTTCACATTAGGTATGTTTTTCCTTGTTAGCATATATTTTCTTTAGAAAAATGTGGTTTTTATTGTGCATATTTTCACTTTTTGTAGGGAAATGCGATGGCACCAGTGAATTCCTCGAAGGATTGCGTACAGAAAGCTCCTGCCACGACAACAAGCCTGGTACGCCGGGAACGCTTAAGGTGTGTACTTTCTGTGGATATATGGTTTGTGGGGGTTATTTCATTTGCAAAGGGCTGTTTTGGTTGAAAAAGCACAAGGTGTGCGCTTTGTCTGCAGAGTAGGAATTTTCAAGTGAAATGCCCAATATGCATATGCTTTACTTTAGGGTGAATGGCAACCCTACCCTTGGAGTTAGCAATGCATGTTGGGTATTGTTCTGTTCAGGGGACCTTGCCGATTCACATTGGGCATGGTTTTTGTGGTTAGTCTATTTTTTTTATAGGAAAATGTGGTCTTGATTATGAATTTTTACGATTATTTCAGGGCACCAGTGAATTCCTCAAAGGATTGCGACCAGAAAGCTCCTGCCACGACAAAAAGCCTGGCACGCCTAGAACGCTTGAGGTGTGTACTTTCTGTGGATATATGGTTTGTGGGGGTTATTTCATTTGCAAAGGGCTGTTTTGGTTGAAAAAGCACAAGCTGCGCACTTTGTCTGCAGAGTAGGAATTTTCAAGTGAAATGCCCAATATGCATATGCTTTCCTTTGGGGTAAATGGTAACCCTACGCTTGGAGTTAGCAATGCATGTTGGGTATTGTTCTGTTCAGGGGACGTTGCTGTTTCACATTAGGTATGTTTTTCCTTGTTAGCATATATTTTCTTTAGAAAAATGTGGTGTTTATTGTGCATATTTTCACTTTTTGTAGGGAAATGCGGTGGCACCAGTGAATTCCTCCAAGGATTGCGTCCAGAAAGCTCCTGCCACGACAACAAGCCTGGTACGCCTGGAAAGCTTAAGGTGTGTACTTTCTGTGGATATATGGTTTGTGGGGGTTATTTTATTTGCAAAGGGCTGTTTTGGTTGAAAAAGCACAAGGTGTGTGCTTTGTCTGCAGAGTAGGAATTTTCAAGTGAAATGCCCAATATGCATATGCTTTCCTTTAGGGTGAATGGCAACCCTACCCTTGGAGTTAGCAATGCATGTTGGGTATTGTTCTGTTCAGGGGACGTTGTTGTTTCTCATTGGGCATGTTTTTTGTGGTAAGTGTATTTTTTTTATAGGAAAATGTGGTTTTGATTATGAATTTTTATGATTTTTTTAGGGCACCAGTGAATTCCTCAAAGGATTGCGTCCAGAAAGCTCCTGCCACGACAACAAGCCTGGTACGCCTAGAACGCTTGGGGTGTGTACTTTCTGTGGATATATGGTTTGTGGGGGTTATTTCATTTGCAAAGGGCTGTTTTGGTTGAAAAAGCACAAGGTGCATACTTTGTCTGCAGAGTAGGAATTTTCAAGTAAAATGCCCAATATGCATATGCTTTCCTTTAGGGTGAATGGTAACCCTACGCTTGGAGTTAGCAATGCATGTTGGGTATTGTTCTGTTCAGCGGACCTTGCCGTTTCACATTAGGTATGTTTTTTCTTGTTAGTATATTTTTTTAAGGAAACATTTGGCTTTAATTCTGTTTTTTATATTTTTTTTCAAAAAACCTTGGAAAAAAGATGGAATTCTTTGATTGACTCCACCTGGAGATATGTAGCCACAACCTCAAGCCTGATACGCCTAGATAGCTTGAGGTGTGTACTTTAAGTGTATATATGGTTTTGGGGGGGTATTTCAAATGTAAAGTGGTGTTTATGTTAAGAAACTGCTATGAGCGCAAAATAATTGTATTTTCTTTGAAAACCTCCTCAAGTGCTCTATTAAGTTTGTGGTGTCTCCTGGTCAGGAAAGGGTGTTGAGCACTACATATGTGGTACCGTTGGAATTGGCAGGAATGGGGCTTTTACACACAATATGACTTTTTTGGTACATTTGTAATTTTTATTAAGAAAAAACGCTACAAAATGTAATTAGTTTTATTTTTTATTTTTTTTACCTTATTTTCCACAAAAATATTAGAAAAACACTGATAAACTTAAAAACAAGATATTCCCTGTTGAAGCCCAGACTCTGTTGAAAAAAACAATATATGATTTTATAGGGAAATCCCTGGAAATCCCTTCAAAAATCGCTGTCGAACATGTGGAGCGGAAAATAGGCTGGCAACAGAGGGTGACAACTTCTCCAGGAAGGCTGACAGTTAAAGGGTTAAGTAAAATGCATTTTCTTGTCTTTTCCTGATAGAAACAGACACTATAAGGATTTAATGTGAACTCTTCACATCTGACTAATCCAAAATGTAGGTCCTGGATGATTGTAAATATCTTGCTCTAAATGACCCTCTTATTTCCTGATGCTTTTAAAGGTTTTTTAACATCTTTTGATATGTGTTGGTTTTCTGTATATAACTGTCTGCTTATGGTTGCATTGTATAAGATCATGTCTGACAAAGAGAACTAAGGTATTCTCGAAAGCTCACCTTAAAATATTCTCAGTTAGCCAACAAAAGGTATTGCTTTATTTTTTCACTTTTATACTATTCTCAAAGGCTAACATGGTACAAGACAATACTGCTTATGAAAAGTTTTATCATTATTAATATAATATAAAGATGGTTTTTAAAATGTGTGCTTACATTTAAAGATTGATGGCAAACGAAGCATAACAGAGCAGCAATAAAAATACTTCGAAGCAAACTGAATAATGCTGATACAAATCCAGTTGTTGCTGCAATACAAACAAAAAGTGTTAACTGAAAAATCAAACTGTCAGTTTCCTAACATGTAAGTCGGGCATCAGTTAAACATTACCTCCACCCATCTACCACTACATAAGCCACATTTTAAAGTTTAAAAACAAAAACGGGACTTATCTGACCAGCAATGGAAACCCACTCCCTTGGACCTATGTTTTAAACCTTTTAATTTGAGGCTGAAGGCTAAACTTTTTAAATTTTCATAATTTCAAAGGAAAGCACATATTTTCCTTTACCTTTACTACTTTCCTTTACCTTTACTGAGCCAGAAGTCTATGCTCTATCAGTTTGGCATCCGGACCGAATTTTAAATTTTACAATGATTGCGCCTCCCTGCTTTATACATTGTACAGCATTTAGGGAGACATGCTTCAACAAAATAATACTGCATTAAGCGATGCTGCCTCTGTACAAAAAAAGATCACTCCACTAAAATAATTAGGTTAATGTGATAGTGGTGAGTGATAGTGATGAGCAAGACCACTGAAGTTTGGGTTCGACAACTTCATTCTACATTCAGGCACCGGTGACCGATATACTAAGAGGGAGAGAAATACCTCTGCTAACTGTCCTTTTCATGTTACTTCCAAGGATAGGTGGCTGATTTACTAAGTGGGAGAATAAAATATATGTTAATTTGCCTTTTCATTGCACTTCCAGGGACAGGTGACTGAGGGGTGGGGGAGAAAAACATCTGATGATTGTTCTTTTCAGACCAGTTCCAAGGATGGGTGGCTGACATACTGAGGCGGGGGGCAAAGAAATCTCTGCTTATTGTCCTTTTTATTGCACACCCAGTGGCAGCTGACTTATATATTGAGGGGGAGAGAAAGATATATGCTAATTGTCTTTTTCAGGCCACTTACAGGGGTAGGTGGTTTATATAATGAGGGTGAGAAAGAAACCTCTACTAATTGTCCTTTTCAGGCCACTTCAAGGGATGGGTGGCTGATATACTGGGGGGCATGATTTTTTTTTTTTTTTTTTAATCTCAAATAATGTTGTGACCTCTACTGGCATAGAAAATGCAATTTTTTCAAAAAATTTTCATGTTTTATATATTTCTGCAGAAATGACATTACAGGTCTGGCATTAAAGTGTTCATGTTACAATGTTATTACAATGTAATTCCATATGTTTTTGCTTTGTTACTAGTGGATACATGCTGAAAAACAGACTTAAAACACACAGCCTCAGGCACTCTGGGCTTCAGAGAAGCATTTTTCAGCGCCAGAGTTTTGTGAGGCTGTTTTTTTAACGAATATGTTGTGAGTAGGTCGCACTGACCAGTCGCTAACATGTGCTCCCATACAGCACTGTACTGGTCAAATAGCCACTCATCACAATGTATTCATCATTGCTGCACAGCGACTGGGTTGCTAAGAACTAGCGACCCAAGGCCGAGCACAGTGACTACTAGCGGGCGCTCTGAAAATGCCTGCTACAGACGCTCATCTGTCGCTACCTGGCGTTTGGGAGCAGGTTCAGGAAAGATGAGATGATATGAAAAGAAGGTGTTTTTCGAAAGCTTATCTAAAATATACTCAGTACATTTTTTACTGCTTTGAATGGCAAACAGGGTATAACATAATACAGAGTGCAACCAGGTAAGCAGGTTCCTTTGCTGCTGGCTCGGATGCATCTACTATATGTGAAATAGTATTAGTAGGAGAAAAATGTCTTGTTTTAGCCTTTCTCGCTTGTCTCATATGAAGATTCTGATGTCTAGGCTGGTAAAGCTGTTGTCAAATCAAGATAAGCAAACACAGTCTCTGGGAGGCATAAATTGGATGTGGCTCCTGTTGGCTCTAGGTTGTCATGGATGAATACTGAATGCAAGGCTCCTGCACTAACTTTGCAGTAGCCTGAATAAATAGATGATACTGTAGGTGATTTATTTATAGTGATGGGGTTGAACAAAAATATATCTGTCTTTGGGATCTGCCTCATTGTCAGTGCATGTAACAGCAGGCAGACACATAGGATCTTGCGCTTAATCTAGAGAAAATTCCTGGTATGGATGGGCTGGATATTTCTGTCAGGCCTGGGGGAATTAAATTGGGGTTGCAGCAGCAGAGATGAGCTGTAACTCATCTGTCCTCAATCCTCTTCTTGTTGAAACTGTCCCCAGTCGGGGCTAAAAGAGACAATTTCCAACTCCTGTGACGGGGACATGCCTAGAGCTGGCACTCAAAGTGTCCTCACTCATGGGAGATGGCAGCCATCTTTCTGTAGCCCCGGCTGGGGCCAGTTTCAAATGGTGCAGCAAGACGATCACAGGTAGAGGTAAGTTACAGCAGCGTGCTTCTGCTGCACACTATGCACCCCCCCACCACCCGCCAAAGTTCAGGTCCCTATTGTTTTTATGCGAGCAGGTTCGGTCACCGAACATTTATTCAAAGTTCAGCCAAAGTTGCCAGACCTTCCCTACACACCAGTACTTCTTTATGTTAGAACTTGTAAACTAGACTAAACAATACCAAAGTATGTTGCCACATTTTTTTATAGTAGTCTGTGCAAGGCAAGGTTTCCTAACCTTTGATTGAGGGGATTCAAAAATGTTTTGGTAATCAAAGCAGTTACAGCTATTTAGTGGTTAATTTCTACTGTACTATTTGAATGTTACAACATTGTTATTCTGAAGAAAAGAGTAAATACATTGACTTTTTTATCATAAAAAAAATAGACTTTGTGTTAACCCAAGTAGTAAAATTACGTTAACTTACCTGAACCACCAAATACCAAGACATCTATTTGTTCCAACATATATGCACAGAATGTATTAACTTGAGGAAACAGACCGAGGAGCGAAATAATCGGAAATAAATTGACAAGCACTGGAAAACCAAATAACATTTTTACTTTCAGTGAATTTTTCATGCAATGTATTTTTAAAAATGTACATAGAGATATAAAGCATGTGTTTAAAATGGGGTGACTTGAGCAAGGAACTGCAGGAATATTCATTTAGAACAACAATTAAAAGTTTTAAATTTAACCAAAAACAGTACTGTATGTGTGTGTTGCACATGACAGTATTACGCAGGGCCGGATCATGAGGGGGGCGCAAGGGGCTAGAGCCCTGGGGCCTCCACCACTTTCCCTGCAAACAAAGCTATGGGCGGCAGTGGGGGTGCGTCTGGGCAAGCCTTTTTTTGTTTTTGCAATCCTTCAGCCAAAGCCACCGCAGGGCAGGACGCAGAGTCTAGAGCAGCAAAGCTGCCATCAGCAAGACGCACCTTCACAAGGGTGGCACAAGGGACGCAATCTTACGTTCCATTAAGTAGGCGGGTGCCAGACAACTACCAATCAGTTACTTGGCTGGACGATTATTTTATACTGTATGTGGGGCCTCCACCAGATTCTGTGCCCAGGGGCCTCCACCACACTTAATCTAGCCCTGGTATTACGTGTGGTGAAGGCCTCTACGCAGAGATTCTAATCCATAAGAAACTGAAGATTAATAGCAATCCTTGTAAATAAGTGCTGGATGCCCTGCTGGGCTGGAACCCTGTTTGCTCCATTTGAATACAGCCCTGGTGTTGCAAGATGACCAGGTGGGCTAAATAGCATGTCCTACTACTGAATATTCTCGATTATTGTTAAAAGCATAAACAATTTATTGCATCTCACACATAAATAGAGTATACAAATAATTGATTAAAAAGAAGTTAATCTAATTAAAAGCTTTACTGCTATTTCTCTTCTATAATTACAGTTGAAAATCTCATATGAGTTACATTTCTTTTCATCATCAATATTTTTTTATGGAAAAGAAGAACAAAATGGACAACATAATAATAAATGGTCATATTTAGATTTGAGAAGAATTAAACTAAGTAAAGTAAATGTAATTCATATCATTTACAGTCTACTCCTGCTTACACGGTAAAAAAGCAAATATATCAGTCATGTACTTGTCACTGGAAATAACACAGAGAAAATGGCCTAATCTGGAACACTGGCAAAAACCATATACAACAATAAAATAGAGCATTGAAATAAGACAATAATGAAGATAAACAAAAGAAAGAGAGGAAGGGTAAAAGGGGTATCACCAGTGTTAAATTGTGATTCAATCATTGCAGGTCACATAGATAGCAACGTACAGCCAAAAACTGCAAGAAAAGTAATGTTATATCCAAACATCTCTGAATTTCTGTTTTAAAATTTGCTGTAGTGCATTTAACTGGCCCTCACCAGGGCATCCCATTTAAGCTCATCTGAGAGTTTTTGCATTTGTTTTTTTTTTGCCCCGGTCTTGAAAGCATTGTTTCGTGTTAAAGGCCACACACCTCGCCAAAAATATAGAGCTCTTGCTTTTGTACCCAAACCTTGTTTTAAAGTTTGCTGTAGCGCATTTAACTGACCTAATCAGGGCAGCCCATTCAAATGCATCTGAGAGTTTTTGCATTTTGTTTTATGTCCAAGTGTTTAAATCCTAGTTAGTGTTAAAGGCCACACAGAACTACACACCTGCTGCTGTTCCAAAAATAATGTTTTAAGTGTAGTATAATGTATTGTTTTCCCCTCATATATGCACTAAGTATGTGAGACAGAGAAGTGCCAGGATGTGCACAGAGGAGTGGCAGAGGCCTAAATTCCTTAGGCAGAGGTCGCAACAAACTAGGGGCTAGTGGCAGCAGGAGTCACAGCGAGCGGCCTGATTTCTTTGTATCAGCTAGCGGTTGTGTCTTGACCAGCAACGCTTCTGCCACCATTGATTGGTTAACACGGTCATCCACTTCATCACAAGTGACAATCTGACACCCCCAGTCAACAGTCGGTAGGTTCCTTGGAAACAACCCTCACTTGGCATGGCCAGAGAGCAATCCCTGTCTTTTGCCTCTGTCCTATTCCGTTCCCTCCTCCAGCAATGGATCTTATGCTTTGGGTTCAGCTCCACTATTCAGTGAGGATGATCTGATAGAGGACAGTCAGCAGCTACTGCTCAGCCAAGAAGTGGAGGAGACATCCACCACTTCCTTTGCTAGGTGGCCAAGTAGTGATGAGGAAAGTGGCATGGGAGGTGGTGTTGTGAGAATTCCGGCTCCTGCAGCAGACACTGTTGAGGAACCTGAGGAGGACATTAGTGATGTGCATACACAACTTGATGATGATGATGAAGCCGATCGCACTTGGGAGCCGGGTGCAGAAGGGGCTTCATCATCATCATGATTGTTGAAGGTTGCCCTTGAGTCAGCAGCTGAGGCAGCAAGGTGGTAGCATGATTGGCAGTCAGCATGGTGGCAGAATCGGAAAGTCTGGAGGCAAACTTGCCCAGGGCCGGGGTACCTTCCTGGGAGGTAGTGGAACAGTGGTTTCTGGAGTCGGTGGCAATAGCAGTGAATTAGTGTGGACTGTTGGTGGGAAAATCAGCTACTCTGCGGTGTGGTCGTTTTTCATCAAGCATCCGCAGAAGGTTAACATGGACACATGCAAGATATGTAGGCAGAAGGTGAAACATGGCCAGGGCTCCAATTTTGGCACCAAGGCCCTGTGTCAACATAAAGCGGCCTGGGAGAACAGAGGCAAAAGTGGTCCAGCCTACTGCATCACCCAGTGGCATGCCACTCCCAGTTTCAGCCAGCCAAGGCTCCAACACCTCAGCCGAAGGGAGCTGTGTGTCATACCAATCCTCTGTCATTCCAGATGCTCCTGCTCCTCCTACTCCTAATGAGTCATTCCGCCAGCAATCCATCGGCGAAGCCATGTGCAAGAGACAACAGTATGTGCCCACTCATTCAACAGTGCAGAAGCTAAATGTGCTCCTGTCCAAGTTGCTGATGTTGCAGTCCCTCCCTTTTCAGGCGGTGGACCCTGCACCTTTCAGTGAACTGATGGCTTGTGCTGAGTCAAGGTGGAAAGCTGTCATTTCTTTGCAAAGAAAGCATTACCAGCCCTGCACAATTTTGTTGAACAGAAGCTAGGTCCTTGAGCCTGTCGGTGTGTACCAAAGTGCATGGCAGCACCGACATGTGGAGCTGTAACTACGCTCAGGGACAATACATGTCCTTTATGGCCCACTGGGTGAATGTGGTTCCTGCACAGCCACAACAGCAACTTGGATAGGTCACACTGCTTCTGCCTCCATGCTCTCAGGCCATTGTGACGGTCAAGTCTGTGACAGTGTGCGACTCTGCCTCCTCATCCCCCGTCGTCTCCTCAGCCTCCACTGCACGGACAAGTTTCAGTGCCCCTTCAGCCTACCATGTGTGCAGGGCATGGCGGTGTCACTGTGTTCTTCACATGGTTTGCCTTGCCAAACAGAGTCACACAGGGGAGATACTGCTAAAATTCATTCATCAAGAAATCAAATCATGGCTTACTCCACACAAACTGCAAATGGGAACCATGGTGACGGACAACGGGAATAACATCTTGTCTGTGCTGCGACAAGGAAGCCTAAGCCATGTGCCCTGTATGGCACACGTGTTCAATCTGGTTGTCAAGTGTTTCCTGAAGTCCCCTTGCCTCATCCTTTTGCAGGTCTGACTCAGGGGCCCTCTACCCTCACTGGGGAGCTGGGGAGAGGTGGGGTGGCAGTAGCAGAACCAGCTCCATCAGTGGCAGCCTGAGTCTATAGTCCCTGATGAGTAGCTTTTTTTCACCCGCATAGTGAGGCAACTCAGCAGCAGCTAGACCTCCAGCAGGACCTGAACCAGCAAGTGGTGGCATACCTTGACATGACCATATCAACACACCTTGAGGATCCAGTGGACTTCTGGGCAACCAAACTTGATTTGTGGCCACAACTAGCAGAGTTTGCCATGGGAAAGCTGTCCTGCCCGGCCAGTAGTGAGCAGTCAAAGTGGGTGTTTAGTGCTGCCGGGGCCATAGTAACCCCAAGGAGAACTCATCTGTCCACGAAAAATGTGAAGAGACTGACCTTTCTGAAGATGAATCAGGTATGGATCAGCCAGGATTTTCACCCACAAATGGCTTATGTATCAGAGCAAATTGATCATGGTGCCACACCAACACTTCACAAATATGGATTTACAGCACTTTTCCCAAGTTACAGATTTCCCTCCACATCACACCTCAAGTAGGTATTGAGGTAATGCATTATGTAAAATTAATAATAATATATTTTATTTTTACTTTTAATAATATTATGAGGATAACATATATTTACCCCAAATTTTTCATGATGCTGCCAACTCCAGGCTGTTTTTCTTGCAATAAATGGTCTCCTCAAGCTGCTGCAACTCCAGGGTGTGTCTTTCAGGCAATGTATGGTCTCCTCATGCTGCTGCCAACTCCAGGGTGTGTCTTTCAGGCGATATATAGTATCCTCATGCTGCTTCCAACTCCAGTGTGTCTTTCAGGCAATATATGAGCTCCTTATGCTGCTGCCAACTCCAGGGTGTGTCTTTCGGTCAATATATGGACTTCTCATGCTGCTGCTAACTCCAGAGTGTCTTTCAGGCAATATGTCTTTCAGGAATAGCAGCACAGAACATTTAAGCCATAATTTTGCCACACAAAAATATACATTGGCCCACAGCGGAGCACTCCCGATTGGGGGAAAGGACCGAAACCCAGGATATTCTGGGGTTTGGTCCACTTTAATGCTGTTTATATTGTTATCAGATGAGGTTTGGTTTATGTACACTCCATATGGTCGATTCAGAAGCCTTCTAAACCTTCAGTTTTCCTTTTTGTGCTCAACAGCATTCACATCACACAAATTACGTTGTTTGCAAGTGTGTTCGCCTGATTCAGCGCCTCCGTCAGAAGCATTTTGTTCTGTCCTTGTTCCTGCGTAGGCGCTATACGTACAGCTTTCAAGGCTTAGGCGATGAATGCAAGTTACATTTACGTGAAGAGACTGACCCATCCTCCAGTGTTTTTACTGTGTTTTTCAACATACCTTGCTGTGTTTCAGTGTCCAGCAAGATCCTACTAGTTGTCTTCGGAAAAGAGCTGTTTTTTCCCTTAATTTAGCATGTGAAATCTGTTTTTTGTACCTTTATCTGTAATGTGTTTGCATATGCAAGCTTCTCATTTTTAGTGTTAAGAAGGAAATACGATTTAAAAAAATATTTGCTGCACATTATCTCAAATACTTCTACTAGAGATTACATTTATAAATATTGCAAGTACTAATAATTAGAGATGAGCGAACTTTTGAAAAATTTGATTCGACTGATTCGCCGAATTTTCCGACAAAAATCGTTTCGATCCGAATTTATTCGCGACGAATCGCTATTAAAAACAGCTATTTCTGAGCCTCCTAGAGCCTCAATAGGGTTGTAAACCATTCTGCCTTGCTGTAACACGCACAGGATGCGTGCTGGGTTAGTTAAATAATACTTTGAATAAATATCACATGCAGATCAGAGGCATCGCTAATAGAATCGCAGAGCGGCACAATTGCAGAGAGTTGAAGTGGCATCACTATAAGGGGCAGGAGCCCAAACATTGCTTTAAAGAGACACTGGGGTTGGCAGCAGCAGGAGCCCAAAAATTGGATGAATCACACCCTGGAGTTGGCAGCAGCAGCAGCCCAAACATTACTTTAAAGAGACACTGGGGTTGGCTTCAGGAGCCCAAAAATTGACTAACACACACTGGAGTTTCAAGCAGCAGCAGCAGGAGCCCAAACATTACTTTAAAGAGACCCTGGGGTTGGCTTCAGGAGCCCAAAAATTGGATGAATCACACCCTGGAGTTGGCAGCAGCAGCAGCAGGAGCCCAAACATTACTTTAAAGAGACCCTGGGGTTGGCTTCAGGAGCCCAAAAATTGGATGAATCACACCCTGGAGTTGGCAGCAGCAGCAGCAGGAGCCCAAATATTACTTTAAAGAGACACTGGAGTTGGCTTCAGGAGCCCAAAAATTGGATGAATCACACCCTGGAGTTGGCAGCAGCAGCAGCAGGAGCCCAAATATACACTGGAGTTGGCTTCAGGAGCCCAAAAATTGGATGAATCACACCCTGGAGTTGGCAGCAGCAGCAGGAGCCCAAATATTACTTTAAAGAGACACTGGAGTTGGCTTCAGGAGCCCAAAAATTGGATGAATCACACCCTGGAGTTGGCAGCAGCAGCAGCAGGAGCCCAAATATACACTGGAGTTGGCTTCAGGAGCCCAAAAATTGGATGAATCACACCCTGGAGTTGGCAGGAGTTGGCAGCAGCAGCAGGAGCCCAAATATTACTTTAAAGAGACACTGGAGTTGGCTTCAGGAGCCCAAAAATTGGATGAATCACACCCTGGAGTTGGCAGGAGTTGGCAGCAGCAGCAGGAGCCCAAATATTACTTTAAAGAGACACTGGAGTTGGCTTCAGGAGCCCAAAAATTGGATGAATCACACCCTGGAGTTGGCAGCAGCAGCAGCAGCAGCCCAAATATACACTGGAGTTGGCTTCAGGAGCCCAAAAATTGGATGAATCACACCCTGGAGTTGGCAGGAGTTGGCAGCAGCAGCAGCAGGAGCCCAAATATTACTTTAAAGAGACACTGGAGTTGGCTTCAGGAGCCCAAAAATTGGATGAATCACACCCTGGAGTTGGCAGCAGCAGCAGGAGCCCAAACATTACTTTAAAGAGACACTGGGGTTGGCTTCAGGAGCACAAAAATTGGATGAATCACACCCTGGAGTTGGCAGCAGCAGCAGCAGGAGCCCAAATATACACTGGAGTTGGCTTCAGGAGCCCAAAAATTGGATGAATCACACCCTGGAGTTGGCAGGAGTTGGCAGCAGCAGCAACAGGAGCCCAAATATTACTTTAAAGAGACACTGGAGTTGGCTTCAGGAGCCCAAAAATTGGATGAATCACACACTGGAGTTGGCAGCAGCAGCAGCAGGAGCCCAAATATACACTGGAGTTGGCTTCAGGAGCCCAAATATTGGATGAATCACACCCTGGAGTTGGCAGGAGTTGGCAGCAGCAGCAGCAGGAGCCCAAATATTACTTTAAAGAGACACTGGAGTTGGCTTCAGGAGCCCAAAAATTGGATGAATCACACCCTGGAGTTGGCAGCAGCAGCAGGAGACCAAATATACACTGGAGTTGGCTTCAGGAGCCCAAAAATTGGATGAATCACACCCTGGAGTTGGCAGCAGCAGCAGCAGGAGACCAAATATTACTTTAAAGAAACACTGGAGTTGGCTTCAGGAGCCCAAAAATTGGATGAATCACACCCTGGAGTTGGCAGCAGCAGCAGCAGGAGCCCAAATATACACTGGAGTTGGCTTCAGGAGCCCAAAAATTGGATGAATCACACCCTGGAGTTGGCAGGAGTTGGCAGCAGCAGCAGGAGCCCAAATATTACTTTAAAGAGACACTGGAGTTGGCTTCAGGAGCCCAAAAATTGGATGAATCACACCCTGGAGTTGGCAGCAGCAGCAGCAGCAGGAGCCCAAATATACACTGGAGTTGGCTTCAGGAGCCCAAAAATTGTATGAATCCCACCCTGGAGTTGGCAGCAGCAGCAGGAGCCCAAATATTACTTTAAAGAGACCCTGGGGTTGGCTTCAGGAGCCCAAAAATTGGATGAATCACACCCTGGAGTTGCAAGCAGCAGGAGCCCAAATATTACTTTAAAGAGACACTGGAGTTGGCTTCAGGAGCCCAAAAATTGGATGAATCACACCCTGGAGTTGGCAGCAGCAGCAGCAGGAGCCCAAATATACACTGGAGTTGGCTTCAGGAGCCCAAAAATTGGATGAATCACACCCTGGAGTTGGCAGCAGCAGCAGGAGCCCAAATATTACTTTAAAGAGACACTGGAGTTGGCTTCAGGAGCCCAAAAATTGGATGAATCACACCCTGGAGTTGGCAGCAGCAGCAGCAGGAGCCCAAATATACCCTGGAGTTGGCTTCAGGAGCCCAAAAATTGGATGAATCACACCCTGGAGTTGGCAGCAACAGCAGGAGCCCAAATATTACTTTAAAGAGACACTGGAGTTGGCTTTAGGAGCCCAAAAATTGGATGAATCACACCCTGGAGTTGGCAGCAGCAAATGCAGGAGCCCAAATATACACTGGAGTTGGCTTCAGGAGCCCAAAAATTGGATGAATCACACCCTGGAGTTGGCAGCAGCAGCAGCAGGAGCCCAAATATACACTGGAGTTGGCTTCAGGAGCCCAAAAATTGGATGAATCACACCCTGGAGTTGGCAGGAGTTGGCAGCAGCAGCAGCAGGAGCCCAAATATTACTTTAAAGAGACACTGGAGTTGGCTTCAGGAGCCCAAAATTTGGATGAATCACACCCTGGAGTTGGCAGCAGCAGCAGCAGGAGCCCAAATATTACTTTAAAGAGACACTGGAGTTGGCTTCAGGAGCCCAAAAATTGGATGAATCACACCCTGAGTTGGCAGCAGCAGGAGCCCAAAAATTGGCCTAAAGACATAAATATGTTTTGCATCATTTGGAAAGTGTAAAACGTGGCACCATGCTGAATCTAGTCGCATGCATCAGGCATTGGTGGGTGGAAATCCTGGCTGATCCATCCCTGATTCATTTTGACAAAGGTGAGTCTCTCCACATTTTTAGTTGACAGACGAGTTCTCCTCGCCGTAACTATGGCCCCCGCCGCACTAAACACCCGCTCAGATGGCACGCTACTTGCCGGACAGGACAGCTTTTCCAGGGCAAACTCTGCTAGTTGCGGCCACAAATCAAGTTTGGCTGCCCAGAAGTCCAGCGGATCCTCAAGGTGTGTTGGCATGGTCATGTCAAAGTATGACATGACCTGCTGGTTCAGGTCCTGCTCCAGGTCTTCCTGCTGCTCATGAGTAGCCTCACTATGCGGGTGTAGAAAGCTACTCATTAGCGACTGAAGACTGAGGCTGCTGCTGCTGTTGGAGCTGCTGCTGCTGCTCCTGCCAACCCCCCCAGCGGCCATGGCAGTGGAAGGTGAGCGCAGAGGTCCCCTCGAGTCAGACCTGCGAGAGTATGGAACATGGCGCAGATAGGCATCGGCCAACTGCCTACGTAGAATGTCTTTGTAGTAGTTCAGTTTGTCCTCCCTCTCGGTGGGTTTAAAAAATGCCCCCATTTTGTGCCGGAAGCGAGGGTCCAATAAGGTGGACAGCCAGAAGTCATCCCGCCGACAGATGGAAACAATTCTGGGGTCACTACGCAAGCACGTGAGCATGCTTCGTGCCATTTGCGCAAGTGACTCGGATGGACTACCTGTCTCCATCTCCACTGCATACTGCCACGGTGTGCCCGGGTCCTCTGTCTCACCTTCCTCAAAAACCTCTAGCTCCTCTGGCTGCTCCTGCTCCTCCTCTCCTGTCCGCTGACTAGATAAACCAGCCATTTCGCCAAGCCTAAACTGTGTTTCGCTGGGCAACTCCTCCTCCTCCTCCTCCTCCTCCTCCTCCAGTTCAGCTCCAACGGGGTTCATGTGGCCGTAAGATGTAAACGCCATGTCTCCAGTGCCCTGACCAGCCATGGTTTCCAACATGTGCTGTAGTACATGAAGCAGTGGAATCACGTCGTTCATCCCGTAATCCTGCCGACTGACAAATAAAGTGGCTTCCTCAAAGGGCCTGAGCAAATGGCAGGTGTCACGTATGAGCTGCCACTGGTTGACATTGAAGTTACACAGGGGAGTCCCCCTATCTGCTTGGATCATCAGGAAATCTGTGATGGCTTTTCTCTGTTCATATAATCGGTCCAACATGTGAAGGGTGGAATTCCAACGGGTGGAAACATCGCAAATCAGACTATGTTGGGGGATACCATTCTGACGCTGTAGCTCAAGAAGGGTGTGTTTGGCGGTGTATGAGTGGCTGAAGTGCATGCAAAGTTTCCTTGAAGTTGTTAGGATGTCTTGCAGATGGGGGAACACTTCAGAAACCGCTTGACAACCAGATTGAAGACGTGAGCCATGCAGGGGGCATGGGTCAGGCTTCCTTGGTGCAGCGCAGACAAAATGTTCTTCCCATTGTCGGTAACCATGATTCCCATTTTAAGTCTTCTTGGAGTAAGCCATGTTTGGATTTCCTGATGAATACATTTAAGCAGTTCCTCCCCTGTGTGACTCCGTTCGCCAAGACAAACCATGTGAAGCACTGCGTGACACCTCCGTGCCCTGCACACATGGTAGACTGGAGGGGCACTGAGACTTGAGCCTACAGTGGAGGGTGAGGATATGGCGGAGGATGAGGAGGCCGAGTCGCACGGTGTCACAGGCCCAACGGGCAGGGAGCGCGGAGGCCGAAGCGGCGTGACCTGTTCAAGTTGCTGCTGCTGCTGCAAAGGGACCACATTCACCCAGTGGGCCGTCAACGACATTTACTGTCCCTGACCGTAGTTACAGCTCCAGATGTCGGCGCTGCCATGCACTTTGCTACACTCCGACAGGCTCAAGGACTGGCCCACCTTCTGTTCAACAAAAGTGTGCAGCGCTGGTACTGCCTTCTTGGCAAAGAAATGACGGCTTGGGACTCTCCACCTCGGCTCGGCACAAGCCATCAGTTCTCTGAAAGGTGCAGATTCCACCACCTGAAAAGGGAGCGACTGCAGCACCAGCAACTTGGACAGGAGCACATTAAGCTTCTGCGCCGTAGGATGAGTGGGCGCATACTGCTGTCTCTTGGACATGGCTTCGCTGATGGATTGCTGGCGGGATGCATGACTTGGAGGAGGAGGAGCAGGAGCGACAGAGGATGGGTATGACGCACAGCTGCCTTCGGCTGAGGTGCTGGAGCCTTGGCTGGCAGAAATTGGGAGCTCACTTGGTGAGGAAGCAGACTGGACCACCCCTTGGGAGCCTTGGTTCTCCCAGGTCGCTTTATAATGATGCATCATATGTTGACGCAGGGCCGTGGTGCCAACATTTGGACCCTGGCCACGCTTCACCTTTTGCCTACATATCTTGCATGTGGCCATGTTACCCTCCTGCGGATGCTTCAGGAAAAACTGCCACACTGCTGAGTAGCTACTTTTCCCACCCCCTGGCCTCACTGATTCACTGCTGCTGTTGCCAACTCCAGGAACCCCTGCTCCACTACCTCCCGATAAGGTAGACTGCCGCACAGCAGGTGCTCTACCCCGGCCCCGGCCGGCTCCAGCCTTTGGAATTGTGCCCCCATGCTGACTGCTACCACCTTGCTGCCTCAGCTGCTGACTCCGGGGCAACCTGCGCCCCTCTTCTCCTGATGATGACGATGAAGCCCCTTCATCACCCGGCTCCCAAGTGCGATCGGCTTCATCGTCATCATCATTATCACCGAGTTGTGGCTGTACTTCACTGATGTTCGTGGATTCGTCAACAGTGTCTGGCGCAGGAGCTGGAACGCTCGCAGCACCCATGACACTGTCCACATCACTATTTGTCTGCCTAGCTAAAGAATCCACCTCCATTTCTTGGCTGGGCAGTAGCTGCTGACTGTACTCTATCTGATCGTCCTCCTCACTAAAGAGTGGAGCTGAACCCAAAGCATTGGATACGTCGCTGGGGGAGGGAACGGCGTAGGACAGAGGCAATGGGAGGACAGGGACTGCTCTCGGGGCATGCCAACTCAGGGTTGTGTCAGAGGAACCTACCCACCCTAGACTGGGGGTCTCAGATGTAAGTTGTGATGATGTTGTTGATGAGCGCGTCAACCAATCTACCACGGCAGATGCATTACTGGTGGAGACCCGACCGCTAGCAGATACTGGCAGATTAGGTCTCTCAGCGTGACTCCTGCTGCTACTGGCCCCCAGTCTGATGCGAGCTCTGCCTGCGGAATCTTGGCCTCTGCCACTCCTCTTTTCACTTCCAGGCACTTGTCTGCCCGACATAGTCTAACTGGCGTGGTAGTAGGTGATATTTTAAGAAGCGGTGGGTCTATATGAAACAGAATATAATGCACACCAAAAGTGAGCAGTAACACTCAGCCTCCAACAGGCCTGCCTAGTGTAAATAAGAGAGCTGCTTAGTGTAAATAAAGAGGGGTATGCTATGTTACAGAATGGGATGCCCCAACAGCCAGCAGTGCACCTGTGAGCAGTACTACTATGCACAGCAAAAGTGTCTTTATCAGGCCTAATTTCAATTAGAATAAGTGCAAATGGTTATATGGTCTTGAATAGAGGCTGGTGTAGTCACAGAATGGGATGCCCCAAACAGGAGTGCACCTGGCAGGGACCAGTAGTACTATGCACAGCAAAAGTGTCTTTATCAGGCCTAATTTCAATTATAATAGGTGCAAATGGTTATGGTCTTAAATAGAGGCTGCTGTAGTCACAGAATGGGATGCCCCAAACAGGAGTGCACCTGGCAGGGACCAGTAGTGCTATGCACAGCAAAAGTGTCTTTATCAGGCCTATTTTCAATTATAATAGGTGCAAATGGTTATGGTCTTAAATAGAGGCTGCTGTAGTCACAGAATGGGATGCCCCAAACAGGAGTGCACCTGGCAGGGACCAGTAGTGCTATGCACAGCAAAAGTGTCTTTATCAGGCCTAATTTCAATTATAATAGCTGCAAATGGTTATGGTCTTAAAAAGAGGCTGCTGTAGTCACAGAATGGGATGCCCCAAACAGGAGTGCACCTGGCAGGGACCAGTAGTGCTATGCACAGCAAAAGTGTCTTTATCAGGCCTAATTTCAATTAGAATAAGTGCAAATGGTTATATGGTCTTAAATAGAGGCTGCTGTAGTCACAGAATGGGATGCCACAACAGGAGTGCACCTGGCAGGCAGTAGTGCTATGCACAGAAAAAGTGTCTTTATCAGGCCTAATTTCAATTATAATAGGTGCAAATGGTTATGGTCTTAAATAGAGGCTGCTGTAGTCACAGAATGGGATGCCCCAAACAGGAGTGCACCTGGCAGGGACCAGTAGTGCTATGCACAGCAAAAGTGTCTTTATCAGGCCTAATTTCAATTATAATACTGGTAGGTGCAAATGGTTATGGTCTTAAATAGAGGCTGCTGTAGTCACAGAATGGGATGCCCCAAACAGGAGTGCACCTGGCAGGGACCAGTAGTGCTATGCACAGCAAAATTGTCTTTATCAGGCCTAATTTCAATTAGAATAAGTGCAAATGGTTATATGGTCTTAAATAGAGGCTGGTGTAGTCACAGAATGGGATGCCACAACAGGAGTGCACCTGGCAGGCAGTAGTGCTATGCACAGCAAAAGTGTCTTTATCAGGCCTAATTTCAATTATAATAGGTGCAAATGGTTATGGTCTTAAGTAGAGGCTGCTGTAGTCACAGAATGGGATTCCCCAAACAGGAGTGCACCTGGCAGGGACCAGTAGTGCTATGCACAGCAAAAGTGTCTTTATCAGGCCTAATTTCAATTATAATAGGTGCAAATGGTTATGGTCTTAAATAGAGGCTGCTGTAGTCACAGAATGGGATGCCCCAAACAGGAGTGCACCTGGCAGGCAGTAGTGCTATGCACAGCAAAAGTGTCTTTATCAGGCCTAATTTCAATTATAATAGGTGCAAATGGTTATGGTCTTAAATAGAGGCTGCTGTAGTCACAGAATGGGATGCCCCAAACAGGAGTGCACCTGGCAGGGACCAGTAGTGTTATGCACAGCAAAAGTGTCTTTATCAGGCCTAATTTCAATTATAATAGGTGCAAATGGTTATGGTCTTAAATAGAGGCTGCTGTAGTCACAGAATGGGATGCCCCAAACAGGAGTGCACCTGGCAGGGACCAGTAGTGCTATGCACAGCAAAAGTGTCTTTATCAGGCCTAATTTCAATTAGAATAAGTGCAAATGGTTATATGGTCTTAAATAGAGGCTGGTGTAGTCACAGAATGGGATGCCACAACAGGGGTGCACCTGGCAGGCAGTAGTGCTATGCACAGCAAAAGTGTCTTTATCAGGCCTAATTTCAATTATAATAGGTGCAAATGGTTATGGTCTTAAATAGAGGCTGCTGTAGTCACAGAATGGGATTCCCCAAACAGGAGTGCACCTGGGACCAGTAGTGCTATGCACAGCAAAAGTGTCTTTATCAGGCCTAATTTCAATTATAATAGGTGCAAATGGTTATGGTCTTAAATAGAGGCTGCTGTAGTCACAGAATGGGATGCCCCAAACAGGAGTGCACCTGGCAGGGACCAGTAGTGCTATGCACAGCAAAAGTGTCTTTATCAGGCCTAATTTCAATTAGAATAAGTGCAAATGGTTATATGGTCTTAAATAGAGGCTGCTGTAGTCACAGAATGGGATGCCCCAAACGGGAGTGCACCTGGCAGGGACCAGTAGTGCTATGCACAGCAAAAGTGTCTTTATCAGGCCTAATTTCAATTATAATAGGTGCAAATGGTTATGGTCTTAAATAGAGGCTGCTGTAGTCACAGAATGGGATGCCCCAAACAGGAGTGCACCTGGCAGGCAGTAGTGCTATGCACAGCAAAAGTGTCTTTATCAGGCCTAATTTCAATTATAATAGGTGCAAATGGCTATGGTCTTAAATAGAGGCTGCTGTAGTCACAGAATGGGATGCCCCAAACAGGAGTGCACCTGGCAGGGACCAGTAGTGCTATGCACAGCAAAAGTGTCTTCATCAGGCCTAATTTCAATTATAATAGGTGCAAATGGTTATGGTCTTAAATAGAGGCTGCTGTAGTCACAGAATGGGATGCCCCAAACAGGAGTGCACCTGGCAGGCAGTAGTGCTATGCACAGCAAAAGTGTCTTTATCAGGCCTAATTTCAATTATAATAGGTGCAAATGGTTATGGTCTTAAATAGAGGCTGCTGTAGTCACAGAATGGGATGCCCCAAACAGGAGTGCACCTGACAGGGACCAGTAGTGCTATGCACAGCAAAAGTGTCTTTATCAGGCCTAATTTCAATTATAATAGGTGCAAATGGTTATGGTCTTAAATAGAGGCTGCTGTAGTCACAGAATGGGATGCCCCAAACAGGAGTGCACCTGGCAGGCAGTAGTGCTATGCACAGCAAAAGTGTCTTTATCAGGCCTAATTTCAATTATAATAGGTGCAAATGGTTATGGTCTTAAATAGAGGCTGCTGTAGTCACAGAATGGGATGCCCCAAACAGGAGTGCACCTGGCAGGGACCAGTAGTGCTATGCACAGCAAAAGTGTCTTTATCAGGCTTAATTTCAATTATAATAGGTGCAAATGGTTATGGTCTTAAATAGAGGCTGCTGTAGTCACAGAATGGGATGCCCCAAACAGGAGTGCACCTGGCAGGCAGTAGTGCTATGCACAGCAAAAGTGTCTTTATCAGGCCTAATTTCAATTATAATAGGTGCAAATGGTTTTGGTCTTTAATCGAGGCTGCTGTAGTCACAGAATGGGATGCCCCAAACAGGAGTGCACCTGGCAGGGACCAGTAGTGCTATGCACAGCAAAAGTGTCTTTATCAGGCCTAATTTCAATTAGAATACGTGCAAATGGTTATATGATCTTAAATAGAGGCTGGTGTAGTCACAGAATGGGATGCCACAACAGGAGTGCACCTGGCAGGCAGTAGTGCTATGCACAGCAAAAGTGTCTTTATCAGGCCTAATTTCAATTATAATAGGTGCAAATGGTTATGGTCTTAAATAGAGGCTGCTGTAGTCACAGAATGGGATTCCCCAAACAGGAGTGCACCTGGCAGGGACCAGTAGTGCTATGCACAGCAAAAGTGTCTTTATCAGGCCTAATTTCAATTATAATAGGTGCAAATGGTTATGGTCTTAAATAGAGGCTGCTGTAGTCACAGAATGGGATGCCCCAAACAGGAGTGCACCTGGCAGGCAGTAGTGCTATGCACAGCAAAAGTGTCTTTATCAGGCCTAATTTCAATTATAATAGGTGCAAATGGTTATGGTCTTAAATAGAGGCTGCTGTAGTCACAGAATGGGATGCCCCAAACAGGAGTGCACCTGGCAGGGACCAGTAGTGCTATGCACAGCAAAAGTGTCTTTATCAGGCCTAATTTCAATTATAATAGGTGCAAATGGTTATGGTCTTAAATAGAGGCTGCTGTAGTCACAGAATGGGATGCCCCAAACAGGAGTGCACCTGGCAGGGACCAGTAGTGCTATGCACAGCAAAAGTGTCTTTATCAGGCCTAATTTCAATTATAATAGGTGCAAATGGTTATGGTCTTAAATCGAGGCTGCTGTAGTCACAGAATGGGATGCCCCAAACAGGAGTGCACCTGGCAGGGACCAGTAGTGCTATGCACAGCAAAAGTGTCTTTATCAGGCCTAATTTCAATTAGAATAAGTGCAAATGGTTATATGGTCTTAAATAGAGGCTGGTGTAGTCACAGAATGGGATGCCCCAAACAGGAGTGCACCTGGCAGGGACCAGTAGTGCTATGCACAGCAAAAGTGTCTTTATCAGGCCTAATTTCAATTATAATAGGTGCAAATGGTTATGGTCTTAAATAGAGGCTGCTGTAGTCACAGAATGGGATGCCCCAAACAGGAGTGCACCTGACAGGGACCAGTAGTGCTATGCACAGCAAAAGTGTCTTTATCAGGCCTAATTTCAATTATAATAGGTGCAAATGGTTATGGTCTTAAATAGAGGCTGCTGTAGTCACAGAATGGGATGCCCCAAACAGGAGTGCACCTGGCAGGCAGTAGTGCTATGCACAGCAAAAGTGTCTTTATCAGGCCTAATTTTAATTATAATAGGTGCAAATGGTTATGGTCTTAAATAGAGGCTGCTGTAGTCACAGAATGGGATGCCCCAAACAGGAGTGCACCTGGCAGGGACCAGTAGTGCTATGCACAGCAAAAGTGTCTTTATCAGGCCTAATTTCAATTATAATAGGTGCAAATGGTTATGGTCTTAAATAGAGGCTGCTGTAGTCACAGAATGGGATGCCCCAAACAGGAGTGCACCTGGCAGGCAGTAGTGCTATGCACAGCAAAAGTGTCTTTATCAGGCCTAATTTCAATTATAATAGGTGCAAATGGTTTTGGTCTTAAATCGAGGCTGCTGTAGTCACAGAATGGGATGCCCCAAACAGGAGTGCACCTGGCAGGGACCAGTAGTGCTATGCACAGCAAAAGTGTCTTTATCAGGCCTAATTTCAATTAGAATAAGTGCAAATGGTTATATGGTCTTAAATAGAGGCTGCTGTAGTCACAGAATGGGATGCCACAACAGGAGTGCACCTGGCAGGCAGTAGTGCTATGCACAGCAAAAGTGTCTTTATCAGGCCTAATTTCAATTATAATAGGTGCAAATGGTTATGGTCTTAAATAGAGGCTGCTGTAGTCACAGAATGGGATTCCCCAAACAGGAGTGCACCTGGCAGGCAGTAGTGCTATGCACAGCAAAAGTGTCTTTATCAGGCCTAATTTCAATTATAATAGGTGCAAATGGTTATGGTCTTAAATAGAGGCTGCTGTAGTCACAGAATGGGATGCCCCAAACAGGAGTGCACCTGGCAGGCAGTAGTGCTATGCACAGCAAAAGTGTCTTTATCAGGCCTAGTTTCAATTATAATAGGTGCAAATGGTTATGGTCTTAAATAGAGGCTGCTGTAGTCACAGAATGGGATGCCCCAAACAGGAGTGCACCTGGCAGGGACCAGTAGTGCTATGCACAGCAAAATTGTCTTTATCAGGCCTAATTTCAATTATAATAGGTGCAAATGGTTATGGTCTTAAATCGAGGCTGCTGTAGTCACAGAATGGGATGCCCCAAACAGGAGTGCACCTGGCAGGGACCAGTAGTGCTAAGCACAGCAAACGTGTCTTTATCAGGCCTAATTTCAATTAGAATAAGTGCAAATGGTTATATGGTCTTAAATAGAGGCTGGTGTAGTCACAGAATGGGATGCCACAACAGGAGTGCACCTGGCAGGCAGTAGTGCTATGCACAGCAAAAGTGTCTTTATCAGGCCTAATTTCAATTATAATAGGTGCAAATGGTTATGGTCTTAAATAGAGGCTGCTGTAGTCACAGAATGGGATGCCCCAAACAGGAGTGCACCTGGCAGGGACCAGTAGTGCTATGCACAGCAAAAGTGTCTTTATCAGGCCTAATTTCAATTAGAATAAGTGCAAATGGTTATATGGTCTTAAATAGAGGCTGGTGTAGTCACAGAATGGGATGCCACAACAGGAGTGCACCTGGCAGGCAGTAGTGCTATGCACAGCAAAAGTGTCTTTATCAGGCCTAATTTCAATTATAATAGGTGCAAATGGTTATGGTCTTAAATAGAGGCTGCTGTAGTCACAGAATGGGATGCCCCAAACAGGAGTGCACCTGGCATGGACCAGTAGTGCTATGCACAGCAAAAGTGTCTTTATCAGGCCTAATTTCAATTATAATAGGTGCAAATGGTTATGGTCTTAAATAGAGGCTGCTGTAGTCACAGAATGGGATGCCCCAAACAGGAGTGCACCTGGCAGGGACCAGTAGTGCTATGCACAGCAAAAGTGTCTTTATCAGGCCTAATTTCAATTATAATAGGTGCAAATGGTTATGGTCTTAAATAGAGGCTGCTGTAGTCACAGAATGGGATGCCCCAAACAGGAGTGCACCTGGCAGGGACCAGTAGTGCTATGCACAGCAAAAGTGTCTTTATCAGGCCTAATTTCAATTATAATAGGTGCAAATGGTTATGGTCTTAAATAGAGGCTGCTGTAGTCACAGAATGGGATGCCCCAAACAGGAGTGCACCTGGGAACAGTAGTGCTATGCACAGCAAAAGTGTCTTCATCAGGCCTAATTTCAATTAGAATAAGTGCAAATGGTTATATGGTCTTAAATAGAGGCTGGTGTAGTCACAGAATGGGATGCCACAACAGGAGTGCACCTGGCAGGCAGTAGTGCTATGCACAGCAAAAGTGTCTTTATCAGGCCTAATTTCAATTATAATAGGTGCAAATGGTTATGGTCTTAAATAGAGGCTGCTGTAGTCACAGAATGGGATGCCCCAAACAGGAGTGCACCTGGCAGGGACCAGTAGTGCTATGCACAGCAAAAGTGTCTTTATCAGGCCTAATTTCAATTAGAATAAGTGGAAATGGTTATATGGTCTTAAATAGAGGCTGCTGTAGTCACAGAATGGGATGCCACAACAGGAGTGCACCTGGCAGGCAGCAGTAAGTCTATGCACAGCAAAAGTGTCTTTATCAGGCCTAATTTCAATTAGAATAAGTGGAAATGGTTATATGGTCTTAAATAGAGGCTGCTGTAGTCACAGAATGGGATGCCCCAAACAGGAGTGCACCTGGCAGGGACCAGTAGTGCTATGCACAGCAAAAGTGTCTTTATCAGGCCTAATTTCAATTAGAATAAGTGGAAATGGTTATATGGTCTTAAATAGAGGCTGCTGTAGTCACAGAATGGGATGCCACAACAGGAGTGCACCTGGCAGGCAGCAGTAAGTCTATGCACAGCAAAAGTGTCTTTATCAGGCCTAATTTCAATTAGAATAAGTGGAAATGGTTATATGGTCTTAAATAGAGGCTGCTGTAGTCACAGAATGGGATGCCACAAAAACCAGCAGTGCACCTGGCAGGGACCAGTAGTGCTATGCACAGCAAAAGTGTCTTTATCAGGCCTAATTTCAATTAGAATAAGTGCAAATGGTTATATGGTCTTAAATAGAGGCTGGTGTAGGGGATGCCTCACAGCAGACTTAAGATCAGTTCAGTTTCAGTATATATGCACAGTTAGTGTATAAGCAGCCTGAAAACGCTAACAAAGCCAGTCAGCCAGCCAGTAACAAACACTCAGGCTGGATGAAAAAAAAAAATCTCCCTGTGACTGCTCTCCGATTTTTCCTAACTTTCCCTGTTTTTCGCTGACTTTCTGTCTGTCTCCTGCCTGTCTCCGGCCTGTCTCCAGCCTGTCCCTGTCTGTCCCTGCCTGTCTAACTGCCTCTCCCTCACTACAGCGTTCTGTCTCTCACGAATGCAATACAGAAATGAAGAAAAGCAAGATGGCCGGCCTTAAATAGCGCTGTGACGTCACCGGGCTTGCTGGCTGCTGATAGGCTGCATGTGACTGCCCCAGCTTGCACTGGCGCGGGGTAGATGTCTGGACATGTCCCGTCCGCCATCTTAGAATGCCTGTATGTAAATGAATGGATGTTAAAGGAAAACTTCGAGCGATCGAATCGCGGGGAAATTCGGATTCGATCCGAATCGAATTTTTCATGAAATTCGGATCGAATCCGGGTTCGTCCGGATTGATTCGCTCATCCCTACTAATAATCATATCAGCCCAGCAGCCAGCAGCAGTCTGACACAAACTAATGGTCACTGAGGCTGTCCTCATATATCCAGTGAAATTTCCCAAAAAAGAAATATCTCAAATTCTTTGCACATACAATCTATTAGGCTTGATTCAGAGAGACATAACAAACCAGTCGTATCAGTGCCGCTTTTTGTATTATGTTCGAACGTTCGCACTCTCGTATGCATATGCGAGTGATTCTTTGCATTTATACGTTTCCTTCGGGAAAGTGGCCGTCCGTTCGTATGTTAAAGTACGAGATCGAGTATGTCATTTATCCGCGTGACTTTTCCGATTCCTTTTCTCTGGTTGCAACGGCAGCATTCGTTTTTAACACTTTCCCATCGTCTACCTCAACGAATCCCTTGCGTTTTCCGAGCATTTTTAATCGGATTTGTAATAAAATATTCGTCTGGACCCACAAACTTACGATCCTGCGCCTGCGCAATACAGACTTAAATCATTAAACTGTTCGCACACATATATGTGTTTCCATATCTAGCACTAACAAGCTCACCCCAACCACTTCCTGCTTAGTTTGTTCTTCAGTTAGCGCACCTTAAAACTTACCCCAACCACTTCCTGCTTAGTTTGTTCTTCATTTAGCGCACCTTAAAGCTCACCCCAACCACTTCCTGCTTAGTTTGTTCTTCATTTAGCGCACCTTAAAACTTACCCCAACCACTTCCTGCTTAGTTTGTTCTTCATTTAGCGCACCTTAAAGCTCACCCCAACCACTTCCTGCTTAGTTTGTTCTTCATTTAGCGCACCTTAAAGCTCACCCCAACCACTTCCTGCTTAGTTTGTTCTTCAGTTAGCGCACCTTAAAACTTACCCCAACCACTTCCTGCTTAGTTTGTTCTTCATTTCGCGCGCCTTAAAACTTACCCCAACCACTTCCTGCTTAGTTTGTTCTTGAGTTAGCGCACCTTAAAACTTACCCCAACCACTTCCTGCTTAGTTTGTTCTTCATTTAGCGCACCTTAAAGCTCACCCCAACCACTTCCTGCTTAGTTTGTTCTTCATTTAGCGCACCTTAAAGCTCACCCCAACCACTTCCTGCTTAGTTTGTTCTTGAGTTAGCGCACCTTAAAACTTACCCCAACCACTTCCTGCTTAGTTTGTTCTTCATTTCGCGCACCTTAAAACTTACCCCAACCACTTCCTGCTTAGTTTGTTCTTCATTTAGCGCACCTTAAAACTTACCCCAACCACTTCCTGCTTAGTTTGTTCTTCATTTAGCGCACCTTAAAGCTCACCCCAACCACTTCCTGCTTAGTTTGTTCTTCATTTAGCGCACCTTAAAGCTCACCCCAACCACTTCCTGCTTAGTTTGTTCTTCAGTTAGCGCACCTTAAAACTTACCCCAACCACTTCCTGCTTAGTTTGTTCTTGAGTTAGCGCACCTTAAAACTTACCCCAACCACTTCCTGCTTAGTTTGTTCTTCATTTCGCGCACCTTAAAACTTACCCCAACCACTTCCTGCTTAGTTTGTTCTTCATTTCGCGCACTTTAAAACTTACCCCAACCACTTCCTGCTTAGTTTGTTCTTCATTTAGCGCACCTTAAAACTTACCCCAACCACTTCCTGCTTAGTTTGTTCTTCATTTAGCGCACCTTAAAGCTCACCCCAACCACTTCCTGCTTAGTTTGTTCTTCATTTAGTGCACCTTAAAGCTCACCCCAACCACTTCCTGCTTAGTTTGTTCTTCAGTTAGCGCACCTTAAAACTTACCCCAACCACTTCCTGCTTAGTTTGTTCTTCATTTCGCGCACCTTAACTTACCCCAACCACTTCCTGCTTAGTTTGTTCTTCATTTAGCGCACCTTAAAACTTACCCCAACCACTTCCTGCTTAGTTTGTTCTTCATTTAGCGCACCTTAAAGCTCACCCCAACCACTTCCTGCTTAGTTTGTTCTTCATTTAGCGCACCTTAAAGCTCACCCCAACCACTTCCTGCTTAGTTTGTTCTTCAGTTAGCGCACCTTAAAACTTACCCCAACCACTTCCTGCTTAGTTTGTTCTTCATTTCGCGCACCTTAAAACTTACCCCAACCACTTCCTGCTTAGTTTGTTCTTCAGTTAGCGCACCTTAAAGCTCACCCCAACCACTTCCCGGTCATGTCACTGTTGCTTTATTCAACAGTAATTTACCCTTTGTTTCTTGTCAATGTATTTGTGCTAATAATTGACACAGGAATTATTGGGTATTTTTCTTTGTTTTATTATTGGAACCAGCCATTTTCGTTTGGCTTTTTTTTTTTGGCTTATTTGTAATGTAAAACGATTTTTAAGAAGTAATTAAAAACTATTTACAAAATTTGCGAAATTTAAAAAATTAAATAATAAATATTAGAAAACTATATACAAATAAACTGGGCCAGGACCAAGGACACTACTCTTCATCTTCTGTTGTCCCCAAAATGTCACGCATCGCGTGCAGATCAGCCACCAACTCAAGGACCCTCCGATTCAGCTCCGCCAGTCTTTGACGTGTGGTCCCTGTAACAATTTTTTGGCCACACATTAGTAGGCTAACTATACATGTTTGGCACCTGTGGATTTAATGTTTATTAGTTTTACAAACCAACAAAAGCGACATGTAATTATTTAAATTCATTAATCCAATGAAGTGGGCACAGGTAAGTCTGTCAAGTCATTAATCCTATGAAGTGGGCACAGGTAAGTCTGTCAAGTCATTACACTAATGAAGTGGGCACAGGTAAGTCTGTCAAGTCATTAATCCAATGAAGTGGGCACAGGTAAGTCTGTCAAGTCATTAATCCAATGAAGTGGGCACAGGTAAGTCTGTCAAGTCATTAATCCTATGAAGTGGGCACAGGTAAGTCTGTCAAGTCATTACGCTAATGAAGTGGGCACAGGTAAGTCTGTCAAGTCATTAATCCAATGAAGTGGGCACAGGTAAGTCTGTCAAGTCATTAATCCAATGAAGTGGGCACAGGTAAGTCTGTCAAGTCATTACGCTAATGAAGTGGGCACAGGTAAGTCTGTCAAGTCATTAATCCAATGAAGTGGGCACAGGTAAGTCTGTCAAGTCATTAATCCAATGAAGTGGGCACAGGTAAGTCTGTCAAGTCATTACGCTAATGAAGTGGGCACAGGTAAGTCTGTCAAGTCATTAATCCAATGAAGTGGGCACAGGTAAGTCTGTAAAGTCATTAATCCAATGAAGTGGGCACAGGTAAGTCTGTCAAGTCATTACGCTAATGAAGTGGGCACAGGTAAGTCTGTCAAGTCATTAATCCAATGAAGTGGGCACAGGTAAGTCTGTCAAGTCATTAATCCAATGAAGTGGGCACAGGTAAGTCTGTCAAGTCATTAATCCATTGAAGTGGGCACAGGTAAGTCTGTCAAGTCATTACGCTAATGAAGTGGGCACAGGTAAGTCTTCGAGTGCCATTGCCTAGGGCATGATGGATTTGTGTGTTCAGGTCAAGTCACACAGAAATGTCACTAATGACATGAATACTTACTTGGTTGGTGGCCGATAGATGGCTCGTTGGGGACAACAGGATGTCCTTGGTCCTGGCTCTGCTGTGAAGAACTGCCTGTAGAAATTTAGAAAATATGCTCAGTTTTAAGGTCTGATTCAGCAGTCCTCCAATGTTTTTTTTCAAGTCTGGGTCACATCACTCACCTTCTCCAGGTTCTTCTTCGACCATATCTGCTGCCTCCTCCTCCACTACCTCACCCGCTCCCGAAGCATCTTCAAAAAAAGAAATAAGGATTCAGTTTGTTGCTATCAGGAGCAAACATGTATATGTGTGTGCGTATACATGAGGAGTGACATACCAGAGGCTCCCGCATGCGTGGCAGGGTACGACTCCCTGCCCACGCTGTGCCGCCCCTCCTCTGTGGTAAGGTCCAGGGGCTGGTCTGAGGAGGCCACAGAGGAGGGGTCGGACCGTCGCCCTGGAGATCCACCACCTTCACTCCCAGCTGCAGAATCATGCAGCACTGGTCGGCCTCTGCGCCTCCGGGTGCGGCGAATTCAGTAATCCATTTCCAACACTAGAAAAGAAAAGGCATTCTAAGTAAAGGCCTACCTTCTGTCTTAGTTACATATTGCATGCAATCGCAATGTACTTACTTGGAAAATGGATTCCGAAGAACCTCCGCACCCGGGGCATGTGCAGCCGTTTGAGGTCCGACCAATGCTGCATGATCTGCGTGTGGGTGAAGGTGGTGTTGGTCTGCTGATGTATGGTCGAGATTATTTCCAGGGCGACGTTGCGTTTTTCAAATGTGTTGGGCAGGTAGTCGTACCTGCGCTCCAGCATGGTCTACAAAACAGAAAGAAAACATCAAATTTACTTCTAAATACCTATCAATATGTGTCAGCAATACATTTTTTGGTGTAATTACATTAACACACACACATTTCTAGGGTTCAGTAATTTCACAATCTGGCCTAAATGTTGTGCATGTAGTTTATCACATTTTTAACAAAAGCCATTTATTCCTGCGCTTCCTTCACATGTAGAGCAGCATTTCCAAATCAAAGAAAAGTCCTTAAAATACACTTACGAGCATGATGATCTCTTCTTGGTGGCGGGTGAAGATAGTGGGTGCCATCTTGCTTCTTGTTCTCGGCAGCAGATAAGTAATGCCCCAGCGGGTTCCGCACGGCCGTGCGAACGTACGCAATGCCTCAGCGGGTTCCGCACGGCCGTGCGAACGTACGCGTCACATGCCGGCGCATAAACGTCACACGCTGGCTAGCTTACTTAAAGGTCCCTGCACACACAGCTGATTATTTTCAAAAATCAAAATGGCACCCAAAAAAACTCCTGGCAAAACTGGAAAGGAGCAAACGGGGAAGAAGGCAGCCAAGCAGCAGGAGCCTTCCGAAGGGCCCAAAACAAGGTCGCAGCAGCCCAAAGCAAAATTACGGCCTAGTACCAAAACGCCGGCCCAGCCAACTACCAGCTATGGGCAAAAAAAGGAGCAGCCAGGCAAAGCAAATACACAGGCCACAAAGGCTAGTATGGCTACTGGGCCCAAAACGGGTAAGAGGGTCCGAAGACCCACCCCACCCTGCCCCACTACAACACCCACAATAGTCCGCAGTAGGTCCCGCAGCCCCCCAAGAGGCAGAACCAGGTCCCGCAGCCCCCCTAGAGGCAGAACCAGGTCCCGCAGCCCCCTAGACGCCGCAGCAGGCCACGCAGCCCCCTTAGAGGCAGAACCAGGTCCCGCAGCCCCCCTAGAGGCAGAACCAGGTCCCGCAGCCCCCCTAGACGCCGCAGCAGGCCACGCAGCCCCCTAGAGGCAGAACCAGGTCCCGCAGCCCCCCTAGACGCCGCAGCAGGCAACGCAGCCCCCCTAGAGGCAGAACCAGGTCCCGCAGCCCCCCTAGACGCCGCAGCAGGCCACGCAGCCCACAAAGAGGCAGAACCAGGTCCCCAGGCAGCCCCCTAGATGCCGCAGCAGGCCACGCAGCCCACAAAGAGGCAGAACCAGGTCCCCAGGCAGCCCCCCTAGACGCCGCAGCAGGGCACGCAGCCCCCCTAGAGGCAGAACCAGGTCCCCAGGCAGCCCCCCTAGACGCCGCAGCAGGCTATGTAGCCCCCCAAGAGCCAGAACCAGGTCCCGCAGCCCCCCAAGAGTGGGCCAAAAAAAAAAACAGAAGAGGGCCGGCCCTGCAAGATCGCCCTCACTCTTGGTCCACCCTACTACCTCCAAGGGCAGCACTACTTCAGCCTCAGAACGAAACTCTCCTGCTCGCCCACATTTGGCACCGGCACAGGTGGAAAGGCAAGGTTACTATGCCACATCAACACCTGGGACTTCTGTGGGCAGCCAGGCCAGAACACCCAGTCCCTTGCCCAGTCCTGGCCAATCCCCAGGCAGCCACCATTCCCTGCATTATCCCCCACAAACCCAGGCAAGGATGTCACCCCATTTGGATGACACCATGGAGGACCCACAACCCAAAACAACAGGGCGCACATTGCGAAGAGGGCAGTTGAGTGGGCGTTTTGGTGAGGGCCAAATTATGGCCTTGGTTAGTGGCCTGACCTTAGTTTATGATGAGCTATATGGGCGCAGATCCAAAAACACCACCAAACAGCGCAGAGCAAACATCTTGGCCGACCTAACCAGACAAGTGAATGCAGCGGGGAAGAGTTAAAGGATGTTGTACAGATTCAGCGCAAGATATCGGACCTCAAATATGCTGCGCGGAAGAAAGAAAATCAAAGGCGGATTTACAGGTAAAAATGTTAGCTTTAGGATTAGACTTGATGTTGTATTGGCCACCTGGTTCTAAATTCGCCTAACTATGTTTTGCAGCATGAAAACTGGAGGAGGTTTTCCCTCCAAACTCAAGTTGACCCCGGCTGAGGAGATGATTTTGGGATTGATGCATCCAGTCGCCATCGAGGGCCACGCGGCCCTAAGGGACACAGATTCACCGACCCGTCCTGCAGGTGAGTAAGCTTTATGTGACCTTTACAATTAGTGAGCATGCACAATTAGCCAGTAACACATCTGGGAAGCCAGGCACCTAGGCTGTGGCTTGTAGGGGATTTCTGTGTTGGGCCAGGGTGTGGCATGTGTGTGGCCACTTAACTTCTGATTTTTTGGCCACATACAAGACGTGAATGTACATTGAACCCGAGTTTAAAAGTTTGCTGGTTCCCATTAACCTGGCAGTTATGTCTTTACACTCCATGACATCACACACTTCAATCTTGATCTGTTGTCTACTTGTGTGTGAGCTGGGGTTGGTAAAAAATCAACAAACAGGCTTGGTTTGAATTAGGAAAACATACATTGCTAGGCCTCCCAAAAACCAGGTCCCTGCTATGTCCAGGCTGAGTGTGTACACTTAAACCGGACCTTCAGTGTGATTTAATGAAAAGCCCAAAGTCTGAAAAAACAGTTCCCCAGCATGTAAAATTAATATTTTTTTCAGTTTTAGTCACTAACTTATTATTCTTTCCCACACTGGCCTGCAACTCTGTCCAGGAATTTAGGATACGTGCGCCGCCATCTTGACTCAGAAGCATCACACTTACTGAGGAGAGAAGAGTGGGATAAGGTACAGGGGGGCGGGTTATAGCTGTTCTTTGCTCAAACAGAGCAGAGCTGGGGTCAGATAACGGTCACCAGTCCAAGAATGCAGAGCAGCACAGTCAGGAGGCACTTCCTGTTTGCAGGCTGCCTGATAAGATGGCGGCTTCCATAAGCCGCCATCTTGGATGTTTAAAGGCTCATAACATGCAGTAGATGCAAGTAGGAAGATTTGTAATGTGGTCAATCTGTATGTACAGGGTGTGGGAAACATATAAGCTAGACTCTTAATCAGAGTGAAGGTCTGCTTTAATGGCCTATAAGGGATGTGGTCAGCCACAGAACAAGCTGAACTTGAATGTTTGGCTTAGTTGAGGTGAACAATGTGGAAGTAGTTCTAGACAAAAAAATATTAAAGATAATGGCATGGAAATTGAAGCTTATTTGTCACCGTTGTTGTAGTGCCCATGACAGCTTTGACCCGTTAACTAATTCGGCATATGTCTTTTGACCCGTCAACAATGCATAGGTGTGTGTTTACATAGTGTCTTTGCTTCTCATGCAGGTCACCATCATCCCTCAGCTACTGTGGAATCCACTGCCAGTTTGGACATGCCGTCAACTTCCGTGCAGCCTAGGAGGGAGGATCCGATATATTCGGTAAGTTTAGGGAGCAAATGTTGGTTATCCATGTTACTTTGCATGTTACTACTAACAGATTGACATATGTAGTGGGCAAGCTAACATATAATTTGTCTCTGTCCATACAGACCCACACACTCATGGATGAAATCCAGGAGCTGGAGGAGGATGGATCCTTTATGTGCCCTTCAGAAGATCTACCCCTGGGCCAGAATCTGCAACTGGTCCAAAATGTTTCAACACCAACTCCGCAGCAGCAGAGGGAAGCTGGCTGCATGGTGGCTGCACATGATGGCCAGCATGCACAGACTGACAGTCAAGTCCCCAGTGTTCTCTCTGCTGTTGAGGATAGTGAAAGCATGCCTGTGTCTGTTGAGGGGCCCAGACCAACATCATCGGCACGACCCCGAACCAGGGGATTGGGGAGGCGGAATCCGCTACGGCGCAACCAGGGGAGGGGCATGGCAATTTTGGACGCATGGCACCACGAGAGGGTTACCTTCCAGCACCAAAACCAAAGGAACCGAGAGGCACTGCATGGCCGGATCGAGACCCTAAATACTACATTACAGGCTGTGCAGACAGAATTGCGGACCCTCAACAGCCACATGGAGACTGCCAACAATGACAATCGTGCCTACAGGGGTGAAATGGTAACTATCATGCGAAACATTTTGGACCAGTTGCAGATTCAGAATGCCACACAGGTCCACGTTAGGTCCAATCAGCAAGGGCCACCACCTGGGTACTATGGCCATCACCCATATTAATGTCTCCACACCATGAATCTATACAACATCTTTGCTCTTAAAGTGGACCAACACCCACGGGTGATCGGCCCGGGAATCTATAAGATTCCCGGGCCGATCACCCCCCACCCCGCGGGACATCTGAGATCGGGATGTCCCGCGGGGTGAAACCCCCCCAAACACCCCAACTCACCTGCCTTATCTTCGGCGGCGGCCGGCCGCCGCCGCCTCCCTCGCGCCCCTGTAGGCGTGCGCGCCTCCGCGCCGGCCGCCTGCGAATGGCCGGCGCGGGGGCGCGCGCGTTCAAAGTGACGCGAGGGAGGCGGCGGCGGCCGCCGCCGCTTAGACGTTCAAGATCTTCCCTTGTACGTCGGCGCTGGGAGCGGGGAGAGGTGAGTTGTTCGGGGGTTCGGGGGGGTTTCACACAGCGGGGCACCCCGATCGGGGGTGCCCCACCGAAGTGGACCAAGACCCAGGATAGTCAAAATCCTGGGTGTTGGTCCACTTTAATCCCCCCTGTATTGACTTGTCTGGTGAGGCAAACCAAGATACCCTTGGTGTATGCCTTGGGTTGTGTGTTTTTGATTTGCGCCCATATAGCTCCTTAGAGTGGTGAGGTAGGCCACTAGCCAAGGCCATATCTGAATCCTCACTGAACGTGCCACTCAAGCTTCTACACCTGTACCAGGTTTACACCTGTGGCAGTGGCAAATGTTGGCAAGCAGGATTTTTTTTTTATTTAATTATTGGCATGGTTGATCTAACCATTAATCCTTTGTTGTTACATATATTTTGTTTGCAAATTGGAGTGAGCAGCAACTCCAAGTTTGTGCTGTTATTTTTAAGAAATAAACAGTTAAAGACACCTGTGGCTCATAAATTTTATTGTCTCTTTTTTTGGTGTCACAGAGAAATATATACATGGACATTCACACAGTTCACACATCCAAAAAAGAGAGTTGTAAAGCATTAGGCCTGTGGTGAGTAATTACTTCATTACTTAGTTGAACACAACAAACATAACGAAACATACACAAAGGGAAAGAAAACTAAATCAACAACACAATGTTAAACAAAGGCCAATACAGGTTAAATTAAGCAAAATGGGTCGCGATCAAATTAGTCCGCACACTTTGGCCGGACACACTACTGTGTGTGGCCAGAAATGAGTCCTCCTGGTCTTCGCTGGGTGGAGAGGGACCCAAATCTACATACTGGGGGACCCGTTGTGAAATTGCAAAATTGTGCAGAACAGCACAGGCCATTATTATGTCTATGATCTTTTTCGGATCATATTGCAGGGCGCCCCCGGTATGATCCAAACAACGAAACCTAGTCTTCAAAAGACCAAAGGCCCTCTCTACCACAGCCCTGGTCTTGCGGTGCGCACAGTTGTAGGCATCCTGGGAGGCATCCTGGGGCCGGAGTACTGGCGTCAAGAGCCACGGCAGCAGCGGGTATCCTGAATCACCTTATACATAAGATTAGCAAAAAAAACATGTAAGACCATAAAGGCACCAGCAACATCAATAGGAGGCTATTTGTCAATTGTGTGATCAACATGAGGCAACATTTGCCACTGTCCCAGTCCCAAACTAAACATATGTCCTAGAGGTTTGCAAAAGGACAACATACAAAGAGTGAGGATGATGGACAATCATACATAAGGATCCCAGCTCTGGGTTTCCAAGTGTGCTTAGGATGTAGGTTTGGCTGACCCCTTATATGCTTTGTGTGAGACCAAAACAGCAGAAACACGCCACATGCACTTTATCCCGCTCTACTCTCGTGTGGAAGTGCAAACCAGCTAAGCAAAGATGGGTCCTAAACTATGCTAAAGTTAAGTGCACTATTCCACACGAGGGTGGTGTAAGAGGGATTATTAAATTAGACAAACAGATAATTTATAATGTGGCTAATGCAGGCCAAACTTGGGCAAACGCTTGGTTGGTTAATAACTAACATTCAAGTGTGGTTTAACATGGCAAGAAGGTTGTTTAAGGTGTAAGTTTTGCAGACATTACTGCAAAATGCTAATTAAAAACAAACATCCACAACTACATTATGTGGTTTATGTTAACTTACCAAGGAGCCATGCCCCGGAAAATTCCCCAGACTCAAACCGTCGGTACAATCCTGATCGTCTAAGGATGTACGCATCATGGGCTGAGCCTGGGTAGCCGGCGAGGACGCTAAGGAACCGCATGTCCGGGGCCACCACTGCCTGCACATTTAAGGAGTGGCCCATTTTGCGGTTCCTGGTAAAAAAGGAACACAATAAAACATTAGGAAGGCATTTTGTAAAAATAACACACACATTTCGATCAGGAGGGAGCATTACAAGGAGGGACCATTACAAGGAGGGACCATTACAAGGAGGGATCATTACAATGAGGGACCATTACAAAGAGGGAGCTTTACAAGGAGGGACCATTACAAGGAGGGAGCATTACAAGGAGGGACCATTACAAGGAGGGAGCTTTACAAGGAGGGAGCATTACAAGGAAGGACCATTACAAGGAGGGACCATTACAAGGAGGGGCCATTACAAGGAGGGAGCTTTACAAGGAGGGACCATTACAAGGAGGGACCATTACAAGGAGGGAGCTTTACAAGGAGGGACCATTACAAGGAGGGAGCATTACAAGGAAGGACCATTACAAGGAGGGTTACCCAAAAATGAAAAAATCTTCAAAATTGTAATACTTACCTGTATATGTACTCGTCGGCAGCCGGAGGCACCAGGGCGACGTGGGTACAGTCAATGTGCCATTGACTGTACCCACGTCGCCCTGGTGCCTCCGGCTGCCGACGTTGGGCATGTCGGCGATATTATAAAAACCAAGCTTAATGGCGTTTCTGGCTACCATATCATCTGGGAAAAAAATATATTTGGGTGTTAGGGTAGCCATGCCTTCCAAAAAATGTGATAGTGAGCAGCTCAGCGTAGGCTGTGAGATCCCCACGGAGAGGGCACCCAGCCTCTGGAACGAGCCGTTCGCCAAAAATTGCAGGCAGCCAAGCATCTTGGTCATACCTGAAATTGCTTGCCCCTTCCTTGTGGTGCGGGCTAACCATGGCCGCAGCTCACTATACAATTTATGGAGGGAAGCGCGATTAAGCCTGGTCAGCTCGAACAGCTCAACGTCATGCATGCCATTGATGTTCATGCGTCGCCACCGGTGCAATCTGGCCTCTGACCTCAGGATCACATCAATGCCAAACAGAAGAAGAGCTTGATGCTCTTCAAAGTCACTCTCCATCACGCTTGGCTGCCTAGTCCCGAGGTCAAAAAGGTGCCGTAAGACGCTCGACAAGGAAATGACTATATGGCCGTCATAATACTTGCCAATCAGCTCTCTGAATTAATCGCCAGCCCATTGCAATGACGTAAATAATTTGACCGATCGAAACATTTACGATTTCGAAGGAAAAAAGTCCCGAAGTAGCGTAAAACCACAAATTTAAGTTCGATGGATGAAAGAACATATACGTCTATGTTCGAACGTTCGTGCGAGTCGAAAATGCCCCAAAAAAAAGGAAAAAATGACAAACACCCAACAAAACTTTCGATTTCAAATACGAACATAATGACATTTGGGATTTTGAATCGACCCTATTGTGTGAGAAATTATCCACCACACACACAGTAAGATGTATAAATGAAAACGGGTTTAATAACCAGCACAGTAAATCATGTTGGTTCATGTTAAGCTAAAGTAAGTTTACAGCACAATAAATGTTATAATAGAGAGAAATATAATGGGGAGATACTATGCACTTAGCCACTATGGTTGCATTCAGGTAGCGTACGTCCATCCACTCCCTAGCCCTTTAAGCAGCCTCACCAATCTACTAATACTAGGGGGTGTGGCCAGCATTCCCAGTCTCCAGGGTTTGTTGTTGCCCTAACTACAACCTGCCTCTGTGAGATTAGATAAATATTCTATAAAGTGATCTAACTTATCATATTGTAACCAAGAAATTCAGGATCCCCATAAATTTCCTAGTTAAATGAACCTGAATTTCAAATACATATTATACATAGTATGATACTATGTGGATTATTAGTCTTTGTCTATAAGTATTAAGTAATGCACACCACACATTAATACTGTTCAAAATAGTTTGTATTGTAAAAGATTGTTGTGCGAAAGAATAGTGTCATGACAATAGGTTCTTGTCATTCCCAGAATCAAAAATCATAATTCATAAAGTATATATACAAATGTCCCAAATAGGTACCATATATCGGCAGAAAAAAATGAATATGCCATTACCGTGTCTTATGCTGAAAAAAAGAGTCCAGTCTATAAGCATATATGGGGTGGGTAAGTACATGCAAAAATAAATATAATAATCTCTGCCCGATATAGTGCCTATTTGGTCTTAAATAAAAGATATGTGAAAATCAACTCTATCTCACAATAGTGAATTTTACACAAGGGTGGGATATGGGTCAATTGCACTCATGTACATAAAAAATAGTATCATGTGTTTCACATGTGACAAGGTTCAAATTCCACCCTGTGTATTACCAATATTGTGTGGAATACCAGAAGACTGAATACTGGTAATCTGGTGGCGAAATTTCATTAACCCATATATACTGTGTTTAAATATGCACACAATATAGGCAAAATAATGTACATTTACAGCAATCTAATAAATCTCTCCAAATGTGCACAACATAGAACATATGTCACAATGAATTTTCAAGTAATGTTATCCAAGAACTGGAGCAATTTCATTTGCAATTATGTTAAAACATATAATATAGTCTAACGAAGATCAGCTCAGTATAGCACCAAAGAAAGCTAAGCATAAGAGTGCGCATGCGCGTCGGAGTGTGATGGACGTGCGCTGATTCGCTCCATGCCCGGCGGTCACAATCGGTGCCAGAACTGCGGGACAAAGCGCACACCGACTTGGAAAGTGTGGGGGAGGCCTACTGGAGGATCCTGGGGTGCCAGTCGTAGTCTCTGCGGTGTTTTAGGTGGCTCCTGCGGGACCTGCGCAGCTTCTCATTCAGTGCTGCAGGCACTTTCAAGATGGCGGCGGAGCTCAAAACTGCGGAGCTAGAGGAGCTGAATGAAATTGAATGCAGCGAGGTCTCCTTCTAGCCAGTGAGAGGGATGAGGTGGCCATACCCAGCTCTGGTTTGCAACCTAAAGTAAGTCCTGACATCCTCTTTCAGTTTTAATCTCTCCTGCAAAAAGCCCTTCTAATACTAAGCTTATTACAGAGCACCTCTCAAAGGAGTTGGAAAAGGTGACTTTGAGCATAACTACCCTGGAAACTAGGCTGGGAGAGGTCACAGCTGCACAAGAAGTCATAGATGAAGAGGTGGGCCAGCTTAAGATGCACAATGCACTCCTGTCCTCTAAACTTGAGGAGATTGAAAATAGAGACCTCCCCAGAGCACATCGAGGATATTAGAGCAGCGGTCACTGCCATGTGCCTGGGAAGAGCTGGAGCCGGGGATACCAGTGGATAGATTGGAGTTCAATCGCATTCATAGGGCGCTGGGCCCACATAGACCCCCCAAGGAACCCCCAAGGGACATTATCGCAAAAATTTCTTCAAATTTTCACCAAAGAAGCTATACCGAATGCGGGGAGGAATGCAAACATGTTGCAGTTCCAGCGTCATAAATACCAGATTTTGTCAGACCTGTCTGCCACCACTATGGCAAAGAGAAAAGAAATGAGACCCCTGCTTGTTATTCTTCAGGAGAGGAAGATCAAATACAAATGGGGCTTTCCCTTTCGTATTTCATTCTCTTTCAAGGACTCCCCATATTCAGCTTCTACTGTAGAGGAGTTACGATCCCAGATGGGTTATGCGCAATAACTAGTTTTTGTTTCAGGTTGATCCACCCCTGTGTGTCCGCTGTCAAATACATGTTGCACTTCTAAAGAGCTAGAGGGATAGTTCCCTGCGGTTCATTTAGTAGTTGAGTGAGAGTTGGGTGCTCTACTGAGTGCCTGTTTTATTGGTACTACTGTTGATATTTACATTCACAATTTTGTGGCCCTAGGCCCTTTCAATATTTTTAGGGTTGTTATTTAAAGGGTACCGTCTTTACTCCTCGGGGGGTTTGGCGGGCCTACCCCTCTGAGGATCTCAGAGGGACCGTAGTCACCCCGGGAGGGTAGGAGCTGTCTGGCTGCCTGAGAGCATAGTGGTCTGTTTTGGACAGCTCATCCCTCTGGGTGTGGCTATTGTTTACTCCCTAGTGTTTTTACCTTTGTCTCCCTTCCCTCCCCATCCCCTTTCATATATAGTCCTTTCTTTTTCCTTTTTATTTATTTATTTGTCTTCATTATTTTTCTTGTGTGCTGGTGGTAATCTGGGAGGAAATAATGACTTCTGTTTTATCCTTAAACGTGCAGGGATTTAACTTTCCCAATAAAAGGAGCATGGCATTCCACAGGATTAGAGCACTGCGTCCTGATGTGAGACCCACTTCTCAAAATCCTTCAGACCCAAATTTCTGGATTCATCATACTGCCAGGTATTCATGAGTTGTGCAGATACTAAACAGAGGGGAGTTCTGATTGGATTTTGTAGGGGGACTCAATTTGTAAAGAGATAGCGGACCCTGATGGGAGATTTGTGATCCTGATAAGGACCCTTCAGGATACTGTAGTGACTCTAGTAAATTATTATGCCCCTAATGTTAACCAGGGTGAGTTCCTTGCTAAATTATTTAATGAAGTGGTGGCAATTGCGCAGGGTATGACGGTAATCTGCGGAGATTCTAACCTCACCCTAAAAATGTAGGAAATTACTGGATGTGCATTGCTTAGTGGATTCCTGGAGAGAAGCTCATCCAGGATGTCGTATTTTCGCTCATTTTTGGTCCCCACATAACACTTATGCTAGGATTGACCATATTTTCCACCTTCAAAGATATCTACCTCAGATGCGGCCTGTTAAAATCATCCCAATTTCATGGTCGGACCATGATGGCCTGATTCTTAAATTGGAATCCTTGTCATCTAAGCCAAAAGGATGTTCTTGGTCTCTTAATGTCTCACTTCTCTCAGACCCAGAGGTTGTCTCCTCGGTCTCAGAGATGTTGGTGTAATATTTTTTACAAAATGAGTCCTCTGAGATCACAGCGACAATATGCGACATAAGCCCACTATTAGAGGCAGACTCATCCAATTAGCTTCCAGAAAGAAGCGGGAGAGGGAAGAACACATCAACAAATTGGAGGACTATAAGGTAGCCGCAGAAGAGGCCAAAATGCAAATGTCCCCGGCTGCACAATCTAAGTTGCATAGGATTTCCCAGGATCTCAACCTGGCCCTTGCAGGAAAAGCTGAAAGGGCTCTAAACTGGGTCAAGCATAGGTTTTATTGTAAGGCAAACAGACCTGACACACTGCTAGCTAGGAGATTGAAGACGCCAGACTAGGACTGGAAGCGGATTTTAGTGTGACAGAGGTTCAGAAGGCCATAGGGAACCTGAAGCTGAATAAGAGGCTGGGGCCAGATGGCTTTATAGCTGCCTATTATAGGTCCTTTGTTGACATTTTAGCTCCTAAACTTACAGCCATGATTAATGACTAGTGATGAGCGAGTAGTATTCGACCGAGCCGGTATTCGATCGAATACTACGCTGGTCGTCATACTCGATTTCGATCGAGTACAGCGGCGATGGCGCACTCACAATTCGTTTCCCCTCCCACCTTCCCTGGCGCGTTTTTTACACCAATCACCATGCAGGGGGGGTGGGACAGGTCCTGGGAGGACGCTGGCATCGCGAAAACGGCGTCTACACGCATTGGCTGGAAAAACCATGTGACCTCGAATATACAAAACTCAGCACTTCCTCTTCGTCAGCATTAGCAGCTTGAACTTAGTGAGGGACAGACGCTCACAGCAGGGAAAGACAGGCTGTCGCTGGCAGGGCCCCAGAAGCTCGGAATATCGCTTTTACCACCATCTATACCAGCTACCAGAAGACAAGACAGTCCTTAAGAGCCCTTATTAGGGCTGCTACGCTGAACAGTATATAGCTCATTTTCTATTTAGTCAGGCAGGGCCCCAGAAGCTCAGAATATACCTTTTACCACCATATATACCAGCTACCAGAAGACAAGACAGTCCTTAATAGCCCTTATTAGGGCTGCTACACTGAACAGTATATAGCTCATTTTCTATTTAGTCAGGCAGGGCCCCAGAAGCTCAGAATATACCTTTTACCACCATATATACCAGCTACCAGAAGACAAGACAGTCCTTAAGAGCCCTTATTAGGGCTGCTACGCTGAACAGTATATAGCTCATTTTCTATTTAGTCAGGCAGGGCCCCAGAAGCTCAGAATATACCTTTTACCACCATATATACCAGCTACCAGAAGACAAGACAGTCCTTAAGAGCCCTTATTAGGGCTGCTACGCTGAACAGTATATAGCTCATTTTCTATTTAGTCAGGCAGGGCCCCAGAAGCTCAGAATATACCTTTTACCACCATATATACCAGCTACCAGAAGACAAGACAGTCCTTAATAGCCCTTATTAGGGCTGCTACGCTGAACAGTATATAGCTCATTTTCTATTTAGTCAGGCAGGGCCCCAGAAGCTCAGAATATACCTTTTACCACCATATATACCAGCTACCAGAAGACAAGACAGTCCTTAATCCCTTATTAGTGCTGCTATGTTGAACAGTATATAGCTCATTTTCTATTTAGTCAGGCAGGGCCCCAGAAGCTCAGAATATACCTTTTACCACCATATATACCAGCTACCAGAAGACAAGACAGTCCTTAATAGCCCTTATTAGGGCTGCTACGCTGAACAGTATATAGCTCATTTTCTATTTAGTCAGGCAGGGCCCCAGAAGCTCAGAATATACCTTTTACCACCATATATACCAGCTACCAGAAGACAAGACAGTCCTTAATAGCCCTTATTAGGGCTGCTACGCTGAACAGTATATAGCTCATTTTCTATTTAGTCAGGCAGGGCCCCAGAAGCTCAGAATATACCTTTTACCACCATATATACCAGCTACCAAAAGACAAGACAGTCCTTAATCCCTTATTAGTGCTGCTATGTTGAACAGTATATAGCTCATTTTCTATTTAGTCAGGCAGGGCCCCAGAAGCTCAGAATATACCTTTTACCACCATATATACCAGCTACCAGAAGACAAGACAGTCCTTAATAGCCCTTATTAGGGCTGCTACGCTGAACAGTATATAGCTCATTTTCTATTTAGTCAGGCAGGGCCCCAGAAGCTCAGAATATACCTTTTACCACCATATATACCAGCTACCAGAAGACAAGACAGTCCTTAAGAGCCCTTATTAGGGCTGCTACGCTGAACAGTATATAGCTCATTTTCTATTTAGTCAGGCAGGGCCCCAGAAGCTCAAAATATACCTTTTACCACCATATATACCAGCTACCAGAAGACAAGACAGTCCTTAATCCCTTATTAGGGCTGCTATGTTGAACAGTATATAGCTCATTTTCTATTTAGTCAGGCAGGGCCCCAGAAGCTCAGAATATACCTTTTACCACCATATATACCAGCTACCAGAAGACAAGACAGTCCTTGAGCCCTTATTAGTGCTGCTATGTTGAACAGTATATAGCTCATTTTCTATTTAGTCAGGCAGGGCCCCAGAAGCTCAGAATATACCTTTTACCACCATATATACCAGCTACCAGAAGACAAGACAGTCCTTAATAGCCCTTATTAGGGCTGCTACGCTGAACAGTATATAGCTCATTTTCTATTTAGTCAGGCAGGGCCCCAGAAGCTCAGAATATACCTTTTACCACCATATATACCAGCTACCAGAAGACAAGACAGTCCTTAATCCCTTATTAGGGCTGCTATGTTGAACAGTATATAGCTCATTTTCTATTTAGTCAGGCAGGGCCCCAGAAGCTCAGAATATACCTTTTACCACCATATATACCAGCTACCAGAAGACAAGACAGTCCTTAATAGCCCTTATTAGGGCTGCTACGCTGAACAGTATATAGCTCATTTTCTATTTAGTCAGGCAGGGCCCCAGAAGCTCAGAATATACCTTTTACCACCATATATACCAGCTACCAGAAGACAAGACAGTCCTTAATAGCCCTTATTAGGGCTGCTACGCTGAACAGTATATAGCTCATTTTCTATTTAGTCAGGCAGGGCCCCAGAAGCTCAGAATATACCTTTTACCACCATATATACCAGCTACCAGAAGACAAGACAGTCCTTAATCCCTTATTAGTGCTGCTATGTTGAACAGTATATAGCTCATTTTCTATTTAGTCAGGCAGGGCCCCAGAAGCTCAGAATATACCTTTTACCACCATATATACCAGCTACCAGAAGACAAGACAGTCCTTGAGCCCCTATTAGTGCTGCTATGTTGAACAGTATATAGCTCATTTTCTATTTAGTCAGGCAGGGCCCCAGAAGCTCAGAATATACCTTTTACCACCATATATACCAGCTACCAGAAGACAAGACAGTCCTTGAGCCCTTATTAGTGCTGCTATGTTGAACAGTATATAGCTCATTTTCTATTTAGTCAGGCAGGGCCCCAGAAGCTCAGAATATACCTTTTACCACCATATATACCAGCTACCAGAAGACAAGACAGTCCTTAATAGCCCTTATTAGGGCTGCTACGCTGAACAGTATATAGCTCATTTTCTATTTAGTCAGGCAGGGCCCCAGAAGCTCAGAATATACCTTTTACCACCATATATACCAGCTACCAGAAGACAAGACAGTCCTTAATCCCTTATTAGTGCTGCTATGTTGAACAGTATATAGCTCATTTTCTATTTAGTCAGGCAGGGCCCCAGAAGCTCAGAATATACCTTTTACCACCATATATACCAGCTACCAGAAGACAAGACAGTCCTTAATAGCCCTTATTAGGGCTGCTACGCTGAACAGTATATAGCTCATTTTCTATTTAGTCAGGCAGGGCCCCAGAAGCTCAGAATATACCTTTTACCACCATATATACCAGCTACCAGAAGACAAGACAGTCCTTAATAGCCCTTATTAGGGCTGCTACGCTGAACAGTATATAGCTCATTTTCTATTTAGTCAGGCAGGGCCCCAGAAGCTCAGAATATACCTTTTACCACCATATATACCAGCTACCAGAAGACAAGACAGTCCTTAAGAGCCCTTATTAGGGCTGCTACGCTGAACAGTATATAGCTCATTTTCTATTTAGTCAGGCAGGGCCCCAGAAGCTCAGAATATACCTTTTACCACCATATATACCAGCTACCAGAAGACAAGACAGTCCTTAATCCCTTATTAGGGCTGCTATGTTGAACAGTATATAGCTCATTTTCTATTTAGTCAGGCAGGGCCCCAGAAGCTCAGAATATACCTTTTACCACCATATATACCAGCTACCAGAAGACAAGACAGTCCTTAATCCCTTATTAGTGCTGCTATGTTGAACAGTATATAGCTCATTTTCTATTTAGTCAGGCAGGGCCCCAGAAGCTCAGAATATACCTTTTACCACCATATATACCAGCTACCAGAAGACAAGACAGTCCTTGAGCCCTTATTAGTGCTGCTATGTTGAACAGTATATAGCTCATTTTCTATTTAGTCAGGCAGGGCCCCAGAAGCTCAGAATATACCTTTTACCACCATATATACCAGCTACCAGAAGACAAGACAGTCCTTAATCCCTTATTAGTGCTGCTATGTTGAACAGTATATAGCTCATTTTCTATTTAGTCAGGCAGGGCCCCAGAAGCTCAGAATATACCTTTTACCACCATATATACCAGCTACCAGAAGACAAGACAGTCCTTAATAGCCCTTATTAGGGCTGCTACGCTGAACAGTATATAGCTCATTTTCTATTTAGTCAGGCAGGGCCCCAGAAGCTCAGAATATACCTTTTACCACCATATATACCAGCTACCAGAAGACAAGACAGTCCTTAATAGCCCTTATTAGGGCTGCTACGCTGAACAGTATATAGCTCATTTTCTATTTAGTCAGGCAGGGCCCCAGAAGCTCAGAATATACCTTTTACCACCATATATACCAGCTACCAGAAGACAAGACAGTCCTTAATCCCTTATTAGTGCTGCTATGTTGAACAGTATATAGCTCATTTTCTATTTAGTCAGGCAGGGCCCCAGAAGCTCAGAATATACCTTTTACCACCATATATACCAGCTACCAGAAGACAAGACAGTCCTTGAGCCCTTATTAGTGCTGCTATGTTGAAAAGTATATAGCTCATTTTCTATTTAGTCAGGCAGGGCCCCAGAAGCTCAGAATATACCTTTTACCACCATATATACCAGCTACCAGAAGACAAGACAGTCCTTGAGCCCTTATTAGTGCTGCTATGTTGAACAGTATATAGCTCATTTTCTATTTAGTCAGGCAGGGCCCCAGAAGCTCAGAATATACCTTTTACCACCATATATACCAGCTACCAGAAGACAAGACAGTCCTTAATAGCCCTTATTAGGGCTGCTACGCTGAACAGTATATAGCTCATTTTCTATTTAGTCAGGCAGGGCCCCAGAAGCTCAGAATATACCTTTTACCACCATATATACCAGCTACCAGAAGACAAGACAGTCCTTAATCCCTTATTAGTGCTGCTATGTTGAACAGTATATAGCTCATTTTCTATTTAGTCAGGCAGGGCCCCAGAAGCTCAGAATATACCTTTTACCACCATATATACCAACTACCAGAAGACAAGACAGTCCTTAATAGCCCTTATTAGGGCTGCTACGCTGAACAGTATATAGCTCATTTTCTATTTAGTCAGGCAGGGCCCCAGAAGCTCAGAATATACCTTTTACCACCATATATACCAGCTACCAGAAGACAAGACAGTCCTTAATAGCCCTTATTAGGGCTGCTACGCTGAACAGTATATAGCTCATTTTCTATTTAGTCAGGCAGGGCCCCAGAAGCTCAGAATATACCCTTTACCACCATATATACCAGCTACCAGAAGACAAGACAGTCCTTGAGCCCTTATTAGTGCTGCTATGTTGAACAGTATATAGCTCATTTTCTATTTAGTCAGGCAGGGCCCCAGAAGCTCAGAATATACCTTTTACCACCATATATACCAGCTACCAGAAGACAAGACAGTCCTTAATCCCTTATTAGGGCTGCTATGTTGAACAGTATATAGCTCATTTTCTATTTAGTCAGGCAGGGCCCCAGAAGCTCAGAATATACCTTTTACCACCATATATACCAGCTACCAGAAGACAAGACAGTCCTCAATCCCTTATTAGTGCTGCTATGTTGAACAGTATATAGCTCATTTTCTATTTAGTCAGGCAGGGCCCCAGAAGCTCAGAATATACCTTTTACCACCATATATACCAGCTACCAGAAGACAAGACAGTCCTTGAGCCCTTATTAGTGCTGCTATGTTGAACAGTATATAGCTCATTTTCTATTTAGTCAGGCAGGGCCCCAGAAGCTCAGAATATACCTTTTACCACCATATATACCAGCTACCAGAAGACAAGACAGTCCTTAATCCCTTATTAGTGCTGCTATGTTGAACAGTATATAGCTCATTTTCTATTTAGTCAGGCAGGGCCCCAGAAGCTCAGAATATACCTTTTACCACCATATATACCAGCTACCAGAAGACAAGACAGTCCTTAATCCCTTATTAGTGCTGCTATGTTGAACAGTATATAGCTCATTTTCTATTTAGTCAGGCAGGGCCCCAGAAGCTCAGAATATACCTTTTACCACCATATATACCAGCTACCAGAAGACAAGACAGTCCTTAATAGCCCTTATTAGGGCTGCTACGCTGAACAGTATATAGCTCATTTTCTATTTAGTCAGGCAGGGCCCCAGAAGCTCAGAATATACCTTTTACCACCATATATACCAGCTACCAGAAGACAAGACAGTCCTTAATCCCTTATTAGTGCTGCTATGTTGAACAGTATATAGCTCATTTTCTATTTAGTCAGGCAGGGCCCCAGAAGCTCAGAATATACCTTTTACCACCATATATACCAGCTACCAGAAGACAAGACAGTCCTTAATAGCCCTTATTAGGGCTGCTACGCTGAACAGTATATAGCTCATTTTCTATTTAGTCAGGCAGGGCCCCAGAAGCTCAGAATATACCTTTTACCACCATATATACCAGCTACCAGAAGACAAGACAGTCCTTAATAGCCCTTATTAGGGCTGCTACGCTGAACAGTATATAGCTCATTTTCTATTTAGTCAGGCAGGGCCCCAGAAGCTCAGAATATACCTTTTACCACCATATATACCAGCTACCAGAAGACAAGACAGTCCTTAATCCCTTATTAGTGCTGCTATGTTGAACAGTATATAGCTCATTTTCTATTTAGTCAGGCAGGGCCCCAGAAGCTCAGAATATACCTTTTACCACCATATATACCAGCTACCAGAAGACAAGACAGTCCTTAATAGCCCTTATTAGGGCTGCTACGCTGAACAGTATATAGCTCATTTTCTATTTAGTCAGGCAGGGCCCCAGAAGCTCAGAATATACCTTTTACCACCATATATACCAGCTACCAGAAGACAAGACAGTCCTTAATCCCTTATTAGTGCTGCTATGTTGAACAGTATATAGCTCATTTTCTATTTAGTCAGGCAGGGCCCCAGAAGCTCAGAATATACCTTTTACCACCATATATACCAGCTACCAGAAGACAAGACAGTCCTTGAGCCCTTATTAGTGCTGCTATGTTGAACAGTATATAGCTCATTTTCTATTTAGTCAGGCAGGGCCCCAGAAGCTCAGAATATACCTTTTACCACCATATATACCAGCTACCAGAAGACAAGACAGTCCTTAATCCCTTATTAGGGCTGCTATGTTGAACAGTATATAGCTCATTTTCTATTTAGTCAGGCAGGGCCCCAGAAGCTCAGAATATACCTTTTACCACCATATATACCAGCTACCAGAAGACAAGACAGTCCTTAATCCCTTATTAGTGCTGCTATGTTGAACAGTATATAGCTCATTTTCTATTTAGTCAGGCAGGGCCCCAGAAGCTCAGAATATACCTTTTACCACCATATATACCAGCTACCAGAAGACAAGACAGTCCTTAATCCCTTATTAGTGCTGCTATGTTGAACAGTATATAGCTCATTTTCTATTTAGTCAGGCAGGGCCCCAGAAGCTCAGAATATACCTTTTACCACCATATATACCAGCTACCAGAAGACAAGACAGTCCTTAATAGCCCTTATTAGGGCTGCTACGCTGAACAGTATATAGCTCATTTTCTATTTAGTCAGGCAGGGCCCCAGAAGCTCAGAATATACCTTTTACCACCATATATACCAGCTACCAGAAGACAAGACAGTCCTTAATCCCTTATTAGTGCTGCTATGTTGAACAGTATATAGCTCATTTTCTATTTAGTCAGGCAGGGCCCCAGAAGCTCAGAATATACCTTTTACCACCATATATACCAGCTACCAGAAGACAAGACAGTCCTTGAGCCCTTATTAGTGCTGCTATGTTGAACAGTATATAGCTCATTTTCTATTTAGTCAGGCAGGGCCCCAGAAGCTCAGAATATACCTTTTACCACCATATATACCAGCTACCAGAAGACAAGACAGTCCTTAATCCCTTATTAGGGCTGCTATGTTGAACAGTATATAGCTCATTTTCTATTTAGTCAGGCAGGGCCCCAGAAGCTCAGAATATACCTTTTACCACCATATATACCAGCTACCAGAAGACAAGACAGTCCTTAATCCCTTATTAGTGCTGCTATGTTGAACAGTATATAGCTCATTTTCTATTTAGTCAGGCAGGGCCCCAGAAGCTCAGAATATACCTTTTACCACCATATATACCAGCTACCAGAAGACAAGACAGTCCTTAATCCCTTATTAGGGCTGCTATGTTGAACAGTATATATCTCATATCCTATGTAGTCAGGCAGGGCCCCAGAAGCTCAGAATATCGCATTTACCACCATATATACCAGCTACCAGAAGACAAGAGAGTCATTGAGAGCCCTTATTAGGGCTGCTATGTTTTAAAAATTGTGTGGAGGCCCAAGAGCTGAGACCTTTTAAAAATTGTGTGGAGGCCCAAGAGCTGAGACCTTTTAAATATTGTGTGGAGGCCCAAGAACTGAGACCTTTTAAAAATTGTGTGGAGGCCCAAGAGCTGAGACCTTTTAAAAATTGTGTGGAGGCCCACGAGCTGAGACCTCTTAAAAATTGTGTGGAGGCCCAAGAGCTGAGACCTTTTAAAAATTATGTGGAGGCCCAAGAGCTGAGACCTCTCAAACATTGTGTGGAGGCCCAAGAGCTGAGACCTTTTAAAAATTGTGTGGAGGCCCAAGAGCTGAGACCTTTTAAAAATTGTGTGGAGGCCCAAGAGCTGAGACCTTTTAAAAATTGTGTGGAGGCCCAAGAGCTGAGACCTTTTAAAAATTGTGTGGAGGCCCACGAGCTGAGACCTCTTAAAAATTGTGTGGAGGCCCAAGAGCTGAGACCTTTTAAAAATTATGTGGAGGCCCAAGAGCTGAGACCTCTCAAACATTGTGTGGAGGCCCAAGAGCTGAGACCTTTTAAAAATTGTGTGGAGGCCCAAGAGCTGAGACCTTTTAAAAATTGTGTGGAAGCCCAAGAGCTGAGACCTTTTAAAAATTGTGTGGAGGCCCAAGAGCTGAGACCTTTTAAAAATTGTGTGGAGGCCCACGAGCTGAGACCTCTTAAAAATTGTGTGGAGGCCCAAGAGCTGAGACCTCTTAAAAATTGTGTGGAGGCCCAAGAGCTGAGACCTTTTAAAAATTGTGTGGAGGCCCAAGAGTTGAGACCTCTTAAAAATTGATTGTATTAAGCCTAAGAGGTGAGCCATATTTTTTTTCATTAATACAGCAATTCTACGGCGGTTAAGGAGGAGGAGGAGGAGGAGGAGGAGGAGGAGGAGGAGGAAATGGCACTTCATACAGATGGCACTTCACTCTTGGCTGCTTTCCACTGTTGTACAAGCAAAGTCCGGGTCAATCCACTTGCTGTTCATTTTGATTAGCGTCAGCCTGTCGGCACTGTCGGTTCACAGGCGGCTGCGCTTATCGGTTATAATGCCCCCGGCTGCGCTGAACACACCCTTTCTGATAGCACGCTGGCGGCAGGGCAGGCAAGCACCTCCAAGGCGTACAGGAACAGTTCCAGCCACGTGTCCAACTTGGAGACCCAGTAAGTGTAGGTCGCCGAGGGATCGGGGAGGACAGGGGTGTGGTCTGCCAGGTAGTCCCGCAACATCCGCCGATACTTGTCCCTCCTGCTGATAGCGGGCCCCGCAGTGATGGAAGTTGCACGAGGGGGTGACATGAACGTGTCCCACACCTTGGAGAGTGTTCCCCTGGTGGCTGTGGGCCTGATCGATGTTGTCAGACTCTGGGAGACACTCTCCTCTCTGCCGCCAGCGATGCTGGGTGGGAAAATCTGCATCATGTTCTGCAAGAGTTCCCTCTGGTATTCCAGTAATCGATTCGTCCTCTCCTCTACCGGAATAAAAGAGGAGAAGTTATCTTTATACCGGGGGTCCAGGAGTGCGAAGACCCAGTATAGTTTGTTCTCCAATATCCGGACAACACGTATGTCCCGGGAAAAGCAGCCCAGCATGAAGTCAGCCATGTGTGCCAGACTCTGAGTAGGCATGACGTCACTGCCCCCACCAGAAGGATCATTTTCCATTTCCTCCTCTTCCTCCTCCTCTCCGCCCCATCCGCGCTGAACCAATGGGACGCACACAGCCTGACTGCTACCCTCGCCGCCAGCATCCTCTTCCACAGCCACCTCCACGTTGTCCTCCTCCTCCTCATCCTCCTCCTGCAACTGCCACCGAGCAGCAGACAAAAGTGTGGTCTGACTGTCTACCTGCGTTGCGTCTCCTCCTACCCCCATCTCCTCTGTGTGCAATGCATTCTCCCTTATTGCGATGAGCGATTCTTTAAGGACGCCTAGGAGCGGGATGGTTACGCTCACTATAGCGTCCTCGCTGCTGACCTTCTTAGTGGACTCCTCAAAGATACGCAATACATCGCATATGTCTGCCATCCATGGCCACTCGTGGTTGGCAAACTGAGGGAGCTGAGTTGGAGGCACGCGTGGATGCATCATCTGGTACTCCATCAATGCTTTCTGCTGCTCACACACCCTGGCCAACATGCAATAGGTGGAATTCCAGCGAGTGGGCAGGTCGCACAACAGCCGATGTTGAGGCAAATGGAGGCGTTGCTGGATTTTTTTTTAAGCTAGCAGCAGCTACAGTTGACTTCCGAAAGTGAGCGCACAAGCGCCGCACTTTGACCAGTAGCTCTGCCAGGTTGGGGTAAGTCTTTAGAAACGTTTGTACTACCAAATTAAAAACGTGGGCCAGGCATGGTACGTGATTGAGTTCTGCAAGCTCCAGAGCCGCCACCAGGTTACGGCCGTTATCGCACACGACCATGCCTGGTCCTAGCTGCAGCGGCGACAGCCACATCTCTGTCTGCTGCAATATGGCGTGCCTCACCTCTGCGGCGCTGTGCTTCCTGTCGCCCAAGCTGATGAGCTTAAGCACCGCCTGCTGACGTCTCCCCGTGCCAGTGCTGCAACGCTTCCAGCTAGGGGCTGAGGGCGATGTTAAGGCAGAGGAGGAGGAGGAGGAGGAGGAGGAGGATGAGGAGGAGGATGAGGAGGAGGAGGAGGAGGATGAGGAGGAGGATGAGGAGGATGAGGAGGAGGAGGAGGATGAGGAGGATGAGGAGGATGAGGATGAGGATGAGGAGGAGGAGGAGGAGGAGGAGGAGGATGAAGAGGAGGAGGAGGAGGAGGAGGAGGAGGAGGAGGAGGAAGAGGAGGGGGGTCTATCAGAACCTGTGCTGGCAATCTTGGGCGGGGGTGGTATGTAGGCCGTCCCTGTTTGCGACCCCGTCCCCGCTTCCACAACATTCACCCAGTGTGCCGTCAAAGAGATGTAGCGTCCTTGGCCGCAAGCGCTTGTCCACGAGTCGGTGGTCAAGTGGACCTTTGCGCTGACTGCGTACCTCAGGGTCCGCCTGATGTTACGCGACACGTGCTGGTGCAGGGCGGGGACGCCACACCGGGAAAAATAGTGGCGGCTAGGGACGGAATAGCGAGGTGCGGCAGCCGCCATCAGGTCGCGGAAGGCCTGCGTCTCCACAAGCCTAAACGGCAACATCTCCAGGGCCAGCAGTTTGGAGATGAGGCAGGTTAAGGCTTGGGCTTGGGGGTGACTGGAGGCGTACTTCCGCCTGCGGTTGAACGCCTGCGAGATGGACAGTTGATGGGACGAGGAGATGGAAGGTGCAGACGAAGAGGCGGGGGAAGGTGGGGCTGAAGGAGAAGGCCCCAAAGTAGCCGAGGCAGAGGCAGATGTGGAGGTGTCCTGGCTGGAGGTCTGGACCGCAGTGGCAGCACACAACAAAGGGGAAGAGGCAGTGGCAGCAAGACGGGGCGCAGGTTGTATTGCGTTTGCTCTCTCCCACTCAGCCCAGTGCTTGAATTCCAAGTGACGGCGCATGCCTGAGGTGGTCAGATTGCTCTTCTCAGAGCCCCTACTCAGTTTTGAGTGGCAGATTGCGCAAACCGCGCTCAGTTTGTCATCCGCGCAAACGTTAAAAAATCTCCACACCACAGAAGTACGAGGCCTCGATGGGGGAGCTTCGCGCGACTGCCTGCTGCCGGGAAGAGCTTCGGCCCTGCTGGCTGTGGCCTGCCTTCTCTGTCTGGACTGTCCTCTGCCTCTGGACTGTCCTCTGCCTCTTGCTGCCTTATTCGGTGATGCGCAGACCGCATCTCCACTGCTTTCCCCGCTGGACATCACCCCTGTCCAAGTGGGGTCGGTCATTTCGTCGTCCACCACCTCCTCTTCCACTTCCTCTCTCTGCTCCTCCTCCTGCCCACTGGACATTCCAACAGCCTCCCTTGATGGCAACTGCGTCTCATCATCATCACTCATGATAGCAGATGCTGGTTCCGGGTCCACATCACTAGCAGATGGCGGATACTCAAGTGTTTGGGCATCACTACAAACAAATTCCTCTGTTAGCTCCTGGGATTCTTGCAGCACATCTGGAAAAGGACCCGAAAAGAGGTCCTGGGAGGGGTCAAGGTTGGGCTGACTCTGTTGGCCAGGTTGGGAGGAAGGAGGGTCAGAGTGAGACTGTGTGGATGACTGGGTGGTGGACAAGTGACTGGAAGCGTTATCGGCCATCCATTGCACCACCTGTTCACGCTGCTCAGGCCTTAACAGAGGTGTACCCCGCCCCCCGCATAACTGTCCCATAAAGGCAGGGAAGCTGGATGAGCGTAATGCTGGCTGCCCCTCACCAGCACGCATTGTATCCCCACTGGCTTCAACGCGGTTTGTGCCCCCACCAGCATTTCCGCGCCCCCGTCCTCGTCCCTTTGCGCTAGCCCTCCGCATTTCAGACGTTTTACTTTTTTGGCCACGCGTTATGCCAAATATAAAAATATTTTTAAGAAGAACACCTGGCTATACAGCCGTATACTGCCAGAAGGTGAAATGGTGCCTATACGCACCGTGTATAAAACAGTGTTTTGTTGGCACAGAGGACACAAAACAGTAGTGCCAAATATAAATATATTTTTAAGAACACCTGGCTATACAGCCGTATACTGCCAGAAGGTGAAATGGTGCCTATATACGCACCGGGTATATAACAAGGTTTTGTTGGTAAAGAGGACACAAAACAGTAGTGCCAAATATAAAAAATATTTTTAAGAAAAACACCTGGCTATACAGCCGTATACTGCCAGAAGGTGAAATGGTGCCTATACGCACCGTGTATAAAACAGTGTTTTGTTGGCACAGAGGACACAAAACAGTAGTGCAAAATATAGTTTTGTATATAGGTGCTAATACACCACTGAAGTCTTTCTGTCCCTATTCCAGCATCAGCAGCTACCCCTCACTAAAGCAGCCGTTTTGAGCAGAGTGTATATAGTTTTGTATATAGGTGGTAATACACCACTGAAGTCTTTCTGTCCCTATTCCAGCAGCAGCAGCTACCCCTCACTAAAGCAGCCGTAGCTGCAGCACTAATAAGTGCTCAGCTCTTGGGCCTCCACACAATGTTTGAGAGGTCTCAGCTCTTGGGCCTCCACACAATGTTTGAGAGGTCTCAGCTCTTGGGCCTCCACACAATTTTTAAAAGGTCTCAGCTCTTGGGCCTCCACACAATGTTTGAGAGGTCTCAGCTCTTGGGCCTCCACACAATTTTTAAAAGGTCTCAGCTCTTGGGCCTCCACACAATTTTTAAAAGGTCTCAGCTCTTGGGCCTCCACACAATGTTTGAGAGGTCTCAGCTCTTGGGCCTCCACACAATGTTTGAGAGGTCTCAGCTCTTGGGCCTCCACACAATTTTTAAAAGGTCTCAGCTCTTGGGCCTCCACACAATGTTTGAGAGGTCTCAGCTCTAGGGCCGCCACACAATTTTTAAAAGGTCTCAGCTCTTGGGCCTCCACACAATTTTTAAAAGGTCTCAGCTCTTGGGCCTCCACACAATTTTTAAAAGGTCTCAGCTCTTGGGCCTCCACACAATTTTTAAGAGGTCTCAGCTCTTGGGCCTCCACACAATGTTTGAGAGGTCTCAGCTCTTGGGCCTCCACACAATTTTTAAAAGGTCTCAGCTCTTGGGCCTCCACACAATGTTTGAGAGGTCTCAGCTCTAGGGCCTCCACACAATTTTTAAAAGGTCTCAGCTCTTGGGCCTCCACACAATGTTTGAGAGGTCTCAGCTCTTGGGCCTCCACACAATTTTTAAAAGGTCTCAGCTCTTGGGCCTCCACACAATGTTTGAGAGGTCTCAGCTCTTGGGCCTCCACACAATGTTTGAGAGGTCTCAGCTCTTGGGCCTCCACACAATTTTTAAAAGGTCTCAGCTCTTGGGCCTCCACACAATGTTTGAGAGGTCTCAGCTCTAGGGCCTCCACACAATTTTTAAAAGGTCTCAGCTCTTGGGCCTCCACACAATGTTTGAGAGGTCTCAGCTCTTGGGCCTCCACACAATGTTTGAGAGGTCTCAGCTCTTGGGCCTCCACACAATTTTTAAAAGGTCTCAGCTCTTGGGCCTCCACACAATGTTTGAGAGGTCTCAGCTCTAGGGCCTCCACACAATTTTTAAAAGGTCTCAGCTCTTGGGCCTCCACACAATTTTTAAAAGGTCTCAGCTCTTGGGCCTCCACACAATTTTTAAAAGGTCTCAGCTCTTGGGCCTCCACACAATGTTTGAGAGGTCTCAGCTCTTGGGCCTCCACACAATGTTTGAGAGGTCTCAGCTCTTGGGCCTCCACACAATTTTTAAAAGGTCTCAGCTCTTGGGCCTCCACACAATGTTTGAGAGGTCTCAGCTCTAGGGCCTCCACACAATTTTTAAAAGGTCTCAGCTCTTGGGCCTCCACACAATTTTTAAAGGTCTCAGCTCTTGGGCCACCACACAATGTTTGAGAGGTCTCAGCTCTAGGGCCTCCACACAATTTTTAAAAGGTCTCAGCTCTTGGGCCTCCACACAATGTTCGAGAGGTCTCAGCTCTTGGGCCTCCACACAATTTTTAAAAGGTCTCAGCTCTTGGGCCTCCACACAATGTTTGAGAGGTCTCAGCTCTAGGGCCTCCACACAATTTTTAAAAGGTCTCAGCTCTTGGGCCTCCACACAATTTTTAAAAGGTCTCAGCTCTTGGGCCTCCACACAATGTTTGAGAGGTCTCAGCTCTTGGGCCTCCACACAATTTTTAAAAGGTCTCAGCTCTTGGGCCTCCACACAATGTTTGAGAGGTCTCAGCTCTTGGGCCTCCACACAATTTTTAAAAGGTCTCAGCTCTTGGGCCTCCACACAATGTTTGAGAGGTCTCAGCTCTTGGGCCTCCACACAGTTTTTAAGAGGTCTCAGATCTTGGGCCTCCACACAATTTTTAAGAGGTCTCAGCTCTAAGCTTCCCTTACTGCTGGGGTGACACACTGTAACAAACCTCCTCCTGTAAGCTTCCCTGACTGCTGGGGTGACACACTGTAACAAACCTCCTCCTGTAAGCTTCCCTTACTGCTGGGGTGACACACTGTAACAAACCTCCTCCTGTAAGCTTCCCTTACTGCTGGGGTGACACACTGTAACAAACCTCCTCCTTTAAGCTTCCCTTACTGCTGGGGTGACACAATGACACAAGAGGACATGTCTGACCACATCTCACACACACACACACAATGACAATTAGGGGTAGGGTCTATTTATTTTCCCCCTTGCCTATGCCATCTGTGGTTGTCATTAGGCAACGTGATTTTAAGGGGTGCAGAATTTTGTTCTTCTTTTTTGTACAGTTTGGCTTGGGGTCCATGGCAATGTAGAGGAAAGAAGGTTTCCTTGTCTTGTCTCACTTTACGTAGAAGTAATATTGTGTTTGGAGTGTATTGTTGAGAGGCTGTGATAGTGGCGTAATAGTGCGACTTGGGCGCGTTATATGCACCCAGACATGCTTCCCCTGCTGTCCCAGTTGCATTCCAGCAGTGTTGGCATCATTTTCTGATGTTTCAGGGTGGACTTGGTGACCTTCAAGTGGTCGAATTGAGATTTCCAAGTGTCGAGCATTTTTTTCCCATAGACTATAATGGGATTTGATATTCGGTCGAGTAGTCGAGTAACGCGGTCTATTCGAATCGAAATTCGAAATTTCGAATATTTCACTACTCGCTCATCTCTATTAATGACATTAGGGGGGGCAACTTCTTTTCCCAGGAGTCTCTTACAGCTTCAATAAGCATGGTCCCTCAACCAGATGTCAAATTATCTCCCAGAAATGGTCTCTGTTGACCAAGTAGGTTTTATTCCAGTGCGACAGGCGGGGGACAATGTTAGGTGGATAATCCAGCTAACACATATAGCCAAAACAAGGGGAACCCAATCTATACTTCTTTCTTTAGATATTAGAAAGGCATTCGATATGGTATCGTGGGAGTACCTTTTTGGCTTATTGGAAAAGTGGGGATTTGGCCCTAAGTTCTTAGGAGTTCTGAGGGCTATATATGCAAACCCAATTGCCTATATTAAATATAATGGCTTTAGATCAAGCCCTTTCCCCTTAGCCAGAGGAACGAGACAGGGCTGCCCGTTGTCCCCCCTCCTCTTCGCCCTGGTTATGGGCCGCTGGCCCAGATGATTAGAGACTCTATGGACATATCGGGGGTAGAAGTGGGGGGCACCCAGCATAAACTTTGTCTGTTTGCAGACGTTGTCTTAATGCTGGTTACTAATCCCCTCATCTCTCTTCCCAATATAATGAAGGTATTGAGTGCGTTTGCTGCTGTGTCTGGTCTCCGGGTCAATACTGGTAAATCTAAGGTGTAGAATATTAATGCAACTGAGAGTGTCCAGTCTCAGCTGCAGGCGTCATTCGAAATGGAGGGAATATAAGTTGTCATGGCTTGGGAAAGTGGTGGCAATCAAAATGACCCTCTTGCCTAAATTTTTGTATCTGCTAGAATCCTACCGGTAAAAATTCCCCCCAGCTTTCTAAAGGCCCTGCAGAACAAGATTTTTGATTTTATTTGGTCAGGGAAGAGACCTAGAGTGTCAAGACTGGTCCTATTTAGAACAAAAGAGTCAGGGGGGCTGGGGGTTCCTTGTCTTAGAAAATATTACCAGGCGGCTCAATTAGCGCAGCTACTTTCATACCATATGACAATAGATGTCCCTATGTGGGTCCAGATAGAATCTACGATTTGCCATCCTGTGGTGATAGAGAATATTCTTTGGCTTACCCCGAAATTTAGGAGATTGGACCACAACCCGACCCTGGCCGCTCATTGAGGGTTTGGGATGACCTTAAATTTTCTGGGGGTCTTGCGTCTTTTCATCTGCCCCTAATATCACTCTGGGATAATCCGATGTTTGTACCAGCCCTCGCTGACCCTGGGAGGTTTATTAGATGGCGGGCGGGAGGTGCCTCAAGACTAATAGGGTGTGTACAGGGTTCCTTTGTCTCCTCATTCCCGCAACTCAAAGATAAATATAGACTAGAATCAAATGATTTTTTTAGTTATATGCAAATAGCTCATTTTGTACGAACGCTAGTTAGTGGGAGGGAGAAGTTGGATGCTTTGACCCTATTTGAAACAAGATGTTTGAGGGACCCTGGGGGAAGGGGGGTGATAACGGAGATCTACAATCGGTTGGGCATGTACCTAAACCAGGGCAGTTTGCCCTATAGGGAGAGATGGGAACACGAGCTCCAGGAGGTCAGAATTGAACGTGACTGGCGAAGGATGTGGATTGACTCTTTTGGGTCTGCGGATTCAGTGATGTCTATAGAGGCTAACAGTAAAATAATTTTAAGATGGTACTTGGTGCCAGAGCGATTGTCACATATTGGGGGAAGTGACCAGAAACCTTGTTTCAGGGGCTGCAGGGCAATTGGTTCCTATCGGCATACGTAGTGGGACTGTCCCATGGTGAAAAACTATTGGACTAGGGTGTTTGATGTGCTGAGTTCAGTGATAGACAGAGCACTGGAGCCTGATCCCTGGGTGGTGCTGCTTAATAGTCAGGTTAGCCAATGTACCACTGCTCAAAAGAATCTGTCTGCAGCCAAACTAGTGATAGAAAAAGCATGGAAGTCTCCAGATTTGAGTTTTGCTGCGTTTCAGAATAGGGTCAATTCCATAATGGCAATGGAAAAAATATTTGTCCTCCATGGAGGAAACTTGGAGGATTTTCAAGAAGTGTGGTCTCCTTGGGTCCAGAAATCTCTGCCGCCAGGCTTTGATACTACCCTTCTGGTTATCGAGGCATAAGATTTAGAGAATAGTGTCTAATCCAGGGGAGTTGCGTGATGTAATTCCATTGGATAATTCATATTTTCTCCTTCCCTTCCCTCTCCCTGCCCCTTGGCCCTTGTCTGTCCGTCTTGTCCCCCCTTTTTCCCGTTTTGGTTGATTTAGAGTAATAACTTTTTCTGTATGTGGAGAGTTTTATATATGTTAGAGATTATGCTTAGAGTTTGGAAGTCCCGACTAGGACCTCTAGGCTTCGACAGGGATGTCCAGTTTGTTTAGGATTCTGTTTGTGAGATCAATATAGCTGTACTGATTGCCCTTTTATTATTTTTTTTATATGTGGCTGTAGATATTGATTGTTATAACTTTTGAATGCTGCCTTCTGCCGTGCATAATTGTTACTTGACAAATGTCTATGATGTGCTGAGTTTGTTGTAACTATTTTTCTTACAATAAAAATGATTGAACAAGAAAGCTAGGCATAAGTAATGTTACCCTTGGTATGTAGAGATGAGCGAACTTTTGAAAAATTCGATTCGACTGATTCGCCGAATTTTCCGACAAAAATCGTTTCGACCCGAATTAATTCGCAACGAATCGCTATTAAAAACGGCTATTTCTGAGCCTCCTAGAGCCTCAAAAGGGTTGTAAACCATTCTGCCTTGCTGTAACACGCACAGGATGCGTGCTGGGTTAGTTAAATAATACTTTGAATAAATATCACATGCAGATCAGAGGCATCGCTAATAGAATCGCAGAGCGGCACAATTGAATTCAAGAGAGTTGAAGTGGCATCACTATGAGGGGCAGGAGCCCAAACATTGCTTTAAAGAGACACTGGAGTTGGCAGCAGCAGGAACCCAAAAATTGGATGAATCACACCCTGGAGTTGGCAGCAGCAGCAGCAGAAGCCCAAACATTGGCTGAAAGAGACACTGGGGTTGGCTTCAGGAGCCCAAAAATTGGATGAATCACACCCTGGAGTTGGCAGCAGCAGCAGCAGGAGCCCAAATATTACTTTAAAGAGACACTGGAGTTGGCTTCAGGAGCCCAAAAATTGGATGAATCACACCCTGGAGTTGGCAGCAGCAGCAGCAGGAGCCCAAACATTACTTTAAAGAGACACTGGAGTTGGCTTCAGGAGCCCAAAAATTGGATGAATCACACCCTGGAGTTGGCAGCAGCAGCAGCAGGAGCCCAAATATTACTTTAAAGAGACCCTGGGGTTGGCTTCAGGAGCCCAAAAATTGGATGATTCACACCCTGGAGTTGGCAGCAGCAGGAGCCCAAATATACACTGGAGTTGGCTTCAGGAGCCCAAAAATTGGATGAATCACACCCTGTAGTTGGCAGCAGCAGCAGCAGGAGCCCAAATATTACTTTAAAGAGACACTGGGGTTGGCTTCAGGAGGCCAAAAATTGGATGAATCACACCCTGGAGTTGGCAGCAGCAGCAGCAGGAGCCCAAATATACACTGGAGTTGGCTTCAGGAGCCCAAAAATTGGATGAATCACACCCTGGAGTTGGCAGCAGCAGCAGCAGGAGCCCAAATATTACTTTAAAGAGACACTGGGGTTGGCTTCAGGAGCCCAAAAATTGGATGAATCACACCCTGAAGTTGGCAGCAGCAGCAGGAGCCCAAACATTGCTTTAAAGAGACACTGGGGTTGGCTTCAGGAGCCCAAAAATTGGATGAATCACACCCTGGAGTTGGCAGCAGCAGCAAGAGCCCAAACATTACTTTAAAGAGACACTGGGGTTGGCTTCAGGAGCCCAAAAATTGGATGAATCACACCCTGGAGTTGGCAGCAGCAGCAGCAGCAGGAGCCCAAATATTACTTTAAAGAGACACTGGGGTTGGCTTCAGGAGCCCAAAAATAGGATGAATCACACCCTGGAGTTGGCAGCAGCAGCAGCAGGAGCCCAAATATTACTTTAAAGAGACACTGGAGTTGGCTTCAGGAGCCCAAAAATTGGATGAATCACACCCTGGAGTTGGCAGCAGCAGCAGCAGGAGCCCAAATATTACTTTAAAGAGACCCTGGGGTTGGCTTCAGGAGCCTAAAAATTGGATGAATCACACCCTGGAGTTGGCAGCAGCAGCAGGAGCCCAAACATTACTTTAAAGAGACCCTGGGGTTGGCTTCAGGAGCCCAAAAATTGGATGAATCACACCTTGGAGTTTGCAGCAGGAGCAGCCCAAATATTGCTTTAAAGAGACACTGGGGTTGGCTTCAGGAGGCCAAAAATTGGATGAATCACACCCTGGAGTTGGCAGCAGCAGGAGCAGCCCAAATATTGCTTTAAAGAGACACTGGAGTTGGCTTCAGGAGCCCAAAAATTGGATGAATCACACCCTGGAGTTGGCAGCAGCAGCAGGAGCCCAAACATTACTTTAAAGAGACCCTGGGGTTGGCTTCAGGAGCCCAAAAATTGGAGGAATCACACCCTGGAGTTGGCAGCAGCAGCAGCAGCAGGAGCCCAACTGTTACTTTAAAGAGACACTGGGGTAGGCTTCAGGAGCCCAAAAATTGGATGAATCACACCCTGGAGTTGGCAGCAGCAGCAGCAGCAGGAGCCCAAATATTACTTTAAAGAGACATTGGGGTTGGCTTCAGGAGGCCAAAAATTGGATGAATCACACCCTGGAGTTGGCAGCAGCAGCAGGAGCAGCCCAAATATTACTTTAAAGAGACACCGGGGTTGGTTTCAGGAGGCCAAAAATTGGATGAATCACACCCTGGAGTTGGCAGCAGCAGCAGGAGCCCAAACATTACTTTAAAGAGACACTGGGGTTGGCTTCAGGAGCCCACAAATTGGAAGAATCACACCCTGGAGTTGGCAGCAGCAGCAGGAGCAGCCCAAATATTACTTTAAAGAGACACTGGGGTTGGCTTCAGGAGGCCAAAAATTGGATGAATCACACCCTGGAGTTGGCAGCAGCAGCAGGAGCCCAAACATTACTTTAAAGAGACACTGGGGTTGGCTTCAGGAGCCCAAAAATTGGATGAATCACACCCTGGAGTTGGCAGCAGCAGCAGGAGCCCAAACATTACTTTAAAGAGACACTGGGGTTGGCTTCAGGAGCCCAAAATTGGATGAATCACACCCTGGAGTTGGCAGCAGCAGCAGCAGGAGCCCAAATATTACTTTAAAGAGACACTGGGGTTGGCTTCAGGAGCCCAAAAATTGGATGAATCACACCCTGGAGTTGGCAGCAGCAGCAGCAGGAGCCCAAATATTACTTTAAAGAGACACTGGGGTTGGCTTCAGGAGGCCAAAAATTGGACGAATCACACTCTGGAGTTGGCAGCAGCAGGAGCAGCCCAAATATTACTTTAAAGAGACACTGGGGTTGGCTTCAGGAGGCCAAAAATTGGATGAATCGCACCCTGGAGTTGGCAGCAGCAGCAGGAGCCCAAACATTACTTTAAAGAGACACTGGGGTTGGCTTCAGGAGCCCAAAAATTGGATGAATCACACCCTGGAGTTGGCAGCAGCAGCAGGAGCCCAAACATTACTTTAAAGAGACACTGGGGTTGGCTTCAGGAGCCCAAAAATTGGATGAATCACACCCTGGAGTTTGCAGCAGCAGGAGCCCAAATATTACTTTAAAGAGACACTGGGGTTGGCTTCAGGAGCCCAAAAATTGGATGAATCACACCCTGGAGTTGGCAGCAGCAGCAGCAGGAGCCCAAATATTACTTTAAAGAGACACTGGAGTTGGCTTCAGGAGCCCAACAATTGGATGAATCACACCCTGGAGTTGGCAGCAGCAGCAGGAGCCCAAACATTACTTTAAAGAGACCCTGGGGTTGGCTTCAGGAGCCCAAAAATTGGATGAATCACACCCTGGAGTTGGCAGCAGCAGCAGGAGCAGCCCAAATATTACTTTAAAGAGACACCGGGGTTGGCTTCAGGAGGCCAAAAATTGGATGAATCACACCCTGGAGTTGGCAGCAGCAGCAGCAGGAGCCCAAATATTGCTTTAAAGAGACACTGGAGTTGGCTTCAGGAGCCCAAAAATTGGATGAATCACACCCTGGAGTTGGCAGCAGCAGCAGCAGCAGGAGCCCAAATATTACTTTAAAGAGACACTGGGGTTGGCTTCAGGAGGCCAAAAATTGGATGAATCACACCCTGGAGTTGGCAGCAGCAGCAGGAGCCCAAACATTACTTTAAAGAGACACTGGGGTTGGCTTCAGGAGCCCAAAAATTGGATGAATCACACCCTGGAGTTGGCAGCAGCAGCAGGAGCCCAAACATTACTTTAAAGAGACACTGGGGTTGGCTTCAGGAGCCCAAAAATTGGATGAATCACACCCTGGAGTTGGCAGCAGCAGCAGCAGCAGCCCAACTGTTACTTTAAAGAGACACTGGGGTTGGCTTCAGGAGCCCAAAAATTGGATGAATCACACCCTGGAGTTGGCAGCAGCAGCAGGAGCCCAAACATTACTTTAAAGAGACCCTGGGGTTGGCTTCAGGAGCCCAAAATTGGATGAATCACACCCTGGAGTTGGCAGCAGCAGCAGGAGCAGCCCAAATATTACTTTAAAGAGACACTGGGGTTGGCTTCAGGAGGCCAAAAATTGGATGAATCACACCCTGGAGTTGGCAGCAGCAGCAGGAGCCCAAATATACACAGGAGCCCTAAAATTGGATGAATCACACCCTGGAGTTGGCAGCAGCAGCAGGAGCCCAAACATTACTTTAAAGAGACCCTGGGGTTGGCTTCAGGAGCCCAAAAATTGGATGAATCACACCCTGGAGTTGGCAGCAGCAGCAGGAGCAGCCCAGATATTACTTTAAAGAGACACTGACGTTGGCTTCAGGAGGCCAAAAATTGGATGAATCACACCCTGGAGTTGGCAGCAGCAGCAGCAGGAGCCCAAATATACACTGGAGTTGGCTTCAGGAGCCCAAAAATTGGATGAATCACACCCTGGAGTTGGCAGCAGCAGGAGCCCAAACATTACTTTAAAGAGACCCTGGGGTTGGCTTCAGGAGCCCAAAAATTGGATGAATCACACCCTGGAGTTGGCAGCAGCAGCAGCAGGAGCCCAAATATACACTGGAGTTGGCTTCAGAAGCCCAAAAATTGGATGAATCACACCCTGGAGTTGGCAGCAGCAGCAGCAGGAGCCCAAATATTACTTTAAAGAGACACTGGGGTTGGCTTCAGGAGCCCAAAAATTGGATGATTCACACCCTGGAGTTGACATCAGCAGGAGCCCAAAAATTGGCCTAAAGACATAAATATGTTTTGCACCATTTGGAAAGTGTAAAACGTGGCACCATGCTGAATCTAGTCGCATGCATCAGGCATTGGTGGGTGGAAATCCTGGCTGATCCATCCCTGATTCATTTTGACAAAGGTGAGTCTCTCCACATTTTTAGTTGACAGACGAGTTCTCCTCGCCGTAACTATGGCCCCCGCCGCACTAAACACCCGCTCAGATGGCACGCTACTTGCCGGGCAGGACAGCTTTTCCAGGGCAAACTAGTTGCGGCCACAAATCAAGTTTGGCTGCCCAGAAGTCCAGCGGATCCTCAAGGTGTGTTGGCATGGTCATGTCAAAGTATGACATGACCTGCTGGTTCAGGTCCTGCTCCAGGTCTTCCTGCTGCTCATGAGTAGCCTCACTATGCGGGTGTAGAAAGCTACTCATTAGCGACTGAAGACTGAGGCTGCTGCTGCTGATTGAGCTGCTGCAGCTGCTCCTGCCAACCCCCCAGCGGCCATGGCAGTGGAAGGTGAGCGCAGAGGTCCCCTCGAGTCAGACCTGTGAGAGTATGGACCATGGCGCAGATAGGCATCGGCCAACTGCCTACGTAGAATGTCTTTGTAGTAGTTCAGTTTGTCCTCCCTCTCGGTGGGTTTAAAAAATGCCCCCATTTTGTGCCGGAAGCGAGGGTCCAATAAGGTGGACAGCCAGAAGTCATCCCGCCGACAGATGGAAACAATTCTGGGGTCACTACGCAAGCACGTGAGCATGCTTCGTGCCATTTGCGCAAGTGACTCGGATGGACTACCTGTCTCCATCTCCACTGCATACTGCCACGGTGTGCCCGGGTCCTCTGTCTCGCCTTCCTCAAAAACCTCTAGCTCCTCTGGCTGCTCCTGCTCCTCCTCTCCTGTCCGCTGACTAGATAAGCCATTTCGCCAAGCCTAAACTGTGTTTCGCTGGGCAACTCCTCCTCTTCCTCCTCCTCCTCCTCCAGTTCAGCTCCAACGGGGTTCATGTGGCCGTAAGATGTAAATGCCATGTCTCCAGTGCCCTGACCAGCCATGGTTTCCAACATGTGCTGTAGTACATGAAGCAGTGGAATCACGTCGTTCATCCCGTAATCCTGCCGACTGACAAATAAAGTGGCTTCCTCAAAGGGCCTGAGCAAACGGCAGGTGTCACGTATGAGCTGCCACTGGTTGACATTGAAGTTACACAGGGGAGTCCCCCTATCTGCTTGGATCATCAGGAAATCCGTGATGGCTTTTCTCTGTTCATATAATCGGTCCAACATGTGAAGGGTGGAATTCCAACGGGTGGAAACATCGCAAATCAGACTATGTTGGGGGATACCATTCTGACGCTGTAGCTCAAGAAGGGTGTGGTTGGCGGTGTATGAGTGGCTGAAGTGCATGCAAAGTTTCCTTGAAGTTGTTAGGATGTCTTGCAGATGGGGGGAACACTTCAGAAACCGCTTGACAACCAGATTGAAGACGTGAGCCATGCAGGGGGCATGTGTCAGGCTTCCTTGGCGCAGCGCAGACCAAATGTTCTTCCCATTGTCGGTAACCATGATTCCCATTTTAAGTTTTCTTGGAGTAAGCCATGTTTGGATTTCCTGATGAATACATTTAAGCAGTTCCTCCCCTGTGTGACTCCGTTCGCCAAGACAAACCATGTGAAGCACTGCGTGACACCTCCGTGCCCTGCACACATGGTAGACTGGAGGGGCACTGAGACTTGAGCCTACAGTGGAGGGTGAGGAGATGGCGGAGGATGAGGAGGCCGAGTCGCACGGTGTCACAGGCCCAACGGGCAGGGAGCGCGGAGGCCGAAGCGGCGTGACCTGTCCAAGTTGCTGCTGCTGCTGCTGCAAAGGGACCACATTCACCCAGTGGGCCGTAAACGACATGTACTGTCCCTGACCGTAGTTACAGCTCCAGATGTCGGCGCTGCCATGCACTTTGCTACACACCGACAGGCTCAAGGACTGGCCCACCTTCTGTTCAACAAAAGTGTGCAGCGCTGGTACTGCCTTCTTGGCAAAGAAATGACGGCTTGGGACTCTCCACCTCGGCTCGGCACAAGCCATCAGTTCTCTGAAAGGTGCAGATTCCACCACCTGAAAAGGGAGCGACTGCAGCACCAGCAACTTGGACAGGAGCACATTAAGCTTCTGCGCCGTAGGATGAGTGGGCGCATACTGCTGTCTCTTGGACATGGCTTCGCTGATGGATTGCTGGCGGGATGCATGACTTGGAGGAGGAGGAGCAGGAGCGACAGAGGATGGGTATGACGCACAGCTGCCTTCGGCTGAGGTGCTGGAGCCTTGGCTGGCAGAAATTGGGAGCTCACTTGGTGAGGAAGCAGACTGGACCACCCCTTGGGAGCCTCGGTTCTCCCAGGTCGCTTTATGGTGACGCATCATATGTTGACGCAGGGCCGTGGTGCCAACATTTGGACCCTGGCCACGCTTCACCTTTTGCCTACATATCTTGCATGTGGCCATGTTACCCTCCTGCGGATGCTTCAGGAAAAACTGCCACACTGCCGAGTAGCTACTTTTCCCACCCCCTGGCCTCACTGATTCACTGCTGCTGTTGCCAACTCCAGGAACCCCTGCTCCACTACCTCCCGATAAGGTAGACTGCCGCACAGCAGGTGCTCTACCCCGGCCCCGGCCGGCTCCAGCCTTTGGAATTGTGCCCCCATGCTGACTGCTACCACCTTGCTGCCTCAGCTGCTGACTCCGGGGCAACCTGCGCCCCTCTTCTCCTGATGATGACGATGAAGCCCCTTCATCACCCGGCTCCCAAGTGCGATCGGCTTCATCGTCATCATCATTATCACCGAGTTGTGGCTGTATGTATGGATTCGTCAACAGTGTCTGGCGCAGGAGCTGGAACGCTCGCAGCACCCACGACACTGTCCACATCACTATTTGTCTACCTAGCTAGAGAAGCCACCTCCATTTCTTGGCTGGGCAGTAGCTGCTGACTGTCCTTTATCTGATGGTCCTCCTCACTAAAGAGTGGAGCTGAACCCAAAGCATAGAATACGTCACTGGGGGAGGGAACGGCGTAGGACAGAGGCAACGGGAGGACAGGGACTGCTCTCGGGGCATGCCAACTCAGGGTTGTGTCAGAGAAACCTAACGACCCTAGACTGGGGGTCTCAGACGTAAGTTGTGATGATGTTGTTGATGAGCGCGTCAACCAATCTACCACGGCAGATGCGTTACTGGTGGAGACCCGACCGCTAGCAGATACTGGCAGATTAGGTCTCTCAGCCTGACTCCTGCTGCTACTGGCCCCCAGTCTGCTGCGACCTCTGCCTGCGGAATCTTGGCCTCTGCCACTCCTCTTTTCACTTCCAGGCACTTGTCTGCCCGACATAGTCTAACTGGCGTGGTAGTAGGTGATATTTTAAGAACCCCCAGGCAGCGGTGGGTCTATATGAAACAGAATATATTGCACACCAAAAGTGAGCAGTAACACTCAGCCTCCAACAGGCCTGCTTAGTGTAAATAAGAGAGCTGCTTAGTGTAAATAAAGAGGGGTATGGTATGTTACAGAATGGGATGCCCCAACAGGAGTGCACCTGGGACCAGTAGTAGCATGCACAGCAAAAGTGTCTTTATCAGGCCTAATTTCAATTAGAATAAGTGCAAATGGTTATGGTCTTAAATAGAGGCTGGTGTAGTCACAGAATGGGATGCCACAACAGGAGTGCACCTGGGACCAGTAGTAGCATGCACAGCAAAAGAGTCTTTATCAGGCCTAATTTCAATTAGAATAAGTGCAAATGGTTATGTTCTTAAATAGAGGCTGGTGTAGTCACAGAATGGGATGCCACAACAGGAGTGCACCTGGGACCAGTAGTAGCATGCACAGCAAAAGAGTCTTTATCAGGCCTAATTTCAATTAGAATAAGTGCAAATGGTTATGGTCTTAAATAGAGGCTGGTGTAGTCACAGAATGGGATGCCACAACAGGAGTGCACCTGGGACCAGTAGTAGCATGCACAGCAAAAGAGTCTTTATCAGGCCTAATTTCAATTAGAATAAGTGCAAATGGTTATGTTCTTAAATAGAGGCTGGTGTAGTCACAGAATGGGATGCCCCAACAGGAGTGAACCTGGCAGGCAGCTGTAAGAATATGCACAGCAACAGAGTCTTTATCAGGCCTAATTTCAATTAGAATAAGTGCAAATGGTTATGTTCTTAAATAGAGGCTGGTGTAGTCACAGAATGGGATGCCACAACAGGAGTGCACCTGGGACCAGTAGTAGCATGCACAGCAAAAGTGTCTTTATCAGGCCTAATTTCAATTAGAATAAGTGCTAATGGTTATGGTCTTAAATAGAGGCTTGTGTAGTCACAGAATGGGATGCCACAACGGGAGTGCACCTGGCAGGCAGCAGTAAGAATATGCACAGCAAAAGTGTCTTTATCAGGCCTAATTTCAATTAGAATAAGTGCAAATGGTTATGGTCTTAAATAGAGGCTGGTGTAGTCACAGAATGGGATGCCCCAACAGGAGTGCACCTGACAGGCAGCAGTAAGAATATGCACAGCAAAAGTGTCTTTATCAGGCCTAATTTCAATTAGAATAAGTGCAAATGGTTATATGGTCTTAAATAGAGGCTGCTGTAGTCACAGAATGGGATGCCCCAAACAGGGGTGCACCTGGCAGGGACCAGTAGTGCTATGCACAGGCCTAATTTCAATTATAATAGGTGCAAATGGTTATGGTCTTAAATAGAGGCTGCTGTAGTCACAGAATGGGATGCCCCAAACAGGAGTGCACCTGGCAGGGACCAGTAGTGCTATGCACAGCAAAAGTGTCTTTATCAGGCCTAATTTCAATTAGAATAAGTGCAAATGGTTATGGTCTTAAATAGAGCCTGGTGTAGTCACAGAATGGGATGCCACAACAGGAGTGCACCTGGCAGGGACCAGTAGTGCTATGCACAGCAAAAGTGTCTTTATCAGGCCTATTTTCAATTAGAATAAGTGCAAATGGTTATATGGTCTTAAATAGAGGCTGGTGTAGTCACAGAATGGGATGCCACAACAGGAGTGCACCTGGGACCAGTAGTAGCATGCACAGCAAAATAGTCTTTATCAGGCCTAATTTCAATTAGAATAAGTGCAAATGGTTATGTTCTTAAATAGAGGCTGGTGTAGTCACAGAATGGGATGCCACAACAGGAGTGCACCTGGGACCAGTAGTAGCATGCACAGCAAAAGTGTCTTTATCAGGCCTAATTTCAATTAGAATAAGTGCTAATGGTTATGGTCTTAAATAGAGGCTGGTGTAGTCACAGAATGGGATGCCACAACAGGAGTGCACCTGGCAGGCAGCAGTAAGAATATGCACAGCAAAAGTGTCTTTATCAGGCCTAATTTCAATTAGAATAAGTGCAAATGGTTATATGGTCTTAAATAGAGGCTGGTGTAGTCACAGAATGGGATGCCCCAACAGGAGTGCACCTGGCAGGCAGCAGTAAGAATATGCACAGCAAAAGTGTCTTTATCAGGCCTAATTTCAATTAGAATAAGTGCAAATGGTTATATGGTCTTAAATAGAGGCTGCTGTAGTCACAGAATGGGATGCCCCAAACAGGAGTGCACCTGGCAGGGACCAGTAGTGCTATGCACAGCAAAAGTGTCTTTATCAGGCCTAATTTCAATTATAATAGGTGCAAATGGTTATGGTCTTAAATAGAGGCTGCTGTAGTCACAGAATGGGATGCCCCAAACAGGAGTGCACCTGGCAGGGACCAGTAGTGCTATGCACAGCAAAAGTGTCTTTATCAGGCCTAATTTCAATTAGAATAAGTGCAAATGGTTATAGTCTTAAATAGAGCCTGGTGTAGTCACAGAATGGGATGCCCCAAACAGGAGTGCACCTGGGACCAGTAGTGCTATGCACAGCAAAAGTGTCTTTATCAGGCCTAATTTCAATTAGAATAAGTGCAAATGGTTATATGGTCTTAAATAGAGGCTGGTGTAGTCACAGAATGGGATGCCACAACAGGAGTGCACCTGGGACCAGTAGTAGCATGCACAGCAAAAGAGTCTTTATCAGGCCTAATTTCAATTAGAATAAGTGCAAATGGTTATGTTCTTGAATAGAGGCTGGTGTAGTCACAGAATGGGATGCCCCAACAGGAGTGCACCTGGGACCAGTAGTAGCATGCACAGCAAAAGAGTCTTTATCAGCCCTAATTTCAATTAGAATAAGTGCAAATGGTTATGTTCTTAAATAGAGGCTGGTGTAGTCACAGAATGGGATGCCCCAACAGGAGTGCACCTGGCAGGCAGTAGTGCTATGCACAGCAAAAAGTGTCTTTATCAGGCCTAATTTCAATTATAATAGGTGCAAATGGTTATGGTCTTAAATAGAGGCTGCTGTAGTCACAGAATGGGATGCCCCAAACAGGAGTGCACCTGGCAGGGACCAGTAGTGATATGCACAGCAAAAGTGTCTTTACCAGGCCTAATTTCAATTATAATAGGTGCAAATGGTTATGGTCTTAAATAGAGGCTGCTGTAGTCACAGAATGGGATGCCCCAAACAGGAGTGCACCTGGCAGGGACCAGTAGTGCTATGCACAGCAAAAGTGTCTTTATTAGGCCTAATTTCAATTATAATAGGTGCAAGTGGTTATATGGTCTTAAATAGAGGCTGGTGTAGTCACAGAATGGGATGCCACAACAGGAGTGCACCTGGCAGGCAGTAGTGCTATGCACAGCAAAAGTGTCTTTATCAGGCCTAATTTCAATTAGAATAAGTGCAAATGGTTATATGGTCTTAAATAGAGGCTGCTGTAGTCACAGAATGGGATGCCCCAAACAGGAGTGCACCTGGCAGGGACCAGTAGTCCTATGCACAGAAAAAAGTGTCTTTATCAGGCCTAATTTCAATTAGAATAAGTGCAAATGGTTATATGGTCTTAAATAGAGGCTGCTGTAGTCACAAAATGGGATGCCCCAAACAGGAGTGCACCTGGCAGGCATTAGTGCTATGCACAGCAAAAGTGTCTTTATCAGGCCTAATTTCAATTAGAATAAGTGCAAATGGTTATGTTCTTAAATAGAGGCTGGTGTAGTCACAGAATGGGATGCCCCAACAGGAGTGCACCTGGGACCAGTAGTAGCATGCACAGCAAAAGTGTCTTTATCAGGCCTAATTTCAATTAGAATAAGTGCAAATGGTTATGTCTTAAATAGAGGCTGGTGTAGTCACAGAATGGGATGCCACAACAGGAGTGCACCTGGGACCAGTAGTAGCATGCACAGCAAAAGAGTCTTTATCAGGCCTAATTTCAATTAGAATAAGTGCAAATGGTTATGTTCTTAAATAGAGTCTGGTGTAGTCACAGAATGGGATGCCCCAACAGGAGTGCACCTGGCAGGCAGCAGTAAGAATATGCACAGCAAAAGTGTCTTTATCAGGCCTAATTTCAATTAGAATAAGTGCAAATGGTTATGGTCTTAAATAGAGGCTGGTGTAGTCACAGAATGGGATGCCACAACAGGAGTACACCTGGGAACAGTAGTAGCATGCACAGCAAAAGAGTCTTTATCAGGCCTAATTTCAATTAGAATTAGTGCAAATGGTTATGTTCTTAAATAGAGTCTGGTGTAGTCACAGAATGGGATGCCCCAACAGGAGTGCACCTGGCAGGCAGCAGTAAGAATATGCACAGCAAAAGTGTCTTTATCAGGCCTAATTTCAATTAGAATACGTGCAAATGGTTATATGGTCTTAAATAGAGGCTGCTGTAGTCACAGAATGGGATGCCCCAAACGGGAGTGCACCTGGCAGGCAGTAGTGCTATGCACAGCAAAAGTGTCTTTATCAGGCCTAATTTCAATTATAATAGGTGCAAATGGTTATGGTCTTAAATAGAGGCTGCTGTAGTCACAGAATGGGATGCCCCAAACAGGAGTGCACCTGGCAGGGACCAGAAATGCTATGCACAGCAAAAGTGTCTTTATCAGGCCTAATTTCAATTATAATAGGTGCAAATGGTTATGGTCTTAAATAGAGGCTGCTGTAGTCACAGAATGGGATGCCCCAAACAGGAGTGCACCTGGCAGGGACCAGTAGTGCTATGCACAGCAAAAGTGTCTTTATCAGGCCTATTTTCAATTATAATAGGTGCAAATGGTTATATGGTCTTAAATAGAGGCTGGTGTAGTCACAGAATGGGATGCCACAACAGGAGTGCACCTGGCAGGCAGTAGTGCTATGCACAGCAAAAGTGTCTTTATCAGGCCTAATTTCAATTAGAATAAGTGCAAATGGTTATATGGTCTTAAATAGAGGCTGCTGTAGTCACAGAATGGGATGCCCCAAACAGGAGTGCACCTGGCAGGGACCAATAGTGCTATGCACAGCAAAAGTGTCTTTATCAGGCCTAATTTCAATTAGAATAAGTGCAAATGGTTATGGTCTTAAATAGAGGCTGGTGTAGTCACAGAATGGGATGCCACAACAGGAGTGCACCTGGGACCAGTAGTAGCATGCACAGCAAAAGAGTCTTTATCAGGCCTAATTTCAATTAGAATAAGTGCAAATGGTTATGTTCTTAAATAGAGGCTGGTGTAGTCACAGAATGGGATGCCCCAACAGGAGTGCACTTGGGACCAGTAGTAGCATGCACAGCAAAAGTGTCTTTATCAGGCCTAATTTCAATTAGAATAAGTGCAAATGGTTATGGTCTTAAATAGAGGCTGCTGTAGTCACAGAATGGGATGCCCCAAACAGGAGTGCACCTGGCAGGGACCAGTAGTGCCATGCACAGCAAAAGTGTCTTTATCAGGCCTAATTTCAATTGTAATAGGTGCAAATGGTTATGGTCTTAAATAGAGGCTGCTGTAGTTACAGAATGGGATGCCCCAAACAGGAGTGCACCTGGCAGGGACCAGTAATGCTATGCACAGCAAAAGTGTCTTTATCAGGCCTAATTTCAATTATAATAGGTGCAAATGGTTATATGGTCTTAAATAGAGGCTGGTGTAGTCACAGAATGGGATGCCACAACAGGAGTGCACCTGGCAGGCAGTAGTGCTATGCACAGCAAAAGTGTGTTTATCAGGCCTAATTTCAATTAGAATAAGTGCAAATGGTTATATGGTCTTAAATAGAGGCTGCTGTAGTCACAGAATGGGATGCCCCAAACAGGAGTGCACTTGGCAGGGACCAGTTCTGCTATGCACAGCAAAAGTGTCTTTATCAGGCCTAATTTCAATTAGAATAAGTGCAAATGGTTATATGGTCTTAAATAGAGGCTGCTGTAGTCACAGAATGGGATGCCCCAAACAGAAGTGAACCTGGCAGGGACCAGTAGTAGCATGCACAGCAAAAGTGTCTTTATCAGGCCTAATTTCAATTAGAATAAGTGCAAATGGTTATGGTCTTAAATAGAGGCTGGTGTAGTCACAGAATGGGATGCCACAACAGGATTGCACCTGGGACCAGTAGTAGCATGCACAGCAACAGAGTCTTTATCAGGCCTAATTTCAATTAGAATAAGTGCAAATGGTTATGCTCTTAAATAGAGGCTGGTGTAGTCACAGAATGGGATGCCCCAACAGGAGTGCACCTGGGACCAGTAGTAGCATGCACAGCAAAAGTGTCTTTATCAGGCCTAATTTCAATTAGAATAAGTGCAAATGGTTATGGTCTTAAATAGAGGCTGCTGTAGTCTCAGAATGGGATGCTCCAAACAGGAGTGCACCTGGCAGGGACCAGTAGTGCTATGCACAGCAAAAGTGTCTTTATCAGGCCTAATTTCAATTATAATAGGTGCAAATGGTTATATGGTCTCAAATAGAGGCTGGTGTAGTCACAGAATGGGATGCCACAACAGGAGTGCACCTGGCAGGCAGTAGTGCTATGCACAGCAAAAGTGTGTTTATCAGGCCTAATTTCAATTAGAATAAGTGCAAATGGTTATATGGTCTTAAATAGAGGCTGCTGTAGTCACAGAATGGGATGCCCCAAAGAGGAGTGCACCTGGCAGGGACCAGTAGTGCTATGCACAGCAAAAGTGTCTTTATCAGGCCTAATTTCAATTAGAATAAGTGCAAATGGTTATTTGGTCTTAAATAGAGGCTGCTGTAGTCACAGAATGGGATGCCCCAAACAGGAGTGCACCTGGCAGGCAGTAGTGCTATGCACAGCAAAAGTGTCTTTATCAGGCCTAATTTCAATTAGAATAAGTGCAAATGGTTATGGTCTTAAATAGAGGCTGGTGTAGTCACAGAATGGGATGCCACAACAGGAGTGCACCTGGGACCAGTAGTAGCATGCACAGCAAAAGAGTCTTTATCAGGCCTAATTTCAAATAGAATAAGTGCAAATGGTTATGTTCTTAAATAGAGGCTGGTGTAGTCACAGAATGGGATGCCGCAACAGGAGTGCACCTGGGACCAGTAGTAGCATGCACAGCAAAAGTGTCTTTATCAGGCCTAATTTCAATTAGAATAAGTGCAAATGGTTATGGTCTTAAATAGAGGCTGGTGTAGTCACAGAATGGGATGCCACAACAGGAGTGCACCTGGCAGGCAGCAGTAAGAATATGCAAAGCAAAAGGGTCTTTATCAGGCCTAATTTCAATTAGAATAAGTGCAAATGGTTATATGGTCTTAAATAGAGGCTGCTGTAGTCACAGAATGGGATGCCCCAGACAGGAGTGCACCTGGCAGGCAGTAGTGCTATGCACAGCAAAAGTGTCTTTATCAGGCCTAATTTCAATTAGAATAAGTGCAAATGGTTATGGTCTTAAATAGAGGCTGCTGTAGTCACAGAATGGGATGCCCCAAACAGGAGTGCACCTGGCAGGGACCAGTAGTGCTATGCACAGAAAAGTGTCTTTATCAGGCCTAATTTCAAATATAATAGGTGCAAATGGTTATATGGTCTTAAATAGAGGCTGGTGTAGTCACAGAATGGGATGCCACAACAGGAGTGCACCTGGCAGGCAGTAGTGCTATGCACAGCAAAAGTGTCTTTATCAGGCCTAATTTCAATTAGAATAAGTGCAAATGGTTATATGGTCTTAAATAGAGGCTGCTGTAGTCACAGAATGGGATGCCCCAAACAGGAGTGCACCTGGCAGGGACCAGTAGTGCTATGCACAGCAAAAGTGTCTTTATCAGGCCTAATTTCAATTAGAATAAGTGCAAATGGTTATGGTCTTAAATAGAGGCTCGTGTAGTCACAGAATGGGATGCCCCAACAGGAGTGCACCTGGGACCAGTAGTAGCATGCACAACAAAAGTGTCTTTATCAGGCCTAATTTCAATTAGAATAAGTGCAAATGGTTATGGTCTTAAATAGAGGCTGGTGTAGTCACAGAATGGGATGCCACAACAGGAGTGCACCTGGGACCAGTAGTAGCATGCACAGCAAAAGAGTCTTTATCAGGCCTAATTTCAATTAGAATAAGTGCAAATGGTTATGTTCTTAAATAGAGGCTGGTGTAGTCACAGAATGGGATGCCCCAACAGGAGTGCACCTGGGACCAGTAGTAGCATGCACAGCAAAAGTGTCTTTATCAGGCCTAATTTCAATTAGAATAAGTGCAAATGGTTATGGTCTTAAATAGAGGCTGGTGTAGTCACAGAATGGGATGCCCCAACAGGAGTGCACCTGGGACCAGTAGTAGCATGCACAGCAAAAGTGTCTTTATCAGGCCTAATTTCAATTAGAATAAGTGCAAATGGTTATGGTCTTAAATAGAGGCTGGTGTAGTCACAGAATGGGATGCCACAACAGGAGTGCACCTGGGACCAGTAGTAGCATGCACTGCAAAAGAGTCTTTATCAGGCCTAATTTTAATTAGAATAAGTGCAAATGGTTATGGTCTTAAAGAGAGGCTGGTGTAGTCACAGAATGGGATGCCACAACAGGAGTGCACCTGGCAGGCAGCAGTAAGAATATGCAAAGCAAAAGTGTCTTTATCAGGCCTAATTTCAATTAGAATAAGTGCAAATGGTTATATGGTCTTAAATAGAGGCTGCTGTAGTCACAGAATGGGATGCCCCAGACAGGAGTGCACCTGGCAGGCAGTAGTGCTATGCACAGCAAAAGTGTCTTTATCAGGCCTTATTTCAATTAGAATAAGTGCAAATGGTTATGGTCTTAAATAGAGGCTACTGTAGTCACAGAATGGGATGCCCCAAACAGGAGTGCACCTGGCAGGGACCAGTAGTGCTATGCACAGCAAAAGTGTCTTTATCAGGCCTAATTTCAATTATAATAGGTGCAAATGGTTATATGGTCTTAAATAGAGGCTGGTGTAGTCACAGAATGGGATGCCCCAAACAGGAGTGCACCTGGCAGGGACCAGTAGTGCTATGCACAGCAAAAGTGTCTTTATCAGGCCTAATTTCAATTAGAATAAGTGCAAATGGTTATGGTCTTAAATAGAGGCTGGTGTAGTCACAGAATGCGATGCCTCACAGCAGACTTAAGATCAGTTCAGTATATATGCACAGTTAGTGTATAAGCAGCCTGAAAACGCTAACAAAGCCTGTCAGCCAGCCAGTAACACTCAGGCTGGATGAAAAAAAAAAAAAATCTCCCTGTGACTGCCTCCGATTTTTCCTAACTTTCCCTGTTTTTCGCTGACTTTCTGTCTGTCTCCTGCCTGTCTCCTGCCTGTCTCCAGCCTGTCCCTGTCTGTCACTGCCTGTCTAACTGCCTCTCCCTCACTACAGCGTTCTGTCTCTCACGAATGCAATAGAGAAATGAGAAAGGAAAAGCAAGATGGCCGACTTAAATAGCGCTGTGACGTCACCGGGCTTGCTGGCTGCTGATAGGCTGCATGTGACTGCCCCAGCTTGCACTGGCGGGGTAGATGTCCAGACATGTCCCGTCCACCATCTTAGAATGCCTGTATGTAAATGAATGGATGTTAAAGGAAAACTTCGAGCGATCGAATCGCGGGGAAATTCGGATTCAATCCGAATCGAATTTTTAATGAAATTCGGATCGAATCCGGGTTCGTCCGGATCGATTCGCTCATCCCTAGTCTCAGGCAATGATCGCTCTTTGGAAAACGTTTTAGGGCAGTTGCCCCTTCCTCAGCCGATCCTTGTGTTAGATACCCTATTGTGAGATAGAGTTGATTTTCTCAAATCTTTTATTTAGGACCAAATAGGCACTATATTGGGCAGAGATTATTATATTCATTTTAGCATGTACTTACCCAGCCCATATATGCTTAGACTCTTTTTTCAGCATAAGACACGGTAATAGATTCATTTTTTTCTGCCGATATATGATACCTATTTGGGACATTTGTATATATACTTAATGAATTATGATTTTTAATTTTGGGAATGACAAAAACCTATTGTCATTAAATATTTCAGTAGTCGGGGGCCAACGTAATTAGGAAATCAAGGATTCCTTTCCAAGGGAAATGAGCTGCAGCCCAGAAAATGCACCAGCTATTGAGGTAGTTGAGGTAGTCTATTGTATTCATGGGGCATAGACACATGGCAGAAACTCAGACTCACATACTATTTGAGTGTTAATCTGGGGGACATCTTTAATCATATTCTTTAACATACCCCCTTTAGACAGAATAATATTTTTAGATTATTCATTCTGACATATTCAGATTTGAAGGAAGTGTTGTCACATCATTCCACCCCTATAAGTCCCTTTACAATTTACGATCAAATATAGGATACCATTGTTAAACTTTGGGCAGGAACAGGCCAAGAGATTACTAATAAGAAGCTGAAAAAACAGGGAAAAACCCTTTTTCTATGGAAAACCCTGAAAAAGCTCTCTTATAAAATATGAGTTATAAGCTATTTCACAAAAGTCCAGTTAAGATGTTACTGGTGTGGAATTCCTGCTGCTCCAATTGTCAAAGCGCATCATCGTCACGTTCCCTCATTCTAACGGTAAGGCCACCCGAAGACTGTTGGTCACACAACATGTTCTTCTTCCGCCCTCATCCTAAAATGAGTCCTGGACTTGAATGTCTGTGAAGGTAGGTGGCACCCTGTGACAGACGCTCTGTCTTTTGGATGTCATCACTATTCAGTTGCCCACCGGGTCATTCACTGGCCTTTTCTTAATTAGGTCATTGTAGTTTGGATTGTATTATAAACTGCCTTTGTGTTAATTGATTACGTCACAGGCAATGGCATTGTTCTGATTGAGTGTATTACAGACGCCTATTGTTTTGCTGATTGCGTCACCGGCAGAGTTGGTCTGTGTATTTGTCATGAGGTCCACGGGGGAGGTCCCATTACATGGAGACTTGTGTATATAAGGCCTAGAGTGGCACTAATAAAAACACTTCACCTTCACCCTCAATACTGAAGTTCTGTCTCTTATTGGGGGAAACGCTATATTACAATTCACTAGCCCTTGTAAGGGCTGTTCCTGTTTCCTCACGGACGACTCTGGAATTCCAGCAGCACCTCTTACGATTGGGAAAAGGACGTCTCGGGCGGTGAAGCCCTCCAGCGATAAGGGTTATCGCTACACACCCAATCTAGCTGAATAGACTACAGTATCCCATCTGTGTGTTTATCGGGCCTACTTTCAGGCTTTTTGTTGTAATGTTTTTCACATACCTTTGGGGCACATGAGGCCTACCTACCTCCCCCTGTGTTCCTCTAAGTATACTCACCTGTTTCCTAAGCAGAGCACTATTAATCCCAGGAGGCACTGTTGCTCCTGTATCCCTCTGGGCAAGCCCAGACATACTTTTTCTTGAACATAGGAATGCAATGGATCGAGCATCCCCAGGGGTCTTGGTTACTATTACCCCTGATTTACCTTCATTATACCTAGCCTTGCCTGTTTTTAAATAGACTCTCTGTTCCTTAGAGGCCTGCAACGTTATGGCCTCTGACTTCTGAGGTGTTACAGACCCAAAAAGCTCAGTGCTAGTCTTTTGAATGGATGCTGTCTCTATCTGTGACTGAAGTCTAATCACCTCAGTCTCGTTTTCCAGCAAAGCAGACTTTAATTTACAGACCTCTTACTCTTCTTCAGTTGCATTGATACTGGTTATCCAAATGATTCTTCATTGTCTGAAATTGTTGCTTTGTATCAATCTCTACAATTAAAATTGGATGTAAGCTTTTGCACACTAGCTTCAAAGATACAGAGTAATTTGGCTAACATATATATCTCTTAATGCACAATTCATGTGAGAAGGCTTGTTTTAGAAGTACTGTCCATAAAACTTCTGGGGATTTCTTATCCTCAGGTAACAATATTGGATTAAAATCACTATGCTTAGCTAACTTATTAAAAGTGAAAAGAGTTGTGTGTACTTTACCTGGCGCCAAATCTGTCCAGCTGATGAAAGGATGATCTTTTGTCCGGGAGTTTTCCCGCCTTTTTCCAGCAGATCAGCGAAATGGCTCAGGAAGATTTCACAGCGCATCTTTTGACCCCCCGTTTTAATGGTTTTGTAAAGTAATAGTAAAAAGCATTAATACCTTAGGACAGACACTGATTCAGAAGTAATAGATTCGGTGGAGATTACAATTTGTGCTTGGTTCTATTAGCAGTCTGTGCTATCTATCCTGATTACGCCGCTCTCCCACAAATAATATCTAATACCCATGTCTGTATTTGAGTGTCTTAGTCGGAGGCCAACCTAATTAGGAATTCAAGGATTCCTTTTCAAGGAGAAATGAGCTGCAGCCCAGAAAACACCCCAGCTATTGAGGTAGTTGCCAGCTAGATGTGAGTATGTAAATATAGGTGTGCTAATTGTCAATATAGTCTATCGTATTCATGGGGCATAGACAGATGGCAGAAACTCAGACTCACATACTATTTTAGCTTTAATCTGGGGGATATTTATAATAAAATCCTTTAACATAGTGTTTTCCATTCTTCTTCCTATGGCCCTGGCCCTGGTATTCCATTACTTACTTATTGCTGTGTGATATCATTCTCCCCAGCGTTGCTCCTTCTCCTTGCTTGGTCTTAGTTTAGGATGTCCCATGCAGAATTCTTCTATTGTTTCTAATGATTACCTTGACTTCACCACTTTCAGACTTGGCATGCAGTGTTCTTCTATTTTTCCTAAGGCTTACCTTTACCACTTTCTTCTCTCCAGTAAAGCTAATTTTCCTTGATAGTTGGGATGACCACATGGATATAATGTAAGCATTACTATGGTTGAAAATTAGATTACAATTAGATTAAAATCTTGACTTTAATGTTTGCCTAATTTATTCAAATTTAAAATTTTGCTCTGATTTTTTTCTATATTAAAAGGATATAAAACAAGAAAGTATAAAAATATATATATATAAACAAAAATGATATACAATGGGGGGGGGGGGTGGCAGGCTCCCAGTGCTTTAAGGTGGATGGCTCCCCATAGCTGTGGCCAGCTCATCAATCTCCCCCACCAGCCTATGCACAGCAGCTGGGAGCTTCTGCAGGCATTGCTGTGCATTTTCTCTGTGTACTGTAAAAGACAAAAATCAAACAATTAGTGTCTAACCTCTGCTTCCAGCAAACCTGTTGAAGAAGACTTGTTAGTAAATAAAGTGAGTTGAGTTGACACTTGTGCCACACCACCTAAACATCCACCAGATCTTCCCAGCCTTGGCCAGACGCCTTGCCTCTGAGGGGGCCACACTATTTGATGGAACTCTGACACTAGAAGAGAATAGCATTTTTTAAACACAGGCCTGCCTAATGTGATTGTAGTGAATGTTTAGGCAAGAATTGTCACTTACTTGGAAAGTTTTCTGAAAAACCTCCTCAACCGGGGCTTTTTAGGTCCAACCAATGCTGGATGATGTGTGTGAAAGTGTAGTTGATTTGGTACTCCTCCTCTAGCGTTGCTACTATATCAAGTGCCAACATCCTCTTGACATACATGTCGAGCAGGAAGTCATAGCGGTATGTCAGCATCTAAAATGTAGAACAAATGCATATATATAAAAAAGAAGCCTGGCAGGTTGCTACTAGCCCCCCTCCAACACTTTAGGTCTGCATTAATGTATTTGTGTATTCTTGTTTTACAGATCTAATGGCCAGTGTTACTACTACCTGGGCTGCCCCCTGGTATCTGGCTGCCACACCCAGCTATTCACCAATAGGTTCACTTTGCCCCTGTGTGGTGCCCATGTGCGCACTAGCTTTTGCCTGTGTTATTCTGCAAATGGCAATGTTCTTTCCACCCTTTTTTGTGTACTTACACGCATGATGGACACTCAGCCCCCCAGCCAACCCTGTCCAGTCACTAGCCAGTGACCAATCTACCCCCTCAGGATCTTCCTCAACACCCATAGCACAAATGCCCCCTATTCCACCAAGAACGCAGGGAGATGATGGACAATCCTATGGCTGACCGCTGCAGCAAGGCACCCAGAGTGGCAGGTTTAATGATGCACAATGTATGGCTTTAGCAACCGGTGTGTCTGACCATTTTGATCAGTTGTATTGACTACATGCTACACCAAAATCCTTCAAGTTCCACTTGACAGGTTAACAGTGCCGGACCAGAGGATGTGGATCAAGTGCAAAGGAAGTTTGCTGACATGAAATATGCTGTAAGGCAAAAAATCAACAAGTGAAAACAACAAGGGTAAGGTGCTTTGTGCTGTTGATCTTGACCGTGATCTTTGTATGTCTACATCCTTGGTGTATTTGTTTAAGCGTGGGGTCCACGCTGGGGTCCATTGATTTAGACATGCATGCTGCAGGCATGAGAAGAGGAGAATCAGAACAAACCTTAAATGGGAAAGCTTGCCTCAAATCCAAATAGACATAGTAGACATATATACATAGACACACCACAAAAATGACACTGGGGAAAAAAAAACATACAAAAAAATAAAATGAGGTGAGACAAGGTGGTTCCACACAGATTGGCCCAAAACACTCTGTGTGCCCCAATACAGCTCGGCAGGGACATCCATCCTGGCTGCTTAGGGGCCACACCCACAAAATGTGGGACCTGCTCCTGGATGACCATACAGGTCACTATTATTTTGATCACCTTCTGTGGATGGTACTGGAGGGTCCCCCCTGTATGGTCCAGGTACGGAAACCAGGTCATCAGCAAACCAAATGCCCGCTTAACCACTGCCCTGGTCTTGCAATGAGCTTGGTTATATGCATTATGTGCATCATCATCCACCACAGTAGCAGCGGGTAGCCAGAATCCCTTCAATACAAACAAAATAATTAGCCACATACATCATTAGCACTTTATCACCTGAAAAAAATGCAGGCATTAAATATTATAAAATGGATTGGGGAGAGAGGGGATGCTTCCACAGATACACAATTTAACATGAATATTTAACATCAGCAGTTAAGGAGGATTAATGACAAGACTTACCAAGTAGCCACCTGCCAGACAGCTCACCAGACTCAAACCAGCCAAGCAGGGCAGAATTATGAAGAACAAAAGCATCATGGATCGAACCTGGATAACCTACCATAACCAGGGCCGTATTTGCTGTAAGGCACATCTAGGCACGTGCCTAGGGTGGGGCTTGAGACTAGGGGCGGGCTAACCGCCACACTGAATGGCCAAGAGTCAGTGCATGTGCTGTGGGGCTGCCTCAGTGCATGTGCTGTGGGGCTGCCGGTCAGGAAAAAATTACTGGCAATTCCAGGGCATCCAAATCATGATGTTCCGCCGAAGAGGAATAGCTGTCCCTGTCTGATGCCACCAAGTCCTGCCCCTACCCATCCCCTGTTATTTCTAGCTCTGCCACTTCCATCCCCCATTCTCTCAGCTCTGCCACTATCCATCCATCTCCTCCCAGCTCTTACCCCATCCATTTTTCTTACTCCCAGCTCTGCCCCATCCATCCCTCTTGTTCCCAGATCTGCCCCCATTCATCCCTCTTATTCACAGATCTGCCCCCATTTATCCCTCTTATTCCCAGCTATGCCCCATCCATCCCTCGTATTCCCAGATCTGCCCCATTCATCCCTCTTATTCCCAGCTCTGCCCCCATTCATCCCTCTTATTCCCAGCTCTGCCCCCATTCATCTCTCTTATTCCCAGCACTGCCCCCATTCATCCCTTTTATTCCCAGCACTACCCCATTCACCCCTCTTATTTCCAGCACTGCCCCCATTCATCCCTCGTATTCCCAGTTCTTCCCCCATTTATTCCTCATTCCCAGCTTTTCCCACATCCACTCCTCTTTTTCCCAGCACTGCTCCCATCAACCCCTCTTATTCCGAGCTCTCAACTTATTCAGAGATTTCAACTACACCCTCCCCCTGGACCTTCAACTTGGCACAGACCACGGTAAATGGACCTCGACTAAAAGTACTTGATTACTGCTGCTTTGGATCATTTGTGCTCAGTGCAACAGTGGAAAACAAGGTGTGGCACCCCCCTCCCATTCCCATAGGCAGTGTGTCATGCTCCCTCCCATTCCCATAGGCAGTGTGTCATGCTCCCTCCCATTCCCCATATAGGCAGTGTGGCATTCCCATTTCCCATAGGCAGTATGGCATTCCCATTTCCCATAGGCAGTGTGGCATTCCCATTTCCCATAGGCAGTGTGGCATTCCCATTTCCCATAGGCAATGTGGCATTCCCATTTCCCATAGGCAGTGTGGCATTCCCATTTCCCATAGGCAATGTGGCATTCCTATTTCTCATAGGCAGTGTGGCATTCCCATTTCCCATAGGCAGTGTGGCATTCCCACTCTCCGATAGGCAAAAGAAAAAAAATGTACACTCACATATACATCGCTCCCACGTTGCTGACCAGGCCACGGGAGGCCAGAAGATGAAGGAGCCACAGATGGGCGGGCAGGGTAACTGATCCCTGCCCAATGTCCCCACCGCTGCTTCTTCTCCGGCGCGAGCAAACACACCTGGCTCTGTGCAACAGGTGGGCGTGGCCTGTGTCAAGTGACGGCCACGGCCACCAGCTGCACAGAGTCGGATGTTTGCTCTGAGTGCGGCGGCGGTGGGGACAGTGCAGACAGCAGGGATCAGGTACCTTGCCCGTCCGACTGCCGTTCCTGCATCTTCTGGCCTCCCGTGGCTATGGTGGCCCGGCCAGCAACGCGGGAGTGATATATATGAGAGTTTAATGTTTTTTTCTTTTTACATTTGCCCGATAAGAGGCACTGACATTCCCCCCTCTTTTGGAGATAAATGGCAGCTCATGTCTCTCCAGATCCACCCAAAATTTAAGGGGGATCTGCCCAATCTCTGTGATTTGGGACCTAGCAGTCAGATGCCAATAGATCATGACATAGATATCAGTGGATGGAAAATTAGGATTTGATTGTATTAATATTGTTATTGTTGGAGTGCAATATGTATTGATTCCACAGTCAATATGTCACTGCTTTACTGCAGGAGAGCACAGCATATCCACTCATCATGATAGGAACTGCAGTACTCTTAGTTATTGTAATAGTAAATGTGTCACTGTTACGATATTGATAACTTAATTGTGACATCCCAAATGCGCGCACACACATGCATGGTTGACGTAACATTTGTGGGATTGAGCATTAAAAAAAGACAAATAATATTTCCATGTTACTATAGGGTGGGCCTCCAGAGTCAGTTTCATTGGTTTGCTGCCCATTTTCCTTCAACTCCTGATGGCCACTGTGCTCATTTCCTGTTATTCCTTCTTTCCACCCCTTTCATGCTGCCCACTGTGCCCTCCTTCTGCAGCCTGCTGCTTCTATTTTCTGTCCAATACTTGCTGCCCACTCTGCCCTCTTCTTGTTTCCTGTTTTACTCCTTTCTCCCTTGTTGCCCATTGTCCCACCTTCTTGTTGACCCTGTCTTGCTACCTGTGGTGATCTACCTTCCATTTACAGTTGCCTCTGCAGCACAATAGCATTTTGTTTTCTGCAGTAACACTGTCTACTTTCACTGTTGACAACTTGTGCTGCCCACCAAGCATATTTTACTGCCAAATATGGCCCTTTATGTCACCTACAATGCAAAGGTGACATAAGGGGACATATTTGGCCATACTCTATCAATGTTATTTTTCCTGGTCCTGCATTTAGTGTTGATAATTTAAATTACAGGCAACAATTAAGTCTCCTAGAATTAGCAATATCCACATCTTTCACAAAAATATATTAATTACGAAGTGTGTGTGTTCATGGGGGGGGGGGGCACATGACCAAAAAGTGCCTAGGGCACCACAAATCCTAAATACAGCCCTGCCAATCAGCACATACACTCCCCCCCAGGGTGGCCATTGGTCGATTCCCCAATAAATATGGAGTCAGCCCAGCACTCAGTGCCCGTGATAGTCGCTTGTGATTAGGGTGTGATTCTGTTAGTTGTTATCTGATTCCGACCCGGCTTGATCAACCATTCCTGTCTGCTGCCTGTACCGACCTCTGCTTTGTCTGACCATGAACCGGCCTGCCCCTTTGGATACCCTGTGATCTCTGACCTCCCGGCTTGACCCTTTGGCTACCCCTGACTACGCACCTGTCTCATCCCTGTACTCTGACGCACCCTCCGGATTGACTACCTACTGAGGTGAACGACCTCGGCTTTGGGATACCCTCGTGGTTCATCGGCCTTCACCATAAGCAGCCATCCTTTGCGCATATTAAGACCTGGGGGCAACCGTGTCCAGTGAGGCGTACCTAGCGTCCCGGCAAACGGGGGCTTGACTATAGGCAGAAGCAGCGGTGGAGATTGGGGGTTGCCCACTGGGCATCACACATTGTTTGGACATGTTGGCTAGTTTGTTTTACCAAAAAATATATTTAAAATTGTATACATACATTTGTGTTTGGTTTTTAATTATCATAGTATAGTATGCCTACACACACAGGATTGAGTATATTTTTTTGCACCTGGGGAAAAAAAATAAAAAAAAAAAACCTTTGTTACCTCCATGACCTGTTGCACCAGTTCCATGTTTCCACCTGCCTATGCATCTGTCCACACATATTTAGGTTTAAGTGTAACATTTAACAGAACATACATGCTAAATGACATGAAAGCTGTTTGGATGTTCAAAAAAAATAAAGTTTAATGGGCAAACCTTGCCACAGGTAATATAAACAGAATATACAAATCAGAATATGTAACTACTCTCAACCCATGCTCTCATCTTGGTCTGGTTAAGGTGGGTCCATGTGTTGTGTAGCCACATCAGCTGTACTTGTGTTCGGTTGCTGGTTGTCACTGTGTGGGCCAGTTGGCATTGGGACCTGTGTTGGTGCTAACAGCACCAGGAAGAACACATGCAGTTGTGATACATGCTGATTCAGAAGCTGCAGCAACTCATTTGCCGACTGTTGCTTTTTAATGCGGAGAGGATCTCTATTTGTTAAGACAAAACAGGGGAGAATGTAAATTTGTGCTTTGGTTTTAAAACCACACTCCAAAAAAATACAATATATGTACTACACAAGTATGACATTTGGACATACCTGTGTGTTATACTCCCCAGAATTGTGCGACATCATACTATGTGGAGTAGGCATCTCATCATCGCTTAATGGTGGCAGATCTACATAAGCTGGGAAAACAGAGAAAAAAATTGTCCAGAAACCCATTTTTACATAAACCTAGGTTAGGCTATAATGTAAATGTAATAATAATTTAATGTTACATTAGCATTTTTTAAATCGCACATCACAATGCAGGAAGATGATTATTGACTAAAATACCTTTACAAAATATCATAGGAATTTTTTTTTTACCTAGCAAACCTGACCCACAGTTCAGTATGTACAAATACTCATCTCCAACATGTCTTGACTAATCTCTGTTAGATCTGAGAGAAGGCCTACAAGCACAATGAACACACATGAGTGAACCATTTGGTTACAAACATGAGTCAGACAGAAAGGAAAAGTAAAACAAATAAAAAATACTTCCCCTTACAACTTACCGACATCCGTGGCAGCCTCAGATTGGGCAGGCTTTTCTGGAACAGCACTTATTCTGTTTCCAGTATTGTGGCCTATAAAAATGCAAACCCAAAATTAAAAAAAATCCCATTAGCAACAAACATTGGTACTAAATTAGCCCCCAGTAACAAGAATAAGAATTCTAATGACCCCTATTTTCGAGTTGTGTGGCAAATTTTGGCATTGATGAAGTCTATGATTTCTGTAACTCTGGTGCCAATATTATGTCACATATACAATGCAGCAACAATGTCAATGAAAAGGAGAAGTCAATACACTATATACTTACGCACAGGCCCTTGTTGGAAGGACAAAGGGCAAGTGGTGGCAAGATGTTGGGCTAATGTGGCCTAAAAAAAAAAAAATTACCAATGTTTCCTTTGAAACAAGGTTTGTTACACTAAGGCAACTATAACAAATCCTGCCACTTACATTGCTCATCAGAGGAGGCAGAAGGGTGAGTTGATGTTGAGGGAATGGCTATGTGGCCTGAAATATACAACATCAAAAATATATTAACAGAGCTCTATATTTGAAAAGCCCAACAACTATTGCAACCTCATACATGATGCAGGAGTCAATGCACACTTACTCTGCCTCTGGCTGGCTTGATGTGGTGGATGGGGGAATGCCTATTGCACTAGTGCTGGGGCCTTGTGAGAGGCGAAAGCCTGGGTTTTGTGTTGGGCCTTCCTCAGAACCATCAGATGCGAATTGTGCCTCTGCAGGTGGGACTTTAAAAATATATATAATATATTAAAGCGGACCAAAACCAAGGTTAGAAAAAATTGCTGGGCCCTGCTGGGTCCACCTGCTGCCAACGCCTCGTCAATGGCCATCAGGCACACCACTGTTACTGGAGCCCCCAGGGGACTAGGCAGTCGCAGACAAATCAGCAGCATTTAGGTATATGGTATTAGTAAAATCACACACACACAGAAGGCTCCTTGCAAGCAAGGCAATGGAAAGAATTGATTGAGGTGTTGAGCAGTTTTATGAGATTGTTGAACCAATCAGAAGCAGGGCATGCTCAATTACAATAACATTAAAGACTGGTATGCGTAATTAAGGTAATATTCATATCAACCAACAGAAAGCATATGGTTGATGCCATGGATCGAAAATAATTACATTATTAAAAACGCTGAAACACATGAGGACTTAGATGTGTCATCAGCAACAAAGCTGCTAACAAACGCTAGTAACTAATGGCTATTTCAATTTAATTGATTGGCTTAAAATAGGGAAGGTGCGGGTATAGCGTTAGTTAACTTATGGGAAAGGCCCATTGACACTGCACACAGGGCCGCTAGGCGTTTCTGGCACACTTCCCTAGCATTAGTCCTGAGATACCGCCATCTATGCAGAAGCATGTGGATGCGGCTCTGTAGCATCCCCTACATTACAAGTGGCTAAGTATAAATAAGGGGCTATGTGTTCTTTGTATCATCTTTGGACGCCGTGGCAAAGGCTTTAGTGTCATTTTGATGTGCAAATTTGTGTCAGGTGTGGAGTTCCTCCACAGCTTCAGAGTGTGCCTCTGTTTAATACTGCTTCTGGCTGGCTCCTTCTCTGGAACTTTCCCCTGCAATATGTTGCTCCACCAGCAGATGGCTCTGTCCTGCAGAGGTGCTGGGAATCAGAGAGCACCTGTGACTTCTTAGCCTATATAAGCTGATCTACTCATTCAGGCAGTGGATCAGCATTGGATTGTCACCTGGAACCCAGAACGCTGTACCCAGATCCCAGGTACCCTCAAATCTGAACCCTAAACCCAGGACTCCTGCCTCAGCTATTGTGTTTTGCTTCCCCTATCTCAGCCGTGTTTCCGCCTTGGACTTTCTTTTGATCCTTATGCGTGCTTGTTTCCGGACTCCATCTTGTGTATGTACAGCCAGAGCATGTTTATGTTTTCCAATTTACCTATATTTCTGCATAGCAGCTGTAGCACTCTGTGGTCACCTGAACACTTGTATAGTTTCCATACACATATGTTATATGTTCCACTTGTAATCTGTACAGCAGTCTGGTTGAAGTGTGCTCTGTTGCCTTTTCACTGGTTCTCACTATTAAACACAGTTTGCCACATATCCACCTCTGTCTCTCAGTCTCAATTTCTGGTCACTTATTACAATTTGGATTTCTCTGCTGAGAAATCCCTGACAATTTGATTTGAGCAAGGCAGAGCCAGTCTGTGTGTGTTAACCAGTGTCTGTGTGTGTTTGCCAAGCAAGTGAGGATTGTTTTTGAGACCATTTGTGGGCTGTGCTGCATCTCCCCTCTTGGCTGTGCCAAACTTAGGAAGCATACTTTCAGCAGGCTGATGGTTTCTCGTTTTGTGGTGAGCTGCACTTGTGTTTGTGTAAGAGTGTGTTTCTTTGGTATTTGGTTGATTGGTTGTGTTTGTGTGTGTGACCTTGTTTTGTGATTGGATTTTGAGTGTATTACGTATAGAGGTGTGTTGAACAAGATTTTGGGCTGATGTCTGCTGTGTGGCTGAGGTGTGCTGCCAGCGCAGAGGAATCACAGAAGCCTAGGGAAGCAGGTGCATTGAGATTACGGCCACCCAGAACCTTTGGTAGCTGCCTGTCTGTATGGGATTTAGGCGACGAACAAATGCACAGCAGATTTTGCTTGAATCGGGCAGCACTTTTGGCACTATATGGCCAAATAAAAGCCAAAATTGAGCCCAACGCTGACCGCAGCCATGCTATACCTGGCATTGTGCGCCTGTGTGCCTCCCTTAATATACTGGCCCAGGGAAATTTTCAGGCCACTGCAGCTCTCCTCAGTGGCATCAGCCAGGCAACCATGAGCTGCATATTCTATGTCCTGGCCATATGTGACCTTATCCCAAAATATATATACTTTCCTGAGGAGGTGCAACACCTAATGTGGGCCTTCTTCCGTATGGCAGGAATCCCAAATGTCCTTGGGTGCCTGGACGGTACACATATTCCATTCTGCACACCTCCAGCACAAGAACTTCACTATCACAACAGCAAACAATTCCATTCCTTTAATGTCATGGTGGTGTGCAATCATGATATGAAGCTGCGTGCAGTGAGGTTGGGATTTCCAGGATCCTGCAATGACTCCTATGTGTTGCATCAATTTGCCCTGTGCCAGAAATTTGAAAGCAATGAAATGCCGGCAGGATGGCTACTAGGTAAGTACAGGGAAACATTGGAAAACAAATATAAAGCTGAACTTAACAGCACTAGGCGAGAGTAGTAGGTGCAGAGAAATAAAGTCAGGCAGCAGGTGGGGTAGATAAAATAGATAAAAACAAGATTAAGGTCAGAACCAGCTTTAGCTAACTTTCAAAAAATTAAAGGTTAACCAATTAGACCGGACACAGGGACATATGGGGGAAATGTATACTAGTTTAAAAAATAACATATAACACTTTTGTCTACCTTACAGGCACCATGAAGATAATCTTGATTTGTTGAGGTGGAAAAAAATATATTTTTTGTTAAAAATGTATTATACAAATAACAGCTAATTTTAAACATATGCACATTTAATAACAATAAACATTAACATAAAATAAAACTCAGGTGTCATCTAAGCTGTTTGTGTAATGTGGGTGGAAAAAAATACTGCTGCAGATAGTTTGAAAAACCATAGCAGCATTGGAACGCTCAGGCACTGCAGTGAATGACGGAGAGTGCCTCTACAGCGCCACACAAACATCACATTTATTAATGCTTAGGTTACTACAGCATCACGTAAGTGACTGAGACACTAGGTTACAGCGCCTGATACCCGCTTGCAGCATCTACTAGTGGTCACTCTAAGCAGTGCTATACAGACGCTTACATGGCGATACATGGCACTAGTAGTGAATCAGCCTCTGTATAGCAGGAAGCGATACTGTCCCCAGAGGCAAAATTGCCCTGCCTCCCACAGTGCTGTAAACAACAGATGCATCCCCAGCATCTGGCCTGAGACGCACTCCCCCTCTATCAGGAATTCGGAAAGGCTGGGGAAGGGGGTGCACCACAGCCTATATGAAATGCCCCTGCTAAAGGGATAGCGGGGATGCAGCGCTGATCACACATGTGCCATTGGACCAGGGGAGAAGGGGACCTGGCAGGTTTCACACAGTGGAGAATCCTGGTTCCCTGGTGGGAGGAATCAAGCAGGGGAGGAGGAGATACCATTGCTCTTTAGCCGAGCTGTACATAGGGCACACTCCATACTGCTCAGGCAGAGAGAATCAGGTCAGAGGCCACAATGATCCAGCATTTGTACCCATGGGCCGTGGAACCACGCCCCCCCCCCCCAACTTCAGCAGCTAGTCAGCTCCTTATCAGGGGGTAAGGTGTAGAGACTATTACAAAGGGAAAAACGTCAGCCTTGCGAACCAATGATTTTAAAACATCCCATGAATGCCACCCTTCCTGCGCTGCTTAAAGGGGCCTGCTTCACATGGCCTCATGCATGTGCATCCCTGAAATTTCATGAGAAAACTGTTGGCCAGGTGACCCAGGTGTAAGAGGTCAAATACCGAAGTCACCCAAAAAATTCAGGTGAATTGGCATCTCTGCCTTTTACATGCACAACACACTCACATGGGTTCACACCTGAAGTTGATGAGGCAACACATGAGTAACAATTGATGGACCAAATAAACACAGGCCTTCAGTTAATCAGGCTTTAGACCAGGGGTACTCAACCACTTCTTGCAAAGAATAGAGGCATCCGCTGAGAGGTGAAATTCTAGGCGGAAGGTCGTGGGGGGTGGGGGGATAGTTATAAATCAGCACACTGGGGGAGGGGCTAAATCTAAAAAGGCACCCCATAAATCCTATTGCACATTGGGAAAAAACAGGAGCTTTTTTTGGCCCTACATAACCTACAGCTCTGGCCAGTGGCACACTGTTTTAACCCCCACCCCTGCATTCTGTGCAGGCCTTGTAAAGGGGTGGAATAGGCCCCAAGTACTGGCAATTAGGTCTGATAACAAGGATGGATAGATAGGGGTCGTGTGAGATGGATGAATGGGAGAGGAGCTGTAAGAAAGAGGATAAACAGAACAGGAAGGGCAAGGAGGGATAGAGAGAGAGCCGGGAGAAGGGATCGATAGGCAGAACTAGAATGACAGGAATGAATGGGCAGGGCTGGTGGGATGGGGGGTAGATGGCCAACGCTGGAAGAAAGAGTAATGGATTGGCTGGGCTAGATGGGACAGAGCTGTGGGGACAGGGATAAATGGGGCATAGCTCGGGGGGGTGAGGTGGCAGGGACAGGGATAGAAAGGACTGAGCTAAGGCGGGGGAAAGGATTGGATAGGCCAAAGAGACAGAGAAACAAAGTTTGTGTGTACCTTGCAATGCCACCTCCCCTCCGTGCAGTACTTCATATTGCAATGCTAGGTGCAAGGGAGCCATGACACTGGCAGGGAGACTAAGCACTACATCGCTGATCGAGGGGGCAGCTCTGAACATAGCAATACAAAAGCAACTAAGTGGTCCGCATCCAGGCCCCTGTCCGCCAGTTGAGTATTGCTACTTTACTACTTTAGACTGTTAAAGTACCCACTTATTAACAGGATGTTTACAGAACTCAAAGGGTCTGAAGGAGCACATGGTGCGCCAACACCTGCTGCAGTTTTCCACCCTCTGCCAGAGATTTTTATGGTACCAATTTTTAGCACACCCAGTGGAGGAACCTTGAGGCTAGCAAGGGAATTTCTGAGCTGACACTTTTCTTGTGAAAGCATCATCACAAGTTGAGCTCCAAGTTCATTTAGGTTATGAGGATGAAACAGTTCCTAATGTGAAACAATGCAGGGCAACCTCTTCAACAATCTGGGATTCAGCCCCCTTCCCCTAGACTGCAGCCAACCCTCAAACAGGAGCATTAAGAAGATGTTACATTTCAGTTTAAAATTAAAGAGAGAGAGATGCAGGATATTTGCAAATGTTTGAATAACAGCTTCATAAGAAATATTCAGAAATATTTTGAATTGGAAAGGCTAATTTTTTTCCGTGTTGAAAAACCCTATTCCTGATAAAATGTTATTTTCTAGTAAAGTAAAGCATAACATTCTAGAGACAAAATGATTTTCCTGTCTATAAGGGAAAATAAGATGAATACATTTTTTACAATCACACAAAAAACTGTTGTGGCTTTAAAATATTACTTAAAGTAGCATGTACCTTTACTCACCAATCATTTGATTTTTGATTTTCTCAAAACACTCTGGAGACAAAATATGGAATCCATATAATATATCCTCTTGGGAGATTGATGCTTCAGAACCAGTATTTAGCAACAAAATTAGACTACATAAAATGCAAAAATAAGCAGGTCTGCTATATGCAATGATCTGGTTGTACCCCTGCAAAATATCAGTATATTTAGAAACATTTTAATGTTTCAATAAAATAAACAAAACTCCACATAACTACATAAATACATAAATATTAGATGCATATTAATAATAATAATAATAGCTGGCGCTTCTGGCACAAATACAGTGCCTTTAGGAAGCTCTTTCACCATGAGACTGCACCTCCAGCCACCCTAGAAAAAAATGTGGGCTTCTCTTTAAATTGTGCTGTTCTTTTAACTGCAGCATAGGAAAGGGTGTGTCAGCGACTCTGGGTGCTTCCTATTTACAGTATAGATGTCTGAACTGCAATGTGTGCAATTCTCTGATTACTGGTGAGGCATTCGTACATCCACATACTGGACAACGATTCAAGCTCAAAGAATATTATTCTTGTCTCATGGACTTCTGTATTTACTTCCTGAAGTGCCCCTGCAGTCTAGTGTACGTAGGGACGACTGTGGGGCCCTTTTAAGAGGTGATTTCAAAAACACAGGAGCGACATTACAGTCCTACAGGGGAAAGCCAAACATGGTGATCCAATTGACTCTGACAAACCGGTTGCGGTACATTTCCTGCATCTGAGACACCAGATTCATGAATTACGCGGCATGGTGATGGACCACCATGTCCCCAAACCCAACAGGGGCACAGGGAATGTAGTCTGCTCCAAAGAAAGACTTTTTGGATTCATAAGTTGGACACAGTTTAACCTCGGGGTCTTAATACCTCATTTGGTATTCAATGCTTTCTAGACTGGCGTTGAATGAGTCTGGTGTTATATAGACGTACATATCTTGCTATAAATTTTTCTCCCCTGCGTGTCCTGTCTAACCTTTTTTTCCTTTAATTCTACCCCCTCTCCCACCTTCCCCCCCTTTTATCCCCCCTCTCTACGGGATCCCCCCTTCCACCTTAACACCCAAGTGTGTTCATTAGTTTCTTTGTTCCCCCCCCCTCTGTTGCTTTCCCCTCTCACTTGCATATCACCCTGCCCCTCCTTACGGGCCCTCTCTTGTTTCCCTCTTGTCCGCTGTGCTGCCTGGTCCTATTATCCCCTTGTCACATTTTTCCCCTTTTTCCCTCTCTCCCCTTGATCATGTGTTACACTGTCCCCTTTCTTCTTGTGGTCCTGTCCATCTAACGTTGACCCTTCTCCAATTTCTAATAACCTCTTATATGACCGGTGTATGTATGATTGTTTTCAACTGCATTTGATCCTACTTTGTTCTTAAAAATCTTTATGCCACCCTCTGCCTCCCCTTCTGTGCCGCTCCTGGGATGGGAGACACTAACGCTCTAGCTGGTCGCAAGACGCCATTTCCATCCTCCTCCTGGCTCGGAGAGAGCGAGGCTTCTGCAACCAGACACGCTCTGGGTACTGCGCACCCCGCTGCCGCCAATTTGCCAATCGGAACTTGCCAGGTTTGCACGGATGCGGGGGTGGCTACTTGGTAATGTGCTTTATTTACCTATGCATTTCTAATGTTTAACTGTTTGCCGATTCTTCCTTTTGCACTTTGCCTTATCAAGCCTAACTTACTTTGTTCTGTGATGCACTGCTGACGTCATTGATGACATCAGGCATGATTTTTCTGCTTTGTCATCGGTTTATGTATTATTTATAAGTGTCTCGCAGCTTGTTTCTCTTGTTGTTACTATTTGTCTAATGAAGGGGGTTTTGCTATACCCCCGAAACGTTGACTACTGGTATCATTATGTTTGAGCCGAATACACTTGTTTGATCCGTGAAGGTCCTTTGGAGTGCTGGTTATTTGTCTTCCTATTTACAAGGTGCACAATTAGCAGGACCTTGCTTTACAAAATAGGTTAGGTTTTATAGGACGCTGTTGTGTGAAAAAAAGTGTATATGTTTATTTTTCATATTCTCATGTATACTGTTACTTTTGCTTAGAAAAAGCAAAAGTGCACATGCACCTCAGGATGTGTGCGTATGTGAGTTGGTGTGCATGCCTACAACTGAGAATTTGTCCACAAAGATGTTTGTGGGTGTCTGCATGTGCATCTGCAACTGTGTGAGTGCATGTGTGTTTCCAGGTGTGTGCACAACAGCATCTGCGGTTGTGCACATGAGCATCTTTTGGTGTATGTACGTACACCCGGGGATGCATGCATTCTCACCTGCAGGTGTGTAAATACATTTAGGAGTAAATGCATGTGTATCTGAAAGTAAGTGCCCCGCAGTGTCTGTGTGTGTGCATGCATGTATGGGGGGGGAGGGGTTGTCTGCAGGTGTGCACATCTGCGTGCAGGGTTTGCGTATGCATGTGTCTGGGGGTGTGCACTTGCACATTCAGAGGTGTGCATAAGTGCATCTGGTGGTGTATGCATGCACATTTAGGGGTGTGCACATGTGTTTATATCTGGGTGTATGTGTGTATGCACTCCTCTAGGAGGTTGCATTCATTCCTGGGGCTGTGTGTGCATGTGCATCTTCAGGGGTGCATGTGCTCATGCACAAGTGCCGGACATGTACATCTGTGGGGTGCATACATGTATGTGTGCGGGGGAGTGTGTATGCCTGCGGATGTGTTGGGTGGAGGAGTGATTTCTTACTGGTGTGTGGGGACACATGGATGTCAGTGTATGGGGATGTGGCTGCAGCTGTAGTTAGTGCAGGCTCTGCTTTTTTACACAAAGTTAAAATAACCTTCTCTGCATCACTGTTTCTGTAGGATTGTCACTGTCATCTGTATCCAACAGCTATTTGGGTAATGATTTTTTTTTTCATATTAATTAGGTTTAATATAGCCATATTATTTCACTCACAGTTAAAGAGTACCCTCTATGCATCACTGGTTCTGAATTGTATTGGGGATTGTCAGGGTCACCAGCAAGTCACAGTTATTTGGAGCCAAATCCTGCAACTGAGCTTTAATGCAGCCAGGTTATTTTACACACAGTTAATGAGCCCTCTGTGCATCACTGGTTTTGAATTTCTGAGGGGTTATAACTGTCACCTGTGTCTTACATCTATTTGGGCCTGAATCATATTACTTGAGTTTAATACAGCCAGGTTTTTTTCACACATAGTTAAAAAGAGTCAACTGTGTATCACTAGTTCTACATTTTTGGCGGTTGTCACTTTCACCTGTGTCTCACAGCTATTTGGGTCTGAATCATACAGCCAGCTGTTTTCACACACAGTTAAAGAAAATCCTCTGTCCATCACAGGTTCTGATTTTTTGGAGGGTTGTCACTGTCACCTGCAACTAACCAGTATAACTACTGGAATCTAACCATTTTTTTCTCTGTGTTACTCCTACTACTACTCCTGTGCTTGCTATGACAAGCAACCTGGGTTAGGACCTCTCGGTTGCTTGATGAATGTTGGGGATATATATATATATATCTGGTACGTTATATATAAGAAGGTGGTGGTGGAGTGACGTCACTGAATTGTTTTGAAGAGCACCTGTGGTGTCAACATTTGTTTCGCTGAGCCTTATACACAGCTTTAGGGCAGTGTATTTGTATCTACATATATATATATATATATATATATATATATATATATATATTCCATCAATTCACCCAAACCTGACTAATGATAGAGTAGTGTGACTGTGGCAAGCAGCGTGAGATTGGGAATCAGGTAGTTATTACCAGGGATTCACGGGTTTCACTCACCCTTCTTAAACTTTAGATCCCGTCAACTAAACTTCCTGTCACTGAGCTTTAGATTGCACACATCCAGCTTCGCATAGCCCCTTGTCCCCATTTTGTGACTTTTGCCCCCTTTTTGAAACCCTTGCCCATATTTTGGGACCCTTGTGCCCCCTGATTTGGGACCCTTGTTCTCAGGTCCTTTTCTGGGATCTGTACACCCCTGCTGCTCCTGGGGCTGCTGTACACCCCTATATCTAGATTACTAGTCCCTGTGACCTTCTCCTACCCTCCCCACCAGAAATCCTTCATCTACCAGATATACTGCTCCTGTGATGAACTGAAGCTGCTTCTGTGATCCAGTGACCTCCTGCGGCTCCTGATTAGATTTTTGCATTAAACCTAGCTGATTACACTTTTTTACATGCTAGGTTCACTTTTTGCATATGCTGACCACATATACTGTTCAAATTTAGATTTTTTTTAATTTATGTTAATTATTTGCATTATGTTCTGTTTACATTTTTTTAACTGTTTGTATATTGACTTTTTGCTCTTTTTCCAGCTTTTAGTTCCAGCTTCTAGCCTCCCTAAACACCCTCAGGCCCCAGCATAGGCTATTATAGAATGTGGGTATGATCACCAGCTTTTGCAGCGTGCGACCTGTGCAATCACAAAGGGTGCCGGCTCAGTCACTCCATAAGGTATGCCAAGAAACACTATTCAGAAACCCATTAGAAAGAGAGCTCTTAGCTGACTCATCAGGTCTCTCTTTTCCACTTTTCCACTCTCATCTCTTTTACACATTGCCTCTATCAATCTCTCTCTCTGCATTTTCAGCATTTTACTCTTTGCATTTTTCTACTGGCTTCCCTCTCAGTTTCTAATTTCATTTTGCCTATTTCTCCTTTTTCATCTCTTCTTCACATCCCTACCCCCATACCATTGTCATAACCTTTTATGATAAAAGAGGAAAGGCTTTTAAAAAATAGGTCTGGTTTGAGGGGGGAAGGAAAAAAGAAGGTATATGAACAGTGCCCTATTGGGGTTTAGGCAAAATGGCCTTGTTGGTTCTTGAGTGGGCCTCAAAAATTATTTTCTCTGGTGGGCCCAAGATACTCCAGTCTGACCCTGACAGCATAATAACACCACTGGCCCCATTCTCACAGCCACTCTGCGCTCTAGCTTCTCAGCAAATTGGCTCCATTGTGGTTTGAGCTCAGAAGGTGTGCTGGCATCTGGCAGCATGTGCATGAGCGGAGAAAGTTGTCTGGGCTCCGTACCTCCTTCATCTGGTAGCACAGCCAACCCCAGGATTTCTCTCTTCATTTTTGTGCGTGAGAGCATTCGTTACACGTATTTTTTGTCGCTTGTATGCGCGCATGATTTAGAACCTCCATCAGTACTGAATTATTCCTTCTTCATTGTTTTTCCACGCACTCTGCTGTGTAAAGTTTCACTGGCCAGCTTCACTACTAGTCCTACTAGTTCTCTGCGTAAAAAGAGGTGTTTTCTCTCTTAATGTAGCGTGTTCATTTGTTTTTATGTTCAGATTACGGTAATGTATACACATACGCTGGCTTGTACGCATAAGCAAGCTTCTCATTTTTATTGTTCTCCATTCTTCAGCCCCTGGCCCTGACATTTGATTACTTACTTATTGCTGTGCAAAATGTCTACTGCTCTTATGTGCTTACCTCTGCCCATCCTTCCCTCCAGCATTGCTGCTTCTCCTTACTTGGTCTTAGTTTACGATGCCCCATGCAGTGCCTTTTATTCTATTAACTGATTACCTGTACTACTTTCTATATTGTCATCCAGTGTTATTTCTTCTCTTAACTGCTTACCTGTACCAGTTCTATATTGCCATCCAGTGCCTTTTATTCTTTAAAATGCTTACCTTTACCACTTTTCCCAACAGCTTACCTGTATCACTTTCTGTATTGTCATCCAGTGGCTTTTCTACTCCTAAATGCTTACTTTTACCACTTACAGTGTTGGCATGCAGTGTTCTTTCTTCAAAAAGCTTACCTTTACTACTTAGATTGTTGGCGTGCAATGTTCTTTCTTCTCCAAAATGCTTACCTTTACCTCTTACAGTCTTGGTATACAGTAATCTTTCTTCTTTAAAATGCTTACCTTTGTTAATTACAGTAATTAAACACACATCATTTTTTAGCCTTAATAGATAATTATTTTATTTTAATTGTAATATTTATTTATTGTATTTTGGATCATGTATCAAATATCACAATACATTTAGAGTACAAAATATAAAATAGGAATTAAAGCTATTTTCAATGGAGGGGGGTTCCAAAAAACGCGGCAGACTCCCAGTACCTTAAGGTTGTGAAGGTCGTGAAAGCTAGCCTGGAATGCACTTAAGCTGGCATTTTATAATATCACCGACATGCCTAACGTCATGGGTGCCATTGATTGCACCCACGTTGCATTGGTCCCTCAGCTGACGAGTACATCTATAGGCAAGTTCAATCGGTCATTTTGTTATATAGTTTAAATAAATTGTATTTTAACTATCTATTAATCCATCCTTGCAAATTGTCCCTGTGAAATAGCTTACAGTGTATATATATATATATATATATATATATATATATTAATCCCTCCTTGTAAAAAGTCCCTGTGAAACAGCTTACACTGTATATCTATTAATCCCTCCTTGTAAATTGTCCCTGTGAAACAGCTTACACTGTATATCTATTAATCCCTCCTTGTAAATTGTCCCTGTGAAATAGCTTACACTGTACATCTATTAATCCCCCCTTGTAAATTGTCCCTGTGAAATAGCTTACACTGTATATCTATTAATCCCTCCTTGTAAATTGTTCATGTGATATATTTGGCCGTCTTTAGCTTCATCAATGTTTTTTAAGTCAGCCAAAGCCAAACATTTTCATGTGGACCTTAATTAGTAATTTTTAAGTTAATTTTTAATTGATCCAACATACATATCCTTTTTTGGGCAAATAAATATGTACGTACTTAGTGTTATTTGTATTGCCCAACATGTTTTTTGGAGGGTGTTAAGAGTTAGTGTTTGAGTAGTTTACCTAGCCTTGCTAATTTTTGTTAATTTTCTTTTTGCCCAGGAACCGCAAAATGGGCCACTCACTGAATGTCCAAGCAGTAGTGGATCCGGACATGCGGGTCCTTAGTGTGCTCGCCGGGTTTCCAGGCTCATCCCATGACGCGTACATCTTGCGATGATCTGGATTGTACCGTCGGTTTGAGTCTGGAGAATTGTCAGGTGGATGGCTCCTTAGTAAGTTGACGCAAATAACGTCATTCACTTTTCAATGTATGCCTATGAAGATAGTTGATGACCCATATCTGAGCCTATGGCTGTTTTTACCCCTTGATGACATGTTAAACCGGACCTTAACCATGATCTTTAGCAAAGCAAAAACCCTTAAAAACTGTTTTCTGTCACGGACCGGGTGTGGCGACATAGGTGTGGATCCGCTGTGACTGTGTTACTGATAGCGAGTGCCGTGTCAGGGGAGCAGAGCACAAGAGGCCACCGGTATTCACCAGAGCCCGCCGCAAAGCAGGTTGGTCTTGTAGCGGTGAGTGACCCCCAGGTCGCTACCCCCCAACAGCGGCTCAGCCACACAGTCAGCCGAGGTACTGCTTGGTACAAAGGAGGCAAGCAAAAGGCGATGTCAAAGTTCAAGCAGAGGTCAGGGCTGGCAGCACAATCTCGAGATCAAAGGTAGGTAGCCAAGGTCGGGACGGGCAGCAAAGGTTCAGAGTCGGGGACAATACTGAAAACGACAGACTTTCTGCATACAAAGGAAGACCAAGATCCAGCACTGATGGAAAAGGAAGTGCCCCTTAAATAGGGGAAGTGGATGCAGGATTGGATGACCAGACACCAATCAGTGGTGTAAATTTCAGGAATCCGGCGCACGCGCCCTCTAGTGGACGGGGACGTACGCACACCGAACCATGCGAGGAGGCAGCACGAGGAGGAGGAAGACAGCTGGGAGCAGCCGGCGCACGGTCAGCCACCGTGCCGAAAGCCGCAGACCCGCCGGCAGGAGAGAGTAAGGAGAGGGAATGGGGAGCGCTACGAGATGGGCGCGCAGCGCTCACCCAGGCAGCAGGAGCAGCAATGGAGGTGAGGGGAGTGCTGCGAGATGGGCGCGCAGCACTCGCCCTAACAGTACCCCCCCTTGGGTCTCCCCCTCTTCTTGGGACCAAGAAAATCCTAGATGAGACTATGGTCCAGAATGCTCTACTCGGGTTCCCAAGATCTTTCCTCTGGACCACAGCCTTCCCAAGCGACCAAAAAATATCTTTTGCCTCTGGAGACCTTAGAGGCCAGAATCTCTTTCACCGTGAAAACGTTTGCAGTACCAGAAATTGGAGCGGGCTCCAGGATTTTCGGGGAAAAACTATTGCAAATTACTAGCTTCAAAAGAGAGACGTGGAAGGAGTTAGGGATACGAAGAGATGCTGGAAGGTGAAGCTTATAGCAAACCGGATTGATCTGTTGCTTGATCTTATAAGGACCCAGGTAGCAGGGACCCAGTCTGTAGCTGGGAATTTGGAAGTGGATGTATTTAGCCGAAAGCCACACCTTATCTCCAGGAGAGTAAACAGGAGGAGTTCTTCTCTTTTTATCAGCGCTAATTTTCATACGAGCGGAAGCTTGAGAAAGAGCACGTTGAGTCTCTTGCCAGATGGTGGAAGAATCCGGTGTGAGTTCATCTGCGGTGGGTACTTCAGAAGACGTGGACAAGGGCAGTGGTGGAAGAGGATGATGACCGTACACCACAAAGAACGGGGATTTTCTCGCAGATTCAGAGTCCTTAAAGTTATATGAGAACTCTGCCCAGGGCAGAAGGTCGACCCAATCATCTTATCGCGCAGAAACAAAATGGCAAAGATAACGGCCGAGGACTTGGTTTACTCTTTCCACTTGGCCATTTGACTGGGGATGATAAGCAGAGGAAAAGTCCAATTTAATCTTCATTTGTTTACAAAGAGCCCTCCATAACTTAGAAACCAATTGCACTCCTCTGTCAGACACGATGTTTGCAGGCAGCCCATGAAGTCGAAAGATATGCATAAGGAAGTGTTTCACCTGGCTGAGGAGCCGAAGGAAGACCAGGCAAAGGTGTAAAATGCGCCATCTACTACCACCCAAATAACGGTGTTGCCATGTAAAGGAGGGAGGTCAGTAATGAAGTCCATATCAATGTGTGACCATGGAGTGTCTGGAATAGGTAGGGGAAGAAGTAAGCCTGCAGGTCTTTGGTGAGGAGTCTTGCACATGCACAGATGGTACAAGCCTGAATGAATTCAGTCACGTCCTTCTCTAGAGAGGGCCGGCAATAATATCTGGAAATGAGAGAACAAGATTTTCTGATACCTGCATGGCCAGCTACATAAGAAGAATGTCCCCATTTTAATATTCTGCAACGTTGGCGAGGAGGCACGAAGGTCTTTCCAGGTGGTGCCTGTACCAGGGCTGCAGGAGCTGAGTGGACTAGGCATTCAGGAGAGATAATATGCTGTGGAGTGGATTCCGACCTGGAGACGTCTGAAGAGCGAGAAAGGGCGTCCGCCCTGATGTTCTTGACGGCTGGATGGAAGTGGATTTAAAAGTAGAAACGGGCGAAAAATAACGACCATCGGGCTTGTCGAGGGTTTAACTGCTGGGCAGTTTCTAAGTAAGACAGATTCTTGTGGTCGGTAAAGATGGTAACAAGATGGGCAGAACCTTCCAAGAGATGTCTCCACTCCTCCAATGCCAACTTGATGGCGAGTAATTCCCGATCTCCAATGGAGTAATTCCTCTCTGCCGGAGAAAACGTTTTCAAAAAGAAACTGCAGGTGAGAGTCCTGCCAGTAGCGGTAAGCACGGCTCCAGCTCCAACGGAGGAGGCATCTACCTCAAGGGCAAAAGGTCTAGCTGGATCTTGAAAGCACCGGAGCAGAAGAGAAGGCATTTTTAAGAGTATTAAAGGCCTCTTCAGCCTGAGGAGGCCACGACTTAGCATTGGCGTTCTTCTTCGTGAGAGCCACAATAAGCGCAACTATAGTTGAAAAGTGGGGAATAAACTGGCGATAATAATTAGCAAAGCCCAAAAAGCGTTGGATAGCCCGTAGGCCAGAAGGACGTGGCCAGTCCAACACTGCCTTTAACTTGCTGGGGTCATCTGGAGACCTCGACCAGAAACTATGTACCCAAGAAATGGTAGAGAGGTCTGATCAAATATGCACTTCTCCAACTTGGCATATAAACGATGTTGGTGGAGGCAAGACAGGACTTGCCGGACGTGGCGGTGATGTTCTTCAGGATTAGAAGAGAAGATGAGTATATCATCCAGATACACTACCACGCAGGAGTAAAGCAAGTCCCGGAATATGTTGTTCAGGTATTCCTGGAATACGGTGGGTGCATTGCAAAGTCCAAAGGGCATCACTAAGTATTCAAAGTGGCCATCGCGGGTGTTAAAGGCGGTCTTTCACTCATTGCCCTCACGTATACGTATCAGATTATAGGCCCCTCTCAGGTCGAGTTTAGTGAAGATCCTGGCACCACGAAGTCGATCAAATAATTCAGAAATCAAAGGTAAAGGGTAACGATTTTTGACGGTAATCTTGTTGAGGCCACGGTAGTCAATGCAAGGGTGAAGAGAGCCATCTTTCTTGGCCACAAAGAAGAAGCCTGCGCCTGCAGGAGAGGAAGATTTCCATATGAAGCCTCTTTGGAGATTCTCCTGTATATACTCTGACATAGCCTGTGTCTCAGGAGCCGAGAGAGCATAGACTCTGCAACGAGGTGGAGTGGTACCCGGCAAGAGGTCGATAGGACAATCATAGGATCGATGAGGTGGAAGTACTTCCGCTTGCTTTTTGCAGAAAACATCAGAGAAGGCCTGATAGATCGCAGGCAGGCCGGGAAGTGGAGCAGAGGCAGGAACAGGTCTGGCTGGAACGGACTTCAAACACCTCTTGTAGCAGCCTGCACCCCAACTCTTGATATCGCCGGTATTCCAATCAAGAGTGGGGTCGTGACGTTGAAGCCAGGGTAGGCCGAGAAGAATCTGAGAGGTACAATGAGGGAGCACGTAGAACTCAATATTCTCTTGGTGAAAAAGTCCAATCTTTTAAAGGAGGGGTACTGTGCGATAACGCACGGTGCAATCAAGCCTGTCACCATTGACCGAAGCGATGAAGAGAGGCTTTGCGAGGCGGTTCACAGAGATGTTATATTAACAATATAAACAATGTAAACAACAGATAAGGGCAGCTAAGCTGGAGACAGAAAGACTGGTCGCGAAAGAGAGTAAAACTAACCCCAAATTATTCTTTAGCTACATAAACCGTAAAAGGTACAAACCTGAGGGTGTGGGCCCCCTGAAAAGCAAGGATGGGACCCCTATAGAGGGAAATGAGGAGAAAGCTAATTTGCTTAACAACTTCTTTGCTTCTATATTCACAAAAGAATTTGACATGCCGAGTGAAATGCAGGGGAATAACCGAAACCCTCCATTAAATGTCACTGGTCTAACCAAGGAAGAAGTCCGGCACCGTCTCAAGCAGATGAAAATCGATAAATCACCGGGACCAGATGACATACATCCTCGTGTTTTAAGGGAGTTATGTACAGTAATAGACAAGCCGTTATTTCTAATATTTGTGGATTCCATAACTACAGGGTTTGTTCCGATGGATTGGCGCTTGGCAAATGTGGTGCCAATATTCAAAAAGGGATCTAGGGGGGAACCTGGGAACTACAGACCGGTAAGCTTAACATCTGTGGTGGGCAAGCTGTTTGAAGGTTTCTTAAGGGATACTATCCTGGAGCACCTTGGGGAAAATGACCTTATTACTCCATATCAGCATGGATTTATGAGGAATCGCTCCTGCCAGACAAACCTGATCAGCTTTTATGAGGAGGTAAGTTCAAGATTGGATCAGGGGGAGTCATTGGATATCATATATCTTGACTTTTCTAAAGCATTTGATACTGTGCCACATAAAAGGCTGGTACAAAAGATGAGAATGCTTGGACTGGGGGAAAACGTGTGCAGATGGGTGGGAAATTGGCTTAGTGATCGGAAGCAGAGGGTGGTTATCAATGGTACACACTCAGATTGGGTCATTGTTACTAGTGGAGTACCACAAGGGTCAGTTCTGGGACCAATTCTCTTCAATATATATATAAATGACATTGGGTATGGATTAAACAGTAAAGTCTCAATCTTTGCAGATGATACTAAGCTGAGTAAAGTAATTAAAACAAAGGAGGACAACAGGCAACTACAAACAGATTTAGATAAATTGGAAGCATGGGCAGTTAAATGGCAAATGAAGTTTAACACAGATAAATGTAAGGTTATGCACATGGGAAGGAGAAATCTGTGTCATGATTACACACTAAATAAAGAAACACTTGGTAAAACAACAATGGAAAAGGACCTAGGGGTTTTAGTTGACAATAAGCTCAACTGTAGTAATCAATGCCAGGCAGCTGCTGCCAAGGCAAACAGGATCATGGGGTGCATCAGGAGGGGCATAGGTGCTCATGACCAGAGCATCATTTTACCCCTGTACAAGTCACTGGTCAGACCCCATATGGAATACTGTGTACAGTTCTGGGCACCTGTGCTTAAAAAGGACATATCAGAACTGGAGCACGTTCAAAGAAGGGCAACAAAGTTAATAAAAGGAGTGCAGGGCCTAGAGTACCCGGAAAGATTGTCCAAGTTAGGCTTATTTAGTCTAGAAAAAAGACGATTGAGGGGTGATCTAATAACTATGTATAAATATATTCGGGGTCAATACAAGGATCTGTCCCACAATCTATTTATACCCCGGAGTGTAACCATAACCCGGGGGCATCCACTAAGGTTAGAGGAAAGGTGCTTTCTCCACCGACATAGGAGGGGATTCTTCTCTGTAAGAGCAGTGAGACTATGGAACTCACTGCCAGAGGAGGTAGTAATGAGGGATACATTAAAAATGTTCAAAAGTGGCCTTGATGCCTTCCTGGCATGTAATAACATTTCCGGCTATGGCTACTAGACCACTGGAAGGAGTTAAACAGGCTGAACTGGATGGACTAAAGTCTTTATTCAGCCTTACATACTATGTTACTACTATGTTACTATTTATTAATCAAGGAGGCCTAATCAAAGAGGCCTTGATAAAGTTTCCTGCTGAGCCTGAATCCAAAAAGTCAGTCAGGTTCAAGGAGATGGTAGCTGCAATGGTGAGTTGCACAGGAACCGTAAGCCATGGAGAGGTAGCACACACACCTAGGGACGCCTCTTCCACATTCACTAGGTGCGCCCGTTTCCCTGTCGCGGCGGGTGAATAGGACAGTCTTTCAGGAAGTGCTCAGAGCCAGCACAATACAAACAAATATTCTCATTCCTCCAGCGAGTTCTCTCCGGCTGGGTTAAGTGGGATCGATCCACCTGCATGGCCTCCTCACAGGAGGCGCTGAGAGTCTCTTTCCAGGCAGAGTTCCTCACATCTTTCAGGAAAATGCACATCGATGCGTGTGGCCAAATGGATGAGATCTGTCAAAGATGAAGGCAAATCACGTGCAGCTAGATCATCTTTAATATTGCTAGACAGTCCCTTCTTGAAGGAGGCACATAAGGCCTCATTATTCCAAGACAGTTCAGATGCCAGGGTACAGAACTTAATGGCGTATTCAACAACGGACAGGTTGCCCTGGACCAAGTTCAAAAGGGCCGTTTCTGCAGATGAGGCCCGGGCTGGTTCCTCGAAGACCTGGCGGAACTCAGAGACAAAAGCGAGTATATTAGTAGTGACTGGATCCTCGTGATTCCATAATGGGGTAGCCCAGGCCAGAGCCTTTCCTGAGAGCAGACTAATAACAAAGTCCACCTTAGCATGTTCAGTGGGGAATTGGTCCGCCAACATTTCCAAATACATAGAACACTGGGTAAGGAAGCCTCGGCATAACTTGGCATCCCCGTCAAACTTAGCCGGTAAGGAGAGACGGATTCTAGAAGTTGATGTTACTGGAGGCTGTGGCGGCAATACTGGGGCAGCTGGCGGCAATTGCTGTTGCTGAATCGATAAGAGTTGCTGAATCATGGCGGAGAGCTGGTTAATTTGGCGAGACTGCATAGCCACTATTGCAGGTAGTTCAGTGGCATCAGGCAGTGGCACCTCAGCGGGATCCATGGCCGGATCTTACTGTCACAGACCGGGTGTGGTGGCACAGGTGTGGATCCGCTGTGACTGTGTTACTGATACCGAGTGCTGTGTCAGGGGAGCGGAGTCTAAGAGGCCACTGGTATTCACCAGAGCCCGCTGCAAAGCAGGTTGGTCTTGTAGCGGCGAGTGACCCCCAGATCGCTACCCCCCAACAGCGGCTCAGCCACACAGTCAGCCGAGGTAATGCTTGGTACAAAGGAGGCAGGCAAAAGGCGATGTCAAAGTTCAAGCAGAGGTCAGGGCTGGCAGCACAATCTCGAGATCGAAGGTAAGTAGCCAAGGTCGGAACGGGCAGCAAAGGTTTAGAGTCGGGGACAGGCAAAGGTCGGTACACGGGTGAGCAATACTGAAAACAACAGACTTTCTGCATACAAAGGAAGACCAAGATCCGGCACTGATGGAAAAGGAAGTGCCACTTAAATAGGGGAAGTGAATGCAGGATTGGATGACCAGACACCAATCAGTGGTGTACAGGCCCTTTAAATTTCAGGAATTCGGCACACGGTCAGCCACCGCGCCGGAAGCCGCGGACCCGCCGGCAGGAGCGGGTAAGGAGAGGGAATGGGGAGCGCTGTGAGATGGGCGCGCATCGCTCACCCGGGCAGCGGGAGCAGCAACGGAGGTGAGGGGAGTACTGCGAGATGGGCGAGCAGCACTCGCCCTAACAATTTCTAAATAATATATTTCTACTTTCTAGTAAATTACTTATTATTCTTCCCCACACTCGGCTGCAATAGTGTTATTGACTTTATGATAGGGTCTGCGCCATCTTTGCTCAGAAGCATGACACTTACTGAGTAAAGGAGAGCGGGATAAAGTGCAGGGGGCGGGTTAGAGCTGTGCTTGGCTCAGACAAAGCAGATCTGGGGTCCTGAAAAGGTAAGACATCCCAGAATGCTGAGCAGCACAGTCCTAACCCAATTCCTGTTTGCAGTCTGCCTGATTTGCCCTCATCCGCCATCTTGGATGTTTAAAGGGTCAGTACATGCGGTAGATGGTGTTAGGCTGTTTTTTTAGCTGAGCAATCTGTATGTACAGGGTGTGTCTAAAATATAAGATAGGCTCTTAGGGTGAACGACTGCTTGTCCCAACATTTTCTTTGTAATGTGTAATTTATGTTAGTATTTTCTTATTCTTTCAGGGGATTCCAGCTATCCGCTACTTCCCTGGCTGATGACGCCCGTCCTTCGGCCACAGAATGCGGCCCAGGACACCTACAATTGGGCCCACCGAAAGACCTGTGCCATTGTGGAGAGGGCCTTTGGCCTGTTAAAAACACGCTTCCGGTGTTTGGACCATACCGGGGGGCAGTCCAGTATGACCCCAACAAGGTCAAAGACATCATACTGGCCTGCTGTGTCATGCTAGCATGCAGCGTGTCCCCCGGTATGTGGATCTGCCCCCCTCTCCACCCAGCCAGGACCCAGAAGACCACTATCCTGGCACACCTAGTGCCTCTGGCCAAGCTGTTCGGGCCAATTTGATTAATACCCATTTTGCCTAATTTGTTTGTCCTGTGTTTGTTGCATGTAATTATTATTTTATTCTATAATTTAGCTTTGTGAATGCTTTAGTATTGTTTTTTGTATCAAATAGTAATGATTTAATTACTAAAATATTCACACATGATCTGAGACTCATGCATATTTTTTGGCCCTGTTTGTTTTGAAAAACCTTCAGAAATCTCCAAATAAACCAAACATTAATGCATCAACTTAGTCAACAACAGCTAAAGTCACATTCAATATATTTTATTGAAATATGAAAAATTGGAGTTGAAGTGCACTCGCAGACTTCATGTACATACATAGTACAACATAAATATACATTGGTGCTGAATCATGGCACTTAGCAATTGGCCACATCCAGGAGTTTTTAAGTAATGCACTCCCGGCTGAAGTTTAAATAACAAATAAAAGAAACAGACATAGGGCGCAAGTAGCGATGAGGGAACTTTTGAAAAGTTCGATTTGCCGAATTTTCCGACACAATTCATTTCGACTCGAATTTATTCGCGATGAATCGCTATTAAAAACGGCTATTTCTGAGCCTCCTACAGCCTCAATAGAGTTGGATGCGTGCTGGGTTAGTCAAATAATACTTTAAATAATTAGGACATGCAGATCAGAGGCATCGCTAATAGAATCGCAGAGCGGCATAATTGCAGAGAGTTGAAGTGGCATCACTATGAGGGGCCCCTATAGTGCCTGAAAAACACACCCTGGAGCTGGCAGCAGCAGGAGCCCAAAAATTAGCTGAATCACACCCTGGAGATGCAAGCAGCAGCAGCAGCCCAAACATTGCTTGAAAGAGACACTGGAGTTGGCGGCAGGAGTCCAAAAATTGTATGAATCACACCCTGGAGTTGCAAGCAGCAGGAGCCCAAACATTGCTTGAAAGAGACACTGGAGATGGCTGCAGGTGCCCAACAATTGACCTAAAGACACACTGGAGTTGCAAGCAGCAGCAGGAGCCCAAACATTGCTTGAAAGAGACACTGCAGTTGGCAGCAGGAGCCCAAAAATTGTATGAATCCCACCCTGGAGTTGCAAGCAGCAGCAACAGGAGCCCAAACATTGCTTGAAAGAGACACTGGAGTTGGCAGCAGGAGCCCAAAAATTGGATGAATCACACCCTGGAGTTGCAAGCAGCAGCAACAGGAGCCCAAACATTGCTTGAAAGAGACACTGGAGATGGCTGCAGGAGCCCAAAAATTGGATGAATCACACCCTGGAGTTGCAAGCAGCAGCAGGAGCCCAAACATTGCTTGAAAGAGACACTGGAGTTGGCAGCAGGAGGTCAAAAATTGGATGAATCACACCTTGGAGTTGCAAGCAGCAGCAACAGGAGCCCAAACATTGCTTGAAAGAGACACTGGAGATGGCTGCAGGAGCCCAAACATAGCTTGAAAGAGACACAGGAGTTGGCAGCAGGAGCCCAAAAATTGGATGAATCACACCCTGGAGTTGGTAGCAGAAGCAGGAGCCCAAACATAGTTTGAAAGAAACACTGCAGTTGGCAGCAGGAGGCCAAAAATTGCCCCAATGACACCCTGGAGTTGGTAGCAGCAGCAGGAGCCCAAACATAGCTTGAAAGAGACACTGCAGTTGGCAGCAGGAGGCCAAAAATTGCCCTAAAGACACCCTGGAGTTGACAGCAGCAGCAGGAGCCCAAACATAGATTGAAAGAGACAGTGCAGCTGGCAGCAGGAGGCCAAAAATTGGATGAATCACACCCTGGAGTTGCAAGCAGCAGGAGCCCAAACATAGCTTGAAAGAGACACTGGAGTTGGCAGCAGGAGCCCAAAAATTTGATGAATCACACCCTGGAGTTGCAAGCAGTAGCAGCAGGAGCCCAAACATTGCTTTAAAGAGACACTGGAGTTGGCAGCAGGAGCCCAAAAATTGGCTGAATGACACCCTGGAGTTGGTAGCAGCAGCAGGAGCCCAAACATAGCTTGAAAGAGACACTGCAGTTGGCAGCAGGAGGCCAAAAATTGCCCTAAAGACACCCTGGAGTTGGCAGCAGCAGGAGCCCCAACATAGCTTGAAAGAGACAGTGCAGTTGGCAGCAGGAGGCCAAAAATTGGATGAATCACACCCTGGAGTTGCAAGCAGCAGGAGCCCAAACATAGATTGAAAGAGACACTGGAGTTGGCAGCAGGAACCCAAAAATTGGATGAATCACACCCTGGAGTTGCAAGCAGCAGCAGCAGCTGCAGGAGCCCAAACATTGTGTGAAAGAGACACTGGAGTTGGCTGCAGGAGCCCAAAAATTGGATGAATCACACCCTGGAGTTGCAAGCAGCAGCATGAAGAGAACATATACAGATTTTCGGCACATATATCTTATCCGAAGAATATTAATAAAAAGTAAGACTAACGTAAAGCATTTTCTCAATAATTACTTGTGGTCTGATGTGGAGGAATGTCTGTAACTGGAGAGCAGTGCCTTAAATCTCTTTTGCACGACCCATATTTCTTTAGTGTTGGTCTGGCCCCATCATCAATATACTGTAATGCATCAGGCATTGTTGGGTGGAAATCTTGGCTGATCCATGCGCCATTCATTTCCACCAAGGCCAGTCTCTGAAAATAAAAAATGGAGAGTGACAGATTAGTAACATATTAGTAACATAGTAACATATTAGTAACATAGTAACATATAAGGCCTCATTCCATCAAGCAGAGGTCTCTGCAGAATAGGGGTGAGTGGCCTCAGGAGTGTCAGCGAGAGGCCTGAACTCCCGGGATCAGCTAGCGGTCGTGTCTTGAGCAGCAACCCATCTGCCATCATCCATTGGTTAACACGATCATCCACTGCATCACAAGTGACATCTGACACCCCCAGTCAACTGTCTATTGTATGTTATGCTTTGGGTTCAGCTCCAGGACGATCGGATAATCGAAAAAATCAGCAGCTACTGCCCAGCCAAGAAGTGGAGGAGACACTCGCCGCTTCTTCCACTAGGCGGGCAAGTAGTGATGAGGAGAGTGTCGTCGGAGGAGGTGTTTCAAGCATTTTGGCTCCTTAAGCAGACACTGATTAAGAACCTGAGGAGGACATCATTGAGTTTTGAGGGCACTTTTAAAGGCTTGGAGTGATGGAGAGTGACAGTATGGAGGCAAATGTGCTCGGGGTAGACCACTTGCCTCTATAATTTAGCTTTGTGAATGCTATAGTATTGTTTTTTGTATCAAATAGTAATGATTTAATTACTAAAATATTCACAAATGATCTGAGACTCATGCATATTTTTTGGCCCTGTTTGTTTTGAAAAACCTTCAGAAATCTCCAAATAAACCAAACATTAATGCATCAACTTAGTCAACAACAGCTAAAGTCACATTCAATATATTTTATTGAAATATGAAAAATTGGAGTTGAAGTGCACTCGCAGACTTCATGTACATACATAGTACAACATAAATATACATTGGTGCTGAATCATGGCACTTAGCAATTGGCCACATCCAGGAGTTTTTAAGTAATGCACTCCAGGCTGAAGTTTAAATAACAAATAAAAGAAACAGACATAGGGTGCAAGTAGCGATGAGGGAACTTTTGAAAAGTTCGATTTGACCGATTCGCCGAATTTTCCGACACAATTCGTTTCGACCCGAATTTATTCGCGATGAATCGCTATTAAAAACAGCTATTTCTGAGCCTCCTACAGCCTCAATAGAGTTGGATGCGTGCTGGGTTAGTCAAATAATACTTTAAATAATTAGGACATGCAGATCAGAGGCATCGCTAATAGAATCGCAGAGCGGCATAATTGCAGAGAGTTGAAGTGGCATCACTATGAGGGGCCCCTATAGTGCCTGAAAAACACACCCTGGAGCTGGCAGCAGCAGGAGCCCAAAAATTAGCTGAATCACACCCTGGAGATGCAAGCAGCAGCAGCAGCCCAAACATTGCTTGAAAGAGACACTGGAGTTGGCGGCAGGAGTCCAAAAATTGTATGAATCACACCCTGGAGTTGCAAGCAGCAGGAGCCCAAACATTGCTTGAAAGAGACACTGCAGTTGGCAGCAGGTGCCCAACAATTGACCTAAAGACACACTGGAGTTGCAAGCAGCAGCAGGAGCCCAAACATTGCTTGAAAGAGACACTGCAGTTGGCAGCAGGAGCCCAAAAATTGTATGAATCCCACCCTGGAGTTGCAAGCAGCAGCAACAGGAGCCCAAACATTGCTTGAAAGAGACATTGGAGTTGGCAGCAGGAGCCCAAAAATTGGATGAATCACACCCTGGAGTTGCAAGCAGCAGCAACAGGAGCCCAAACATTGCTTGAAAGAGACACTGGAGATGGCTGCAGGAGCCCAAAAATTGGATGAATCACACCCTGGAGTTGCAAGCAGCAGCAGGAGCCCAAACATTGCTTGAAAGAGACACTGGAGTTGGCAGCAGGAGGTCAAAAATTGGATGAATCACACCTTGGAGTTGCAAGCAGCAGCAACAGGAGCCCAAACATTGCTTGAAAGAGACACTGGAGATGGCTGCAGGAGCCCAAAAAATGGCTGAATTACACCCTGGAGTTGGTAGCAGCAGCAGGAGCCCAAACATAGCTTGAAAGAGACACTGCAGTTGGCAGCAGGAGGTCAAAAATTGCCCTAAGGACACCCTGGAGTTGGCAGCAGCAGCAGGAGCCCAAACATAGCTTGAAAGAGACAGTGCAGTTGGCAGCAGGAGGCCAAAAATTGGATGAATCACACCCTGGAGTTGCAAGCAGCAGGAGCCCAAACATAGCTTGATAGAGACACTGGAGTTCGCAGCAGGACCCGAAAAATTGGATGAATCACACCCTGGAGTTGCAAGCAGCAGCAGCAGCCCAAACATTGCTGGAAAGAGACACTGAAGCTGGCAGCAGGTGCCCAACAATTGACCTAAAGACACACTGGAGTTGCAAACAACAGCAGGGGCCCAAACATTGCTTTAAAGAGACACTGGAGTTGGCAGCAGGAGCCCAAAAGTTGGCTGAATGACACCCTGGAGTTGCAAGAAGCAGCAGGAGCCCAAACATAGTTTGAAAGAGACACTGCAGTTGGCAGCAGGAGGCCAAAAATTGCCCCAATGACACCCTGGAGTTGGTAGCAGCAGCAGGAGCCCAAACATAGCTTGAAAGAGACACTGCAGTTGGCAGCAGGAGGCCAAAAATTGCCCTAAAGACACCCTGGAGTTGACAGCAGCAGCAGGAGCCCAAACATAGATTGAAAGAGACAGTGCAGTTGGCAGCAGGAGGCCAAAAATTGGATGAATCACACCCTGGAGTTGCAAGCAGCAGGAGCCCAAACATTGCTTGAAATAGACACTGGAGTTGGCAGCAGGACCCCAAACATTTGATGAATCACACCCTGGAGTTGCAAGCAGTAGCAGCAGGAGCCCAAACATTGCTTTAAAGAGACACTGGAGTTGGCAGCAGGAGCCCAAAAATTGGCTGAATGACACCCTGGAGTTGGTAGCAGCAGCAGGAGCCCAAACATAGCTTGAAAGAGACACTGCAGTTGGCAGCAGGAGGCCAAAAATTGCCCTAAAGACACCCTGGAGTTGGCAGCAGCAGGAGCCCCAACATAGCTTGAAAGAGACAGTGCAGTTGGCAGCAGGAGGCCAAAAATTGGATGAATCACACCCTGGAGTTGCAAGCAGCAGGAGCCCAAACATAGATTGAAAGAGACACTGGAGTTGGCAGCAGGAACCCAAAAATTGGATGAATCACACCCTGGAGTTGCAAGCAACAGCAGCAGCTGCAGGAGCCCAAACATTGTGTGAAAGAGACACTGGAGTTGGCAGCAGGAGCCCAAAAATTGGATGAATCACACCCTGGAGTTGCAAGCAGCAGCAGGAGCCCAAACATTACTTTAAAGAGACACTGGAGTTGGCTTCAGGAGCCCAAAACAAATTGGATGAATCACACCCTGGAGTTGCAAGCAGCAACAGCAGGAGCCCAAACATAGCTTGAAAGAGACACTGGAGTTGGCAGCAGGAGCCCAAACATTGGATGAATCACACCCTGGAGTTGCAAGCAGCAGCAGGAGCCCAAACATTACTTTAAAGAGACACTGGAGTTGGCTTCAGGAGCCCAAAAATTGGAAAAATCACACCCTGGAGTTGCAAGCAGCAGGAGCCCAAACATAGCTTGAAAGAGACACTGGAGTTGGCAGCAGAAGCCCAAAAATTGGATGAATCACACCCTGGAGTTGCAAGCAGCAGCAGAATCCCAAACATTACTTTAAAGAGACACTGGAGTTGGCTTCAGGAGCCCAAACAATGGATGAATCACACCCTGGAGTTCCAAGCAGCAGCAGCAGGAGCCCAAACATAGCTTGAAAGAGACACTGGAGTTGGCAGCAGGAGCCCAAAAATTGGATGAATCACACCCTGGAGTTGCAAGCAGCAGCAGCAGCCCAAACATAGCTTGAAAGAGACACTGGAGTTGGCAGCAGGAGCCCAAACATTGCTTGAAAGAGACACTGGAGTTGGCAGCAGGAGCAGCAGGAGCCCAAACATTGCTTGAAAGGCACACTGGAGTTGGCAGCAGGAGCCCAAAAATTGGATGAATCACACCCTGGAGTTGCAAGCAGCAGCAGGAGCCCAAGCATTACTTTAAAGAGACACTGGAGTTGACTTCAGGAGCCCCAGAATTTGATGAATCACACCCTGGAGTTGCAAGCAGCAGCAGCAGGAGCCCAAACATAGCTTGAAAGAGACACTGGAGTTGGCAGCAGGAGCCCAAAAATTGAACGAATCACACCCTGGAGTTGCAAGCAGCAGCAGCAGCCCAGACATAGCTTGAAAGAGACACTGGAGTTGGCAGCAGGAGCCCAAACATTGCTTGAAAGAGACACTGGAGTTGGCAGCAGGAGCAACAGGTGCCCAAACATTGCTTGAAAGACACACTGGAGTTGGCAGCAGGAGCCCAAACATTGGATGAATCAAACCCTGGAGTTGCAAGCAGTAGCAGCAGCAGCAGCAGCCCAAACATAGCTTGTAAGAGACACTGGAGTTGGCAGCAGGAGCCCAAAAATTGGATGAATCACACCCTGGAGTTGCAAGCAGCAGCAGGAGCCCAAACATTACTTTAAAGAGACACTGAAGTTTGCTTCAGGAGCCCAAAAATTGGATGAACCACACCCTGGAGTTGCAAGCAGCAGCAGCAGCCCAAACATAGCTTGAAAGAGACACTGGAATTGGCAGCAGGAGCCCACAAATTGGATGAATCACACCCTGGAGTTGCAAGCAGCAGCAGCAGCCCAAACATAGCTTGAAAGAGACACTAGAGTTGGCAGCAGGAGCCCAAAAATTGTATGAATCACACCCTGGCGTTGCAAGCAGCAGCAGGAGCCCAAATGTTGGATGGATCACACCCTGGAGCTGCAAGCAGCAGCAGCCCAAACATAGATTGAAAGAGACACTGGAGTTGGCAGCAGGAGCCCAAAAATTGGATGACTCACACCCTGGAGTTGCAAGCAGCAGCAGGAGCCCAAAAATTGGATAAATCACACCCTGGAGTTGCAAGCAGCAGCAGCCCAAACATAGCATGAAAGAGACACTGGAGTTGGCAGCAGGAGCCCAAAAAAAGGATGAATTACACCCTGGAGTTGCAAGCAGCAGCAGGAGCCCAACAATTGGATGAATCACACCCTGGAGTTGCAAGCAGCAGCAGGAGCCCAAACATTGCTATAAAGAGACACTGGAGTTGGCAGCAGCAGTAGCCCAAAAATTTACTGACACACCCTGGAGTTGGCAGCAGCAGCAGGAACCTAGAAATTGGCTGGAAGGCACCCTGAAGTTGGCAGCAGCAGGAGCACATACATTAGCTGGAAGGCACACTCTGGAGTTGGCAGCAGCATAAGCTGGAGCCCAAACATTGCTTGTAAGACACCCTGGAGTTGGCAGCAGCAGGAGGCCAAAAATTGGCTCAAAGGCACACCCTGAAGTTGGCATCAGCAGGAGGCCAAAATTGGTTGGAAGGCACACCCTGAAGTTGGCATCAGCAGGAGCCCAAAAATTGGCCTAAAGACATAAATATGTTTTGCACCATTTGGAAAGTGTAAAACGTGGCACCATGCTGAATCTAGTCGCATGCATCAGCCATTGGTGGGTGTAAATCCTGGCTGATCCATCCCTGATTCATTTTGACAAAGGTGAGTCTCTCCACATTTTTAGTTGACAGACGAGTTCTCCTCGCCGTAACTATGGCCCCCTCCGCACTAAACACCCGCTCAGATTGCACGCTACTTGCCGGGCAGGACAGCTTTTCCAGGGCAAACTCTGCTAGTTGCGGCCACAAGCCAAGTTTGGCTGCCCAGAAGTCCAGCGGATCCTCAAGGTGTGTTGGCATGGTCATGTCAAGGTATGACATGACCTGCTGGTTGAGGTCCTGCTCCAGGTCTTCCTGCTGCTCATGAGTAGCCTCACTATGCGGGTGTAGAAAGCTACTCATTAGCGACTGAAGACTGAGGCTGCTGCTGATGTAGCTGCTGCTGCTGCTCCTGCCAACCCCACCAGCAGGCATGGCAGTGGAAGGTGAGCGCAGAGGTTCCCCCCGAGTCAGACCTGCGAGAGTATGGACCATGGCGCAGATAGGCATCGGCCAACTGACTACGTAGAATGTCTTTGTAGTAGTTCAGTTTGTCCTCCCTCTCGGCGGGTTTAAAAAATGCCCCCATTTTGTGCCGGAAGCGAGGGTCCAATAAGGTGGAGAGCCAGAAGTCATCCCGCTGACAAATGGAAACAATTCTGGGGTCACTACGCAAGCACATGAGCATGCTTCCTGCCATTTGCGCAAGTGACTCGGAGGGACTACCTGTCTCCATCTCCACTGCATATTGCCACTGTGTGTCTGGGTCCTCTGTCTCGCCTTCCCCAAAACCCTCTAGCTGCTCTGGCTGCTCCTCTTCCTCCTCTCCTGTCCGCTGACTAGATAAACCAGCCATTTCGCCAAGCCTAAACTGTGCTTCACTGGGCCACTCCTCCTCCTCTTCCTCCTCCACCTCCTCCAGTTCAGCTCCAACGGAGTTCATGTGGCCGTAAGATGTAGACGCCATGTCTCCAGTGCCCTGACCAGCCATGGTTTCCAACATGTGCTGTAGTACATGAAGCAGTGGAATCACGTCGTTCATCCCGTAATCCTGCCGACTGACAAATAAAGTGGCTTCCTCAAAGGGCCTGAGCAAACGGCAGGTGTCACGTATGAGCTGCCACTGGTTGACATTGAAGTTACACAGGGGAGTCCCCCTATCCGCTTGTATCATCAGGAAATCCGTGATGGCTTTTCTCTGTTCATATAATCAGTCCAACATGTGAAGGGTGGAATTCCAACGGGTGGAAAGATCGCAAATCAGACTATAGGCTCGATTCAGAGACACATTCGTCCGGACTTCCGTAGCTGTCTGTGAAAGTTTTGGTGGGTGTTTGTCATTTTTTTGCTTTTTTTTCGTACATTTTTCATTCGTACGAACGTTCGGGAAGATGCGTATATGCTCTTTCGAAAAACGGAAGCAAATCGGAAGTTTCTCGTTCATTCGGGAGCATTTTTCCACCAAATCTGAAATTTTTCGTCCGTTCAGAAATTTTTCGTTATTGCAGTGGGCTTGCGATTAATTCAGAGAGCTGATTGCCGATGGGACAACACCCCATGAATCCGTTTCATTGCCGAACCACTCCCGGCACCTTTTAGACGTCGTAACTAGAGCCATGGACGAGTCTACTGCCTTTGAGAAGCATGAGGATCTGCAACTCATGGGAATTGAGATCGTCCGGAGGTCACAGACCAGACTGCATCGGCGGCGACGCATGGACATCAATAGCATGCATGACGTTGAGCTGTTCGAGCTGACCAGGCTTAATCGTGCTTCCCTCCATAAATTGTATAGTGAGCTGCGGCCATGGTTAGCCCGCACCACAAGGAAGGGGCAAGCAATTTCAGGTATGACCAAGATGCTTGGCTGCCTGCAATTTTTGGCGAACGGCTCATTCCAGAGGCTGGGTGCCCTCTCCGTGGGGATCTCTCAGCCTACGCTGAGCCGCGCACTATCCAAATTTTTGGAAGGCATGGCTACCCTAACTCGGAAATATATTTGTTTCCCTGAGGATATGGTAGCCCGAAACGCCATTAAGCTGGCATTTTATAATATCGCCGACATGCCCAACGTCACGGGTGCTATTGACTGCACACACGTTGCCCTCGTCCCGCCGGCAGTCGACGAGTATATATACAGGCAAGTTGTGGCTTCCATTGTATCTAAATGTTTGGTTGTCCCTCCTTTGTCCAATACCATTATTTGTATTTCTCCATCCTTGTTTTTAAACCATCATTGTGAATAGTCCCTCCTTTTAAGCAGAGCATCCTTGCCCTTATTTACTCCATTTTAGCCTCCCTTATTGTGAATAGTCCCTCCTTTTAAGCAGAGCATCCTTACCCTTATTTACTCCATTTTTAGCCTCCCTTATTGTGAATAGTCCCTCCTTTTAAGCAGAGCATCCTTGCCCTTATTTACTCCATTTTTTGCCTCCCTTATTGTGATTAGTCCCTCCTTTTAAGCAGAGCATCCTTGCCCTTATTTACTCCATTTTTAGCCTCCCTTATTGTGAATAGTCCCTCCTTTTAAGCAGAGCATCCTTGCCCTTATTTACTCCATTTGTAGCCTCCCTTATTGTGAATAGTCCCTCTTTTTAAGCAGGGCATCCTTGCCCTTATTTACTCCATTTTTAGCCTTCCTTATTGCGAATAGTCCCTCCTTTTCATTAGCCACTCTATGTTGCTAGTCTCTCCTTTTACATATTCCCTCATTGCAATCAGTCCCTCCATGATAATGCTTCCTCCTTGGCAAGAGTGTATGTGCAACAATGGACCTTCTTTTTCCATTCTTTGCCAACTTTGGCACAAGTCAAACATTTTAAAGTGTACTTGAAAGAGAACAAGTCACTCAACCTTGTAAAGGCTCGAACATACATCTTCTTTTGTTGGCCACTTAAATGTAAGATAGTTGTTTATTGTTAGTTGTCTGGATGTTAACGTTTGACTTAGCCTGTTAGAAGTGAGCGTTGGATTCGTGGCCTTATTTTTTAAAATTTGGTTTTATGTTTATTTTTGACACAGAAATAGGAAAATGGGCCACTCACTGAATGTGCAAGCAGTGGTGGCCCAGGACATGCGTTTTCTAAACATCCTGGCAGGCTACCCTGGCTCAGCCCATGATGCCTACATCCTGCGCCGTTCTGGATTATTCCGGCGGTTTGAGTCAGGAGAATTTGCGGGTGCATGGCTCCTTGGTAAGTTGAGTCCAATTACCGATTTATAATTTATATGTGTGGCTTGAATGCTTGTGGGAGTCACCTTTCCTCTACGATGCCTTGCCCATCACCTTGGGAACATGTGTAACCCGACTGGACCCATTACTTGATCCAAACTACATTGGCTGCAAAATTTATAGTCCTGCATTGTTTAAACTCCAAAGTGTAATGAGAACAAAAGTCAGAAACAGTCTTCAAAACACTTTGCCCTCCAAATCTGTTAGGGACTTTAGCAGAGGGTCTGCGCCATCTTTGCTTACATGCATTTCACTTACTGAGTAGAGGTGAGTGGGATAAAGTGCAGGGGCAGCCTTACACCTGTTTTGGACTAAGCCAAAACAGAAAATGGGTCAGGTAAAGTTAAACCATAATACATTGTTCTGCAGCACAGACAGGAAACAATAGCTGCTAACAGTCCGCCTGATTACCCAGCATCCACAGTATTATTGACCTACTTTGGGCCCCCATCTCTCACATATGTTTAATTGTTGTTTTGACATCTGCAATATGTATGCTCATGTTTGGGTGACAATGTCACATACCTCAGTAATATTTTTTTTTAAGCAATTTTGTGCTGCAATGTCTGAATTAATGGTAATATTAGTTTCCCTTACATTGTTGTAGGCGATTTGGGGTATCCACTACTCCCGTGGCTGATGACTCCGGTCCTCCGGCCACAGACTCCAGCCCACGAAGCCTACAATCGTGCCCATAAAAAGACCAGGGCAGTGGTGGAGAGGGCCTTTGGACTCCTGAAGACCCATTTTCGGTGCTTGGACCACACTGGGGGCTCCCTGCAGTATGACCCTAAAAAGGTCATTGATATCATTATGGCATGTGCAGCGCTGCATAATTTTGCTATTCTGCAAAGGGTCCCCCGATATGTTGATTGCCCACCCTCTCCACCCTCCGATGAGCCAGACGACGCCTATGTGGGCCAGCCAAGTGCGTCTGGGCAAGCCGTGCGGGCCAATTTAATAGCCACACATTTTGCCTAATTTATGTTTGGGTTTGGATGTGTTTTTTTGGACTTGGTTATTGTTTATTTTTTTATTTGGTTTTGGGATGTATAATTTCATCATGGATAAACCAATAATGAATTTGTGCTAAAAAACAACAACAATGTTTGTGGACTTATTTGGAGACATTTTTTTTTTGTTTTTTTTTTGGGTCTACTTGAACTAATATTTCTCAATCAAAACACCACAGACATAAACTTGTTGAAACCAAAACATTTACTAGTTTGTAAAATGTTTCGGCCATACAAACTGAATAGGAGGTGAGTGCCCCTCACAGACTTTGGGGCCAGACATGTACATGAAATTTTTGGTAAAACATGTTCCAAAACACAAATATTGACACAAATAATCCCTTTCCTGCTTGCCCACATTTTCAACAGACACAGGTTTTAAGCAAACCTAGCTATGCCACATCTACACCTGTAAGTCAATGGCCCACCCAAACCAGAACAGCCAGTCCCAATCCCAATCCAGTATAATCACAGCCAGGGTCCAAGGTCTTAGTTTGGCAGCCCAGAATGTCACCCAATCATGCCGCCAAACATGAGGAGCCACCACAAATGAGATTGTGCCCAAGACAGCCACGCCACAGCTTAAGTGGCCGCTTCAGTGAGTCTTGGGCTCTGGCATTGGTTAGTGGGCTACCTCACGCCTTGAATGACCTATATGGGGGCGAATCCAAAACAACCTAGCAAGAGCAGGGCAAAATGGCAGATTTTTAGCCCTCGCCAGACAAGTCAATCCAGTGGGGATGTCTCGCAAAGATGTGGAACAGATTCAGGCCAAACACACATTAATATTGGTGATGCCCATAGAACCCAGGTTGGGGTCCTGGGGGGGGGGCCCTAACCTGGGCTTGTGTGGCATTCAGAATCTGCAACTGTTCCAAAATGTTTCTTTGGTTACTGTGCATTTCGGCCATGCCTGACCTGATTTCGGAGGTCAAGTTGGCCATGTGGCTGTTATGGGTCCTCAATTCAGTCAGCACGGCACTGAAGGTAGTATTTAGGGACTCTAATTGGCCCCTAAGATGCTCTTGATTTTGCTGATTTTGGTGACGAAAAAGCCGCCTCTCTTGGTGCCATGCTGACTCCATCATCTGCACGCCCCTCCCCTGGGAAACTGGGCGACGTTGCTGAGTACGCCACCCAATTCCCCGGGTTGTGGGGCGTGCAGATGATGTTGCTCGAGGACCCCCAACAGCCACAGGTATGCTCGCCAAATCCTCAGCAGCAGATCTGAAACTGGGGACTGGAGGGTCAGTCTCTGCATGCTGCCCACGATGTGCAGCCAGCATGCAGCCAGCTTCCCTCTGCTGCTGAGGATTTGGCGGAGAAACATTTTGGGAGAGTTGCAGATTCTGGCCCAGGGGAAGATCTTCATCATCTCCAAGGAAGCTTCCATCTTCCTCCTGCTCCTGGATTTGCTCCATCAGTGTGGGGCTCTGTTGGGGAAATGTAAAAAAAAAAGGTTCAGTGTGGGGAATACATATATAAATCAGACAAGAAAAACATGGCAAGCCACATGCATACACAACAGCATGAAAAAACACTTACCGTAGATATCGGATCCTGGGTCCTATGCAGTGCGGAAGAAGACGGCAGCGGTAACATGGCAGAGGAGTCCCCACTAGCTGAGGGATGATGCTGGGCGGCATTAGAAGAAAAAGAGCTATGAAAACACACAACTATGCATTGTTGATGTTTAAGCACACTTATGCTAAGCAAAGAAACGTGGCCAAGCAGGAATGGCCACTCCCACAACGTGGCCACTTGGCCTTCACTAGGAATGCCATTACATTAGTGCATGGGTTGTTAAACCAGACTAGACACATTGGTAATGGCTGCTGTGTGAGTTGCCACATCCCTTTTATGCGATGAAGTTTACACACTAAGGTGCAAAATAGCAGTTACAATATGATTCTGGTGGGGAACATTGTATCTCTGAAAACATTTGTAGCAAACCATCTTAATCCGTTGGGCACCCAACCCAGCTCTTACCAAATTGACCAACAGCCAAAAATGTTAGTGTGGCGTGTGCTTGTCAATTAATACATAGCACGCATTCCTTTTCTCCACTCCTAAGTTTCTTAGTTTTCTGTAATTTACTTAAACGTCATGTATGTGGCTGTCAATTTGCACATTACCAGTCCACACACATTACACACCCTGGTCAAAGTGAGCACTCCACTAAAAGCAACACCCTAGAGCCATGTGTTTAGCTAGCCCTTGCAGCCACCCCCTAGAGCCATGTGTTTAGCTCGGCCTTTGCAGCCACCCCCTAGAGCCATGTGTTTAGCTAGGCCTTTGCAGCCACCCCCTAGAGCCATGTGTTTAGCTCGGCCTTTGCAGCCACCCCCTAGAGCCATGTGTTTAGCTAGGCCTTTGCAGCCACCCCCTAGAGCCATGTGTTTAGCTAGCCCTTGCTGCCTATGTGTAGGTTTAAACACATTTTTGGGGTCATTCACACATTACTAACCTGCTGGAATTGGCGGGTTGTCAGTGTCCTGCTGGGCCGGGTGTCCCTGTAAGGCCATAGGATGGAGCAAGCCCAGAACCATCTCCTCAGCTTGGGTAAATCTCATTTTTGTTGGTAATCCTCCGCCAGTTTTTTCGCTGTAAAACATAGTAAGCATAATTAAGTGCACTGATGGATACACAAGAATAATAAAAACCCACAAATAAGCTAGGTACCTGTACAGCTGCCTTTGACTCTGTTTCTTCTGCACTGCATATTTCAGGTCCGATATCTTCCGCTGAACCTGTTCCACATTTTTGCGTTCCTGCTTGCCTGGTGAGTTCTTCCAAAATCTCTGCTTTGCGCTGTTTGCTGGTGGTTTTGGATTTGCTCCCATATAGGTCGTCATAATATAAGGTGAGCCCACTAGCCAATGCCAGAGTTTGGGACTCACCAAAACGGCCACTCAAGTGTCCTCAGCGCAATGTGCGCCCTCTTTGGGGTAGTTGTGGCTCCTCAGTGCTTGGTGGCAAATGGGGTGATATTCTGGGCTGGGGGGATGGAGGAGACCTCAAGGACTGGAGGCTGGCTGTGGATCGTACTGGACTGGGAAAGGGACTGGGTGTTCGGGGCTGGGTGGCCACTGAAGTTGCAGGTGTCGATGTGGCATAGGGGGAATGCATGACAACCTGTGCCGGAGGAGAAAGTGGGCGAGCAAGAGAGGGTCTGGGCGAGCTGGAGCTGCTGCTTTGAGCCCTGTGGGTCTGTGGGGCCTTGGAGGTCATTGGCTGGGGTGAGGCATATCTGGTGGTTCGCACACTCTTGGGCTTTGCTTTGGAGCCACGTGCGGGGGGGGAGGGGGCCGTTGGCCTTTGACGGCTTTTCGGGCTTCGGGACCTTGTTCGGCCCCTGCTGCGCCTTGGGCCCCTGCTGCGGCTTCTGGACCTGGACCTGCTTCGGCCCCTGCTGCGCCTTGGGCCCCTGCTGCGGCTTCTGGACCTGGACCTGCTTCGGCCCCTGCTGCACCTTGGGCCCCTGCTGCGGCTTCTGGACCTGGACCTGCTTCAGCCCCTGCTGCGCCTTGGGCCCCTGCTGCGGCTTCTGGACCTGGACCTTGTTCGGCCCCTGCTGCGCCTTGGGCCCCTGCTGCGGCTTCTGGACCTGGACCTGCTTCGACCCCTGCTGCGCCTTGGGCCCCTGCTGCGGCTTCTAGACCTGGACCTGCTCCGGCCCCTGCTGCGCCTTGGGCCCCTGCTGCGGCTTCGGGCCCTGTGTTTGGGGCCTTTGGCTATGGCCTTGGTGCCATGTGGGGGGGGATGTGGGGCAGGGTGGGGTGGGACTTCGTCCCCTCTTACCCATCTGTGGGGCATGAGCTTGCCCAGTCTTGGTTTGCTTGCTCTTTGGTTGGCTGCTGCAACCTCCTTTTTGGCCGCGGCCTTGGTGGTAGGCCTTAGCCTGGCTTTGGGCTCTTGGGAGCGTGTTCTCGGTCCCTCGGCCTGCTCAGCCCGCTTGGTCTGCTTCTTCTGGCCAGTAGCTTTTTTCGGTGCCATTTTGGGTGGACTCTCAAAGAGAATGAGCTGTGTGTGCAGGGCCCTTTAAATAAGGTATCCGGCGTGTGACGCCTACGCGTTCGCTTACGTGCACGGCCGGCCCTTCGCACGGCCGTGCGAAACCTGGAAACCGCTGGGGCAGTGCTTATCTGCTGCCGAGAAGAAGAAGAAAGATGGCGCCCACTATCTTCACCCGCCAACAAGAAGAGATCATCATGCTCGTAAGTGTCTTTTAAGGACTTTGCTTGGTTTTCTAAATGCTGCTCTACATGTTAAGGATGCGCACGAAGTAATAGATTGTTTTTAAATTTGGTTCAACTACATGCACACCCAAGCGCACGCCACACACGTGCCAAACAACAGTGCTGGCAGATTTAAAAGTTAACTTAGCCTAGAAGTGTGTGTGTGTATGTGTTCATGTGATTCAACCAAAGAATGTATTGTTGCCACTTCTTGATAGCCATTTCTGATTTCTTGTTATGTTTGATTTTTGTTTTGTAGACCATGCTGGAGCGCAGGTACAACTACCTGCCCAACTCGTTTGAGAAACGAAACGTTGCCCTGGAGATCATTTCAGAGATCCAACATCAGACCGACACCACCTTCACCCACACACAGATAATGCAGCATTGGTCGGACCTGAAGCGACTGCACATGCCCCGGGTGCGGAGGTTTTTCGGGATCCATTTCCCAAGTAAGTACATAGCGCTTGCATGCAAGATGTAACTACGACAGAAGTTAGGCTTTTTATTTATAATGCCTTTTCTTTGGTAGTGTTGGAAATGGATTACCATATTCGCCGCACCCGGAGGCGCACAGGCCGACCAGTGCTGCATGATTCTGCAGCTGGTAGTGAAGGTGGTGGATCTCCAGGGCGACAGGCCGACCCCTCCTCTGTGGCCTCCTCAGACCAGCCCCTGGACCTTACCACAGAGGAGGGGCGGCACAGCGTGGGCAGGGAGTCGTACCCTGCCACGCATGCGGGAGCCTCTGGTATGTCCCTCTTCATGTATACGTACACACATATACATGCTATCTCCTACCCAACTGATTCCTTTCATCTGTTTATCTAGATGCTTCTGGAGCGGGTGAGGAAGTGGAAGAGGAGGCAGCAGATTTGCTCCAAGCAGAAGCTGGAGAAGGTGAGTGATGTGAACCAGACTTGGCAAAAGACATTTTCTGACAGAGGAATTTGACCATAAAACTGAACATATTTCCCATGTTTCTACAGGCACTTCTTCACAGCAGAGCCAGGACCCAGGACCTCAGCGTGTTGTCCCCAACGAGCCAGCTCGCGGCCACCAACCAAGTAAGTAGTCAGGGCATTATTATCATTTATGTGGTACTTGACATCAACACACAGATACATCAAGCCCTAGCCAATGGCAATTTAAGAGTGACCTGTGGCCACTTCCTTAGCTTAATGACTTGCCAGAATTACATATGTAGCCTTGATTTATTTGTGTAACTTCAAAACATTCAATCCACAGGTGGCAAACATGTATTGGTATGAATCTAATGTTTTTTTCTCCATTTGTTACAGGGACCACACGGCAACAAATTTTTGAAATGAATAGGAGGGTCCTTGCGTTGGTGGCCGATATGAAGGTGATGGTTGACTCGTTGGGGACAACAGAAGAAGACGATGAGGAGTAAAGTCCTGGGTCCTGGCCCTGTTCTGCTTACGCATTTTTATAAATTTTAAACTTTTTTTATTCTTAAAAAATTTAAAGATTGGCCCAGAGCCAAAAATATTTAAATGTTTTTATGCCCACACAAAAATTTTAGAGTAAAAAAGTTCAAAGAAACCAACGTTTCAGTGTCATTTCTGGTAACACATACATTTACAAAAAAGAAAGGGGCAAATACTTATTTTGAGGTCAAGATTCAGATGTCCACGAAGGGATTTGGGTAAGTTTTAGGCTGCTAAAATGGAAGAAGAATCTAAGCGCTAAGGGATTTGGGTAAGTTTTAGGGACCTAAAATGGAAGAAGAATCTAAGCGCTAAGTGATTTGGGTAAGTTTTAGGGTGCTAAAATGGAAGAAGAATCTAAGCGCTAAGTGATTTGGGTAAGTTTTAGGGTGCTAAAATGCAAGAAGAATCTAAGCGCTAAGTGATTTGGGTAAGTTTTAGGGACCTAAAATGGAAGAAGAATCTAAGCGCTAAGTGATTTGGTAAGTTTTAGGGTGCTAAAATGGAAGAAGAATCTAAGCGCTAAGTGATTTGGGTAAGTTTTAGGGACCTAAAATGGAAGAAGAATCTAAGCGCTAAGTGATTTGGGTAAGTTTTAGGGTGCTAAAATGGAAGAAGAATCTAAGCGCTAAGTGATTTGGGTAAGTTTTAGGGTGCTAAAATGGAAGAAGAATCTAAGTGCTAAGGGATTTGGGTAAGTTTTAGGCTGCTAAAATGGAAGAAGAATCTAAGCGCTAAGGGATTTGGTAAGTTTTAGGGTTCTAAAATGGAGGAAGAATCTAAGCGCTAAGTGATTTGGGTAAGTTTTAGGGACCTAAAATGGAAGAAGAATCTAAGCGCTAAGTGATTTGGGTAAGTTTTAGGGTGCTAAAATGGAAGAAGAATCTAAGCGCTAAGTGATTTTGGTAAGTTTTAGGGTGCTAAAATGGAAGAAGAATCTAAGCGCTAAGTGATTTGGGTAAGTTTTAGGGACCTAAAATGGAAGAAGAATCTAAGCGCTAAGTGATTTGGGTAAGTTTTAGGGTGCTAAAATGGAAGAAGAATCTAAGCGCTAAGTGATTTGGGTAAGTTTTAGGGACCTAAAATGGAAGAAGAATCTAAGCGCTAAGGGATTTGGGTAAGTTTTAGGGACCTAAAATGGGAGAAGAATCTAAGCGCTAAGTGGTTAGGGTGAGCTTTAAGGGCTCAAAAGGGAAGAGGCAGGAGAGCACAAAGTGGTTAGGGTGAGCTTTAAGGGCTCAAAAGGGAAGAGGCAGGATAGCGCAAAGTGGTTAGGGTGAGCATTAAGGGCTCAAAAGGGAAGAGGCAGGATAGCGCAAAGTGGTTAGGGTGAGCTTTAAGGGCTCAAAAGGGAAGAGGCAGGATAGCGCAAAGTGGTTAGGGTGAGCTTTAAGGGCTCAAAAGGGAAGAGGCAGGAGAGCGCAAAGTGGTTAGGGTGAGCTTTAAGGGCTCAGAAGGGAAGAGGCAGGATAGCGCAAAGTGGTTAGGATGAGCTTTAAGGGCTCAAAAGGGAAGAGGCAGGAGAGCGCAAAGTGGTTAGGGTGAGCTTTAAGGGCTCAAAAGGGAAGAGGCAGGATAGCGCAAAGTGGTTAGGGTGAGCTTTAAGGGCTCAAAAGGGAAGAGGCAGGAGAGCGCAAAGTGGTTAGGGTGAGCTTTAAGGGCTCAAAAGGGAAGAGGCAGGAGAGCGCAAAGTGGTTAGGGTGAGCTTTAAGGGCTCAAACGGGAAGAGGCAGGAGAGCGCAAAGTGGTTAGGGTGAGCTTTAAGGGCTCAAAAGGAAAGAGGCAGGAGAGCGCAAAGTGGTTAGGGTGAGCTTTAAGGGCTCAAAAGGGAAGAGGCAGGAGAGCGCAAAGTGGTTAGGGTGAGCTTTAAGGGCTCAAAAGGGAAGAGGCAGGATAGCGCAAAGTGGTTAGGGTGTTTTTTTTGTATTCTAAGTGATGTGAGTGAAATATATGCAAGCACTTTAATGAGATAAGTTTGTAGTGCGCAGGCGCAAGATCGTAAGACTTCCGTCTGGACGAAGAATTTTGGAAAAAGTGAAGCAGGATGTATCGGGAAGCGGAAAGGATTCGTGTGAGGATACGATGGAAAAAGGGCAAAAACGAAAGGCTACGTTGTTAGCTGAGAAAATGAATCTGAAAAGTCTCGATTGAAAATGACATCCTCGTACGCGTACTCTGGCATACGAGCGGAGGATGCTTTACGGAAGGTTTACGAAGGTTGCTTGGAATCGCTCGCACATTCATACGAGAGCGGGAACTTTTGAAAATGATACGACGACAGCGCGAAATCGGAAGTTTTTTTGTGTCTCTCTGAATCGAGGCTTATGTTGGGGGATACCGTTCTGACGCTGTAGCTCAAGAAGAGTGTGTTTGGCGGTGTATGAGTGGCTGAAGTGCATGCAAAGTTTCCTGGAAGTTGTTAGGATGTCTTGCATATGGGGGGAACACTTCAGAAACCGCTTGACAACCAGATTGAAGACGTGAGCCATGCAGGGGGCATGGGTCAGCCTTCCTTGGCACAGCGCAGACAAAATGTTCTTCCTATTGTCGGCAACCAAGATTCCCATTTTAAGTTTTCCTAAGCCATGTTTGGATTTCCTGATGAATAAATATAAACAGTTCCTCCCCTGTGTGACTCAGTTCGCCAAGACAAACCATGTGAAGCACTGCGTGACACCTCTGTACCCTGCACACATGGTAGACTGGAGGGGCACTGAGACTAGAGCCTACAGTGGAGGGTGAGGAGATGGCGGAGGATGAGGAGGCCGAGTCGCATGGTGTCACAGGCCCAACGGGCAGTGAGCGAAGTGGCGTGACCTGTCCAAGTTGCGGCTGCTGCTGCAAAGGGACCACATTCACCCAGTGGGCCATAAATGACATGTACTGTCCCTGACCGTAGTTACAGCTCCAGACGTCGGCGCTGCCATGCACTTTGCTACACACCGACACGCTCAAGGACTGGCCCACCTTCTGTTCAACAAAAGTGTGTAACGCTGGTTCTGCCTTATTGGCAAGGAAATGACGGCTTGGGACTCTCCACCTCGGCTCGGCACAAGCCATCAGTTCTCTGAAAGGTGCAGAGTCCACCACCTGAAAAGGGAGCGACTGCAGCACCAGCAATTTGGACAGGAGCACATTCAGCTTTTGCGCCGTAGGATGAGTGGGCGCATACTGCTGTCTCTTGGACATGGCTTCGCTGATGGATTGCTGGCAGGATGCATGAATTGGAGGAGGAGGAGGAGCAGGAGCGACAGAGGATGGGTATGACGCACAGCTGTCTTCGGCTGAGGTGCTGGAGCCTTGGCTGGCGGAAATTGGGAGCGGCGTGCCACTTGGTGAGGAAGCAGGCTGGACCACCTCTTCAGAGCCTCGGTTCTCCCAGGCCGCTTTATGGTGCCGCATCATATGTTGACGCAGGGTCGTGGTGCCAACATTTGGGCCCTGGCCACGCTTCACCTTCTGCCTACATATCTTACATATGGCCATGTTACCCTCCTGCGGATGCTTCAGGAAAAACTGCCACACTGCCGAGTAGCTACTTTTCCCATCAACAGGCCTCACTGATTCACTGCTACTGTCGCCAACTCCCGGAACCTCTGCTCCACTACCTCCCGATAAGGTAGCCTGCCGTGCAGCAGGTGCTCTACCCCAGCCCCGGCCCCATTTGGCTCCAGGCTTTACAATTGTGCCCCCATGCTGACTGCCAACCATGCTGCTAACACCTTGCAGCCTCAGCTGCTGACTCCGGGGCAACCTGCGCCCCTCTTCTCCTGATGATGACGATGAAGCCCCTTCATCACCCGGCTCCCAAGTGCGCTCATCATCATCATCACCGAGTTGTGGCTGTACGTCACTAATGTTCTCGGTTTCCTCAACAGTGTCTGGCGCAGGAGCTGGAAAGCTTGCAACACCCATGACACTGTCCAAATCACTATTTGTCTGCCGAGCTAAAGAAGCCACCTCCATTTCATGGCTGGGCAGTAGCTGCTGACTGTCCTCTATCTGATCGTCCTCCTCACTAAAGAGTGGAGCTGAACCCAAAGCATAGGATACTTCACTGGGGGAGGGAACGGCGTAGGACAGAGGCAATGGGAGGACAGGGACTGCTCTCGGGGCATGCCAACTCAGGGTTGTGTCAGAGGAACCTACCGACCCTAGACTGGGGGTCTCAGATGTAACTTGTGATGATGTTGATGAGCGCGTTAACCAATCTACAACGGCAGATGCGTTACTGGTGGAGACACGACCACTAGCAGACACTGGCAGATCAGGTCTCTCACCATGACTCCTGCTGCCACTTGCCCCTAGTCTGCTGCAACCTCTGCCTGCAGAATCTTGGAATCTGCAACTCCTCTTTGAACTTCCTGGCACTTGTCTGCCTGACATTTTTATGTATTGGCTTATTTTGTATAACAGATAGGGTGCTAGGTGCAAGTTTGGGATACACTGGGCCCTGGTGTAATGACAGCAGTCAGAAACCAATGCAAAATTAAATAACTTAGTACAGTTGAGGCTGAAACACACTTATTTTGTATAACAGATAGGGTGCTAGGTGCAAGTTTGGGATACCGTGCGGCCTGGTGTAATGACAGCAGTCAGAAACCAATGCAAAATTAAATACCTTAGTACAGCTGAGGCTGAAGCACGCTTATTTTATATAACAGATAGGGTGCTAGGTGAAAGTTTGGGATACCCTGCGGCCTGGTGTATTGACAGCAGTCAGAAACCAATGCAAAATTAAATAACTTAGTACAGCTGAGGCTGAAACACGCTTATTTTGTATAACAGATAGGGTGCTAGGTGCAATTTTGGGATACCCTGCGGACTGGTGTAATGACAGCAGTCATAAACCAATGCAAAATTAAATAACTTAGTACAGCTGAGGCTGAAACACGCTTATTTTGTATAACAGATAGGGTGCTAGGTGCAAGTTTGGGATACCCTGCGGCCTGGTGTAATGACAGCAGTCAGAAACCAATGCAAAATTAAATAACTTAGTACAGCTGAGGCTGAAACACGCTTATTTTGAATAACAGATAGGGTGCTAGGTGCAATTTTGGGATACCCTGCGGCCTGATGTAATGACAGCAGTTAGAAACCAATGCAAAATTAAATAACTTAGTACAGCTGAGGCTGAAGCACGCTTATTTTGTATAACAGATAGGGTGCTAGGTGCAAGTTTGGGATACCCTGCGGCCTGGTGTAATGACAGCAGTCAGAAACCAATGCAAAATTAAATAACTTAGTACAGCTGAGGCTGAAACACGCTTATTTTGTATAACAGATAGGGTGCAAGGTGCAAGTTTGGGATACCTTGTGGCCTGGTGTAATGACAGCAGTCAGAAACCAATGCAAAATTAAATGACTTAGTAAAGCTGAGGCTGAAACACACTTATTTTGTATAACAGATATGGTGCTAGATGCAAGTTTGGGATACCCTGCGACCTGGTGTATTGACAGCAGTCAGAAACCAATGCAAAATTAAATAACTTAGTACAGCTGAGGCTGAAACACGCTTATTTTGTATAATAGATAGCGGGCTAGGTGCAAGTTTGGGATACCCTGTGGCCTGGTGTAATGACAGCAGACAGAAACCAATGCAAAATTAAATAACTTAGTACAGCTGAGGCTGAAACACGCTTATTTTGTATAACAGATAGGGTGCTAGGTGCAAGTTTGGGATACCCTGCGGCCTGGTGTAATGACAGCAGACAGAAACCAATGCAAAATTAAATAACAGTACAGCTGAGGCAGAAGCACCTTTATTTTGTATAACAGATAGGGTGCTAGGTGCAATTTTGGGATACCCTGCGGCCTGGTGTAATAACAGCAGACAGAAACCAATGCAAAATTAAATAACTTAGTACAGCTGAGGCTGAAGCACGCTTATTTTGTATAACAGATAGGGTGCTAGCTGCAAGTATGCGATACCCTGCGCCCTGGTGTAATGACTGCAGAAAGAAACTAATGCAAAATTAAATAACTTAGAAAAGCTGAGGCAGAAGCAGGCTTATTTTGTATAACAGATAGGGTGCTAGGTGCAAGTTTCGGATACCCTGCAGCCTGGTGTAATGACAGCAGACAGAAACCAATGAAAAATTAAATGACTTAGTACAGCTGAGGGTGAAAGACGCCTTTTATGTATAACAGATAGGGTGCTAGGTGCAAGTTTGGGATACCCTGCGGCCTGGTGTAATGACAGCAGTCAGAAACCAATGCAAAATTAAATGACTTAGTAAAGCTGAGGCTGAAACACACTTATTTTGTATAACAGATATGGTGCTAGGTGCAAGTTTGGGATACCCTGCAGCCTGGTGTAATGACAGCAGACAGAAACAAATGCAAAATTAAATAACTTAGTACAGCTGAGGCTGAAACACGCTTATTTTCTATAACAGATAGGGTGCTAGCTGCAAGTTTGAGATACCCTGCGGCCTGGTGTAATGGCAGCAGTCAGAAACCAATGCAAAATTAAATACCTTAGTACAGCTGAGGCTGAAGCACGCTTATTTTGTATAACAGATAGGGTGCTAGGTGCAATTTTGGGATACCCTGCAGCTGAGACTAGAGCCTACAGTGGAAGGTGAGGAGATGGCGGAGGATGAGGAGGCCGAGTCGCATGGTGTCACAGGCCCAATGGGCAGGGAGCGAAGTGGCGTGACCTGTCCAAGTTGCGGCTGCTGCTGCAAAGCGACCACATTCACCCAGTGGGCCGTAAACGACATGTACTGTCCCTGACCGTAGTTACAGCTCCAGACGTCGGCGCTGCCATGCACTTTGCTACACACCGACACGCTCAAGGACTGGCCCACCTTCTGTTCAACAAAAGTGTGTAACGCTGGTTCTGCCTTATTGGCAAGGAAATGACGGCTTGGGATTCTCCACCTCGGCTCGGCACAAGCCATCAGTTCTCTGAAAGGTGCAGAGTCCACCACCTGAAAAGGGAGCGACTGCAGCACCAGCAACTTGGACAGGAGCACATTCAGCTTTTGCGCCGTAGGATGAGTGGGCGCATACTGCTGTCTCTTGGACATGGTTTCGCTGATGGATTGCTGGCAGGATGCATGAATTGGAGGAGGAGGAGGAGCAGGAGCGACAGAGGATGGGTATGATGCACAGCTGTCTTCGGCTGAGGTGCTGGAGACTTGGCTGGCGGAAATTGGGAGCGGCGTGCCACTTGGTGAGGAAGCAGGCTGGACCACCTCTTCAGAGCCTCGGTTCTCCCAGGCCGCTTTATGGTGCCGCATCATATGTTGACGCAGGGTCGTGGTGCCAACATTTGGGCCCTGGCCACGCTTCACCTTCTGCCTACATATCTTACATATGGCCATGTTACCCTCCTGCGGATGCTTCAGGAAAAACTGCCACACTGCCGAGTAGCTACTTTTCCCATCAACAGGCCTCACTGATTCACTGCTACTGTCGCCAACTCCCGGAACCCCTGCTCCACTACCTCCCGATAAGGTAGCCTGCCGTGCAGCAGGTGCTCTACCCCAGCCCCGGCCCCATTTGGCTCCAGGCTTTACAATTGTGCCCCCATGCTGACTGCCAACCATGCTGCTAACACCTTGCAGCCTCAGCTGCTGACTCCGGGGCAACCTGCGCCCCTCTTCTCCTGATGATGACGATGAAGCCCCTTCATCACCCGGCTCCCAAGTGCGCTCATCATCATCATCACCGAGTTGTGGCTGTACGTCACTAATGTTCTCGGTTTCCTCAACAGTGTCTGGCGCAGGAGCTGGAAAGCTTGCAACACCCATGACACTGTCCAAATCACTATTTGTCTGCCGAGCTAAAGAAGCCACCTCCATTTCATGGCTGGGCAGTAGCTGCTGACTGTCCTCTATCTGATCGTCCTCCTCACTAAAGAGTGGAGCTGAACCCAAAGCATAGGATACTTCACTGGGGGAGGGAACGGCGTAGGACAGAGGCAATGGGAGGACAGGGACTGCTCTCGGGGCATGCCAATTCAGGGTTGTGTCAAAGGAACCTACCGACCCTAGACTGGGGGTCTCAGATGTAACTTGTGATGATGTTGATGAGCGCGTTAACCAATCTACAACGGCAGATGCATTACTGGTGGAGACACGACCACTAGCAGACACTGGCAGATCAGGTCTCTCACCATGACTCCTGCTGCCACTTGCCCCTAGTCTGCTGCAACCTCTGCCTGCAGAATCTTGGAATCTGCAACTCCTCTTTGAACTTCCTGGCACTTGTCTGCTTGACATTTTTATGTATTGGTTATTTTGTATAACAGATAGGGTGCTAGGTGCAAGTTTGGGATACCCTGGGCCCTGGTGTAATGACAGCAGTCAGAAACCAATGCAAAATTAAATAACAGTACAGTTGAGGCTGAAACACACTTATTTTGTATAACAGATAGGGTGCTAGGTGCAAGTTTGGGATACCGTGCGGCCTGGTGTAATGACAGCAGTCAGAAACCAATGCAAAATTAAATACCTTAGTACAGCTGAGGCTGAAGCACGCTTATTTTATATAACAGATAGGGTGCTAGGTGAAAGTTTGGGATACCCTGCGGCCTGGTGTATTGACAGCAGTCAGAAACCAATGCAAAATTAAATAACTTAGTACAGCTGAGGCTGAAACACGCTTATTTTGTATAACAGATAGGGTGCTAGGTGCAAGTTTGGGATACCCTGCGGCCTGGTGTAATGACAGCAGACAAATACCAATGCAAAATTAAATAACAGTACAGCTGAGGCAGAAGCACCCTTATTTTGTATAACAGATAGGGTGCTAGGTGCAAGTTTGGGATACCCTGCGCCCTGGTGTAATGACAGCAGTCAGAAACCAATGCAAAATTAAATAACTTAGGAAAGCTGAGGCAGAAGCACGCTTATTTTGTATAACAGATAGAGTGCTAGGTGCAAGTTTGGGATACCCTGCGGCCTGGTGCAATGACAGCAGACAGAAACCAATGCAAAATTAAATAACTTAGGGAAGCTGAGGCAGAAGCACGCTTATTTTGTATAACAGATAGGGTGCTAGGTGCAAGTTTGGGATACCCTGCGCCCTGGTGTAATGACAGCAGACAGAAACCATTGCAAAATTAAATAACTTAGTAAAGCTGAGGCAGAAGCACGCTTATTTTGTATAACAGATAGGGTGCTAGGTGCAAGTTTGGGATACCCTGCGCCCTGGTGTAATGACAGCAGTCAGAAACCAAGGTAAAATTAAATAACTAAGTAGAGCTGAGGCTGAAGCACGCCTATTTTGTATAATAGATAGCGGGCTAGGTGCAAGTTTGGGATACCCTGCGGCCTGGTGTAATGACAGCAGACAGAAACCAATGCAAAATTAAATAACTTAGTACAGCTGAGGGTGAAACACACTTATTTTGTATAACAGATAGGGTGCTAGGTGTAGTTTGGGATACCCTGCGGCCTGGTGTAATGACAGCAGACAGAAACCAATGCATAGTTAAATAACTTAGTACAGCTGAGGCTGAAACACGCTTATTTTGTATAACAGATAGGGTGCTAGGTGCAAGTTTGGGATACCCTGCGGCCTGGTGTAATGACAGCAGACAGAAACCAATGCAAAATTAAATAACAGTACAGCTGAGGCAGAAGCACCTTTATTTTGTATAACAGATAGGGTGCTAGGTGCAATTTTGGGATACCCTGCGGCCTGGTGTAATAACAGCAGACAGAAACCAATGCAAAATTAAATAACTTAGTACAGCTGAGGCTGAAGCACGCTTATTTTGTATAACAGATAGGGTGCTAGCTGCAAGTTTGCGATACCCTGCGCCCTGGTGTAATGACAGCAGACAGAAACCAATGCAAAATTAAATAACTTAGTAAAGCTGAGGCAGAAGCAGGCTTTTTTTGTATAACAGATAGGGTGCTAGGTGCAAGTTTGGGATACCCTGCGGCCTGGTGTAATGACAGCAGTCAGAAACCAGTGCAAAATTAAATAAATTAGTACAGCTGAGGCTGAAGCACGCTTATTTTGTATAACAGCTAGGGTGCTAGGTGCAAGTTTGGGATACCCTGCGCCCTGGTGTAATGACAGCAGTCAGAAACCAATGTAAAATTAAATAACTTAGTAGAGCTGAGGCTGAAGCACGCCTATTTTGTATAATAGATAGCGGGCTAGGTGCAAGTTTGGGATACCCTGCGGCCTGGTGTAATGACAGCAGACAGAAACCAATGCAAAATTAAATAACTTAGTACAGCTGAGGGTGAAACACACTTATTTTGTATAACAGATAGGGTGCTAGGTGTAGTTTGGGATACCCTGCGGCCTGGTGTAATGACAGCAGACAGAAACCAATGCATAGTTAAATAGCTTAGTACAGCTGAGGTTGAAACACGCTTATTTTGTATAACAGATAGGGTGCTAGGTGCAAGTTTGGGATACCCTGCGCCCTGGTGTAATGACAGCAGACAGAAACCAATGCAAAATTAAATAACTTAGTAAAGCTGAGGCAGAAGCATGCTTATTTTGTATAACAGCTAGGGTGCTAGGTGCAAGTTTGGGATACCCTGCGCCCTGGTGTAATGACAGCAGTCAGAAACCAATGTAAAATTAAATAACTTAGTAGAGCTGAGGCTGAAGCACGCCTATTTTGTATAATAGATAGCGGGCTAGGTGCAAGTTTGGGATACCCTGCGGCCTGGTGTAATGACAGCAGACAGAAACCAATGCAAAATTAAATAACTTAGTACAGCTGAGGGTGAAACACACTTATTTTGTATAACAGATAGAGTGCTAGGTATAGTTTGGGATACCCTGCGGCCTGGTGCAATGACAGCAGACAGAAACCAATGCATAGTTAAATAACTTAGGAAAGCTGAGGCAGAAGCACGCTTATTTTGTATAACAGATAGGGTGCTAGGTGCAAGTTTGGGATACCCTGCGCCCTGGTGTAATGACAGCAGACAGAAACCATTGCAAAATTAAATAACTTAGTAAAGCTGAGGCAGAAGCACGCTTATTTTGTATAACAGATAGGGTGCTAGGTGCAAGTTTGGGATACCCTGCGCCCTGGTGTAATGACAGCAGTCAGAAACCAAGGTAAAATTAAATAACTAAGTAGAGCTGAGGCTGAAGCACGCCTATTTTGTATAATAGATAGCGGGCTAGGTGCAAGTTTGGGATACCCTGCGGCCTGGTGTAATGACAGCAGACAGAAACCAATGCAAAATTGAATAACTTAGTACAGCTGAGGGTGAAACACACTTATTTTGTATAACAGATAGGGTGCTAGGTGTAGTTTGGGATACCCTGCGGCCTGGTGTAATGACAGCAGACAGAAACCAATGCATAGTTAAATAACTTAGTACAGCTGAGGCTGAAACACGCTTATTTTGTATAACAGATAGGGTGCTAGGTGCAAGTTTGGGATACCCTGCGGCCTGGTGTAATGACAGCAGACAGAAACCAATGCAAAATTAAATAACAGTACAGCTGAGGCAGAAGCACCTTTATTTTGTATAACAGATAGGGTGCTAGGTGCAATTTTGGGATACCCTGCGGCCTGGTGTAATAACAGCAGACAGAAACCAATGCAAAATTAAATAACTTAGTACAGCTGAGGCTGAAGCACGCTTATTTTGTATAACAGATAGGGTGCTAGCTGCAAGTTTGCGATACCCTGCGCCCTGGTGTAATGACAGCAGACAGAAACCAATGCAAAATTAAATAACTTAGTAAAGCTGAGGCAGAAGCAGGCTTTTTTTGTATAACAAATAGGGTGCTAGGTGCAAGTTTGGGATACCCTGCGGCCTGGTGTAATGACAGCAGTCAGAAACCAGTGCAAAATTAAATAAATTAGTACAGCTGAGGCTGAAGCACGCTTATTTTGTATAACAGCTAGGGTGCTAGGTGCAAGTTTGGGATACCCTGCGCCCTGGTGTAATGACAGCAGTCAGAAACCAATGTAAAATTAAATAACTTAGTAGAGCTGAGGCTGAAGCACGCCTATTTTGTATAATAGATAGCGGGCTAGGTGCAAGTTTGGGATACCCTGCGGCCTGGTGTAATGACAGCAGACAGAAACCAATGCAAAATTAAATAACTTAGTACAGCTGAGGGTGAAACACACTTATTTTGTATAACAGATAGGGTGCTAGGTGTAGTTTGGGATACCCTGCGGCCTGGTGTAATGACAGCAGACAGAAACCAATGCATAGTTAAATAGCTTAGTACAGCTGAGGTTGAAACACGCTTATTTTGTATAACAGATAGGGTGCTAGGTGCAAGTTTGGGATACCCTGCGCCCTGGTGTAATGACAGCAGACAGAAACCAATGCAAAATTAAATAACTTAGTAAAGCTGAGGCAGAAGCATGCTTATTTTGTATAACAGCTAGGGTGCTAGGTGCAAGTTTGGGATACCCTGCGCCCTGGTGTAATGACAGCAGTCAGAAACCAATGTAAAATTAAATAACTTAGTAGAGCTGAGGCTGAAGCACGCCTATTTTGTATAATAGATAGCGGGCTAGGTGCAAGTTTGGGATACCCTGCGGCCTGGTGTAATGACAGCAGACAGAAACCAATGCAAAATTAAATAACTTAGTACAGCTGAGGGTGAAACACACTTATTTTGTATAACAGATAGGGTGCTAGGTGTAGTTTGGGATACCCTGCGGCCTGGTGTAATGACAGCAGACAGAAACCAATGCAAAATTAAATAACAGTACAGCTGAGGCAGAAACACCCTTATTTTGTATAACAGATAGGGTGCTAGGTGCAAGTTTGGGATACCCTGCGCCCTGGTGTAATGACAGCAGTCAGAAACCAATGCAAAATTAAATAACTTAGGAAAGCTGAGGCAGAAGCACGCTTATTTTGTATAACAGATAGAGTGCTAGGTGCAAGTTTGGGATATCCTGCGGCCTGGTGTAATGACAGCAGTCAGAAACCAATGCAAAATTAAATAACTTAGTAAAGCTGAGGCAGAAGCATGCTTATTTTGTATAACAGCTAGGGTGCTAGGTGCAAGTTTGGGATACCCTGCGCCCTGGTGTAATGACAGCAGTCAGAAACCAATGTAAAATTAAATAACTTAGTAGAGCTGAGGCTGAAGCACGCCTATTTTGTATAATAGATAGCGGGCTAGGTGCAAGTTTGGGATACCCTGCGGCCTGGTGTAATGACAGCAGACAGAAACCAATGCAAAATTAAATAACTTAGTACAGCTGAGGGTGAAACACACTTATTTTGTATAACAGATAGAGTGCTAGGTATAGTTTGGGATACCCTGCGGCCTGGTGCAATGACAGCAGACAGAAACCAATGCATAGTTAAATAACTTAGGAAAGCTGAGGCAGAAGCACGCTTATTTTGTATAACAGATAGGGTGCTAGGTGCAAGTTTGGGATACCCTGCGCCCTGGTGTAATGACAGCAGACAGAAACCATTGCAAAATTAAATAACTTAGTAAAGCTGAGGCAGAAGCACGCTTATTTTGTATAACAGATAGGGTGCTAGGTGCAAGTTTGGGATACCCTGCGCCCTGGTGTAATGACAGCAGTCAGAAACCAAGGTAAAATTAAATAACTAAGTAGAGCTGAGGCTGAAGCACGCCTATTTTGTATAATAGATAGCGGGCTAGGTGCAAGTTTGGGATACCCTGCGGCCTGGTGTAATGACAGCAGACAGAAACCAATGCAAAATTAAATAACTTAGTACAGCTGAGGGTGAAACACACTTATTTTGTATAACAGATAGGGTGCTAGGTGTAGTTTGGGATACCCTGCGGCCTGGTGTAATGACAGCAGACAGAAACCAATGCATAGTTAAATAACTTAGTACAGCTGAGGCTGAAACACGCTTATTTTGTATAACAGATAGGGTGCTAGGTGCAAGTTTGGGATACCCTGCGGCCTGGTGTAATGACAGCAGACAGAAACCAATGCAAAATTAAATAACAGTACAGCTGAGGCAGAAGCACCTTTATTTTGTATAACAGATAGGGTGCTAGGTGCAATTTTGGGATACCCTGCGGCCTGGTGTAATAACAGCAGACAGAAACCAATGCAAAATTAAATAACTTAGTACAGCTGAGGCTGAAGCACGCTTATTTTGTATAACAGATAGGGTGCTAGCTGCAAGTTTGCGATACCCTGCGCCCTGGTGTAATGACAGCAGACAGAAACCAATGCAAAATTAAATAACTTAGTAAAGCTGAGGCAGAAGCAGGCTTTTTTTGTATAACAAATAGGGTGCTAGGTGCAAGTTTGGGATACCCTGCGGCCTGGTGTAATGACAGCAGTCAGAAACCAGTGCAAAATTAAATAAATTAGTACAGCTGAGGCTGAAGCACGCTTATTTTGTATAACAGCTAGGGTGCTAGGTGCAAGTTTGGGATACCCTGCGCCCTGGTGTAATGACAGCAGTCAGAAACCAATGTAAAATTAAATAACTTAGTAGAGCTGAGGCTGAAGCACGCCTATTTTGTATAATAGATAGCGGGCTAGGTGCAAGTTTGGGATACCCTGCGGCCTGGTGTAATGACAGCAGACAGAAACCAATGCAAAATTAAATAACTTAGTACAGCTGAGGGTGAAACACACTTATTTTGTATAACAGATAGGGTGCTAGGTGTAGTTTGGGATACCCTGCGGCCTGGTGTAATGACAGCAGACAGAAACCAATGCATAGTTAAATAGCTTAGTACAGCTGAGGTTGAAACACGCTTATTTTGTATAACAGATAGGGTGCTAGGTGCAAGTTTGGGATACCCTGCGCCCTGGTGTAATGACAGCAGACAGAAACCAATGCAAAATTAAATAACTTAGTAAAGCTGAGGCAGAAGCATGCTTATTTTGTATAACAGCTAGGGTGCTAGGTGCAAGTTTGGGATACCCTGCGCCCTGGTGTAATGACAGCAGTCAGAAACCAATGTAAAATTAAATAACTTAGTAGAGCTGAGGCTGAAGCACGCCTATTTTGTATAATAGATAGCGGGCTAGGTGCAAGTTTGGGATACCCTGCGGCCTGGTGTAATGACAGCAGACAGAAACCAATGCAAAATTAAATAACTTAGTACAGCTGAGGGTGAAACACACTTATTTTGTATAACAGATAGGGTGCTAGGTGTAGTTTGGGATACCCTGCGGCCTGGTGTAATGACAGCAGACAGAAACCAATGCATAGTTAAATAACTTAGTACAGCTGAGGCTGAAACACGCTTATTTTGTATAACAGATAGGGTGCTAGGTGCAAGTTTGGGATACCCTGCGGCCTGGTGTAATGACAGCAGACAGAAACCAATGCAAAATTAAATAACAGTACAGCTGAGGCAGAAACACCCTTATTTTGTATAACAGATAGGGTGCTAGGTGCAAGTTTGGGATACCCTGCGCCCTGGTGTAATGACAGCAGTCAGAAACCAATGCAAAATTAAATAACTTAGGAAAGCTGAGGCAGAAGCACGCTTATTTTGTATAACAGATAGAGTGCTAGGTGCAAGTTTGGGATATCCTGCGGCCTGGTGTAATGACAGCAGTCAGAAACCAATGCAAAATTAAATAACTTAGTACAGCTGAGGCTGAAACACGCTTATTTTGTATAACAGATAGGGTGCTAGGTGCAAGTTTGGGATACCCTGTGCCCTGGTGTAATGACAGCAGTCAGAAACCAAAGCAAAATTAAATAACTTAGGAAAGCTGAGGCAGAAGCACGCTTATTTTGTATAACAGATGGGGTGCTAGGTGCAAGTTTGGGATACCCTGCGGCCTGGTGCAATGACAGCAGACAGAAACCAATGCAAAATTAAATAACTTAGGAAAGCTGAGGCAGAAGCACGCTTATTTTGTATAACAGATAGGGTGCTAGGTGCAAGTTTGGGATACCCTGCGCCCTGGTGTAATGACAGCAGACAGAAACCATTGCAAAATTAAATAACTTAGTAAAGCTGAGGCAGAAGCACGCTTATTTTGTATAACAGATAGGGTGCTAGGTGCAAGTTTGGGATACCCTGCGCCCTGGTGTAATGACAGCAGTCAGAAACCAAGGTAAAATTAAATAACTTAGTAGAGCTGAGGCTGAAGCACGCCTATTTTGTATAATAGATAGTGGGCTAGGTGCAAGTTTGGGATACCCTGCGGCCTGGTGTAATGACAGCAGACAGAAACCAATGCAAAATTAAATAACTTAGTACAGCTGAGGCTGAAACACGCTTATTTTGTATAACAGATAGGGTGCTAGGTGCAAGTTTGGGATACCCTGCGGCCTGGTGTAATGACAGCAGACAGAAACCAATGCAAAATTAAATAACAGTACAGCTGAGGCAGAAGCACCTTTATTTTGTATAACAGATAGGGTGCTAGGTGCAATTTTGGGATACCCTGCGGCCTGGTGTAATAACAGCAGACAGAAACCAATGCAAAATTAAATAACTTAGTACAGCTGAGGCAGAAGCACGCTTATTTTGTATAACAGATAGGGTGCTAGCTGCAAGTATGCGATACCCTGCGCCCTGGTGTAATGACTGCAGAAAGAAACTAATGCAAAATTAAATAACTTAGAAAAGCTGAGGCAGAAGCAGGCTTATTTTGTATAACAGATAGGGTGCTAGGTGCAAGTTTCGGATACCCTGCAGCCTGGTGTAATGACAGCAGACAGAAACCAATGCAAAATTAAATAACTTAGTACAGCTGAGGCTGAAGCACGCCTATTTTGTATAATAGATAGCGGGCTAGGTGCAAGTTTGGGATACCCTGTGGCCTGGTGTAATGACAGCAGACAGAAACCAATGCAAAATTAAATAACTTAGTAAAGCTGAGGGTGAAACACACTTATTTTGTATAACAGATAGGGTGCTAGGTGCAAGTTTGGGATACCCTGCGGCCTGGTGTAATGACAGCAGACAGAAACCAATGCAAAATTAAAAAACAGTACAGCTGAGGCAGAAGCACTCTTATTTTGTATAACAGATAGGGTGCTAGGTGCCATTTTGGGATACCCTGCGGCCTGGTGTAATAACAGCAGACAGAAACCAATGCAAAATTAAATAACTTAGTACAGCTGAGGCTGAAGCACGCTTATTTTGTATAACAGATAGGGTGCTAGCTGCAAGTTTGCGATACCCTGCGGCCTGGTGTAATGACAGCAGACAGAAACCAATGCAAAATTAAATAACTTAGTAAAGCTGAGGCAGAAGCAGGCTTATTTTGTATAACAGATAGGGTGCTAGGTGCAAGTTTGGGATACCCTGCGGCCTGGTGTAATGACAGCAGTCAGAAACCAGTGCAAAATTAAATAACTTAGTACAGCTGAGGCTGAAGCACGCTTATTTTGTATAACAGATAGGGTGCTAGGTGCAAGTTTGGGATACACTGCAGCCTGGTGTAATGACAGCAGTCAGAAACCAATGCAAAATTAAATTACTCAGTACAGCTGAGGCTGAAACACGCTTATTTTGTATAACAGATAGGGTGCTAGGTGCAAGTTTGGGATACCCTGCGGCCTGGTGTAATGACAGCAGTCAGAAACCAATGCAAAATTAAATAACTTAGTACAGCTGAGGCTGAAACACGCTTATTTTGTATAACAGATAGGGTGCTAGGTGCAAGTTTGGGATACCCTGCGGCCTGGTGTAATAACAGCAGTCAGAAACCAATGCAAAATTAAATAACTTAGGAAAGCTTAGGCAGAAGCACACTTCTTTTGTATAACAGATAGGGTGCTAGGTGCAAGTTTGGGATACCCTGCGCCCTGGTGTAATGACAGCAGACAGAAACCAATGCAAAATTAAATAACTTAGTAAAGCTGAGGCAGAAGCACGCTTATTTTGTATAACAGATATGGAGCTAGGTGCAAGTTTGGGATACCCTGCGCCCTGGTGTAATGACAGCAGTCAGAAACCAATGTAAAATTAAATAACTTAGTACAGCTGAGGCTGAAGCACGCCTATTTTGTATAATAGATAGCGGGCTAGGAGCAAGTTTGGGATACCCTGCGCCCTGGTGTAATAACAGCAGTCAGAAACCAATGCAAAATTAAATAACTTAGGAAAGCTTAGGCAGAAGCACACTTCTTTTGTATAACAGATAGGGTGCTAGGTGCAATTTTGGGATACCTTGCGGCCTGGTGTAATGACAGCAGATAGAAACCAATGCAAATTAAAAACATAGAAAAGCTGAGGCAGAAGCACGCTTATTTTGTATAACAGATAGGGTGCTAGGTGCAAGTTTGGGATACCCTACGTCCTGGTGTAATGACAGCAGTCAGAAACCAATGAAAAATTAAATAACTTAGTACAGCTGAGGCTGAAGCACGCTTATTTTGTATAACAGATAGGGTGCTAGGTGCAAGTTTGGGATACCCTGCAGCCTGGTTTAATGACAGCAGACAGAAACCAATGCAAAATTAAATAACTTAGGAAAGCTGAGGCAGAAGCACGCTTATTTTGTATAACAGATAGGGTGCTAGGTGCAAGTTTGGGATACTCTAATACAAACACAAAAAAGACCAGTGGTTCACTCAGGGCTGGCATTTACAAAAAAGCACACTCAGGCTGCTTGCTGCAACACAAAAGTGAATTCATTTATTGACTAAGACACATGAATTAATCAAAGAACCCCATCCCTCAATATTAAAAAGCTAGCATAGCTCAAATAAATGCGGGGGCCCCCCACACATACATAATTGCCACACCTCCTCCTACTCACACATACCACCACACATCCCTAGGGTTAAGGCTGGCCAGCCACTAATGGGTATTATGAAGGGCGACTGCAAACCAAGAATATTATCCTAAGGCGGACCTAAACCGCATTTAGTGTTCAAAGTGCTGTGTGCTGTAAACAATGAAATGCTTGACACCAACGTGACTTGATAGCAGCGCAGTTCAACTGTGTAGTTCTAAAGTGCTTAGTGCCTGTATATGACCAATAGCATATTAGGATCCAAGAAATTGCACTCTTGCCCAGTGGATCTAAAAATTCCTACAGGCACTTACTTAGTTGTAATGGCGCGGTACCTTTAAATGGCGCCTTCATACATCGTTGATACTTAGCACAATCAGCTGAAACTTGCACAGTAAAAAACGCCACATGCATGGAACACATGAACTCCACAGGAGCCGCGCTGGGCCCGGCCGCGCCGTTGCGTCTGGCCTCCGACCCTGTACCCGCAGCTCTACTGTGTTACCTCTCTTGGGCGGCAGCCTCTTGCTTGAAATTACGCTGAACCGCGCTTTTTTCTTCCAACGTATGGTATCAGCTGGCCAGCATGTGCAGCGAGGAGAGAGGAGGAGGGGGCGTGGTCGGGCCTTCCGTCCACCAACGGCGTTTCGCCCCGCCTACTGGGGCTTCGTCAGGGTGGCTGCGGCCAATCACTGCCCGTCTTTTATCTTCATAGGCTTCCAGCAACAGCATGATTCGACCACACCTCTACTTTTAACCCTGTAAGCTCAGGCTTCTCTGGGACTTCACTTGACAGATCATCATCATGCTGAACAGTTTATCCTTTGGGGCAGCGCTGGCAGTCAGTAGTATATACTGGTCCGCATTCTATTCAAAATATGTTTCATGGTTATTTGTGCCAAGCGTTAATATATATTAGGGAGACCCATCTAGTGTCCGGTTGCAATTATAGCACTATTCTCATTAGTGTTATTCCTTCAACATCTACGGGCCAGGACACTCATACTCAAGGGACACTTACAGAGGTCCCGCATCCAACTCCAAAGCCCACCATTCAGGCAGGGAAAGGACATAATTGCAAGTAATATTTAGCAATGCCTCACACACGTCTAATAAGCACACCATAAAAGAGGAGAGAGAGGGGAGAAGAAGGGGGGGGGAGGGCGGGGGGTTTAGGGTTTTGGGGGGGGATGGGGTGTGGGAAGGGAAAAGCCGGGGAGGGGGGAGCAGGATACCGGCAAGAAACACTAGGGGAGCCCATAGAGCAGCGAGGGCCACGTGACGGAGATTCTAATCCCTCTATATAGGGCATCCCACTTTATAGCTTTAATTGTGGCTACACATTCATACTTGGTTACCATAAATCATAGGAAGGCACCAAGGCCCGTCTCTGTATTCAGACCTCTGGGTGACATAGTCCCCAGCTCAAAAATCAAACGTGCCTCTTCCTGCCTCAGTCTTGTATCCCAAAAGCCTCGCCTTCCCTCTGTACGTAACCTAAAAATACCACACACCCTCATACCCACAGGATTACTTTCTTGACACCCTAAGAAATGCTCCGCCACCGGACTCTTCATATTGACCTTCCTTATATCTCTAACATGCTCCCCTATCCTTACCCTCAATTCCCGCTTAGTCTTGCCGACATATTTCTTTCCGCAGGGGCATGTCAGCAAGTACACTACTAGCGTGGATGCGCAACTAATAAACTCTTTTATCCTTCTTGGTTCCTCATTTCTCATACCAAAATAGATTGAAGTGGTTTGCATGAATTTACATATCTGACAATGCCCACACTTATAACACCCCTGGAGTCTTTTTCCTGACCCACTTCAGACCCCTAACAGTTTGGGATACCCTGCACCCTGGTGTAATGACAGCAGACAGAAACCAATGCAAAATAAATAACTTAGTAAAGCTGAGGCAGAAGCACGCTTATTTTGTATAACAGATAGGGTGCTAGGTGCAAGTTTGGGATACCCTGCGCCCTGGTGTAATGACAGCAGTCAGAAACCAATGTAAAATTAAATAACTTAGTAGAGCTGAGGCTGAAGCACGCCTATTTTGTATAATAGATAGCGGGCTAGGTGCAAGTTTGCGATACCCTGCGCCCTGGTGTAATGACAGCAGACAGAAACCAATGCAAAATTAAATAACTTAGTACAGCTGAGGCTGAAGCACGCTTATTTTGTATAACAGATAGGGTGCTAGCTGCAAGTTTGCGATACCCTGCGCCCTGGTGTAATGACTGCAGAAAGAAACCAATGCAAAATTAAATAACTTAGTAAAGCTGAGGCAGAAGCAGGCTTATTTTGTATAACAGATAGGGTGCTAGGTGCAAGTTTTGGATACCCTGCAGCCTGGTGTAATGACAGCAGACAGAAACCAATGCAAAATTAAATAACTTAGTACAGCTGAGGCTGAAGCACGCCTATTTTGTATAATAGATAGCGGGCTAGGTGCAAGTTTGGGATACCCTGTGGCCTGGTGTAATGACAGCAGACAGAAACCATTGCAAAATTAAATAACTTAGTAAAGCTGAGGCAGAAGCACGCTTATTTTGTATAACAGATAGGGTGCTAGGTGCAAGTTTGGGATACCCTGCGCCCTGGTGTAATGACAGCAGTCAGAAACCAATGCAAAATTAAATAACTTAGTACAGCTGAGGCTGAAGCACGCTTATTTTGTATAACAGATAGGGTGCTAGCTGCAAGTTTGCGATACCCTGCGCCCTGGTGTAATGACAGCAGACAGAAACCAATGCAAAATTAAATAACTTAGTAAAGCTGAGGCAGAAGCAGGCTTATTTTGTATAACAGATAGGGTGCTAGGTGCAAGTTTGGGATACCCTGCGGCCTGGTGTAATGACAGCAGTCAGAAACCAGTGCAAAATTAAATAACTTAGTACAGCTGAGGCTGAAGCACGCTTATTTTGTATAACAGCTAGGGTGCTAGGTGCAAGTTTGGGATACCCTGCGCCCTGGTGTAATGACAGCAGTCAGAAACCAATGTAAAATTAAATAACTTAGTACAGCTGAGGGTGAAACACACTTATTTTGTATAACAGATAGGGTGCTAGGTGTAGTTTGGGATACCCTGCGGCCTGGTGTAATGACAGCAGACAGAAACCAATGCATAGGTAAATAACTTAGTACAGCTGAGGGTGAAACACACTTATTTTGTATAACAGATAGGGTGCTAGGTGTAGTTTGGGATACCCTGCGGCCTGGTGTAATGACAGCAGACAGAAACCAATGCATAGGTAAATAACTTAGTACAGCTGAGGTTGAAACACGCTTATTTTGTATAACAGATAGGGTGCTAGGTGCAAGTTTGGGATACCCTGCGCCCTGGTGTAATGACAGCAGACAGAAACCAATGCAAAATTAAATAACTTAGTAAAGCTGAGGCAGAAGCACGCTTATTTTGTATAACAGCTAGGGTGCTAGGTGCAAGTTTGGGATACCCTGCGCCCTGGTGTAATGACAGCAGTCAGAAACCAATGTAAAATTAAATAACTTAGTAGAGCTGAGGCTGAAGCATGCCTATTTTGTATAATAGATAGCGGGCTAGGTGCAAGTTTGGGATACCCTGCGGCCTGGTGTAATGACAGCAGACAGAAACCAATGCAAAATTAAATAACTTAGTACAGCTGAGGGTGAAACACACTTATTTTGTATAACAGATAGAGTGCTAGGTGTAGTTTGGGATACCCTGCGGCCTGGTGTAATGACAGCAGACAGAAACCAATGCATAGTTAAATAACTTAGTACAGCTGAGGCTGAAACAGGCTTATTTTGTATAACAGATAGGGTGCTAGGTGCAAGTTTGGGATACCCTGCGGCCTGGTGTAATGACAGCAGTCAGAAACCAATGCAAAATTAAATAACAGTACAGCTGAGGCAGAAACACCCTTATTTTGTATAACAGATAGGGTGCTAGGTGCAAGTTTGGGATACCCTGCGCCCTGGTGTAATGACAGCAGTCAGAAACCAATGCAAAATTAAATAACTTAGGAAAGCTGAGGCAGAAGCACGCTTATTTTGTATAACAGATAGAGTGCTAGGTGCAAGTTTGGGATATCCTGCGGCCTGGTGTAATGACAGCAGTCAGAAACCAATGCAAAATTAAATAACTTAGTACAGCTGAGGCTGAAACATGCTTATTTTGTATAACAGATAGGGTGCTAGGTGCAAGTTTGGGATACCCTGCGCCCTGGTGTAATGACAGCAGTCAGAAACCAATGCAAAATTAAATAACTTAGGAAAGCTGAGGCAGAAGCACGCTTATTTTGTATAACAGATGGGGTGCTAGGTGCAAGTTTGGGATACCCTGCGGCCTGGTGCAATGACAGCAGACAGAAACCAATGCAAAATTAAATAACTTAGGAAAGCTGAGGCAGAAGCACGCTTATTTTGTATAACAGATAGGGTGCTAGGTGCAAGTTTGGGATACCCTGCGCCCTGGTGTAATGACAGCAGACAGAAACCATTGCAAAATTAAATAACTTAGTAAAGCTGAGGCAGAAGCACGCTTATTTTGTATAACAGATAGGGTGCTAGGTGCAAGTTTGGGATACCCTGCGACCTGGTGTAATGACAGCAGTCAGAAACCAAGGTAAAATTAAATAACTTAGTAGAGCTGAGGCTGAAGCACGCCTATTTTGTATAATAGATAGCGGGCTAGGTGCAAGTTTGGGATACCCTGCGGCCTGGTGTAATGACAGCAGACAGAAACCAATGCAAAATTAAATAACTTAGTACAGCTGAGGCTGAAACACGCTTATTTTGTATAACAGATAGGGTGCTAGGTGCAAGTTTGGGATACCCTGCGGCCTGGTGTAATGACAGCAGACAGAAACCAATGCAAAATTAAATAACAGTACAGCTGAGGCAGAAGCACCTTTATTTTGTATAACAGATAGGGTGCTAGGTGCAATTTTGGGATACCCTGCGGCCTGGTGTAATAACAGCAGACAGAAACCAATGCAAAATTAAATAACTTAGTACAGCTGAGGCTGAAGCACGCTTATTTTGTATAACAGATAGGGTGCTAGCTGCAAGTATGCGATACCCTGCGCCCTGGTGTAATGACTGCAGAAAGAAACTAATGCAAAATTAAATAACTTAGAAAAGCTGAGGCAGAAGCAGGCTTATTTTGTATAACAGATAGGGTGCTAGGTGCAAGTTTCGGATACCCTGCAGCCTGGTGTAATGACAGCAGACAGAAACCAATGCAAAATTAAATAACTTAGTACAGCTGAGGCTGAAGCACGCCTATTTTGTATAATAGATAGCGGGCTAGGTGCAAGTTTGGGATACCCTGTGGCCTGGTGTAATGACAGCAGACAGAAACCAATGCAAAATTAAATAACTTAGTAAAGCTGAGGGTGAAACACACTTATTTTGTATAACAGATAGGGTGCTAAGTGCAAGTTTGGGATACCCTGCGGCCTGGTGTAATGACAGCAGACAGAAACCAATGCAAAATTAAATAACAGTACAGCTGAGGCAGAAGCACTCTTATTTTGTATAACAGATAGGGTGCTAGGTGCCATTTTGGGATACCCTGCGGCCTGGTGTAATAACAGCAGACAGAAACCAATGCAAAATTAAATAACTTAGTACAGCTGAGGCTGAAGCACGCTTATTTTGTATAACAGATAGGGTGCTAGCTGCAAGTTTGCGATACCCTGCGCCCTGGTGTAATGACAGCAGACAGAAACCAATGCAAAATTAAATAACTTAGTAAAGCTGAGGCAGAAGCAGGTTTATTTTGTATAACAGATAGGGTGCTAGGTGCAAGTTTGGGATACCCTGCGGCCTGGTGTAATGACAGCAGTCAGAAACCAGTGCAAAATTAAATAACTTAGTACAGCTGAGGCTGAAGCACGCTTATTTTGTATAACAGCTAGGGTGCTAGGTGCAAGTTTGGGATACCCTGCGCCCTGGTGTAATGACAGCAGTCAGAAACCAATGTAAAATTAAATAACTTAGTAGAGCTGAGGCTGAAGCACGCCTATTTTGTATAATAGATAGCGGGCTAGGTGCAAGTTTGGGATACCCTGCGGCCTGGTGTAATGACAGCAGACAGAAACCAATGCAAAATTAAATAACTTAGTACAGCTGAGGGTGAAACACACTTATTTTGTATAACAGATAGGGTGCTAGGTGTAGTTTGGGATACCCTGCGGCCTGGTGTAATGACAGCAGACAGAAACCAATGCATAGTTAAATAACTTAGTACAGCTGAGGTTGAAACACGCTTATTTTGTATAACAGATAGGGTGCTAGGTGCAAGTTTGGGATACCCTGCGGCCTGGTGTAATGACAGCAGACAGAAACCAATGCAAAATTAAATAACAGTACAGCTGAGGCAGAAACACCCTTATTTTGTATAACAGATAGGGTGCTAGGTGCAAGTTTGGGATACCCTGCGCCCTTGTGTAATGACAGCAGTCAGAAACCAATGCAAAATTAAATAACTTAGGAAAGCTGAGGCAGAAGCACGCTTATTTTGTATAACAGATAGGGTGCTAGGTGCAAGTTTGGGATATCCTGCGGCCTGGTGTAATGACAGCAGTCAGAAACCAATGCAAAATTAAATAACTTAGTACAGCTGAGGCTGAAACACGCTTATTTTGTATAACAGATAGGGTGCTAGGTGCAAGTTTGGGATACCCTGCGCCCTGGTGTAATGACAGCAGTCAGAAACCAATGCAAAATTAAATAACTTAGGAAAGCTGAGGCAGAAGCACGCTTATTTTGTATAACAGATGGGGTGCTAGGTGCAAGTTTGGGATACCCTGCGGCCTGGTGCAATGACAGCAGACAGAAACCAATGCAAAATTAAATAACTTAGGAAAGCTGAGGCAGAAGCACGCTTATTTTGTATAACAGATAGGGTGCTAGGTGCAAGTTTGGGATACCCTGCGCCCTGGTGTAATGACAGCAGACAGAAACCATTGCAAAATTAAATAACTTAGTAAAGCTGAGGCAGAAGCACGCTTATTTTGTATAACAGATAGGGTGCTAGGTGCAAGTTTGGGATACCCTGCGCCCTGGTGTAATGACAGCAGTCAGAAACCAAGGTAAAATTAAATAACTTAGTAGAGCTGAGGCTGAAGCACGCCTATTTTGTATAATAGATAGCGGGCTAGGTGCAAGTTTGGGATACCCTGCGGCCTGGTGTAATGACAGCAGACAGAAACCAATGCAAAATTAAATAACTTAGTACAGCTGAGGCTGAAACACGCTTATTTTGTATAACAGATAGGGTGCTAGGTGCAAGTTTGGGATACCCTGCGGCCTGGTGTAATGACAGCAGACAGAAACCAATGCAAAATTAAATAACAGTACAGCTGAGGCAGAAGCACCTTTATTTTGTATAACAGATAGGGTGCTAGGTGCAATTTTGGGATACCCTGCGGCCTGGTGTAATAACAGCAGACAGAAACCAATGCAAAATTAAATAACTTAGTACAGCTGAGGCTGAAGCACGCTTATTTTGTATAACAGATAGGGTGCTAGCTGCAAGTATGCGATACCCTGCGCCCTGGTGTAATGACTGCAGAAAGAAACTAATGCAAAATTAAATAACTTAGAAAAGCTGAGGCAGAAGCAGGCTTATTTTGTATAACAGATAGGGTGCTAGGTGCAAGTTTCGGATACCCTGCAGCCTGGTGTAATGACAGCAGACAGAAACCAATGCAAAATTAAATAACTTAGTACAGCTGAGGCTGAAGCACGCCTATTTTGTATAATAGATAGCGGGCTAGGTGCAAGTTTGGGATACCCTGTGGCCTGGTGTAATGACAGCAGACAGAAACCAATGCAAAATTAAATAACTTAGTAAAGCTGAGGGTGAAACACACTTATTTTGTATAACAGATAGGGTGCTAGGTGCAAGTTTGGGATACCCTGCGGCCTGGTGTAATGACAGCAGACAGAAACCAATGCAAAATTAAATAACAGTACAGCTGAGGCAGAAGCACTCTTATTTTGTATAACAGATAGGGTGCTAGGTGCCATTTTGGGATACCCTGCGGCCTGGTGTAATAACAGCAGACAGAAACCAATGCAAAATTAAATAACTTAGTACAGCTGAGGCTGAAGCAGGTTTATTTTGTATAACAGATAGGGTGCTAGGTGCAAGTTTGGGATACCCTGCGGCCTGGTGTAATGACAGCAGTCAGAAACCAGTGCAAAATTAAATAACTTAGTACAGCTGAGGCTGAAGCACGCTTATTTTGTATAACAGCTAGGGTGCTAGGTGCAAGTTTGGGATACCCTGCGCCCTGGTGTAATGACAGCAGTCAGAAACCAATGTAAAATTAAATAACTTAGTAGAGCTGAGGCTGAAGCACGCCTATTTTGTATAATAGATAGCGGGCTAAGTGCAAGTTTGGGATACCCTGCGGCCTGGTGTAATGACAGCAGACAGAAACCAATGCAAAATTAAATAACTTAGTACAGCTGAGGGTGAAACACACTTATTTTGTATAACAGATAGGGTGCTAGGTGTAGTTTGGGATACCCTGCGGCCTGGTGTAATGACAGCAGACAGAAACCAATGCATAGTTAAATAACTTAGTACAGCTGAGGTTGAAACACGCTTATTTTGTATAACAGATAGGGTGCTAGGTGCAAGTTTGGGATACCCTGCGGCCTGGTGTAATGACAGCAGACAGAAACCAATGCAAAATTAAATAACAGTACAGCTGAGGCAGAAACACCCTTATTTTGTATAACAGATAGGGTGCTAGGTGCAAGTTTGGGATACCCTGCGCCCTGGTGTAATGACAGCAGTCAGAAACCAATGCAAAATTAAATAACTTAGGAAAGCTGAGGCAGAAGCACGCTTATTTTGTATAACAGATAGAGTGCTAGGTGCAAGTTTGGGATATCCTGCGGCCTGGTGTAATGACAGCAGTCAGAAACCAATGCAAAATTAAATAACTTAGTACAGCTGAGGCTGAAACACGCTTATTTTGTATAACAGATAGGGTGCTAGGTGCAAGTTTGGGATACCCTGCGCCCTGGTGTAATGACAGCAGTCAGAAACCAATGCAAAATTAAATAACTTAGGAAAGCTGAGGCAGAAGCACGCCTATTTTGTATAACAGATGGGGTGCTAGGTGCAAGTTTGGGATACCCTGCGGCCTGGTGCAATGACAGCAGACAGAAACCAGTGCAAAATTAAATAACTTAGGAAAGCTGAGGCAGAAGCACGCTTATTTTGTATAACAGATAGGGTGCTAGGTGCAAGTTTGGGATACCCTGCGCCCTGGTGTAATGACAGCAGTCAGAAACCAATGTAAAATTAAATAACTTAGTAGAGCTGAGGCTGAAGCACGCCTATTTTGTATAATAGATAGCGGGCTAGGTGCAAGTTTGGGATACCCTGCGGCCTGGTGTAATGACAGCAGACAGAAACCAATGCAAAATTAAATAACTTAGTACAGCTGAGGGTGAAACACACTTATTTTGTATAACAGATAGGGTGCTAGGTGTAGTTTGGGATACCCTGCGGCCTGGTGTAATGACAGCAGACAGAAACCAATGCATAGGTAAATAACTTAGTACAGCTGAGGTTGAAACACGCTTATTTTGTATAACAGATAGGGTGCTAGGTGCAAGTTTGGGATACCCTGCGCCCTGGTGTAATGACAGCAGACAGAAACCAATGCAAAATTAAATAACTTAGTAAAGCTGAGGCAGAAGCACGCTTATTTTGTATAACAGCTAGGGTGCTAGGTGCAAGTTTGGGATACCCTGCGCCCTGGTGTAATGACAGCAGTCAGAAACCAATGTAAAATTAAATAACTTAGTAGAGCTGAGGCTGAAGCATGCCTATTTTGTATAATAGATAGCGGGCTAGGTGCAAGTTTGGGATACCCTGCGGCCTGGTGTAATGACAGCAGACAGAAACCAATGCAAAATTAAATAACTTAGTACAGCTGAGGGTGAAACACACTTATTTTGTATAACAGATAGAGTGCTAGGTGTAGTTTGGGATACCCTGCGGCCTGGTGTAATGACAGCAGACAGAAACCAATGCATAGTTAAATAACTTAGTACAGCTGAGGCTGAAACAGGCTTATTTTGTATAACAGATAGGGTGCTAGGTGCAAGTTTGGGATACCCTGCGGCCTGGTGTAATGACAGCAGTCAGAAACCAATGCAAAATTAAATAACAGTACAGCTGAGGCAGAAACACCCTTATTTTGTATAACAGATAGGGTGCTAGGTGCAAGTTTGGGATACCCTGCGCCCTGGTGTAATGACAGCAGTCAGAAACCAATGCAAAATTAAATAACTTAGGAAAGCTGAGGCAGAAGCACGCTTATTTTGTATAACAGATAGAGTGCTAGGTGCAAGTTTGGGATATCCTGCGGCCTGGTGTAATGACAGCAGTCAGAAACCAATGCAAAATTAAATAACTTAGTACAGCTGAGGCTGAAACATGCTTATTTTGTATAACAGATAGGGTGCTAGGTGCAAGTTTGGGATACCCTGCGCCCTGGTGTAATGACAGCAGTCAGAAACCAATGCAAAATTAAATAACTTAGGAAAGCTGAGGCAGAAGCACGCTTATTTTGTATAACAGATGGGGTGCTAGGTGCAAGTTTGGGATACCCTGCGGCCTGGTGCAATGACAGCAGACAGAAACCAATGCAAAATTAAATAACTTAGGAAAGCTGAGGCAGAAGCACGCTTATTTTGTATAACAGATAGGGTGCTAGGTGCAAGTTTGGGATACCCTGCGCCCTGGTGTAATGACAGCAGACAGAAACCATTGCAAAATTAAATAACTTAGTAAAGCTGAGGCAGAAGCACGCTTATTTTGTATAACAGATAGGGTGCTAGGTGCAAGTTTGGGATACCCTGCGACCTGGTGTAATGACAGCAGTCAGAAACCAAGGTAAAATTAAATAACTTAGTAGAGCTGAGGCTGAAGCACGCCTATTTTGTATAATAGATAGCGGGCTAGGTGCAAGTTTGGGATACCCTGCGGCCTGGTGTAATGACAGCAGACAGAAACCAATGCAAAATTAAATAACTTAGTACAGCTGAGGCTGAAACACGCTTATTTTGTATAACAGATAGGGTGCTAGGTGCAAGTTTGGGATACCCTGCGGCCTGGTGTAATGACAGCAGACAGAAACCAATGCAAAATTAAATAACAGTACAGCTGAGGCAGAAGCACCTTTATTTTGTATAACAGATAGGGTGCTAGGTGCAATTTTGGGATACCCTGCGGCCTGGTGTAATAACAGCAGACAGAAACCAATGCAAAATTAAATAACTTAGTACAGCTGAGGCTGAAGCACGCTTATTTTGTATAACAGATAGGGTGCTAGCTGCAAGTATGCGATACCCTGCGCCCTGGTGTAATGACTGCAGAAAGAAACTAATGCAAAATTAAATAACTTAGAAAAGCTGAGGCAGAAGCAGGCTTATTTTGTATAACAGATAGGGTGCTAGGTGCAAGTTTCGGATACCCTGCAGCCTGGTGTAATGACAGCAGACAGAAACCAATGCAAAATTAAATAACTTAGTACAGCTGAGGCTGAAGCACGCCTATTTTGTATAATAGATAGCGGGCTAGGTGCAAGTTTGGGATACCCTGTGGCCTGGTGTAATGACAGCAGACAGAAACCAATGCAAAATTAAATAACTTAGTAAAGCTGAGGGTGAAACACACTTATTTTGTATAACAGATAGGGTGCTAGGTGCAAGTTTGGGATACCCTGCGGCCTGGTGTAATGACAGCAGACAGAAACCAATGCAAAATTAAATAACAGTACAGCTGAGGCAGAAGCACTCTTATTTTGTATAACAGATAGGGTGCTAGGTGCCATTTTGGGATACCCTGCGGCCTGGTGTAATAACAGCAGACAGAAACCAATGCAAAATTAAATAACTTAGTACAGCTGAGGCTGAAGCACGCTTATTTTGTATAACAGATAGGGTGCTAGCTGCAAGTTTGCGATACCCTGCGCCCTGGTGTAATGACAGCAGACAGAAACCAATGCAAAATTAAATAACTTAGGAAAGCTGAGGCAGAAGCACGCTTATTTTGTATAACAGATAGGGTGCTAGGTGCAAGTTTGGGATACCCTGCGCCCTGGTGTAATGACAGCAGACAGAAACCATTGCAAAATTAAATAACTTAGTAAAGCTGAGGCAGAAGCACGCTTATTTTGTATAACAGATAGGGTGCTAGGTGCAAGTTTGGGATACCCTGCGCCCTGGTGTAATGACAGCAGTCAGAAACCAAGGTAAAATTAAATAACTTAGTAGAGCTGAGGCTGAAGCACGCCTATTTTGTATAATAGATAGCGGGCTAGGTGCAAGTTTGGGATACCCTGCGGCCTGGTGTAATGACAGCAGACAGAAACCAATGCAAAATTAAATAACTTAGTACAGCTGAGGCTGAAACACGCTTATTTTGTATAACAGATAGGGTGCTAGGTGCAAGTTTGGGATACCCTGCGGCCTGGTGTAATGACAGCAGACAGAAACCAATGCAAAATTAAATAACAGTACAGCTGAGGCAAAAGCACCTTTATTTTGTATAACAGATAGGGTGCTAGGTGCAATTTTGGGATACCCTGCGGCCTGGTGTAATAACAGCAGACAGAAACCAATGCAAAATTAAATAACTTAGTACAGCTGAGGCTGAAGCACGCTTATTTTGTATAACAGATAGGGTGCTAGCTGCAAGTATGCGATACCCTGCGCCCTGGTGTAATGACTGCAGAAAGAAACTAATGCAAAATTAAATAACTTAGTAAAGCTGAGGGTGAAACACACTTATTTTGTATAACAGATAGGGTGCTAGGTGCAAGTTTGGGATACCCTGCGGCCTGGTGTAATGACAGCAGACAGAAACCAATGCAAAATTAAATAACAGTACAGCTGAGGCAGAAGCACTCTTATTTTGTATAACAGATAGGGTGCTAGGTGCCATTTTGGGATACCCTGCGGCCTGGTGTAATAACAGCAGACAGAAACCAATGCAAAATTAAATAACTTAGTACAGCTGAGGCTGAAGCACGCTTATTTTGTATAACAGATAGGGTGCTAGCTGCAAGTTTGCGATACCCTGCGCCCTGGTGTAATGACAGCAGACAGAAACCAATGCAAAATTAAATAACTTAGTAAAGCTGAGGCAGAAGCAGGTTTATTTTGTATAACAGATAGGGTGCTAGGTGCAAGTTTGGGATACCCTGCGGCCTGGTGTAATGACAGCAGTCAGAAACCAGTGCAAAATTAAATAACTTAGTACAGCTGAGGCTGAAGCACGCTTATTTTGTATAACAGCTAGGGTGCTAGGTGCAAGTTTGGGATACCCTGCGCCCTGGTGTAATGACAGCAGTCAGAAACCAATGTAAAATTAAATAACTTAGTAGAGCTGAGGCTGAAGCACGCCTATTTTGTATAATAGATAGCGGGCTAGGTGCAAGTTTGGGATACCCTGCGGCCTGGTGTAATGACAGCAGACAGAAACCAATGCAAAATTAAATAACTTAGTACAGCTGAGGGTGAAACACACTTATTTTGTATAACAGATAGGGTGCTAGGTGTAGTTTGGGATACCCTGCGGCCTGGTGTAATGACAGCAGACAGAAACCAATGCATAGTTAAATAACTTAGTACAGCTGAGGTTGAAACACGCTTATTTTGTATAACAGATAGGGTGCTAGGTGCAAGTTTGGGATACCCTGCGGCCTGGTGTAATGACAGCAGACAGAAACCAATGCAAAATTAAATAACAGTACAGCTGAGGCAGAAACACCCTTATTTTGTATAACAGATAGGGTGCTAGGTGCAAGTTTGGGATACCCTGCGCCCTGGTGTAATGACAGCAGTCAGAAACCAATGCAAAATTAAATAACTTAGGAAAGCTGAGGCAGAAGCACGCTTATTTTGTATAACAGATAGGGTGCTAGGTGCAAGTTTGGGATATCCTGCGGCCTGGTGTAATGACAGCAGTCAGAAACCAATGCAAAATTAAATAACTTAGTACAGCTGAGGCTGAAACACGCTTATTTTGTATAACAGATAGGGTGCTAGGTGCAAGTTTGGGATACCCTGCGCCCTGGTGTAATGACAGCAGTCAGAAACCAATGCAAAATTAAATAACTTAGGAAAGCTGAGGCAGAAGCACGCTTATTTTGTATAACAGATGGGGTGCTAGGTGCAAGTTTGGGATACCCTGCGGCCTGGTGCAATGACAGCAGACAGAAACCAATGCAAAATTAAATAACTTAGGAAAGCTGAGGCAGAAGCACGCTTATTTTGTATAACAGATAGGGTGCTAGGTGCAAGTTTGGGATACCCTGCGCCCTGGTGTAATGACAGCAGACAGAAACCATTGCAAAATTAAATAACTTAGTAAAGCTGAGGCAGAAGCACGCTTATTTTGTATAACAGATAGGGTGCTAGGTGCAAGTTTGGGATACCCTGCGCCCTGGTGTAATGACAGCAGTCAGAAACCAAGGTAAAATTAAATAACTTAGTAGAGCTGAGGCTGAAGCACGCCTATTTTGTATAATAGATAGCGGGCTAGGTGCAAGTTTGGGATACCCTGCGGCCTGGTGTAATGACAGCAGACAGAAACCAATGCAAAATTAAATAACTTAGTACAGCTGAGGCTGAAACACGCTTATTTTGTATAACAGATAGGGTGCTAGGTGCAAGTTTGGGATACCCTGCGGCCTGGTGTAATGACAGCAGACAGAAACCAATGCAAAATTAAATAACAGTACAGCTGAGGCAGAAGCACCTTTATTTTGTATAACAGATAGGGTGCTAGGTGCAATTTTGGGATACCCTGCGGCCTGGTGTAATAACAGCAGACAGAAACCAATGCAAAATTAAATAACTTAGTACAGCTGAGGCTGAAGCACGCTTATTTTGTATAACAGATAGGGTGCTAGCTGCAAGTATGCGATACCCTGCGCCCTGGTGTAATGACTGCAGAAAGAAACTAATGCAAAATTAAATAACTTAGAAAAGCTGAGGCAGAAGCAGGCTTATTTTGTATAACAGATAGGGTGCTAGGTGCAAGTTTCGGATACCCTGCAGCCTGGTGTAATGACAGCAGACAGAAACCAATGCAAAATTAAATAACTTAGTACAGCTGAGGCTGAAGCACGCCTATTTTGTATAATAGATAGCGGGCTAGGTGCAAGTTTGGGATACCCTGTGGCCTGGTGTAATGACAGCAGACAGAAACCAATGCAAAATTAAATAACTTAGTAAAGCTGAGGGTGAAACACACTTATTTTGTATAACAGATAGGGTGCTAGGTGCAAGTTTGGGATACCCTGCGGCCTGGTGTAATGACAGCAGACAGAAACCAATGCAAAATTAAATAACAGTACAGCTGAGGCAGAAGCACTCTTATTTTGTATAACAGATAGGGTGCTAGGTGCCATTTTGGGATACCCTGCGGCCTGGTGTAATAACAGCAGACAGAAACCAATGCAAAATTAAATAACTTAGTACAGCTGAGGCTGAAGCAGGTTTATTTTGTATAACAGATAGGGTGCTAGGTGCAAGTTTGGGATACCCTGCGGCCTGGTGTAATGACAGCAGTCAGAAACCAGTGCAAAATTAAATAACTTAGTACAGCTGAGGCTGAAGCACGCTTATTTTGTATAACAGCTAGGGTGCTAGGTGCAAGTTTGGGATACCCTGCGCCCTGGTGTAATGACAGCAGTCAGAAACCAATGTAAAATTAAATAACTTAGTAGAGCTGAGGCTGAAGCACGCCTATTTTGTATAATAGATAGCTGGCTAAGTGCAAGTTTGGGATACCCTGCGGCCTGGTGTAATGACAGCAGACAGAAACCAATGCAAAATTAAATAACTTAGTACAGCTGAGGGTGAAACACACTTATTTTGTATAACAGATAGGGTGCTAGGTGTAGTTTGGGATACCCTGCGGCCTGGTGTAATGACAGCAGACAGAAACCAATGCATAGTTAAATAACTTAGTACAGCTGAGGTTGAAACACGCTTATTTTGTATAACAGATAGGGTGCTAGGTGCAAGTTTGGGATACCCTGCGGCCTGGTGTAATGACAGCAGACAGAAACCAATGCAAAATTAAATAACAGTACAGCTGAGGCAGAAACACCCTTATTTTGTATAACAGATAGGGTGCTAGGTGCAAGTTTGGGATACCCTGCGCCCTGGTGTAATGACAGCAGTCAGAAACCAATGCAAAATTAAATAACTTAGGAAAGCTGAGGCAGAAGCACGCTTATTTTGTATAACAGATAGAGTGCTAGGTGCAAGTTTGGGATACCCTGCGGCCTGGTGTAATAACAGCAGACAGAAACCAATGCAAAATTAAATAACTTAGTACAGCTGAGGCTGAAGCACGCTTATTTTGTATAACAGCTAGGGTGCTAGGTGCAAGTTTGGGATACCCTGCGCCCTGGTGTAATGACAGCAGTCAGAAACCAATGTAAAATTAAATAACTTAGTAGAGCTGAGGCTGAAGCACGCCTATTTTGTATAATAGATAGCGGGCTAGGTGCAAGTTTGGGATACCCTGCGGCCTGGTGTAATGACAGCAGACAGAAACCAATGCAAAATTAAATAACTTAGTACAGCTGAGGGTGAAACACACTTATTTTGTATAACAGATAGGGTGCTAGGTGTAGTTTGGGATACCCTGCGGCCTGGTGTAATGACAGCAGACAGAAACCAATGCATAGTTAAATAACTTAGTACAGCTGAGGTTGAAACACGCTTATTTTGTATAACAGATAGGGTGCTAGGTGCAAGTTTGGGATACTCTGCGCCCTGGTGTAATGACAGCAGACAGAAACCAATGCAAAATTAAATAACTTAGTAAAGCTGAGGCAGAAGCACGCTTATTTTGTATAACAGCTAGGGTGCTAGGTGCAAGTTTGGGATACCCTGCGCCCTGGTGTAATGACAGCAGTCAGAAACCAATGTAAAATTAAATAACTTAGTAGAGCTGAGGCTGAAGCACGCCTATTTTGTATAATAGATAGCGGGCTAGGTGCAAGTTTGGGATACCCTGCGGCCTGGTGTAATGACAGCAGACAGAAACCAATGCAAAATTAAATAACTTAGTACAGCTGAGGGTGAAACACAATTATTTTGTATAACAGATAGAGTGCTAGGTGTAGTTTGGGATACCCTGCGGCCTGGTGTAATGACAGCAGACAGAAACCAATGCATAGTTAAATAACTTAGTACAGCTGAGGCTGAAACACGCTTATTTTGTATAACAGATAGGGTGCTAGGTGCAAGTTTGGGATACCCTGCGGCCTGGTGTAATGACAGCAGACAGAAACCAATGCAAAATTAAATAACAGTACAGCTGAGGCAGAAACACCCTTATTTTGTATAACAGATAGGGTGCTAGGTGCAAGTTTGGGATACCCTGCGCCCTGGTGTAATGACAGCAGTCAGAAACCAATGCAAAATTAAATAACTTAGGAAAGCTGAGGCAGAAGCACGCTTATTTTGTATAACAGATAGAGTGCTAGGTGCAAGTTTGGGATATCCTGCGGCCTGGTGTAATGACAGCAGTCAGAAACCAATGCAAAATTAAATAACTTAGTACAGCTGAGGCTGAAACACGCTTATTTTGTATAACAGATAGGGTGCTAGGTGCAAGTTTGGGATACCCTGCGCCCTGGTGTAATGACAGCAGTCAGAAACCAATGCAAAATTAAATAACTTAGGAAAGCTGAGGCAGAAGCACGCTTATTTTGTATAACAGATGGGGTGCTAGGTGCAAGTTTGGGATACCCTGCGGCCTGGTGCAATGACAGCAGACAGAAACCAATGCAAAATTAAATAACTTAGGAAAGCTGAGGCAGAAGCACGCTTATTTTGTATAACAGATAGGGTGCTAGGTGCAAGTTTGGGATACCCTGCGCCCTGGTGTAATGACAGCAGACAGACACCATTGCAAAATTAAATAACTTAGTAAAGCTGAGGCCGAAGCACGCTTATTTTGTATAACAGATAGGGTGCTAGGTGCAAGTTTGGGATACCCTGTGCCCTGGTGTAATGACAGCAGTCAGAAACCAAGGTAAAATTAAATAACTTAGTAGAGCTGAGGCTGAAGCACGCCTATTTTGTATAATAGATAGCGGGCTAGGTGCAAGTTTGGGATACCCTGCGGCCTGGTGTAATGACAGCAGACAGAAACCAATGCAAAATTAAATAACTTAGTACAGCTGAGGCTGAAACACGCTTATTTTGTATAACAGATAGGGTGCTAGGTGCAAGTTTGGGATACCCTGCGGCCTGGTGTAATGACAGCAGACAGAAACCAATGCAAAATTAAATAACAGTACAGCTGAGGCAGAAGCACCTTTATTTTGTATAACAGATAGGGTGCTAGGTGCAATTTTGGGATACCCTGCGGCCTGGTGTAATAACAGCAGACAGAAACCAATGCAAAATTAAATAACTTAGTACAGCTGAGGCTGAAGCACGCTTATTTTGTATAACAGATAGGGTGCTAGCTGCAAGTATGCGATACCCTGCGCCCTGGTGTAATGACTGCAGAAAGAAACTAATGCAAAATTAAATAACTTAGAAAAGCTGAGGCAGAAGCAGGCTTATTTTGTATAACAGATAGGGTGCTAGGTGCAAGTTTCGGATACCCTGCAGCCTGGTGTAATGACAGCAGACAGAAACCAATGCAAAATTAAATAACTTAGTACAGCTGAGGCTGAAGCACGCCTATTTTGTATAATAGATAGCGGGCTAGGTGCAAGTTTGGGATACCCTGTGGCCTGGTGTAATGACAGCAGACAGAAACCAATGCAAAATTAAATAACTTAGTAAAGCTGAGGGTGAAACACACTTATTTTGTATAACAGATAGGGTGCTAGGTGCAAGTTTGGGATACCCTGCGGCCTGGTGTAATGACAGCAGACAGAAACCAATGCAAAATTAAATAACAGTACAGCTGAGGCAGAAGCACTCTTATTTTGTATAACAGATAGGGTGCTAGGTGCCATTTTGGGATACCCTGCGGCCTGGTGTAATAACAGCAGACAGAAACCAATGCAAAATTAAATAACTTAGTACAGCTGAGGCTGAAGCACGCTTATTTTGTATAACAGATAGGGTGCTAGCTGCAAGTTTGCGATACCCTGCGCCCTGGTGTAATGACAGCAGACAGAAACCAATGCAAAATTAAATAACTTAGTAAAGCTGAGGCAGAAGCAGGTTTATTTTGTATAACAGATAGGGTGCTAGGTGCAAGTTTGGGATACCCTGTGGCCTGGTGTAATGACAGCAGTCAGAAACCAGTGCAAAATTAAATATCTTAGTACAGCTGAGGCTGAAGCACGCTTATTTTGTATAACAGATAGGGTGCTAGGTGCAAGTTTGGGATACCCTGCGGCCTGGTGTAATGACAGCAGACAGAAACCAATGCAAAATTAAATAACAGTACAGCTGAGGCAGAAGCACTCTTATTTTGTATAACAGATAGGGTGCTAGGTGCCATTTTGGGATACCCTGCGGCCTGGTGTAATAACAGCAGACAGAAACCAATGCAAAATTAAATAACTTAGTACAGCTGAGGCTGAAGCACGCTTATTTTGTATAACAGATAGGGTGCTAGCTGCAAGTTTGCGATACCCTGCGCCCTGGTGTAATGACAGCAGACAGAAACCAATGCAAAATTAAATAACTTAGTAAAGCTGAGGCAGAAGCAGGTTTATTTTGTATAACAGATAGGGTGCTAGGTGCAAGTTTGGGATACCCTGCGGCCTGGTGTAATGACAGCAGTCAGAAACCAGTGCAAAATTAAATATCTTAGTACAGCTGAGGCTGAAGCACGCTTATTTTGTATAACAGATAGGGTGCTAGGTGCAAGTTTGGGATACACTGCAGCCTGGTGTAATGACAGCAGTCAGAAACCAATGCAAAATTAAATAACTCAGTACAGCTGAGGCTGAAACACGCTTATTTTGTATAACAGATAGGGTGCTAGGTGCAAGTTTGGGATACCCTGCGGCCTGGTGTAATGACAGCAGTCAGAAACCAATGCAAAATTAAATAACTTAGTACAGCTGAGGCTGAAACACGCTTATTTTGTATAACAGATAGGGTGCTAGGTGCAAGTTTGGGATACCCTGCGGCCTGGTGTAATAACAGCAGTCAGAAACCAATGCAAAATTAAATAACTTAGGAAAGCTTAGGCAGAAGCACACTTCTTTTGTATAACAGATAGGGTGCTAGGTGCAAGTTTGGGATACCCTGCGCCCTGGTGTAATGACAGCAGACAGAAACCAATGCAAAATTAAATAACTTAGTAAAGCTGAGGCAGAAGCACGCTTATTTTGTATAACAGATATGGAGCTAGGTGCAAGTTTGGGATACCCTGCGCCCTGGTGTAATGACAGCAGTCAGAAACCAATGTAAAATTAAATAACTTAGTACAGCTGAGGCTGAAGCACGCCTATTTTGTATAATAGATAGCGGGCTAGGAGCAAGTTTGGGATACCCTGCGCCCTGGTGTAATAACAGCAGTCAGAAACCAATGCAAAATTAAATAACTTAGGAAAGCTTAGGCAGAAGCACACTTCTTTTGTATAACAGATAGGGTGCTAGGTGCAATTTTGGGATACCTTGCGGCCTGGTGTAATGACAGCAGATAGAAACCAATGCAAATTAAAAACATAGAAAAGCTGAGGCAGAAGCACGCTTATTTTGTATAACAGATAGGGTGCTAGGTGCAAGTTTGGGATACCCTACGTCCTGGTGTAATGACAGCAGTCAGAAACCAATGAAAAATTAAATAACTTAGTACAGCTGAGGCTGAAGCACGCTTATTTTGTATAACAGATAGGGTGCTAGGTGCAAGTTTGGGATACCCTGTGGCCTGGTGTAATGACAGCAGACAGAAACCAATGCAAAATTAAATAACTTAGTAAAGCTGAGGGTGAAACACACTTATTTTGTATAACAGATAGGGTGCTAGGTGCAAGTTTGGGATACCCTGCGGCCTGGTGTAATGACAGCAGACAGAAACCAATGCAAAATTAAATAACAGTACAGCTGAGGCAGAAGCACTCTTATTTTGTATAACAGATAGGGTGCTAGGTGCCATTTTGGGATACCCTGCGGCCTGGTGTAATAACAGCAGACAGAAACCAATGCAAAATTAAATAACTTAGTACAGCTGAGGCTGAAGCACGCTTATTTTGTATAACAGATAGGGTGCTAGCTGCAAGTTTGCGATACCCTGCGCCCTGGTGTAATGACAGCAGACAGAAACCAATGCAAAATTAAATAACTTAGTAAAGCTGAGGCAGAAGCAGGTTTATTTTGTATAACAGATAGGGTGCTAGGTGCAAGTTTGGGATACCCTGCGGCCTGGTGTAATGACAGCAGTCAGAAACCAGTGCAAAATTAAATATCTTAGTACAGCTGAGGCTGAAGCACGCTTATTTTGTATAACAGATAGGGTGCTAGCTGCAAGTTTGGGATACACTGCAGCCTGGTGTAATGACAGCAGTCAGAAACCAATGCAAAATTAAATAACTCAGTACAGCTGAGGCTGAAACACGCTTATTTTGTATAACAGATAGGGTGCTAGGTGCAAGTTTGGGATACCCTGCGGCCTGGTGTAATGACAGCAGTCAGAAACCAATGCAAAATTAAATAACTTAGTACAGCTGAGGCTGAAACACGCTTATTTTGTATAACAGATAGGGTGCTAGGTGCAAGTTTGGGATACCCTGCGGCCTGGTGTAATAACAGCAGTCAGAAACCAATGCAAAATTAAATAACTTAGGAAAGCTTAGGCAGAAGCACACTTCTTTTGTATAACAGATAGGGTGCTAGGTGCAAGTTTGGGATACCCTGCGCCCTGGTGTAATGACAGCAGACAGAAACCAATGCAAAATTAAATAACTTAGTAAAGCTGAGGCAGAAGCACGCTTATTTTGTATAACAGATATGGAGCTAGGTGCAAGTTTGGGATACCCTGCGCCCTGGTGTAATGACAGCAGTCAGAAACCAATGTAAAATTAAATAACTTAGTACAGCTGAGGCTGAAGCACGCCTATTTTGTATAATAGATAGCGGGCTAGGAGCAAGTTTGGGATACCCTGCGCCCTGGTGTAATAACAGCAGTCAGAAACCAATGCAAAATTAAATAACTTAGGAAAGCTTAGGCAGAAGCACACTTCTTTTGTATAACAGATAGGGTGCTAGGTGCAATTTTGGGATACCTTGCGGCCTGGTGTAATGACAGCAGATAGAAACCAATGCAAATTAAAAACATAGAAAAGCTGAGGCAGAAGCACGCTTATTTTGTATAACAGATAGGGTGCTAGGTGCAAGTTTGGGATACCCTACGTCCTGGTGTAATGACAGCAGTCAGAAACCAATGAAAAATTAAATAACTTAGTACAGCTGAGGCTGAAGCACGCTTATTTTGTATAACAGATAGGGTGCTAGGTGCAAGTTTGGGATACCCTGCAGCCTGGTTTAATGACAGCAGACAGAAACCAATGCAAAATTAAATAACTTAGGAAAGCTGAGGCAGAAGCACGCTTATTTTGTATAACAGATAGGGTGCTAGGTGCAAGTTTGGGATACCCTGCGGCCTGGTGTAATGACAGCAGACAGAAACCAATGCAAAATTAAATAACAGTACAGCTGAGGCAGAAGCACCTTTATTTTGTATAACAGATAGGGTGCTAGGTGCAATTTTGGGATACCCTGCGGCCTGGTGTAATAACAGCAGACAGAAACCAATGCAAAATTAAATAACTTAGTACAGCTGAGGCTGAAGCACGCTTATTTTGTATAACAGATAGGGTGCTAGCTGCAAGTATGCGATACCCTGCGCCCTGGTGTAATGACTGCAGAAAGAAACTAATGCAAAATTAAATAACTTAGAAAAGCTGAGGCAGAAGCAGGCTTATTTTGTATAACAGATAGGGTGCTAGGTGCAAGTTTCGGATACCCTGCAGCCTGGTGTAATGACAGCAGACAGAAACCAATGCAAAATTAAATAACTTAGTACAGCTGAGGCTGAAGCACGCCTATTTTGTATAATAGATAGCGGGCTACGTGCAAGTTTGGGATACCCTGTGGCCTGGTGTAATGACAGCAGACAGAAACCAATGCAAAATTAAATAACTTAGTAAAGCTGAGGGTGAAACACACTTATTTTGTATAACAGATAGGGTGCTAGGTGCAAGTTTGGGATACCCTGCGGCCTGGTGTAATGACAGCAGACAGAAACCAATGCAAAATTAAATAACAGTACAGCTGAGGCAGAAGCACTCTTATTTTGTATAACAGATAGGGTGCTAGGTGCCATTTTGGGATACCCTGCGGCCTGGTGTAATAACAGCAGACAGAAACCAATGCAAAATAAATAACTTAGTACAGCTGAGGCTGAAGCACGCTTATTTTGTATAACAGATAGGGTGCTAGCTGCAAGTTTGCGATACCCTGCGCCCTGGTGTAATGACAGCAGACAGAAACTAATGCAAAATTAAATAACTTAGTAAAGCTGAGGCAGAAGCAGGTTTATTTTGTATAACAGATAGGGTGCTAGGTGCAAGTTTGGGATACCCTGCGGCCTGGTGTAATGACAGCAGTCAGAAACCAGTGCAAAATTAAATAACTTAGTACAGCTGAGGCTGAAGCACGCTTATTTTGTATAACAGATAGGGTGCTAGGTGCAAGTTTGGGATACACTGCAGCCTGGTGTAATGACAGCAGTCAGAAACCAATGCAAAATTAAATAACTCAGTACAGCTGAGGCTGAAACACGCTTATTTTGTATAACAGATAGGGTGCTAGGTGCAAGTTTGGGATACCCTGCGGCCTGGTGTAATGACAGCAGTCAGAAACCAATGCAAAATTAAATAACTTAGTACAGCTGAGGCTGAAACACGCTTATTTTGTATAACAGATAGGGTGCTAGGTGCAAGTTTGGGATACCCTGCGGCCTGGTGTAATAACAGCAGTCAGAAACCAATGCAAAATTAAATAACTTAGGAAAGCTTAGGCAGAAGCACACTTCTTTTGTATAACAGATAGGGTGCTAGGTGCAAGTTTGGGATACCCTGCGCCCTGGTGTAATGACAGCAGACAGAAACCAATGCAAAATTAAATAACTTAGTAAAGCTGAGGCAGAAGCACGCTTATTTTGTATAACAGATATGGAGCTAGGTGCAAGTTTGGGATACCCTGCGCCCTGGTGTAATGACAGCAGTCAGAAACCAATGTAAAATTAAATAACTTAGTACAGCTGAGGCTGAAGCACGCCTATTTTGTATAATAGATAGCGGGCTAGGAGCAAGTTTGGGATACCCTGCGCCCTGGTGTAATAACAGCAGTCAGAAACCAATGCAAAATTAAATAACTTAGGAAAGCTTAGGCAGAAGCACACTTCTTTTGTATAACAGATAGGGTGCTAGGTGCAATTTTGGGATACCTTGCGGCCTGGTGTAATGACAGCAGATAGAAACCAGTGCAAATTAAAAACATAGAAAAGCTGAGGCAGAAGCACGCTTATTTTGTATAACAGATAGGGTGCTAGGTGCAAGTTTGGGATACCCTACGTCCTGGTGTAATGACAGCAGTCAGAAACCAATGAAAAATTAAATAACTTAGTACAGCTGAGGCTGAAGCACGCTTATTTTGTATAACAGATAGGGTGCTAGGTGCAAGTTTGGGATACCCTGCAGCCTGGTTTAATGACAGCAGACAGAAACCAATGCAATATTAAATAACTTAGGAAAGCTGAGGCAGAAGCACGCTTATTTTGTATAACAGATAGGGTGCTAGGTGCAAGTTTGGGATACCCTGCACCCTGGTGTAATGACAGCAGACAGAAACCAATGCAAAATAAATAACTTAGTAAAGCTGAGGCAGAAGCACGCTTATTTTGTATAACAGATAGGGTGCTAGGTGCAAGTTTGGGATACCCTGCGCCCTGGTGTAATGACAGCAGTCAGAAACCAATGTAAAATTAAATAACTTAGTACAGCTGTGGCTGAAGCACGCCTATTTTGTATAATAGATAGCGGGCTAGGTGCAAGTTTGGGATACCCTGCGGCCTGGTGTAATGACAGCAGACAGAAACCAATGCAAAATTAAATAACTTAGTACAGCTGAGGGTGAAACACACTTATTTTGTATAACAGATAGGGTGCTAGGTGTAGTTTGGGATACCCTGCGGCCTAGTGTAATAACAGCAGACAGAAACCAATGCAAAATTAAATAACTTAGTACAGCTGAGGCTGAAGCACGCTTATTTTGTATAACAGATAGGGTGCTAGCTGCAAGTATGCGATGCCCTGCGCCCTGGTGTAATGACTGCAGAAAGAAACTAATGCAAAATTAAATAACTTAGAAAAGCTGAGGCAGAAGCAGGCTTATTTTGTATAACAGATAGGGTGCTAGGTGCAAGTTTCGGATACCCTGCAGCCTGGTGTAATGACAGCAGACAGAAACCAATGCAAAATTAAATAACTTAGTACAGCTGAGGCTGAAGCACGCCTATTTTGTATAATAGATAGCGGGCTAGGTGCAAGTTTGGGATACCCTGTGGCCTGGTGTAATGACAGCAGACAGAAACCAATGCAAAATTAAATAACTTAGTAAAGCTGAGGGTGAAACACACTTATTTTGTATAACAGATAGGGTGCTAGGTGCAAGTTTGGGATACCCTGCGGCCTGGTGTAATGACAGCAGACAGAAACCAATGCAAAATTAAATAACAGTACAGCTGAGGCAGAAGCACTCTTATTTTGTATAACAGATAGGGTGCTAGGTGCCATTTTGGGATACCCTGCGGCCTGGTGTAATAACAGCAGACAGAAACCAATGCAAAATTAAATAACTTAGTACAGCTGAGGCTGAAGCACGCTTATTTTGTATAACAGATAGGGTGCTAGCTGCAAGTTTGCGATACCCTGCGCCCTGGTGTAATGACAGCAGACAGAAACCAATGCAAAATTAAATAACTTAGTAAAGCTGAGGCAGAAGCAGGTTTATTTTGTATAACAGATAGGGTGCTAGGTGCAAGTTTGGGATACCCTGCGGCCTGGTGTAATGACAGCAGTCAGAAACCAGTGCAAAATTAAATAACTTAGTACAGCTGAGGCTGAAGCACGCTTATTTTGTATAACAGATAGGGTGCTAGGTGCAAGTTTGGGATACACTGCAGCCTGGTGTAATGACAGCAGTCAGAAACCAATGCAAAATTAAATAACTCAGTACAGCTGAGGCTGAAACACGCTTATTTTGTATAACAGATAGGGTGCTAGGTGCAAGTTTGGGATACCCTGCGGCCTGGTGTAATGACAGCAGTCAGAAACCAATGCAAAATTAAATAACTTAGTACAGCTGAGGCTGAAACACGCTTATTTTGTATAACAGATAGGGTGCTAGGTGCAAGTTTGGGATACCCTGCGGCCTGGTGTAATAACAGCAGTCAGAAAGCAATGCAAAATTAAATAACTTAGGAAAGCTTAGGCAGAAGCACACTTCTTTTGTATAACAGATAGGGTGCTAGGTGCAAGTTTGGGATACCCTGCGCCCTGGTGTAATGACAGCAGACAGAAACCAATGCAAAATTAAATAACTTAGTAAAGCTGAGGCAGAAGCACGCTTATTTTGTATAACAGATATGGAGCTAGGTGCAAGTTTGGGATACCCTGCGCCCTGGTGTAATGACAGCAGTCAGAAACCAATGTAAAATTAAATAACTTAGTACAGCTGAGGCTGAAGCACGCCTATTTTGTATAATAGATAGCGGGCTAGGAGCAAGTTTGGGATACCCTGCGCCCTGGTGTAATAACAGCAGTCAGAAACCAATGCAAAATTAAATAACTTAGGAAAGCTTAGGCAGAAGCACACTTCTTTTGTATAACAGATAGGGTGCTAGGTGCAATTTTGGGATACCTTGCGGCCTGGTGTAATGACAGCAGATAGAAACCAATGCAAATTAAAAACATAGAAAAGCTGAGGCAGAAGCACGCTTATTTTGTATAACAGATAGGGTGCTAGGTTCAAGTTTGGGATACCCTACGTCCTGGTGTAATGACAGCAGTCAGAAACCAATGAAAAATTAAATAACTTAGTACAGCTGAGGCTGAAGCACGCTTATTTTGTATAACAGATAGGGTGCTAGGTGCAAGTTTGGGATACCCTGCAGCCTGGTTTAATGACAGCAGACAGAAACCAATGCAAAATTAAATAACTTAGGAAAGCTGAGGCAGAAGCACGCTTATTTTGTATAACAGATAGGGTGCTAGGTGCAAGTTTGGGATACCCTGCGGCCTGGTGTAATGACAGCAGACAGAAACCAATGCAAAATTAAATAACAGTACAGCTGAGGCAGAAGCACCTTTATTTTGTATAACAGATAGGGTGCTAGGTGCAATTTTGGGATACCCTGCGGCCTGGTGTAATAACAGCAGACAGAAACCAATGCAAAATTAAATAACTTAGTACAGCTGAGGCTGAAGCACGCTTATTTTGTATAACAGATAGGGTGCTAGCTGCAAGTATGCGATACCCTGCGCCCTGGTGTAATGACTGCAGAAAGAAACTAATGCAAAATTAAATAACTTAGAAAAGCTGAGGCAGAAGCAGGCTTATTTTGTATAACAGATAGGGTGCTAGGTGCAAGTTTCGGATACCCTGCAGCCTGGTGTAATGACAGCAGACAGAAACCAATGCAAAATTAAATAACTTAGTACAGCTGAGGCTGAAGCACGCCTATTTTGTATAATAGATAGCGGGCTAGGTGCAAGTTTGGGATACCCTGTGGCCTGGTGTAATGACAGCAGACAGAAACCAATGCAAAATTAAATAACTTAGTAAAGCTGAGGGTGAAACACACTTATTTTGTATAACAGATAGGGTGCTAGGTGCAAGTTTGGGATACCCTGCGGCCTGGTGTAATGACAGCAGACAGAAACCAATGCAAAATTAAATAACAGTACAGCTGAGGCAGAAGCACTCTTATTTTGTATAACAGATAGGGTGCTAGGTGCCATTTTGGGATACCCTGCGGCCTGGTGTAATAACAGCAGACAGAAACCAATGCAAAATTAAATAACTTAGTACAGCTGAGGCTGAAGCACGCTTATTTTGTATAACAGATAGGGTGCTAGCTGCAAGTTTGCGATACCCTGCGCCCTGGTGTAATGACAGCAGACAGAAACCAATGCAAAATTAAATAACTTAGTAAAGCTGAGGCAGAAGCAGGTTTATTTTGTATAACAGATAGGGTGCTAGGTGCAAGTTTGGGATACCCTGCGGCCTGGTGTAATGACAGCAGTCAGAAACCAGTGCAAAATTAAATAACTTAGTACAGCTGAGGCTGAAGCACGCTTATTTTGTATAACAGATAGGGTGCTAGGTGCAAGTTTGGGATACACTGCAGCCTGGTGTAATGACAGCAGTCAGAAACCAATGCAAAATTAAATAACTCAGTACAGCTGAGGCTGAAACACGCTTATTTTGTATAACAGATAGGGTGCTAGGTGCAAGTTTGGGATACCCTGCGGCCTGGTGTAATGACAGCAGTCAGAAACCAATGCAAAATTAAATAACTTAGTACAGCTGAGGCTGAAACACGCTTATTTTGTATAACAGATAGGGTGCTAGGTGCAAGTTTGGGATACCCTGCGGCCTGGTGTAATAACAGCAGTAAGAAACCAATGCAAAATTAAATAACTTAGGAAAGCTTAGGCAGAAGCACACTTCTTTTGTATAACAGATAGGGTGCTAGGTGCAAGTTTGGGATACCCTGCGCCCTGGTGTAATGACAGCAGACAGAAACCAATGCAAAATTAAATAACTTAGTAAAGCTGAGGCAGAAGCACGCTTATTTTGTATAACAGATATGGAGCTAGGTGCAAGTTTGGGATACCCTGCGCCCTGGTGTAATGACAGCAGTCAGAAACCAATGTAAAATTAAATAACTTAGTACAGCTGAGGCTGAAGCACGCCTATTTTGTATAATAGATAGCGGGCTAGGAGCAAGTTTGGGATACCCTGCGCCCTGGTGTAATAACAGCAGTCAGAAACCAATGCAAAATTAAATAACTTAGGAAAGCTTAGGCAGAAGCACACTTCTTTTGTATAACAGATAGGGTGCTAGGTGCAATTTTGGGATACCTTGCGGCCTGGTGTAATGACAGCAGATAGAAACCAATGCAAATTAAAAACATAGAAAAGCTGAGGCAGAAGCACGCTTATTTTGTATAACAGATAGGGTGCTAGGTGCAAGTTTGGGATACCCTACGTCCTGGTGTAATGACAGCAGTCAGAAACCAATGAAAAATTAAATAACTTAGTACAGCTGAGGCTGAAGCACGCTTATTTTGTATAACAGATAGGGTGCTAGGTGCAAGTTTGGGATACCCTGCAGCCTGGTTTAATGACAGCAGACAGAAACCAATGCAAAATTAAATAACTTAGGAAAGCTGAGGCAGAAGCACGCTTATTTTGTATAACAGATAGGGTGCTAGGTGCAAGTTTGGGATACCCTGCGGCCTGGTGTAATGACAGCAGACAGAAACCAATGCAAAATTAAATAACAGTACAGCTGAGGCAGAAGCACCTTTATTTTGTATAACAGATAGGGTGCTAGGTGCAATTTTGGGATACCCTGCGGCCTGGTGTAATAACAGCAGACAGAAACCAATGCAAAATTAAATAACTTAGTACAGCTGAGGCTGAAGCACGCTTATTTTGTATAACAGATAGGGTGCTAGCTGCAAGTATGCGATACACTGCGCCCTGGTGTAATGACTGCAGAAAGAAACTAATGCAAAATTAAATAACTTAGAAAAGCTGAGGCAGAAGCAGGCTTATTTTGTATAACAGATAGGGTGCTAGGTGCAAGTTTCGGATACCCTGCAGCCTGGTGTAATGACAGCAGACAGAAACCAATGCAAAATTAAATAACTTAGTACAGCTGAGGCTGAAGCACGCCTATTTTGTATAATAGATAGCGGGCTAGGTGCAAGTTTGGGATACCCTGTGGCCTGGTGTAATGACAGCAGACAGAAACCAATGCAAAATTAAATAACTTAGTAAAGCTGAGGGTGAAACACACTTATTTTGTATAACAGATAGGGTGCTAGGTGCAAGTTTGGGATACCCTGCGGCCTGGTGTAATGACAGCAGACAGAAACCAATGCAAAATTAAATAACAGTACAGCTGAGGCAGAAGCACTCTTATTTTGTATAACAGATAGGGTGCTAGGTGCCATTTTGGGATACCCTGCGGCCTGGTGTAATAACAGCAGACAGAAACCAATGCAAAATTAAATAACTTAGTACAGCTGAGGCTGAAGCACGCTTATTTTGTATAACAGATAGGGTGCTAGCTGCAAGTTTGCGATACCCTGCGCCCTGGTGTAATGACAGCAGACAGAAACCAATGCAAAATTAAATAACTTAGTAAAGCTGAGGCAGAAGCAGGTTTATTTTGTATAACAGATAGGGTGCTAGGTGCAAGTTTGGGATACCCTGCGGCCTGGTGTAATGACAGCAGTCAGAAACCAGTGCAAAATTAAATAACTTAGTACAGCTGAGGCTGAAGCACGCTTATTTTGTATAACAGATAGGGTGCTAGGTGCAAGTTTGGGATACACTGCAGCCTGGTGTAATGACAGCAGTCAGAAACCAATGCAAAATTAAATAACTTAGTACAGCTGAGGCTGAAACACGCTTATTTTGTATAACAGATAGGGTGCTAGGTGCAAGTTTGGGATACCCTGCGGCCTGGTGTAATGACAGCAGTCAGAAACCAATGCAAAATTAAATAACTTAGGAAAGCTTAGGCAGAAGCACACTTCTTTTGTATAACAGATAGGGTGCTAGGTGCAAGTTTGGGATACCCTGCGCCCTGGTGTAATGACAGCAGACAGGAACCAATGCAAAATTAAATAACTTAGTAAAGCTGAGGCAGAAGCACGCTTATTTTGTATAACAGATATGGAGCTAGGTGCAAGTTTTGGATACCCTGCAGCCTGGTGTAATGACAGCAGTCAGAAACCAATGTAAAATTAAATAACTTAGTACAGCTGAGGCTGAAGCACGCCTATTTTGTATAATAGATAGCGGGCTAGGAGCAAGTTTGGGATACCCTGCGCCCTGGTGTAATAACAGCAGTCAGAAACCAATGCAAAATTAAATAACTTAGGAAAGCTTAGGCAGAAGCACACTTCTTTTGTATAACAGATAGGGTGCTAGGTGCAATTTTGGGATACCTTGCGGCCTGGTGTAATGACAGCAGATAGAAACCAATGCAAATTAAAAACATAGAAAAGCTGAGGCAGAAGCACGCTTATTTTGTATAACAGATAGGGTGCTAGGTGCAAGTTTGGGATACCCTACGTCCTGGTGTAATGACAGCAGTCAGAAACCAATGAAAAATTAAATAACTTAGTACAGCTGAGGCTGAAGCACGCTTATTTTGTATAACAGATAGGGTGCTAGGTGCAAGTTTGGGATACCCTGCAGCCTGGTTTAATGACAGCAGACAGAAACCAATGCAAAATTAAATAACTTAGGAAAGCTGAGGCAGAAGCACGCTTATTTTGTATAACAGATAGGGTGCTAGGTGCAAGTTTGGGATACCCTGCACCCTGGTGTAATGACAGCAGACAGAAACCAATGCAAAATAAATAACTTAGTAAAGCTGAGGCAGAAGCACGCTTATTTTGTATAACAGATAGGGTGCTAGGTGCAAGTTTGGGATACCCTGCGCCCTGGTGTAATGACAGCAGTCAGAAACCAATGTAAAATTAAATAACTTAGTACAGCTGTGGCTGAAGCACGCCTATTTTGTATAATAGATAGCGGGCTAGGTGCAAGTTTGGGATACCCTGCGGCCTGGTGTAATGACAGCAGACAGAAACCAATGCAAAATTAAATAACTTAGTACAGCTGAGGGTGAAACACACTTATTTTGTATAACAGATAGGGTGCTAGGTGTAGTTTGGGATACCCTGCGGCCTGGTGTAATGACAGCAGACAGAAACCAATGCAAAGTTAAATAACTTAGTACAGCTAAGGCAGAAGCACGCTTATTTTGTATAACAGATAGGGTGCTAGCTGCAAGTTTGGGATACCCTGCGCCCTGGTGTAATGACAGCAGACATAAACCAATGCAAAATTAAATAACTTAGTACAGCTGAGGCTGAAACACGCTTATTTTGTATAACAGATAGGGTGCTAGGTGCAAGTTTGGGATACCCTGCGGCCTGGTGTAATGACAGCAGTCAGAAACCAATGCAAAATTAAATAACTTAGGAAAGCTTAGGCAGAAGCACACTTCTTTTGTATAACAGATAGGGTGCTAGGTGCAAGTTTGGGATACCCTGTGCCCTGGTGTAATGACAGCAGACAGGAACCAATGCAAAATTAAATAACTTAGTAAAGCTGAGGCAGAAGCACGCTTATTTTGTATAACAGATATGGAGCTAGGTGCAAGTTTTGGATACCCTGCAGCCTGGTGTAATGACAGCAGTCAGAAACCAATGTAAAATTAAATAACTTAGTACAGCTGAGGCTGAAGCACGCCTATTTTGTATAATAGATAGCGGGCTAGGAGCAAGTTTGGGATACCCTGCGCCCTGGTGTAATAACAGCAGTCAGAAACCAATGCAAAATTAAATAACTTAGGAAAGCTTAGGCAGAAGCACACTTCTTTTGTATAACAGATAGGGTGCTAGGTGCAATTTTGGGATACCTTGCGGCCTGGTGTAATGACAGCAGATAGAAACCAATGCAAATTAAAAACATAGAAAAGCTGAGGCAGAAGCACGCTTATTTTGTATAACAGATAGGGTGCTAGGTGCAAGTTTGGGATACCCTACGTCCTGGTGTAATGACAGCAGTCAGAAACCAATGAAAAATTAAATAACTTAGTACAGCTGAGGCTGAAGCACGCTTATTTTGTATAACAGATAGGGTGCTAGGTGCAAGTTTGGGATACCCTGCAGCCTGGTTTAATGACAGCAGACAGAAACCAATGCAAAATTAAATAACTTAGGAAAGCTGAGGCAGAAGCACGCTTATTTTGTATAACAGATAGGGTGCTAGGTGCAAGTTTGGGATACCCTGCACCCTGGTGTAATGACAGCAGACAGAAACCAATGCAAAATAAATAACTTAGTAAAGCTGAGGCAGAAGCACGCTTATTTTGTATAACAGATAGGGTGCTAGGTGCAAGTTTGGGATACCCTGCGCCCTGGTGTAATGACAGCAGTCAGAAACCAATGTAAAATTAAATAACTTAGTACAGCTGTGGCTGAAGCACGCCTATTTTGTATAATAGATAGCGGGCTAGGTGCAAGTTTGGGATACCCTGCGGCCTGGTGTAATGACAGCAGACAGAAACCAATGCAAAATTAAATAACTTAGTACAGCTGAGGGTGAAACACACTTATTTTGTATAACAGATAGGGTGCTAGGTGTAGTTTGGGATACCCTGCGGCCTGGTGTAATGACAGCAGACAGAAACCAATGCAAAGTTAAATAACTTAGTACAGCTAAGGCAGAAGCACGCTTATTTTGTATAACAGATAGGGTGCTAGCTGCAAGTTTGGGATACCCTGCGCCCTGGTGTAATGACAGCAGACATAAACCAATGCAAAATTAAATAACTTAGAAAAGCTGAGGCAGAAGCACGCTTATTTTGTATAACAGCCAGGGTGCTAGGTGCAAGTTTGGGATACACTGCGCCCTAGAGTAATGACAGCAGACAGAAACCAATGCAAAATTAAATAACTTAGTACAGCTGAGGCAGAAGCACGCTTATTTTGTATAACAGATAGGGTGCTAGGTGCAATTTTGGGATACCCTGCAGCCTGGTGTAATAACAGCAGACAGAAACCAATGGAAAATTAAATAACTTGGTACAGCTGAGGCTGAAGCACGCTTATTTTGTATAACAGATAGGGTGCTAGCTGCAAGTTTGGGATACCCTGCGCCCTGGTATAATGACAGCAGACATAAACCAATGCAAAATTAAATAACTTAGTAAAGCTGAGGCAGAAGCACGCTTATTTTATATAACAGATAGGGTGCTAGATGCAAGTTTGGGATACCCTGCGGCTTGGTGTAATGACAGCAGTCAGAAACCAATGCAAAATTAAATACCTTAGTACAGCTGAGGCTGAAGCACGCTTATTTTATATAACAGATAGGGTGCTAGGTGCAAGTTTGGGATACCCTGCGGCCTGGTGTAATGACAGCAGTCAGAAACCAATGCAAAATTAAATACCTTAGTAAAGCTGAGGCTGAAGCACTCTTAGTTTGTATAACAGATAGGGTGCTAGCTGCAAGTGTGGGATACCCTGCGGCCTGGTGTAGTGACAGCAGTCAGAAACCAATGCAAAATTAAATAACTTAGTACAGCTGAGGCTGAAACACGCTTATTTTGTATAACAGATAGGGTGCTAGGTGCAAGTTTGGGATACCCTGCACCCTGGTGTAATGACAGCAGACAGAAACCAATGCAAAATAAATAACTTAGTAAAGCTGAGGCAGAAGCACGCTTATTTTGTATAACAGATAGGGTGCTAGGTGCAAGTTTGGGATACCCTGCGCCCTGGTGTAATGACAGCAGTCAGAAACCAATGTAAAATTAAATAACTTAGTACAGCTGTGGCTGAAGCACGCCTATTTTGTATAATAGATAGCGGGCTAGGTGCAAGTTTGGGATACCCTGCGGCCTGGTGTAATGACAGCAGACAGAAACCAATGCAAAATTAAATAACTTAGTACAGCTGAGGGTGAAACACACTTATTTTGTATAACAGATAGGGTGCTAGGTGTAGTTTGGGATACCCTGCGGCCTGGTGTAATGACAGCAGACAGAAACCAATGCAAAGTTAAATAACTTAGTACAGCTGAGGCTGAAACACGCTTATTTTGTATAACAGATAGGGTGCTAGGTGCAAGTTTGGGATACCCTGTGGCCTGGTGTAATGACAGCAGACAGAAACCAATGCAAAATTAAATAACTTAGTACAGCTAAGGCAGAAGCACGCTTATTTTGTATAACAGATAGGGTGCCAGCTGCAAGTTTGGGATACCCTGCGCCCTGGTGTAATGACATCAGACATAAACCAATGCAAAATTAAATAACTTAGAAAAGCTGAGGCAGAAGCACGCTTATTTTGTATAACAGCTAGGGTGCTAGGTGCAAGTTTGGGATACACTGCACCCTAGAGTAATGACAGCAGACAGAAACCAATGCAAAATTAAATAACTTAGTACAGCTGAGGCAGAAGCACGCTTATTTTGTATAACAGATAGGGTGCTAGGTGCAATTTTGGGATACCCTGCAGCCTGGTGTAATAACAGCAGACAGAAACCAATGGAAAATTAAATAACTTGGTACAGCTGAGGCTGAAGCACGCTTATTTTGTATAACAGATAGGGTGCTAGCTGCAAGTTTGGGATACCCTGCGCCCTGGTGTAATGACAGCAGACATAAACCAATGCAAAATTAAATAACTTAGTAAAGCTGAGGCAGAAGCACGCTTATTTTATATAACAGATAGGGTGCTAGATGCAAGTTTGGGATACCCTGCGGCTTGGTGTAATGACAGCAGTCAGAAACCAATGCAAAATTAAATACCTTAGTACAGCTGAGGCTGAAGCACACTTATTTTATATAACAGATAGGGTGCTAGGTGCAAGTTTGGGATACCCTGCGGCCTGGTGTAATGACAGCAGTCAGAAACCAATGCAAAATTAAATACCTTAGTAAAGCTGAGGCTGAAGCACTCTTAGTTTGTATAACAGATAGGGTGCTAGCTGCAAGTGTGGGATACCCTGCGGCCTGGTGTAGTGACAGCAGTCAGAAACCAATGCAAAATTAAATAACTTAGTACAGCTGAGGCTGAAACACGCTTATTTTGTATAACAGATAGGGTGCTAGGTGCAAGTTTGGGATACCCTGCGGCCTGGTGTAATGACAGCAGTCAGAAGCCAATGCAAAATTAAATAACTTAGTAAAGCTGAGGCAGAAGCACGCTTATTTTGTATAACAAATAGGGTGCTAGGTGCAAGTTTGGGATACCCTGCGGCCTGGTGTAATGACAGCAGACAGAAACCAATGCAAAATTAAATAAGCGTGTTTCAGCCTCATCTGTACTAAGTTATTTAATTTTGCATTGCTTTCTGTCTGCTGTCATTACACCAGGCCACAGGGTATCCTAAACTTGCACCTAGCACCCTATCTGTTATACAAAATAAGCGTGTTTCAGCCTCAGCTGTACTAAATTATTTTGTATAACAGGTAGGGTGCTAGGTGCAAGTTTGGGATACCCTGCGACCTGGTGTAATGACAGCAGACAGAAACCAATGCAAAATTAAATAACTTAGTACAGCTGAGGCTGAAACACGCTTATTTTGTATAACAGATAGGGTGCTAGGTGCAAGTTTGGGATACCCTGCAGCCTGGTGTAATGACAGCAGACAGAAACCAATGAAAAATTAAATAACTTAGTGAAACTGAGGCAGAAGCACGCTTATTTTGTATAACATATAGGGGGCTAGGTGCAAGTTTCGGATACCCTGCAGCCTGATGTAATGACAGCAGACAGAAACCAATGCAAAATTAAATAACTTAGGAAAGCTGAGGCAGAAGCACGCTTATTTTGTATAACAGATAGGGTGCTAGGTGCAAGTTTGGGATACCCTGCGCCCTGGTGTAATGACAGCAGTCAGAAACCAATGTAAATTTAAAAAACTTAGTAAAGCTGAGGCAGAAGCACGCTTATTTTGTATAACAGATAGGGTGCTGGGTGCAAGTTTGGGATACCCTGCGCCCTGGTGTAATGACAGCAGTCAGAAACCAATGTAAAATTAAATAACTTAGTACAGCTGAGGCTGAAGCACGCCTATTTTGTATAATAGATAGCGGGCTAGGTGCAAGTTTGGGATACCCTGCGGCCTGGTGTAATGACAGCAGACAGAAACCAATGCAAAATTAAATAACTTAGTACAGCTGAGGGTGAAACACACTTATTTTGTATAACAGATAGCGTGCTAGGTGTAGTTTGGGATACCCTGCGGCCTGGTGTAATGACAGCAGACAGAAACCAATGCAAAGTTAAATAACTTAGTAAAGCTGAGGCAGAAGCACGCTTATTTTGTATAACAGATAGGGTGCTAGGTGCAAGTTTGGGATACCCTGCGCCCTGGTGTAATGACAGCAGACAGAAACCAATGCAAAATTAAATAACTTAGTAAAGCTGAGGCAGAAGCACGCTTATTTTGTATAACAGATAGGGTGCTAGGTGCAATTTTGGGATACCCTGCAGCCTGGTGTAATAACAGCAGACAGAAGCCAATGGAAAATTAAATAACTTGGTACAGCTGAGGCTGAAGCACGCTTATTTTGTATAACAGATAGGGTGCTAGCTGCAAGTTTGGGATACCCTGCGCCCTGGTGTAATGACAGCAGACATAAACCAATGCAAAATTAAATAACTTAGTAAAGCTGAGGCAGAAGCACGCTTATTTTATATAACAGATAGGGTGCTAGATGCAAGTTTGGGATACCCTGCGGCTTGGTGTAATGACAGCAGTCAGAAACCAATGCAAAATTAAATACCTTAGTACAGCTGAGGCTGAGGCACGCTTATTTTATATAACAGATAGGGTGCTAGGTGCAAGTTTGGGATACCCTGCGGCCTGGTGTAATGACAGCAGTCAGAAACCAATGCAAAATTAAATAAGCGTGTTTCAGCCTCATCTGTACTAAGTTATTTAATTTTGCATTGCTTTCTGTCTGCTGTCATTACACCTGGCCACAGGGTATCCTAAACTTGCACCTAGCACCCTATCTGTTATACAAAATAAGCGTGTTTCAGCCTCAGCTGTACTAAATTATTTTGTATAACAGGTAGGGTGCTAGGTGCAAGTTTGGGATACCCTGCGCCCTGGTGTAATGACAGCAGACAGAAACCAATGCAAAATTAAATAACTTAGGAAAGCTGAGGCAGAAGCACGCTTATTTTGTATACCAGATAGGGGGCTAGGTGTAATTTTGGGATACCCTGCGGCCTGGTGTAATGACAGCAGTCAGAAACCAATGCATAATTAAATAACTTAGTACAGCTGAGGCTGAAACAGGCTAATTTTGTATAACAGATAGGGTGCTAGGTGCAAGTTTGGGAAATCCTGCGGCCTGGTGTAATGACAGAAGACAGAAGCCAATGCAAAATTAAATAACTTAGTAAAGCTGAGGCAGAAGCACACTTATTTTGTACAACAGATAGTGTGCTAGGTGCAAGTTTGGGATAACCTCCGGCCTGGTGTAATGACAGCAGATAGAAACCAATGCAAAATTAAATAACTTAGTAAAGCTGAGGCAGAAGCACGCTTATTTTGTATAACAGATAGGGTGCTAGGTGCAAGTTTGGGATACCCTGAAGCCTGGTGTAATGACAGCAGACAGAAACCAATGCAAAATAAAATAAGCGTGTTTCAGCCTCATCTGTACTAAGTTATTTAATTTTGCATTGTTTTCTGTCTGCTGTCATTACACCAGGCCGCAGGGTATCCCAAACTTGCACCTAGCACCCTATCTGTTATACAAAATAAGTGTGTTTCAGCCTCAGCTGTAATAAGTTATTTTGTATAACAGATAGGGTGCTAGGTGCAAGTTTGGGATACCCTGCGGCCTGGTGTAATGACAGCAGACAGAAACCAATGCAAAATTAAATAACTTAGTACAGCTGAGGCTGAAACACGCTTATTTTGTATAACAGATAGCGTGCTAGGTGCAAGTTTGGGATACCCTGCAGCCTGGTGTACTGAAAGCAGACAGAAACCAATGCAAAATTAAATAACTTAGTGAAACTGAGGCAGTAGCACGCTTATTTTGTATAACATATAGGGGTCTAGGTGCAAGTTTCGGATACCCTGCAGCCTGGTGTAATGACAGCAGACAGAAACCAATGCAAAATTAAATAACTTAGTACAGCTGAGGCTGAAGCACGCATATTTTGTATAATAGATAGCAGGCTAGGTGCAAGTTTGGGATACCCTGCGGCCTGGTGTAATGACAGCAGACAGAAACCAATGCAAAATTAAATAACTTAGTACAGCTGAGGGTGAAACACACTTATTTTGTATAACAGATAGGGTGCTAGGTGCAAGTTTGGGATACCCTGCGGCCTGGTGTAATGACAGCAGTCAGAAACCAGTGCAAAATTAAATAAATTAGTACAGCTAAGGCTGAGGCACGCTTATTTTGTATAACAGATAGGGTGCTAGGTGCAAGTTTGGGATACCCTGCGGCCTGGTTTAATGACAGCAATCAGAAACCAATGCAAAATTAAATAACTTAGTACAGCTGAGGCTGAAACACGCTTATTTTGTATAACAGATAGGGTGCTAGGTGCAAGTTTGGGATACCCTGCGCCCTGGTGTAATGACAGCAGTCAGAAACCAATGCAAAATTAAATAACTTAGTACAGCTGAGGCAGAAGCACACTTCTTTTGTATAACAGATAGGGTGCTAGGTGCAAGTTTGGGATACCCTGCGCCCTGGTGTAATGACAGCAGTCAGAAACCAATGTAAAATTAAATAACTTAGTACAGCTGAGGCTGAAGCACGCCTATTTTGTATAATAGATAGCGGGCTAGGAGCAAGTTTGGGATACCCTGCGGCCTGGTGTAATTACAGCAGACAGAAACCAATGCAAAGTTAAATAACTTAGTACAGCTGAGGCAGAAGCACGCTTATTTTGTATAACAGATGGGGTGCTAGGTGCAAGTTTGGGATACCCTGCGGCCTGGTGCAATGACAGCAGACAGAAACCAATGCAAAATTAAATAACTTAGGAAAGCTGAGGCAGAAGCACGCTTATTTTGTATACCAGATAGGGTGCTAGGTGCAAGTTTGGGATACCCTGCGCCCTGGTGTAATGACAGCAGACAGAAACCAATGCAAAATTAAATAACTTAGTAAAGCTGAGGCAGAAGCACGCTTATTTTGTATAACAGATAGGGTGCTAGCTGCAAGTTTGGGATACCCTGCGCCCTGGTATAATGACAGCAGACATAAACCAATGCAAAATTAAATAACTTAGTAAAGCTGAGGCAGAAGCACGCTTATTTTATATAACAGATAGGGTGCTAGATGCAAGTTTGGGATACCCTGCGGCTTGGTGTAATGACAGCAGTCAGAAACCAATGCAAAATTAAATACCTTAGTACAGCTGAGGCTGAAGCACGCTTATTTTATATAACAGATAGGGTGCTAGGTGCAAGTTTGGGATACCCTGCGGCCTGGTGTAATGACAGCAGTCAGAAACCAATGCAAAATTAAATACCTTAGTAAAGCTGAGGCTGAAGCACTCTTAGTTTGTATAACAGATAGGGTGCTAGCTGCAAGTGTGGGATACCCTGCGGCCTGGTGTAGTGACAGCAGTCAATAACCAATGCAAAATTAAATAACTTAGTACAGCTGAGGCTGAAACACGCTTATTTTGTATAACAGATAGGGTGCTAGGTGCAAGTTTGGGATACCCTGCACCCTGGTGTAATGACAGCAGACAGAAACCAATGCAAAATAAATAACTTAGTAAAGCTGAGGCAGAAGCACGCTTATTTTGTATAACAGATAGGGTGCTAGGTGCAAGTTTGGGATACCCTGCGCCCTGGTGTAATGACAGCAGTCAGAAACCAATGTAAAATTAAATAACTTAGTACAGCTGTGGCTGAAGCACGCCTATTTTGTATAATAGATAGCGGGCTAGGTGCAAGTTTGGGATACCCTGCGGCCTGGTGTAATGACAGCAGACAGAAACCAATGCAAAATTAAATAACTTAGTACAGCTGAGGGTGAAACACACTTATTTTGTATAACAGATAGGGTGCTAGGTGTAGTTTGGGATACCCTGCGGCCTGGTGTAATGACAGCAGACAGAAACCAATGCAAAGTTAAATAACTTAGTACAGCTGAGGCTGAAACACGCTTATTTTGTATAACAGATAGGGTGCTAGGTGCAAGTTTGGGATACCCTGTGGCCTGGTGTAATGACAGCAGACAGAAACCAATGCAAAATTAAATAACTTAGTACAGCTAAGGCAGAAGCACGCTTATTTTGTATAACAGATAGGGTGCCAGCTGCAAGTTTGGGATACCCTGCGCCCTGGTGTAATGACAGCAGACATAAACCAATGCAAAATTAAATAACTTAGAAAAGCTGAGGCAGAAGCACGCTTATTTTGTATAACAGCTAGGGTGCTAGGTGCAAGTTTGGGATACACTGCGCCCTAGAGTAATGACAGCAGACAGAAACCAATGCAAAATTAAATAACTTAGTACAGCTGAGGCAGAAGCACGCTTATTTTGTATAACAGATAGGGTGCTAGCTGCAAGTTTGGGATACCCTGCGCCCTGGTGTAATGACAGCAGACATAAACCAATGCAAAATTAAATAACTTAGTAAAGCTGAGGCAGAAGCACGCTTATTTTATATAACAGATAGGGTGCTAGATGCAAGTTTGGGATACCCTGCGGCTTGGTGTAATGACAGCAGTCAGAAACCAATGCAAAATTAAATACCTTAGTACAGCTGAGGCTGAAGCACACTTATTTTATATAACAGATAGGGTGCTAGGTGCAAGTTTGGGATACCCTGCGGCCTGGTGTAATGACAGCAGTCAGAAACCAATGCAAAATTAAATACCTTAGTAAAGCTGAGGCTGAAGCACTCTTAGTTTGTATAACAGATAGGGTGCTAGCTGCAAGTGTGGGATACCCTGCGGCCTGGTGTAGTGACAGCAGTCAGAAACCAATGCAAAATTAAATAACTTAGTACAGCTGAGGCTGAAACACGCTTATTTTGTATAACAGATAGGGTGCTAGGTGCAAGTTTGGGATACCCTGCGGCCTGGTGTAATGACAGCAGTCAGAAGCCAATGCAAAATTAAATAACTTAGTAAAGCTGAGGCAGAAGCACGTTTATTTTGTATAACAGATAGGGTGCTAGGTGCAAGTTTGGGATACCCTGCGGCCTGGTGTAATGACAGCAGACAGAAACCAATGCAAAATTAAATAAGCGTGTTTCAGCCTCATCTGTACTAAGTTATTTAATTTTGCATTGCTTTCTGTCTGCTGTCATTACACCAGGCCACAGGGTATCCTAAACTTGCACCTAGCACCCTATCTGTTATACAAAATAAGCGTGTTTCAGCCTCAGCTGTACTAAATTATTTTGTATAACAGGTAGGGTGCTAGGTGCAAGTTTGGGATACCCTGCGACCTGGTGTAATGACAGCAGACAGAAACCAATGCAAAATTAAATAACTTAGTACAGCTGAGGCTGAAACACGCTTATTTTGTATAACAGATAGGGTGCTAGGTGCAAGTTTGGGATACCCTGCAGCCTGGTGTAATGACAGCAGACAGAAACCAATGAAAAATTAAATAACTTAGTGAAACTGAGGCAGAAGCACGCTTATTTTGTATAACATATAGGGGGCTAGGTGCAAGTTTCGGATACCCTGCAGCCTGATGTAATGACAGCAGACAGAAACCAATGCAAAATTAAATAACTTAGGAAAGCTGAGGCAGAGGCACGCTTATTTTGTATAACAGATAGGGTGCTAGGTGCAAGTTTGGGATACCCTGCGCCCTGGTGTAATGACAGCAGTCAGAAACCAATGTAAATTTAAAAAACTTAGTAAAGCTGAGGCAGAAGCACGCTAATTTTGTATAACAGATAGGGTGCTGGGTGCAAGTTTGGGATACCCTGCAGCCTGGTGTAATGACAGCAGTCAGAAACCAATGTAAAATTAAATAACTTAGTACAGCTGAGGCTGAAGCACGCCTATTTTGTATAATAGATAGCGGGCTAGGTGCAAGTTTGGGATACCCTGCGGCCTGGTGTAATGACAGCAGACAGAAACCAATGCAAAATTAAATAACTTAGTACAGCTGAGGGTGAAACACACTTATTTTGTATAACAGATAGCGTGCTAGGTGTAGTTTGGGATACCCTGCGGCCTGGTGTAATGACAGCAGACAGAAACCAATGCAAAGTTAAATAACTTAGTACAGCTAAGGCAGAAGCACGCTTATTTTGTATAACAGATAGGGTGCTAGCTGCAAGTTTGGGATACCCTGCGCCCTGGTGTAATGACAGCAGACATAAACCAATGCAAAATTAAATAACTTAGAAAAGCTGAGGCAGAAGCACGCTTATTTTGTATAACAGCTAGGGTGCTAGGTGCAAGTTTGGGATACACTGCGCCCTAGAGTAATGACAGCAGACAGAAACCAATGCAAAATTAAATAACTTAGTACAGCTGAGGCAGAAGCACGCTTATTTTGTATAACAGATAGGGTGCTAGGTGCAATTTTGGGATACCCTGCAGCCTGGTGTAATAACAGCAGACAGAAACCAATGGAAAATTAAATAACTTGGTACAGCTGAGGCTGAAGCACGCTTATTTTGTATAACAGATAGGGTGCTAGCTGCAAGTTTGGGATACCCTGCGCCCTGGTATAATGACAGCAGACATAAACCAATGCAAAATTAAATAACTTAGTAAAGCTGAGGCAGAAGCACGCTTTTTTTATATAACAGATAGGGTGCTAGATGCAAGTTTGGGATACCCTGCGGCTTGGTGTAATGACAGCAGTCAGAAACCAATGCAAAATTAAATACCTTAGTACAGCTGAGGCTGAAGCACGCTTATTTTATATAACAGATAGGGTGCTAGGTGCAAGTTTGGGATACCCTGCGGCCTGGTGTAATGACAGCAGTCAGAAACCAATGCAAAATTAAATACCTTAGTAAAGCTGAGGCTGAAGCACTCTTAGTTTGTATAACAGATAGGGTGCTAGCTTCAAGTGTGGGATACCCTGCGGCCTGGTGTAGTGACAGCAGTCAGAAACCAATGCAAAATTACATAACTTAGTACAGCTGAGGCTGAAACACGCTTATTTTGTATAACAGATAGGGTGCTAGGTGCAAGTTTGGGATACCCTGCACCCTGGTGTAATGACAGCAGACAGAAACCAATGCAAAATAAATAACTTAGTAAAGCTGAGGCAGAAGCACGCTTATTTTGTATAACAGATAGGGTGCTAGGTGCAAGTTTGGGATACCCTGCGCCCTGGTGTAATGACAGCAGACAGAAACCAATGTAAAATTAAATAACTTAGTACAGCTGTGGCTGAAGCACGCCTATTTTGTATAATAGATAGCGGGCTAGGTGCAAGTTTGGGATACCCTGCGGCCTGGTGTAATGACAGCAGACAGAAACCAATGCAAAATTAAATAACTTAGTACAGCTGAGGGTGAAACACACTTATTTTGTATAACAGATAGGGTGCTAGGTGTAGTTTGGGATACCCTGCGGCCTGGTGTAATGACAGCAGACAGAAACCAATGCAAAGTTAAATAACTTAGTACAGCCGAGGCTGAAACACGCTTATTTTGTATAACAGATAGGGTGCTAGGTGCAAGTTTGGGATACCCTGTGGCCTGGTGTAATGACAGCAGACAGAAACCAATGCAAAATTAAATAACTTAGTACAGCTAAGGCAGAAGCACGCTTATTTTGTATAACAGATAGGGTGCCAGCTGCAAGTTTGGGATACCCTGCGCCCTGGTGTAATGACAGCAGACATAAACCAATGCAAAATTAAATAACTTAGAAAAGCTGAGGCAGAAGCACGCTTATTTTGTATAACAGCTAGGGTGCTAGGTGCAAGTTTGGGATACACTGCGCCCTAGAGTAATGACAGCAGACAGAAACCAATGCAAAATTAAATAACTTAGTACAGCTGAGGCAGAAGCACGCTTATTTTGTATAACAGATAGGGTGCTAGGTGCAATTTTGGGATACCCTGCAGCCTGGTGTAATAACAGCAGACAGAAACCAATGGAAAATTAAATAACTTGGTACAGCTGAGGCTGAAGCACACTTATTTTGTATAACAGATAGGGTGCTAGCTGCAAGTTTGGGATACCCTGCGCCCTGGTATAATGACAGCAGACATAAACCAATGCAAAATTAAATAACTTAGTAAAGCTGAGGCAGAAGCACGCTTATTTTATATAACAGATAGGGTGCTAGATGCAAGTTTGGGATACCCTGCGGCTTGGTGTAATGACAGCAGTCAGAAACCAATGCAAAATTAAATACCTTAGTACAGCTGAGGCTGAAGCACGCTTATTTTATATAACAGATAGGGTGCTAGGTGCAAGTTTGGGATACCCTGCGGCCTGGTGTAATGACAGCAGTCAGAAACCAATGCAAAATTAAATACCTTAGTAAAGCTGAGGCTGAAGCACTCTTAGTTTGTATAACAGATAAGGTGCTAGCTGCAAGTGTGGGATACCCTGCGGCCTGGTGTAGTGACAGCAGTCAATAACCAATGCAAAATTAAATAACTTAGTACAGCTGAGGCTGAAACACGCTTATTTTGTATAACAGATAGGGTGCTAGGTGCAAGTTTGGGATACCCTGCACCCTGGTGTAATGACAGCAGACAGAAACCAATGCAAAATAAATAACTTAGTAAAGCTGAGGCAGAAGCACGCTTATTTTGTATAACAGATAGGGTGCTAGGTGCAAGTTTGGGATACCCTGCGCCCTGGTGTAATGACAGCAGTCAGAAACCAATGTAAAATTAAATAACTTAGTACAGCTGTGGCTGAAGCACGCCTATTTTGTATAATAGATAGCGGGCTAGGTGCAAGTTTGGGATACCCTGCGGCCTGGTGTAATGACAGCAGACAGAAACCAATGCAAAATTAAATAACTTAGTACAGCTGAGGGTGAAACACACTTATTTTGTATAACAGATAGGGTGCTAGGTGTAGTTTGGGATACCCTGCGGCCTGGTGTAATGACAGCAGACAGAAACCAATGCAAAGTTAAATAACTTAGTACAGCTGAGGCTGAAACACGCTTATTTTGTATAACAGATAGGGTGCTAGGTGCAAGTTTGGGATACCCTGTGGCCTGGTGTAATGACAGCAGACAGAAACCAATGCAAAATTAAATAACTTAGTACAGCTAAGGCAGAAGCACGCTTATTTTGTATAACAGATAGGGTGCCAGCTGCAAGTTTGGGATACCCTGCGCCCTGGTGTAATGACAGCAGACATAAACCAATGCAAAATTAAATAACTTAGAAAAGCTGAGGCAGAAGCACGCTTATTTTGTATAACAGATAGGGTGCTAGGTGCAAGTTTGGGATACACTGCGCCCTAGAGTAATGACAGCAGACAGAAACCAATGCAAAATTAAATAACTTAGTACAGCTGAGGCAGAAGCACGCTTATTTTGTATAACAGATAGGGTGCTAGCTGCAAGTTTGGGATACCCTGCGCCCTGGTGTAATGACAGCAGACATAAACCAATGCAAAATTAAATAACTTAGTAAAGCTGAGGCAGAAGCACGCTTATTTTATATAACAGATAGGGTGCTAGATGCAAGTTTGGGATACCCTGCGGCTTGGTGTAATGACAGCAGTCAGAAACCAATGCAAAATTAAATACCTTAGTACAGCTGAGGCTGAAGCACACTTATTTTATATAACAGATAGGGTGCTAGGTGCAAGTTTGGGATACCCTGCGGCCTGGTGTAATGACAGCAGTCAGAAACCAATGCAAAATTAAATACCTTAGTAAAGCTGAGGCTGAAGCACTCTTAGTTTGTATAACAGATAGGGTGCTAGCTGCAAGTGTGGGATACCCTGCGGCCTGGTGTAGTGACAGCAGTCAGAAACCAATGCAAAATTAAATAACTTAGTACAGCTGAGGCTGAAACACGCTTATTTTGTATAACAGATAGGGTGCTAGGTGCAAGTTTGGGATACCCTGCGGCCTGGTGTAATGACAGCAGTCAGAAGCCAATGCAAAATTAAATAACTTAGTAAAGCTGAGGCAGAAGCACGTTTATTTTGTATAACAGATAGGGTGCTAGGTGCAAGTTTGGGATACCCTGCGGCCTGGTGTAATGACAGCAGACAGAAACCAATGCAAAATTAAATAAGCGTGTTTCAGCCTCATCTGTACTAAGTTATTTAATTTTGCATTGCTTTCTGTCTGCTGTCATTACACCAGGCCACAGGGTATCCTAAACTTGCACCTAGCACCCTATCTGTTATACAAAATAAGCGTGTTTCAGCCTCAGCTGTACTAAATTATTTTGTATAACAGGTAGGGTGCTAGGTGCAAGTTTGGGATACCCTGCGACCTGGTGTAATGACAGCAGACAGAAACCAATGCAAAATTAAATAACTTAGTACAGCTGAGGCTGAAACACGCTTATTTTGTATAACAGATAGGGTGCTAGGTGCAAGTTTGGGATACCCTGCAGCCTGGTGTAATGACAGCAGACAGAAACCAATGAAAAATTAAATAACTTAGTGAAACTGAGGCAGAAGCACGCTTATTTTGTATAACATATAGGGGGCTAGGTGCAAGTTTCGGATACCCTGCAGCCTGATGTAATGACAGCAGACAGAAACCAATGCAAAATTAAATAACTTAGGAAAGCTGAGGCAGAAGCACGCTTATTTTGTATAACAGATAGGGTGCTAGGTGCAAGTTTGGGATACCCTGCGCCCTGGTGTAATGACAGCAGTCAGAAACCAATGTAAATTTAAAAAACTTAGTAAAGCTGAGGCAGAAGCACGCTTATTTTGTATAACAGATAGGGTGCTGGGTGCAAGTTTGGGATACCCTGCGCCCTGGTGTAATGACAGCAGTCAGAAACCAATGTAAAATTAAATAACTTAGTACAGCTGAGGCTGAAGCACGCCTATTTTGTATAATAGATAGCGGGCTAGGTGCAAGTTTGGGATACCCTGCGGCCTGGTGTAATGACAGCAGACAGAAACCAATGCAAAATTAAATAACTTAGTACAGCTGAGGGTGAAACACACTTATTTTGTATAACAGATAGCGTGCTAGGTGTAGTTTGGGATACCCTGCGGCCTGGTGTAATGACAGCAGACAGAAACCAATGCAAAGTTAAATAACTTAGTAAAGCTGAGGCAGAAGCACGCTTATTTTGTATAACAGATAGGGTGCTAGGTGCAAGTTTGGGATACCCTGCGCCCTGGTGTAATGACAGCAGACAGAAACCAATGCAAAATTAAATAACTTAGTAAAGCTGAGGCAGAAGCACGCTTATTTTGTATAACAGATAGGGTGCTAGGTGCAATTTTGGGATACCCTGCAGCCTGGTGTAATAACAGCAGACAGAAGCCAATGGAAAATTAAATAACTTGGTACAGCTGAGGCTGAAGCACGCTTATTTTGTATAACAGATAGGGTGCTAGCTGCAAGTTTGGGATACCCTGCGCCCTGGTGTAATGACAGCAGACATAAACCAATGCAAAATTAAATAACTTAGTAAAGCTGAGGCAGAAGCACGCTTATTTTATATAACAGATAGGGTGCTAGATGCAAGTTTGGGATACCCTGCGGCTTGGTGTAATGACAGCAGTCAGAAACCAATGCAAAATTAAATACCTTAGTACAGCTGAGGCTGAGGCACGCTTATTTTATATAACAGATAGGGTGCTAGGTGCAAGTTTGGGATACCCTGCGGCCTGGTGTAATGACAGCAGTCAGAAACCAATGCAAAATTAAATAAGCGTGTTTCAGCCTCATCTGTACTAAGTTATTTAATTTTGCATTGCTTTCTGTCTGCTGTCATTACACCTGGCCACAGGGTATCCTAAACTTGCACCTAGCACCCTATCTGTTATACAAAATAAGCGTGTTTCAGCCTCAGCTGTACTAAATTATTTTGTATAACAGGTAGGGTGCTAGGTGCAAGTTTGGGATACCCTGCGCCCTGGTGTAATGACAGCAGACAGAAACCAATGCAAAATTAAATAACTTAGGAAAGCTGAGGCAGAAGCACGCTTATTTTGTATACCAGATAGGGGGCTAGGTGTAATTTTGGGATACCCTGCGGCCTGGTGTAATGACAGCAGTCAGAAACCAATGCATAATTAAATAACTTAGTACAGCTGAGGCTGAAACAGGCTAATTTTGTATAACAGATAGGGTGCTAGGTGCAAGTTTGGGAAATCCTGCGGCCTGGTGTAATGACAGAAGACAGAAGCCAATGCAAAATTAAATAACTTAGTAAAGCTGAGGCAGAAGCACACTTATTTTGTACAACAGATAGTGTGCTAGGTGCAAGTTTGGGATAACCTCCGGCCTGGTGTAATGACAGCAGATAGAAACCAATGCAAAATTAAATAACTTAGTAAAGCTGAGGCAGAAGCACGCTTATTTTGTATAACAGATAGGGTGCTAGGTGCAAGTTTGGGATACCCTGAAGCCTGGTGTAATGACAGCAGACAGAAACCAATGCAAAATAAAATAAGCGTGTTTCAGCCTCATCTGTACTAAGTTATTTAATTTTGCATTGTTTTCTGTCTGCTGTCATTACACCAGGCCGCAGGGTATCCCAAACTTGCACCTAGCACCCTATCTGTTATACAAAATAAGTGTGTTTCAGCCTCAGCTGTAATAAGTTATTTTGTATAACAGATAGGGTGCTAGGTGCAAGTTTGGGATACCCTGCGGCCTGGTGTAATGACAGCAGACAGAAACCAATGCAAAATTAAATAACTTAGTACAGCTGAGGCTGAAACACGCTTATTTTGTATAACAGATAGCGTGCTAGGTGCAAGTTTGGGATACCCTGCAGCCTGGTGTACTGAAAGCAGACAGAAACCAATGCAAAATTAAATAACTTAGTGAAACTGAGGCAGTAGCACGCTTATTTTGTATAACATATAGGGGTCTAGGTGCAAGTTTCGGATACCCTGCAGCCTGGTGTAATGACAGCAGACAGAAACCAATGCAAAATTAAATAACTTAGTACAGCTGAGGCTGAAGCACGCATATTTTGTATAATAGATAGCAGGCTAGGTGCAAGTTTGGGATACCCTGCGGCCTGGTGTAATGACAGCAGACAGAAACCAATGCAAAATTAAATAACTTAGTACAGCTGAGGGTGAAACACACTTATTTTGTATAACAGATAGGGTGCTAGGTGCAAGTTTGGGATACCCTGCGGCCTGGTGTAATGACAGCAGTCAGAAACCAGTGCAAAATTAAATAAATTAGTACAGCTAAGGCTGAGGCACGCTTATTTTGTATAACAGATAGGGTGCTAGGTGCAAGTTTGGGATACCCTGCGGCCTGGTTTAATGACAGCAATCAGAAACCAATGCAAAATTAAATAACTTAGTACAGCTGAGGCTGAAACACGCTTATTTTGTATAACAGATAGGGTGCTAGGTGCAAGTTTGGGATACCCTGCGCCCTGGTGTAATGACAGCAGTCAGAAACCAATGCAAAATTAAATAACTTAGTACAGCTGAGGCAGAAGCACACTTCTTTTGTATAACAGATAGGGTGCTAGGTGCAAGTTTGGGATACCCTGCGCCCTGGTGTAATGACAGCAGTCAGAAACCAATGTAAAATTAAATAACTTAGTACAGCTGAGGCTGAAGCACGCCTATTTTGTATAATAGATAGCGGGCTAGGAGCAAGTTTGGGATACCCTGCGGCCTGGTGTAATTACAGCAGACAGAAACCAATGCAAAGTTAAATAACTTAGTACAGCTGAGGCAGAAGCACGCTTATTTTGTATAACAGATGGGGTGCTAGGTGCAAGTTTGGGATACCCTGCGGCCTGGTGCAATGACAGCAGACAGAAACCAATGCAAAATTAAATAACTTAGGAAAGCTGAGGCAGAAGCACGCTTATTTTGTATACCAGATAGGGTGCTAGGTGCAAGTTTGGGATACCCTGCGCCCTGGTGTAATGACAGCAGACAGAAACCAATGCAAAATTAAATAACTTAGTAAAGCTGAGGCAGAAGCACGCTTATTTTGTATAACAGATAGGGTGCTAGCTGCAAGTTTGGGATACCCTGCGCCCTGGTATAATGACAGCAGACATAAACCAATGCAAAATTAAATAACTTAGTAAAGCTGAGGCAGAAGCACGCTTATTTTATATAACAGATAGGGTGCTAGATGCAAGTTTGGGATACCCTGCGGCTTGGTGTAATGACAGCAGTCAGAAACCAATGCAAAATTAAATACCTTAGTACAGCTGAGGCTGAAGCACGCTTATTTTATATAACAGATAGGGTGCTAGGTGCAAGTTTGGGATACCCTGCGGCCTGGTGTAATGACAGCAGTCAGAAACCAATGCAAAATTAAATACCTTAGTAAAGCTGAGGCTGAAGCACTCTTAGTTTGTATAACAGATAGGGTGCTAGCTGCAAGTGTGGGATACCCTGCGGCCTGGTGTAGTGACAGCAGTCAATAACCAATGCAAAATTAAATAACTTAGTACAGCTGAGGCTGAAACACGCTTATTTTGTATAACAGATAGGGTGCTAGGTGCAAGTTTGGGATACCCTGCACCCTGGTGTAATGACAGCAGACAGAAACCAATGCAAAATAAATAACTTAGTAAAGCTGAGGCAGAAGCACGCTTATTTTGTATAACAGATAGGGTGCTAGGTGCAAGTTTGGGATACCCTGCGCCCTGGTGTAATGACAGCAGTCAGAAACCAATGTAAAATTAAATAACTTAGTACAGCTGTGGCTGAAGCACGCCTATTTTGTATAATAGATAGCGGGCTAGGTGCAAGTTTGGGATACCCTGCGGCCTGGTGTAATGACAGCAGACAGAAACCAATGCAAAATTAAATAACTTAGTACAGCTGAGGGTGAAACACACTTATTTTGTATAACAGATAGGGTGCTAGGTGTAGTTTGGGATACCCTGCGGCCTGGTGTAATGACAGCAGACAGAAACCAATGCAAAGTTAAATAACTTAGTACAGCTGAGGCTGAAACACGCTTATTTTGTATAACAGATAGGGTGCTAGGTGCAAGTTTGGGATACCCTGTGGCCTGGTGTAATGACAGCAGACAGAAACCAATGCAAAATTAAATAACTTAGTACAGCTAAGGCAGAAGCACGCTTATTTTGTATAACAGATAGGGTGCCAGCTGCAAGTTTGGGATACCCTGCGCCCTGGTGTAATGACAGCAGACATAAACCAATGCAAAATTAAATAACTTAGAAAAGCTGAGGCAGAAGCACGCTTATTTTGTATAACAGATAGGGTGCTAGGTGCAAGTTTGGGATACACTGCGCCCTAGAGTAATGACAGCAGACAGAAACCAATGCAAAATTAAATAACTTAGTACAGCTGAGGCAGAAGCACGCTTATTTTGTATAACAGATAGGGTGCTAGCTGCAAGTTTGGGATACCCTGCGCCCTGGTGTAATGACAGCAGACATAAACCAATGCAAAATTAAATAACTTAGTAAAGCTGAGGCAGAAGCACGCTTATTTTATATAACAGATAGGGTGCTAGATGCAAGTTTGGGATACCCTGCGGCTTGGTGTAATGACAGCAGTCAGAAACCAATGCAAAATTAAATACCTTAGTACAGCTGAGGCTGAAGCACACTTATTTTATATAACAGATAGGGTGCTAGGTGCAAGTTTGGGATACCCTGCGGCCTGGTGTAATGACAGCAGTCAGAAACCAATGCAAAATTAAATACCTTAGTAAAGCTGAGGCTGAAGCACTCTTAGTTTGTATAACAGATAGGGTGCTAGCTGCAAGTGTGGGATACCCTGCGGCCTGGTGTAGTGACAGCAGTCAGAAACCAATGCAAAATTAAATAACTTAGTACAGCTGAGGCTGAAACACGCTTATTTTGTATAACAGATAGGGTGCTAGGTGCAAGTTTGGGATACCCTGCGGCCTGGTGTAATGACAGCAGTCAGAAGCCAATGCAAAATTAAATAACTTAGTAAAGCTGAGGCAGAAGCACGTTTATTTTGTATAACAGATAGGGTGCTAGGTGCAAGTTTGGGATACCCTGCGGCCTGGTGTAATGACAGCAGACAGAAACCAATGCAAAATTAAATAAGCGTGTTTCAGCCTCATCTGTACTAAGTTATTTAATTTTGCATTGCTTTCTGTCTGCTGTCATTACACCAGGCCACAGGGTATCCTAAACTTGCACCTAGCACCCTATCTGTTATACAAAATAAGCGTGTTTCAGCCTCAGCTGTACTAAATTATTTTGTATAACAGGTAGGGTGCTAGGTGCAAGTTTGGGATACCCTGCGACCTGGTGTAATGACAGCAGACAGAAACCAATGCAAAATTAAATAACTTAGTACAGCTGAGGCTGAAACACGCTTATTTTGTATAACAGATAGGGTGCTAGGTGCAAGTTTGGGATACCCTGCAGCCTGGTGTAATGACAGCAGACAGAAACCAATGAAAAATTAAATAACTTAGTGAAACTGAGGCAGAAGCACGCTTATTTTGTATAACATATAGGGGGCTAGGTGCAAGTTTCGGATACCCTGCAGCCTGATGTAATGACAGCAGACAGAAACCAATGCAAAATTAAATAACTTAGGAAAGCTGAGGCAGAAGCACGCTTATTTTGTATAACAGATAGGGTGCTAGGTGCAAGTTTGGGATACCCTGCGCCCTGGTGTAATGACAGCAGTCAGAAACCAATGTAAATTTAAAAAACTTAGTAAAGCTGAGGCAGAAGCACGCTTATTTTGTATAACAGATAGGGTGCTGGGTGCAAGTTTGGGATACCCTGCGCCCTGGTGTAATGACAGCAGTCAGAAACCAATGTAAAATTAAATAACTTAGTACAGCTGAGGCTGAAGCACGCCTATTTTGTATAATAGATAGCGGGCTAGGTGCAAGTTTGGGATACCCTGCGGCCTGGTGTAATGACAGCAGACAGAAACCAATGCAAAATTAAATAACTTAGTACAGCTGAGGGTGAAACACACTTATTTTGTATAACAGATAGCGTGCTAGGTGTAGTTTGGGATACCCTGCGGCCTGGTGTAATGACAGCAGACAGAAACCAATGCAAAGTTAAATAACTTAGTAAAGCTGAGGCAGAAGCACGCTTATTTTGTATAACAGATAGGGTGCTAGGTGCAAGTTTGGGATACCCTGCGCCCTGGTGTAATGACAGCAGACAGAAACCAATGCAAAATTAAATAACTTAGTAAAGCTGAGGCAGAAGCACGCTTATTTTGTATAACAGATAGGGTGCTAGGTGCAATTTTGGGATACCCTGCAGCCTGGTGTAATAACAGCAGACAGAAGCCAATGGAAAATTAAATAACTTGGTACAGCTGAGGCTGAAGCACGCTTATTTTGTATAACAGATAGGGTGCTAGCTGCAAGTTTGGGATACCCTGCGCCCTGGTGTAATGACAGCAGACATAAACCAATGCAAAATTAAATAACTTAGTAAAGCTGAGGCAGAAGCACGCTTATTTTATATAACAGATAGGGTGCTAGATGCAAGTTTGGGATACCCTGCGGCTTGGTGTAATGACAGCAGTCAGAAACCAATGCAAAATTAAATACCTTAGTACAGCTGAGGCTGAGGCACGCTTATTTTATATAACAGATAGGGTGCTAGGTGCAAGTTTGGGATACCCTGCGGCCTGGTGTAATGACAGCAGTCAGAAACCAATGCAAAATTAAATAAGCGTGTTTCAGCCTCATCTGTACTAAGTTATTTAATTTTGCATTGCTTTCTGTCTGCTGTCATTACACCTGGCCACAGGGTATCCTAAACTTGCACCTAGCACCCTATCTGTTATACAAAATAAGCGTGTTTCAGCCTCAGCTGTACTAAATTATTTTGTATAACAGGTAGGGTGCTAGGTGCAAGTTTGGGATACCCTGCGCCCTGGTGTAATGACAGCAGACAGAAACCAATGCAAAATTAAATAACTTAGGAAAGCTGAGGCAGAAGCACGCTTATTTTGTATACCAGATAGGGGGCTAGGTGTAATTTTGGGATACCCTGCGGCCTGGTGTAATGACAGCAGTCAGAAACCAATGCATAATTAAATAACTTAGTACAGCTGAGGCTGAAACAGGCTAATTTTGTATAACAGATAGGGTGCTAGGTGCAAGTTTGGGAAATCCTGCGGCCTGGTGTAATGACAGAAGACAGAAGCCAATGCAAAATTAAATAACTTAGTAAAGCTGAGGCAGAAGCACACTTATTTTGTACAACAGATAGTGTGCTAGGTGCAAGTTTGGGATAACCTCCGGCCTGGTGTAATGACAGCAGATAGAAACCAATGCAAAATTAAATAACTTAGTAAAGCTGAGGCAGAAGCACGCTTATTTTGTATAACAGATAGGGTGCTAGGTGCAAGTTTGGGATACCCTGAAGCCTGGTGTAATGACAGCAGACAGAAACCAATGCAAAATAAAATAAGCGTGTTTCAGCCTCATCTGTACTAAGTTATTTAATTTTGCATTGTTTTCTGTCTGCTGTCATTACACCAGGCCGCAGGGTATCCCAAACTTGCACCTAGCACCCTATCTGTTATACAAAATAAGTGTGTTTCAGCCTCAGCTGTAATAAGTTATTTTGTATAACAGATAGGGTGCTAGGTGCAAGTTTGGGATACCCTGCGGCCTGGTGTAATGACAGCAGACAGAAACCAATGCAAAATTAAATAACTTAGTACAGCTGAGGCTGAAACACGCTTATTTTGTATAACAGATAGCGTGCTAGGTGCAAGTTTGGGATACCCTGCAGCCTGGTGTACTGAAAGCAGACAGAAACCAATGCAAAATTAAATAACTTAGTGAAACTGAGGCAGTAGCACGCTTATTTTGTATAACATATAGGGGTCTAGGTGCAAGTTTCGGATACCCTGCAGCCTGGTGTAATGACAGCAGACAGAAACCAATGCAAAATTAAATAACTTAGTACAGCTGAGGCTGAAGCACGCATATTTTGTATAATAGATAGCAGGCTAGGTGCAAGTTTGGGATACCCTGCGGCCTGGTGTAATGACAGCAGACAGAAACCAATGCAAAATTAAATAACTTAGTACAGCTGAGGGTGAAACACACTTATTTTGTATAACAGATAGGGTGCTAGGTGCAAGTTTGGGATACCCTGCGGCCTGGTGTAATGACAGCAGTCAGAAACCAGTGCAAAATTAAATAAATTAGTACAGCTAAGGCTGAGGCACGCTTATTTTGTATAACAGATAGGGTGCTAGGTGCAAGTTTGGGATACCCTGCGGCCTGGTTTAATGACAGCAATCAGAAACCAATGCAAAATTAAATAACTTAGTACAGCTGAGGCTGAAACACGCTTATTTTGTATAACAGATAGGGTGCTAGGTGCAAGTTTGGGATACCCTGCGCCCTGGTGTAATGACAGCAGTCAGAAACCAATGCAAAATTAAATAACTTAGTACAGCTGAGGCAGAAGCACACTTCTTTTGTATAACAGATAGGGTGCTAGGTGCAAGTTTGGGATACCCTGCGCCCTGGTGTAATGACAGCAGTCAGAAACCAATGTAAAATTAAATAACTTAGTACAGCTGAGGCTGAAGCACGCCTATTTTGTATAATAGATAGCGGGCTAGGAGCAAGTTTGGGATACCCTGCGGCCTGGTGTAATTACAGCAGACAGAAACCAATGCAAAGTTAAATAACTTAGTACAGCTGAGGCAGAAGCACGCTTATTTTGTATAACAGATGGGGTGCTAGGTGCAAGTTTGGGATACCCTGCGGCCTGGTGCAATGACAGCAGACAGAAACCAATGCAAAATTAAATAACTTAGGAAAGCTGAGGCAGAAGCACGCTTATTTTGTATACCAGATAGGGTGCTAGGTGCAAGTTTGGGATACCCTGCGCCCTGGTGTAATGACAGCAGACAGAAACCAATGCAAAATTAAATAACTTAGTAAAGCTGAGGCAGAAGCACGCTTATTTTGTATAACAGATAGGGTGCTAGCTGCAAGTTTGGGATACCCTGCGCCCTGGTATAATGACAGCAGACATAAACCAATGCAAAATTAAATAACTTAGTAAAGCTGAGGCAGAAGCACGCTTATTTTATATAACAGATAGGGTGCTAGATGCAAGTTTGGGATACCCTGCGGCTTGGTGTAATGACAGCAGTCAGAAACCAATGCAAAATTAAATACCTTAGTACAGCTGAGGCTGAAGCACGCTTATTTTATATAACAGATAGGGTGCTAGGTGCAAGTTTGGGATACCCTGCGGCCTGGTGTAATGACAGCAGTCAGAAACCAATGCAAAATTAAATACCTTAGTAAAGCTGAGGCTGAAGCACTCTTAGTTTGTATAACAGATAGGGTGCTAGCTGCAAGTGTGGGATACCCTGCGGCCTGGTGTAGTGACAGCAGTCAATAACCAATGCAAAATTAAATAACTTAGTACAGCTGAGGCTGAAACACGCTTATTTTGTATAACAGATAGGGTGCTAGGTGCAAGTTTGGGATACCCTGCACCCTGGTGTAATGACAGCAGACAGAAACCAATGCAAAATAAATAACTTAGTAAAGCTGAGGCAGAAGCACGCTTATTTTGTATAACAGATAGGGTGCTAGGTGCAAGTTTGGGATACCCTGCGCCCTGGTGTAATGACAGCAGTCAGAAACCAATGTAAAATTAAATAACTTAGTACAGCTGTGGCTGAAGCACGCCTATTTTGTATAATAGATAGCGGGCTAGGTGCAAGTTTGGGATACCCTGCGGCCTGGTGTAATGACAGCAGACAGAAACCAATGCAAAATTAAATAACTTAGTACAGCTGAGGGTGAAACACACTTATTTTGTATAACAGATAGGGTGCTAGGTGTAGTTTGGGATACCCTGCGGCCTGGTGTAATGACAGCAGACAGAAACCAATGCAAAGTTAAATAACTTAGTACAGCTGAGGCTGAAACACGCTTATTTTGTATAACAGATAGGGTGCTAGGTGCAAGTTTGGGATACCCTGTGGCCTGGTGTAATGACAGCAGACAGAAACCAATGCAAAATTAAATAACTTAGTACAGCTAAGGCAGAAGCACGCTTATTTTGTATAACAGATAGGGTGCCAGCTGCAAGTTTGGGATACCCTGCGCCTGGTGTAATGACAGCAGACATAAACCAATGCAAAATTAAATAACTTAGAAAGCTGAGGCAGAAGCACGCTTATTTTGTATAACAGCTAGGGTGCTAGGTGCAAGTTTGGGATACACTGCGCCCTAGAGTAATGACAGCAGACAGAAACCAATGCAAAATTAAATAACTTAGTACAGCTGAGGCAGAAGCACGCTTATTTTGTATAACAGATAGGGTGCTAGCTGCAAGTTTGGGATACCCTGCGCCCTGGTGTAATGACAGCAGACATAAACCAATGCAAAATTAAATAACTTAGTAAAGCTGAGGCAGAAGCACGCTTATTTTATATAACAGATAGGGTGCTAGATGCAAGTTTGGGATACCCTGCGGCTTGGTGTAATGACAGCAGTCAGAAACCAATGCAAAATTAAATACCTTAGTACAGCTGAGGCTGAAGCACACTTATTTTATATAACAGATAGGGTGCTAGGTGCAAGTTTGGGATACCCTGCGGCCTGGTGTAATGACAGCAGTCAGAAACCAATGCAAAATTAAATACCTTAGTAAAGCTGAGGCTGAAGCACTCTTAGTTTGTATAACAGATAGGGTGCTAGCTGCAAGTGTGGGATACCCTGCGGCCTGGTGTAGTGACAGCAGTCAGAAACCAATGCAAAATTAAATAACTTAGTACAGCTGAGGCTGAAACACGCTTATTTGTATAACAGATAGGGTGCTAGGTGCAAGTTTGGGATACCCTGCGGCCTGGTGTAATGACAGCAGTCAGAAGCCAATGCAAAATTAAATAACTTAGTAAAGCTGAGGCAGAAGCACGTTTATTTTGTATAACAGATAGGGTGCTAGGTGCAAGTTTGGGATACCCTGCGGCCTGGTGTAATGACAGCAGACAGAAACCAATGCAAAATTAAATAAGCGTGTTTCAGCCTCATCTGTACTAAGTTATTTAATTTTGCATTGCTTTCTGTCTGCTGTCATTACACCAGGCCACAGGGTATCCTAAACTTGCACCTAGCACCCTATCTGTTATACAAAATAAGCGTGTTTCAGCCTCAGCTGTACTAAATTATTTTGTATAACAGGTAGGGTGCTAGGTGCAAGTTGGGATACCCTGCGACCTGGTGTAATGACAGCAGACAGAAACCAATGCAAAATTAAATAACTTAGTACAGCTGAGGCTGAAACACGCTTATTTTGTATAACAGATAGGGTGCTAGGTGCAAGTTTGGGATACCCTGCAGCCTGGTGTTAATGACAGCAGACAGAAACCAATGAAAAATTAAATAACTTAGTGAAACTGAGGCAGAAGCACGCTTATTTTGTATAACATATAGGGGGCTAGGTGCAAGTTTCGGATACCCTGCAGCCTGATGTAATGACAGCAGACAGAAACCAATGCAAAATTAAATAACTTAGGAAAGCTGAGGCAGAGGCACGCTTATTTTGTATAACAGATAGGGTGCTAGGTGCAAGTTTGGGATACCCTGCGCCCTGGTGTAATGACAGCAGTCAGAAACCAATGTAAATTTAAAAAACTTAGTAAAGCTGAGGCAGAAGCACGCTAATTTTGTATAACAGATAGGGTGCTGGGTGCAAGTTTGGGATACCCTGCAGCCTGGTGTAATGACAGCAGTCAGAAACCAATGTAAAATTAAATAACTTAGTACAGCTGAGGCTGAAGCACGCCTATTTTGTATAATAGATAGCGGGCTAGGTGCAAGTTTGGGATACCCTGCGGCCTGGTGTAATGACAGCAGACAGAAACCAATGCAAAATTAAATAACTTAGTACAGCTGAGGGTGAAACACACTTATTTTGTATAACAGATAGCGTGCTAGGTGTAGTTTGGGATACCCTGCGGCCTGGTGTAATGACAGCAGACAGAAACCAATGCAAAGTTAAATAACTTAGTACAGCTAAGGCAGAAGCACGCTTATTTTGTATAACAGATAGGGTGCTAGCTGCAAGTTTGGGATACCCTGCGCCCTGGTGTAATGACAGCAGACATAAACCAATGCAAAATTAAATAACTTAGAAAAGCTGAGGCAGAAGCACGCTTATTTTGTATAACAGCTAGGGTGCTAGGTGCAAGTTTGGGATACACTGCGCCCTAGAGTAATGACAGCAGACAGAAACCAATGCAAAATTAAATAACTTAGTACAGCTGAGGCAGAAGCACGCTTATTTTGTATAACAGATAGGGTGCTAGGTGCAATTTTGGGATACCCTGCAGCCTGGTGTAATAACAGCAGACAGAAACCAATGGAAAATTAAATAACTTGGTACAGCTGAGGCTGAAGCACGCTTATTTTGTATAACAGATAGGGTGCTAGCTGCAAGTTTGGGATACCCTGCGCCCTGGTATAATGACAGCAGACATAAACCAATGCAAAATTAAATAACTTAGTAAAGCTGAGGCAGAAGCACGCTTTTTTTATATAACAGATAGGGTGCTAGATGCAAGTTTGGGATACCCTGCGGCTTGGTGTAATGACAGCAGTCAGAAACCAATGCAAAATTAAATACCTTAGTACAGCTGAGGCTGAAGCACGCTTATTTTATATAACAGATAGGGTGCTAGGTGCAAGTTTGGGATACCCTGCGGCCTGGTGTAATGACAGCAGTCAGAAACCAATGCAAAATTAAATACCTTAGTAAAGCTGAGGCTGAAGCACTCTTAGTTTGTATAACAGATAGGGTGCTAGCTTCAAGTGTGGGATACCCTGCGGCCTGGTGTAGTGACAGCAGTCAGAAACCAATGCAAAATTACATAACTTAGTACAGCTGAGGCTGAAACACGCTTATTTTGTATAACAGATAGGGTGCTAGGTGCAAGTTTGGGATACCCTGCACCCTGGTGTAATGACAGCAGACAGAAACCAATGCAAAATAAATAACTTAGTAAAGCTGAGGCAGAAGCACGCTTATTTTGTATAACAGATAGGGTGCTAGGTGCAAGTTTGGGATACCCTGCGCCCTGGTGTAATGACAGCAGACAGAAACCAATGTAAAATTAAATAACTTAGTACAGCTGTGGCTGAAGCACGCCTATTTTGTATAATAGATAGCGGGCTAGGTGCAAGTTTGGGATACCCTGCGGCCTGGTGTAATGACAGCAGACAGAAACCAATGCAAAATTAAATAACTTAGTACAGCTGAGGGTGAAACACACTTATTTTGTATAACAGATAGGGTGCTAGGTGTAGTTTGGGATACCCTGCGGCCTGGTGTAATGACAGCAGACAGAAACCAATGCAAAGTTAAATAACTTAGTACAGCCGAGGCTGAAACACGCTTATTTTGTATAACAGATAGGGTGCTAGGTGCAAGTTTGGGATACCCTGTGGCCTGGTGTAATGACAGCAGACAGAAACCAATGCAAAATTAAATAACTTAGTACAGCTAAGGCAGAAGCACGCTTATTTTGTATAACAGATAGGGTGCCAGCTGCAAGTTTGGGATACCCTGCGCCCTGGTGTAATGACAGCAGACATAAACCAATGCAAAATTAAATAACTTAGAAAAGCTGAGGCAGAAGCACGCTTATTTTGTATAACAGCTAGGGTGCTAGGTGCAAGTTTGGGATACACTGCGCCCTAGAGTAATGACAGCAGACAGAAACCAATGCAAAATTAAATAACTTAGTACAGCTGAGGCAGAAGCACGCTTATTTTGTATAACAGATAGGGTGCTAGGTGCAATTTTGGGATACCCTGCAGCCTGGTGTAATAACAGCAGACAGAAACCAATGGAAAATTAAATAACTTGGTACAGCTGAGGCTGAAGCACACTTATTTTGTATAACAGATAGGGTGCTAGCTGCAAGTTTGGGATACCCTGCGCCCTGGTATAATGACAGCAGACATAAACCAATGCAAAATTAAATAACTTAGTAAAGCTGAGGCAGAAGCACGCTTATTTTATATAACAGATAGGGTGCTAGATGCAAGTTTGGGATACCCTGCGGCTTGGTGTAATGACAGCAGTCAGAAACCAATGCAAAATTAAATACCTTAGTACAGCTGAGGCTGAAGCACGCTTATTTTATATAACAGATAGGGTGCTAGGTGCAAGTTTGGGATACCCTGCGGCCTGGTGTAATGACAGCAGTCAGAAACCAATGCAAAATTAAATACCTTAGTAAAGCTGAGGCTGAAGCACTCTTAGTTTGTATAACAGATAAGGTGCTAGCTGCAAGTGTGGGATACCCTGCGGCCTGGTGTAGTGACAGCAGTCAATAACCAATGCAAAATTAAATAACTTAGTACAGCTGAGGCTGAAACACGCTTATTTTGTATAACAGATAGGGTGCTAGGTGCAAGTTTGGGATACCCTGCACCCTGGTGTAATGACAGCAGACAGAAACCAATGCAAAATAAATAACTTAGTAAAGCTGAGGCAGAAGCACGCTTATTTTGTATAACAGATAGGGTGCTAGGTGCAAGTTTGGGATACCCTGCGCCCTGGTGTAATGACAGCAGTCAGAAACCAATGTAAAATTAAATAACTTAGTACAGCTGTGGCTGAAGCACGCCTATTTTGTATAATAGATAGCGGGCTAGGTGCAAGTTTGGGATACCCTGCGGCCTGGTGTAATGACAGCAGACAGAAACCAATGCAAAATTAAATAACTTAGTACAGCTGAGGGTGAAACACACTTATTTTGTATAACAGATAGGGTGCTAGGTGTAGTTTGGGATACCCTGCGGCCTGGTGTAATGACAGCAGACAGAAACCAATGCAAAGTTAAATAACTTAGTACAGCTGAGGCTGAAACACGCTTATTTTGTATAACAGATAGGGTGCTAGGTGCAAGTTTGGGATACCCTGTGGCCTGGTGTAATGACAGCAGACAGAAACCAATGCAAAATTAAATAACTTAGTACAGCTAAGGCAGAAGCACGCTTATTTTGTATAACAGATAGGGTGCCAGCTGCAAGTTTGGGATACCCTGCGCCCTGGTGTAATGACAGCAGACATAAACCAATGCAAAATTAAATAACTTAGAAAAGCTGAGGCAGAAGCACGCTTATTTTGTATAACAGATAGGGTGCTAGGTGCAAGTTTGGGATACACTGCGCCCTAGAGTAATGACAGCAGACAGAAACCAATGCAAAATTAAATAACTTAGTACAGCTGAGGCAGAAGCACGCTTATTTTGTATAACAGATAGGGTGCTAGCTGCAAGTTTGGGATACCCTGCGCCCTGGTGTACTGACAGCAGACATAAACCAATGCAAAATTAAATAACTTAGTAAAGCTGAGGCAGAAGCACGCTTATTTTATATAACAGATAGGGTGCTAGATGCAAGTTTGGGATACCCTGCGGCTTGGTGTAATGACAGCAGTCAGAAACCAATGCAAAATTAAATACCTTAGTACAGCTGAGGCTGAAGCACACTTATTTTATATAACAGATAGGGTGCTAGGTGCAAGTTTGGGATACCCTGCGGCCTGGTGTAATGACAGCAGTCAGAAACCAATGCAAAATTAAATACCTTAGTAAAGCTGAGGCTGAAGCACTCTTAGTTTGTATAACAGATAGGGTGCTAGCTGCAAGTGTGGGATACCCTGCGGCCTGGTGTAGTGACAGCAGTCAGAAACCAATGCAAAATTAAATAACTTAGTACAGCTGAGGCTGAAACACGCTTATTTTGTATAACAGATAGGGTGCTAGGTGCAAGTTTGGGATACCCTGCGGCCTGGTGTAATGACAGCAGTCAGAAGCCAATGCAAAATTAAATAACTTAGTAAAGCTGAGGCAGAAGCACGTTTATTTTGTATAACAGATAGGGTGCTAGGTGCAAGTTTGGGATACCCTGCGGCCTGGTGTAATGACAGCAGACAGAAACCAATGCAAAATTAAATAAGCGTGTTTCAGCCTCATCTGTACTAAGTTATTTAATTTTGCATTGCTTTCTGTCTGCTGTCATTACACCAGGCCACAGGGTATCCTAAACTTGCACCTAGCACCCTATCTGTTATACAAAATAAGCGTGTTTCAGCCTCAGCTGTACTAAATTATTTTGTATAACAGGTAGGGTGCTAGGTGCAAGTTTGGGATACCCTGCGACCTGGTGTAATGACAGCAGACAGAAACCAATGCAAAATTAAATAACTTAGTACAGCTGAGGCTGAAACACGCTTATTTTGTATAACAGATAGGGTGCTAGGTGCAAGTTTGGGATACCCTGCAGCCTGGTGTAATGACAGCAGACAGAAACCAATGAAAAATTAAATAACTTAGTGAAACTGAGGCAGAAGCACGCTTATTTTGTATAACATATAGGGGGCTAGGTGCAAGTTTCGGATACCCTGCAGCCTGATGTAATGACAGCAGACAGAAACCAATGCAAAATTAAATAACTTAGGAAAGCTGAGGCAGAGGCACGCTTATTTTGTATAACAGATAGGGTGCTAGGTGCAAGTTTGGGATACCCTGCGCCCTGGTGTAATGACAGCAGTCAGAAACCAATGTAAATTTAAAAAACTTAGTAAAGCTGAGGCAGAAGCACGCTAATTTTGTATAACAGATAGGGTGCTGGGTGCAAGTTTGGGATACCCTGCGCCCTGGTGTAATGACAGCAGTCAGAAACCAATGTAAAATTAAATAACTTAGTACAGCTGAGGCTGAAGCACGCCTATTTTGTATAATAGATAGCGGGCTAGGTGCAAGTTTGGGATACCCTGCGGCCTGGTGTAATGACAGCAGACAGAAACCAATGCAAAATTAAATAACTTAGTACAGCTGAGGGTGAAACACACTTATTTTGTATAACAGATAGCGTGCTAGGTGTAGTTTGGGATACCCTGCGGCCTGGTGTAATGACAGCAGACAGAAACCAATGCAAAGTTAAATAACTTAGTAAAGCTGAGGCAGAAGCACGCTTATTTTGTATAACAGATAGGGTGCTAGGTGCAAGTTTGGGATACCCTGCGCCCTGGTGTAATGACAGCAGACAGAAACCAATGCAAAATTAAATAACTTAGTAAAGCTGAAGCAGAAGCACGCTTATTTTGTATAACAGATAGGGTGCTAGGTGCAATTTTGGGATACCCTGCAGCCTGGTGTAATAACAGCAGACAGAAACCAATGGAAAATTAAATAACTTGGTACAGCTGAGGCTGAAGCACGCTTATTTTGTATAACAGATAGGGTGCTAGCTGCAAGTTTGGGATACCCTGCGCCCTGGTGTAATGACAGCAGACATAAACCAATGCAATATTAAATAACTTAGTAAAGCCGAGGCAGAAGCACGCTTATTTTATATAACAGATAGGGTGCTAGATGCAAGTTTGGGATACCCTGCGGCTTGGTGTAATGACAGCAGTCAGAAACCAATGCAAAATTAAATACCTTAGTACAGCTGAGGCTGAAACACGCTTATTTTGTATAACAGATAGGGTGCTAGGTGCAAGTTTGGGATACCCTGTGGCCTGGTGTAATGACAGCAGTCAGAAACCAATGCATAATTAAATAACTTAGTACAGCTGAGGCTGAAACACTCTTATTTTGTATAACAGATAGGGTGCTAGGTGCAAGTTTGGGATATCCTGCGGCCTGGTGTAATGACAGCAGACAGAAGCCAATGCAAAATTAAATAACTTAGTAAAGCTGAGGCAGAAGCACGCTTATTTTGTATAACAGATAGGGTGCTAGGTGCAAGTTTGGGATACCCTGCGGCCTGGTGTAATGACAGCAGACATTAACCAATGCAAAATTAAATAAGCGTGTTTCAGCCTCATCTGTACTAAGTTATTTAATTTTGCATTGCTTTCTGTCTGCTGTCATTACACCTGGCCACAGGGTATCCTAAACTTGCACCTAGCACCCTATCTGTTATACAAAATAAGCGTGTTTCAGCCTCAGCTGTACTAAATTATTTTGTATAACAGGTAGGGTGCTAGGTGCAAGTTTGGGATACCCTGCGCCCTGGTGTAATGACAGCAGACAGAAACCAATGCAAAATTAAATAACTTAGGAAAGCTGAGGCAGAAGCACGCTTATTTTGTATACCAGATAGGGGGCTAGGTGTAATTTTGGGATACCCTGCGGCCTGGTGTAATGACAGCAGTCAGAAACCAATGCATAATTAAATAACTTAGTACAGCTGAGGCTGAAACAGGCTAATTTTGTATAACAGATAGGGTGCTAGGTGCAAGTTTGGGAAATCCTGCGGCCTGGTGTAATGACAGAAGACAGAAGCCAATGCAAAATTAAATAACTTAGTAAAGCTGAGGCAGAAGCACACTTATTTTGTACAACAGATATTGTGCTAAGTGCAAGTTTGGGATACCCTCCGGCCTGGTGTAATGACAGCAGATAGAAACCAATGCAAAATTAAATAACTTAGTAAAGCTGAGGCAGAAGCACGCTTATTTTGTATAACAGATAGGGTGCTAGGTGCAAGTTTGGGATACCCTGAAGCCTGGTGTAATGACAGCAGACAGAAACCAATGCAAAATAAAATAAGCGTGTTTCAGCCTCATCTGTACTAAGTTATTTAATTTTGCATTGTTTTCTGTCTGCTGTCATTACACCAGGCCGCAGGGTATCCCAAACTTGCACCTAGCACCCTATCTGTTATACAAAATAAGTGTGTTTCAGCCTCAGCTGTAATAAGTTATTTTGTATAACAGATAGGGTGCTAGGTGCAAGTTTGGGATACCCTGCGGCCTGGTGTAATGACAGCAGACAGAAACCAATGCAAAATTAAATAACTTAGTACAGCTGAGGCTGAAACACGCTTATTTTGTATAACAGATAGCGTGCTAGGTGCAAGTTTGGGATACCCTGCAGCCTGGTGTACTGAAAGCAGACAGAAACCAATGCAAAATTAAATAACTTAGTGAAACTGAGGCAGTAGCACGCTTATTTTGTATAACATATAGGGGTCTAGGTGCAAGTTTCGGATACCCTGCAGCCTGGTGTAATGACAGCAGACAGAAACCAATGCAAAATTAAATAACTTAGTACAGCTGAGGCTGAAGCACGCATATTTTGTATAATAGATAGCGGGCTAGGTGCAAGTTTGGGATACCCTGCGGCCTGGTGTAATGACAGCAATCAGAAACCAATGCAAAATTAAATAACTTAGTACAGCTGAGGCTGAAACACGCTTATTTTGTATAACAGATAGGGTGCTAGGTGCAAGTTTGGGATACCCTGCGCCCTGGTGTAATGACAGCAGTCAGAAACCAATGCAAAATTAAATAACTTAGTACAGCTGAGGCAGAAGCACACTTCTTTTGTATAACAGATAGGGTGCTAGGTGCAAGTTTGGGATACCCTGCGCCCTGGTGTAATGACAGCAGTCAGAAACCAATGTAAAATTAAATAACTTAGTACAGCTGAGGCTGAAGCACGCCTATTTTGTATAATAGATAGCGGGCTAGGAGCAAGTTTGGGATACCCTGCGGCCTGGTGTAATTACAGCAGACAGAAACCAATGCAAAGTTAAATAACTTAGTACAGCTGAGGCAGAAGCACGCTTATTTTGTATAACAGATGGGGTGCTAGGTGCAAGTTTGGGATACCCTGCGGCCTGGTGCAATGACAGCAGACAGAAACCAATGCAAAATTAAATAACTTAGGAAAGCTGAGGCAGAAGCACGCTTATTTTGTATACCAGATAGGGTGCTAGGTGCAAGTTTGGGATACCCTGCGCCCTGGTGTAATGACAGCAGACAGAAACCAATGCAAAATTAAATAACTTAGTAAAGCTGAGGCAGAAGCACGCTTATTTTGTATAACAGATAGGGTGCTAGGTGCAAGTTTGGGATACCCTGCGCCCTGGTGTAATGACAGCAGTCAGAAAACAATGTAAAATTAAATAACTTAGAAGAGCTGAGGCTGAAGCACGCCTATTTTGTATAATAGATAGCGGGCTAGGTGCAAGTTTGGGATACCCTGCGGCCTGGTGTAATGACAGCAGACAGAAACCAATGCAAAATTAAATAACTTAGTACAGCTGAGGGTGAAACACACTTATTTTGTATAACAGATAGGGTGCTAGGTGTAGTTTGGGATACCCTGCGGCCTGGTGTAATGACAGCAGACAGAAACCAATGCATAGTTAAATAACTTATTACAGCTGAGGCTGAAACACGCTTATTTTGTATAACAGATAGGGTGCTAGGTGCAAGTTTGGGATACCCTGCGCCCTGGTGTAATGACAGCAGACAGAAACCAATGCAAAATTAAATAACAGTACAGCTGAGGCAGAAGCACCCTTATTTTGTATAACAGATAGGGTGCTAGGTGCAAGTTTGGGATACCCTGCGCCCTGGTGTAATGACAGCAGTCAGAAACCAATGCAAAATTAAATAACTTAGGAAAGCTGAGGCAGAAGCACGCTTATTTTGTATAACAGATAGAGTCCTAGGTGCAAGTTTGGGATATATTGCGGCCTGGTGTAATGACAGCAGTCAGAAACCAATGCAAAATTAAATAACTTAGTACAGCTGAGGCTGAAACACGCTTATTTTGTATAACAGATAGGGTGCTAGGTGCAAGTTTGGGATACCCTGCGCCCTGGTGTAATGACAGCAGTCAGAAACCAATGCAAAATTAAAAAACTTAGGAAAGCTGAGGCAGAAGCACGCTTATTTTGTATAACAGATGGGGTGCTAGGTGCAAGTTTGGGATACCCTGCGGCATGGTATAATGACAGGAAACAAAAACCAATGTAAAATTAAATAACTTAGTACAGCTGAGGCTGAAGCACGCCTATTTTGTATAATAGATAGCGGGCTAGGAGCAAGTTTGGGATACCCTGCGGCCTGGTGTAATTACAGCAGACAGAAACCAATGCAAAGTTAAATAACTTAGTACAGCTGAGGCAGAAGCACGCTTATTTTGTATAACAGATGGGGTGCTAGGTGCAAGTTTGGGATACCCTGCGACCTGGTGTAATGACAGCAGACAGAAACCAATGCACAATTAAATAACTTAGTAAAGCTGAGGCAGAAGCAAGCTTATTTTGTATAACAGATAGGGGGCTAGGTGTAATTTCGGGATACCCTGCGGCCTGGTGTAATGACAGCAGTCAGAAACCAATTCATAATTAAATAACTTAGTACAGCTGAGGCAGAAGCACGCTTATTTTGTATAACAGATGGGGTGCTAGGTGCAAGTTTGGGAAATCCTGCGGCCTGGTGTAATGACAGCAGACAGAAGCCAATGCAAAATTAAATAACTTAGTAAAGCTGAGGCAGAAGCACGCTTATTTTGTATAACAGATAGGGTGCTAGGTGCAAGTTTGGGATACCCTGCAGCCTGGTGTAATGACAGCAGACAGAAACCAATGCAAAATTAAATAAGCGTGTTTCAGCCTCATCTGTACTAAGTTATTTAATTTTGCATTGGTTTCTGTCTGCTGTCATTACACCAGGCCACAGGGTATCCTAAACTTGCACCTAGCACCCTATCTGTTATACAAAATAAGCGTGTTTCAGCCTCAGCTGTACTAAATTATTTTGTATAACAGGTAGGGTGCTAGGTGCAAGTTTGGGATACCATGCAACCTGGTGTAATGACAGCAGACAGAAACCAATGCAAAATTAAATAACAGTACAGCTGAGGCTGAAACACGCTTATTTTGTATAACAGATAGGGTGCTAGGTGCAAGTTTGGGATACCCTGCAGCCTGGTGTAATGACAGCAGACAGAAACCAATGAAAAATTAAATAACTTAGTGAAACTGAGGCAGAAGCACGCTTATTTTGTATAACATATAGGGGGCTAGGTGTAAGTTTCGGATACCCTGCAGCCTGATGTAATGACAGCAGACAGAAACCAATGCAAAATTAAATAACTTAGGAAAGCTGAGGCAGAAGCACGCTTATTTTGTATAACAGATAGGGTTCTAGGTGCAAGTTTGGGATACCCTGCGCCCTGGTGTAATGACAGCAGACAGAAACCAATGCAAAATTAAATAACTTAGTAAAGCTGAGGCTGAAGCACGCTTATTTTGTATAACAGATAGGGTGCTAGGTGCAAGTTTGGGATACACTGCGGCCTGGTGTAATGACAGCAGTCAGAAACCAATGTAAAATTAAATAACAGTACAGCTGAGGCTGAAACACACTTATTTTGTATAACAGATAGGGTGCTAGGTGTAGTTTGGGATACCCTGCGGCCTGGTGTAATGACAGCAGACAGAAACCAATGCAAAGTTAAATAACTTAGTAAAGCTGAGGCAGAAGCACGCTTATTTTGTATAACAGATAGGGTGCTAGGTGCAAGTTTGGGATACCCTGCGCCCTGGTGTAATGACAGCAGACAGAAACCAATGCAAAACTAAATAACTTAGTAAAGCTGAGGTAAAAGCACGCTTTTTTTGTATAACAGATAGGGGGCTAGGTGTAATTTTGGGATACCCTGCGGCCTGGTGTAATGACAGCAGTCAGAAACCAATGCATAATTAAATAACTTAGTACAGCTGAGGCTGAAACAGGCTAATTTTGTATAACAGATAGGGTGCTAGGTGCTAGTTTGGGAAATCCTGCGGCCTGGTGTAATGACAGCAGACAGAAGCCAATGCAATATTAAAAAACTTAGTAAAGCTGAGGCAGAAGCACACTTATTTTGTACAACAGATAGTGTGCTAGGTGCAAGTTTGGGATACCCTCCGGCCTGGTGTAATGACAGCAGATAGAAACCAATGCAAAATTAAATAACTTAGTAAAACTGAGGCAGAAGCACGCTTATTTTGTATAACAGATGGGGTGCTAGGTGCAAGTTTGGGATATCCTGCAGCCTGGTGTAATGACAGCAGACAGAAACCAATGCAAAATTAAATAAGCGTGTTTCAGCCTCATCTGTACTAAGTTATTTAATTTTGCATTGGTTTCTGTCTGCTGTCATTACACCAGGCCGCAGGGTATCCCAATTTTGCACCTAGCACCCTATCTGTTATACAAAATAAGTGTGTTTCAGCCTCAGCTGTAATAAGTTATTTTGTATAACAGATAGGGTGCTAGGTGAAATTTTGGGATACCCTGCGGCCTGGTGTAATAACAGCAGACAGAAACCAATGCAAAATTAAATAACTTAGTAAAGCTGAGACAGAAGCAGGCTTATTTTGTATAACAGATAGGGTGCTAGGTACAAGTTTGGGATACCCTGCGGCCTGGTGTAATGACAGCAGTCAGAAACCAGTGCAAAAATAAATAACTTAGTACAGCTGAGGCTGAAGCACGCTTATTTTGTATAACAGATAGGGTGCTAGGTGCAAGTTTGGGATACACTGCGGCCTGGTGTAATGACAGCAGTCAGAAACCAATGCAAAATTAAATAACTTAGGAAAGCTGAGGCAGAAGCACGCTTATTTTGTATAACAGATAGGGTGCTAGGTGCAAGTTTGGGATACCCTGCGGCCTGGTGCAATGACAGCAGACAAAAACTAATGCAAAATTAAATAACTTAGGAAAGCTGAGGCAGAAGCACGCTTATTTTGTATAACAGATAGGGTGCTAGGTGCAAGTTTGGATTACCCTGCGCCCTGGTGTAATGACAGCAGTCAGAAACCAATGTAAAATTAAATAACTTAGTACAGCTGAGGCTGAAGCACGCCTATTTTGTATAATAGATAGCGGGCTAGGTGTAAGTTTGGGATACCCTGCGGCCTGGTGTAATGACAGCAGACAGAAACCCATGCAAAATTAAATAACTTAGTACAGCTGAGGGTGAAACACACTTATTTTGTATAACAGATAGGGTGCTAGGTGTAGTTTGGGATACCCTGCGGCCTGGTGTAATGACAGCAGGCAGAAACCAATGCAAAGTTAAAAAACTTAGTACAGCTGAGGCTGAAACACGCTTATTTTGTATAACAGATAGGGTGCTAGGTGCAAGTTTGGGATACCCTGTGGCCTGGTGTAATGACAGCAGACAGAAACCAATGCAAAATTAAATAACTTAGTACAGCTGAGGCAGAAGCACGCTTATTTTGTATAACAGATAGGGTGCTAGCTGCAAGTTTGGGATACCCTGCGCCCTGGTGTAATGACAGCAGATATAAACCAATGCAAAATTAAATAACTTAGAAAAGCTGAGGCAGAAGCACGCTTATTTTGTATAACAGATAGGGTGCTAGGTGCAAGTTTGGGATACACTGCGCCCTAGAGTAATGACAGCAGACAGAAACCAATGCAAAATTAAATAACTTAGTACAGCTGAAGCAGAAGTACGCTTATTTTGTATAACAGATAGGGTGCTAGGTGCAATTTTGGGATACCCTGCAGCCTGGTGTAATAACAGCAGACCGAAACCAATGCAAAATTAAATAACTTAGTACAGCTGAGGCTGAAGCACGCTTATTTTGTATAACAGATAGCGGGCTAGGTGCAAGTTTGGGATACCCTGCGGCCTGGTGTAATGACAGCAGACAGAAACCAATGCAAAATTAAATAACTTAGTACAGCTGAGGGTGAAACACACTTATTTTGTATAACAGATAGGGTGCTAGGTGCAAGTTTGGGATACCCTGCGGCCTGGTGTAATGACAGCAGACAGAAACCAATGCAAAATTAAATAACAGTACAGCTGAGGCAGAAGCATCCTTATTTTGTATAACAGATAGGGTGCTAGGTGAAATTTTGGGATACCCTGCGGCCTGGTGTAATAACAGCAGACAGAAACCAATGCAAAATGAAATAACTTAGTACAGCTGAGGCTGAAGCACGCTTATTTTGTATAACAGATAGGGTGCTAGCTGCAAGTTTGCGAAACCCTGCGCCCTGGTGTAATGACAGCAGACAGAAACCAATGCAAAATTAAATAACTTAGTAAAGCTGAGACAGAAGCAGGCTTATTTTGTATAACAGATAGGGTGCTAGGTACAAGTTTGGGATACCCTGCGGCCTGGTGTAATGACAGCAGTCAGAAACCAGTGCAAAATTAAATAACTTAGTACAGCTGAGGCTGAAGCACGCTTATTTTGTATAACAGATAGGGTGCTAGGTGCAAGTTTGGGATACACTGCGGCCTGGTGTAATGGCAGCAGTCAGAAACCAATGCAAAATTAAATAACTTAGGAAAGCTGAGGCAGAAGCACGCTTATTTTGTATAACAGATAGTGTGCTAGGTGCAAGTTTGGGATACCCTGCGCCCAGGTGTAATGACAGCAGACAGAAACCAATGCAAAATAAATAACTTAGTAAAGCTGAGGCAGAAGCACGCTTATTTTGTATAACAGATAGGGTGCTAGGTGCAAGTTTGGGATACCCTGCGCCCTGGTGTAATGACAGCAGTCAGAAACCAATGTAAAATTAAATAACTTAGTACAGCTGAGGCTGAAGCACGCCTATTTTGTATAATAGATAGCGGGCTAGGTGTAAGTTTGGGATACCCTGCGGCCTGGTGTAATGACAGCAGACAGAAACCCATGCAAAATTAAATAACTTAGTACAGCTGAGGGTGAAACACACTTATTTTGTATAACAGATAGGGTGCTAGGTGTAGTTTGGGATACCCTGCGGCCTGGTGTAATGACAGCAGACAGAAACCAATGCAAAGTTAAATAACTTAGTACAGCTGAGGCTGAAACACGCTTATTTTGTATAACAGATAGGGTGCTAGGTGCAATTTTGGGATACCCCGTGGCCTGGTGTAATGACAGCAGACAGAAACCAATGCAAAATTAAATAACTTAGTACAGCTGAAGCAGAAGCACGCTTATTTTGTATAACAGATAGGGTGCTAGGTGCAATTTTGGGATACCCTGCAGCCTGGTGTAATAACAGCAGACAGAAACCAATGCAAAATTAAATAACTTGGTACAGCTGAGGCTGAAGCACGCTTATTTTATATAACAGATAGGGTGCTAGGTGCAAGTTTGGGATACCTTGCGGCTTGGTGTAATGACAGCAGTCAGAAACCAATGCAAAATTAAAAACCTTAGTACAGCTGAGGCTGAAACACGCTTATTTTATATAACAGATAGGGTGCTAGGTGCAAGTTTGGGATACCCTGCGGCCTGGTGTAATGACAGCAGTCATAAACCAATGCAAAATTAAATAACTTAGTACAGCTGAGGCTGAAACACGCTTATTTTGTATAACAGATAGGGTGCTAGCTGCAAGTTTGGGATACCCTGCGGCCTGGTGTAATGACAGCAGTCAGACCCAATGCAAAATTAAATAACTTAGTACAGCTGAGGCTGAAACACGCTTTTTTTGTATAACAGATAGGGTGCTAGGAGCAAGTTTGGGATACCCTGCAACCTGGTGTAATGACAGCAGTCAGAAACCAATGCAAAATTAAATAACTTAGTACAGCTGAGGCTGAAACACGCTTATTTTGTATAACAGATAGGGTGCTAGGTGCAAGTTTGGGATACCCTGCGGCCTGGTGTAATGACAGCAGTCAGAAACCAATGCATAATTAAATAACTTAGTACAGCTGAGGCTGAAACACACTTATTTTGTATAACAGATAGGGTGCTAGGTGCAAGTTTGGGATATCCTGCGGCCTGGTGTAATGACAGCAGACAGAAGCCAATGCAAAATTAAATAACTTAGTAAAGCTGAGGCAGAAGCACGCTTATTTTGTATAACAGATAGGGTGCTAGGTGCAAGTTTGGGATACCCTGCGGCCTGGTGTAATGACAGCAGACAGAAACCAATGCAAAATTAAATAAGCGTGTTTCAGCCTCATCTGTACTAAGTTATTAATTTTGCATTGGTTTCTGACTTCTGTCATTACACCAGGCCACAGGGCATCCTAAACTTGCACCTAGCACCCTATCTGTTATACAAAATAAGCGTGTTTCAGCCTCAGCTGTACTAAATTATTTTGTATAACAGGTAGGGTGCTAGGTGCAAGTTTGGGATACCCTGCGACCTGGTGTAATGACAGCAGACAGAAACCAATGCAAAATTAAATAACTTAGTACAGCTGAGGCTGAAACACGCTTATTTTGTATAACAGATAGGGTGCTAGGTGCAAGTTTGGGATACCCTGCAGCCTGGTGTAATGACAGCAGACAGAAACCAATGAAAAATTAAATAACTTAGTGAAACTGAGGCAGAAGCACGCTTATTTTGTATAACATATAGGGGGCTAGGTGCAAGTTTGGGATACCCTGCAGCCTGATGTAATGACAGCAGACAGAAAACAATGCAAAATTAAATAACTTAGGAAAGCTGAGGCAGAAGCACGCTTATTTTATATAACAGATAGGGTGCTAGGTGCAAGTTTGGGATACCCTGCGCCCTGGTGTAATGACAGCAGTCAGAAACCAATGTAAAATTAAATAACTTAGTAAAGCTGAGGCAGAAGCACGCTTATTTTGTATAACAGATAGGGTGCTAGGTGCAAGTTTGGGATACCATGCGCCCTGGTGTAATGACAGCAGTCAGAAACCAATGTAAAATTAAATAACTTAGTACAGCTGAGGCTGAAGCACGCCTATTTTGTATAATAGATAGCGGGCTAGGTGCAAGTTTGGGATACCCTGCGGCCTGGTGTAATGACAGCAGACAGAAACCAATGCAAAATTAAATAACTTAGTACAGCTGAGGGTGAAACACACTTATTTTGTATAACAGATAGGGTGCTAGGTGTAGTTTGGGATACCCTGCGGCCTGGTGTAATGACAGCAGATATAAACCAATGCAAAATTAAATATCTTAGTACAGCTGAAGCAGAAGCACGCTTATTTTGTATAACAGATAGGGTGCTAGGTGCAAGTTTGGGATACACTGCGCCCTAGAGTAATGACAGCAGACAGAAACCAATGCAAAATTAAATAACTTAGTACAGCTGAAGCAGAAGAACGCTTATTTTGTATAACAGATAGGGTGCTAGGTGCAATTTTGGGATACCCTGCAGCCTGGTGTAATAACAGCAGACAGAAACCAATGCAAAATTAAATAACTTAGTACAGCTGAGGCTGAAGCACGCTTATTTTGTATAACAGATAGCGGGCTAGGTGCAAGTTTGGGATACCCTGCGGCCTGGTGTAATGACAGCAGACAGAAACCAATGCAAAATTAAATAACTTAGTACAGCTGAGGGTGAAACACACTTATTTTGTATAACAGATAGGGTGCTAGGTGTAGTTTGGGATACCCTGCGGCCTGGTGTAATGACAGCAGACAGAAACCAATGCAAAGTTAAATAACTTAGTAAATCTGAGGCAGAAGCACGCTTATTTTGTATAACAGATAGGGTGCTAGGTGCAAGTTTGGGATACCCTGCGCCCTGGTGTAATGACAGCAGACAGAAACCAATGCAAAATTAAATAACTTAGTAAAGCTGAGGCAGAAGCCCGCCTATTTTGTATAACAGATAGGGGGCTAGGTGTAATTTTGGGATACCCTGCGGCCTGGTGTAATGACAGCAGTCAGAAACCAATGCATAATTAAATAACTTAGTAAAGCTGAGGCAAAAGCACACTTATTTTGTACAACAGATAGTGTGCTAGGTGCAAGTTTGGGATACCCTCCGGCCTGGTGTAATGACAGCAGATAGAAACCAATGCAAAATTGAATAACTTAGTAAAGCCGAGGCAGAAGCACGCTTATTTTGTATAACAGATAGGGTGCTAGGTGCAAGTTTGGGATACCCTGAAGCCTGGTGTAATGACAGCAGACAGAAACCAATGCAAAATAAAATAAGCGTGTTTCAGCCTCATCTGTACTAAGTTATTTAATTTTGCATTGTTTTCTGTCTGCTGTCATTACACCAGGCAGCAGGGTATCCCAAACTTGCACCTAGCACCCTATCTGTTATACAAAATAAGTGTGTTTCAGCCTCAGCTGTAATAAGTTATTTTGTATAACAGATAGGGTGCTAGGTGCAAGTTTGGGATACCCTGCGGCCTGGTGTAATGACAGCAGACAGAAACCAATGCAAAATTAAATAACTTAGTACAGCTGAGGGTGAAACACACTTATTTTGTATAACAGATAGGGTGCTAGGTGTAGTTTGGGATACCCTGCGGCCTGGTGTAATGACAGCAGACAGAAACCAATGCAAAGTTAAATAACTTAGTAAATCTGAGGCAGAAGCACGCTTATTTTGTATAACAGATAGGGTGCTAGGTGCAAGTTTGGGATACCCTGCGCCCTGGTGTAATGACAGCAGACAGAAACCAATGCAAAATTAAATAACTTAGTAAAGCTGAGGCAGAAGCACGCCTATTTTGTATAACAGATAGGGGGCTAGGTGTAATTTTGGGATACCCTGCGGCCTGGTGTAATGACAGCAGTCAGAAACCAATGCATAATTAAATAACTTAGTACAGCTGAGGCTGAAACAGGCTAATTTTGTATAACAGATAGGGTGCTAGGTGCAAGTTTTGGAAATCCTGCGGCCTGGTGTAATGAAAGCAGACAGAAGCCAATGCAAAATTAAATAACTTAGTAAAGCTGAGGCAAAAGCACACTTATTTTGTACAAAAGATAGTGTGCTAGGTGCAAGTTTGGGATACCCTCCGGCCTGGTGTAATGACAGCAGATAGAAACCAATGCAAAATTGAATAACTTAGTAAAGCCGAGGCAGAAGCACGCTTATTTTGTATAACAGATAGGGTGCTAGGTGCAAGTTTGGGATACCCTGAAGCCTGGTGTAATGACAGCAGACAGAAACCAATGCAAAATAAAGTAAGCGTGTTTCAGCCTCATCTGTACTAAGTTATTTAATTTTGCATTGTTTTCTGTCTGCTGTCATTACACCAGGCAGCAGGGTATCCCAAACTTGCACCTAGCACCCTATCTGTTATACAAAATAAGTGTGTTTCAGCCTCAGCTGTAATAAGTTATTTTGTATAACAGATAGGGTGCTAGGTGCAAGTTTGGGATACCCTGCGGCCTGGTGTAATGACAGCAGACAGAAACCAATGCAAAATTAAATAACTTAGTGAAACTGAGGCAGTAGCACGCTTATTTTGTATAACATATAGGGGGCTAGGTGCAAGTTTCGGATACCCTGCAGCCTGGTGTAATGACAGCAGACAGAAACCAATGCAAAATTAAATAACTTAGTACAGCTGAGGCTGAAGCACGCATATTTTGTATAATAGATAGCGGGCTAGGTGCAAGTTTGGGATACCCTGCGGCCTGGTGTAATGACAGCAGACAGAAACCAATGCAAAATTAAATAACTTAGTACAGCTGAGGGTGAAACACACTTATTTTGTATAACAGATAGGGTGCTAGGTGCAAGTTTGGGATACCCTGCGGCCTGGTGTAATGACAGCAGACAGAAACCAATGCAAAATTAAATAACAGTACAGCTGAGGCAGAAGCACTCTTATTTTGTATAACAGATAGGGTGCTAGGTGCAATTTTGGGATACGCTGCGGCCTGGTGTAATAACAGCAGACAGAAACCAATGCAAAATTAAATAACTTAGTACAGCTAAGGCTGAAGCACGCTTATTTTGTATAACAGATAGGGTGCTAGCTGCAAGTTTGCGATACCCTGCGCCCTGGTGTAATGACAGCAGACAGAAACCAATGCAAAATTAAATAACTTAGTAAAGCTGAGGCAGAAGCAGGCTTATTTTGTATAACAGATAGGGTGCTAGGTGCAAGTTTGGGATACCCTGCGGCCTGGTGTAATGACAGCAGTCAGAAACCAGTGCAAAATTAAATAACTTAGTACAGCTAAGGCTGAAGCACGCTTATTTTGTATAACAGATAGGGTGCTAGGTGCAAGTTTGGGATACACTGCGGCCTGGTGTAATGACAGCAGTCAGAAACCAATGCAAAATTAAATAACTTAGTACAGCTGAGGCTGAAACACGCTTATTTTGTATAACAGATAGGGTGCTAGGTGCAAGTTTGGGATACCCTGCGGCCTGGTGTAATGACAGCAGTCAGAAACCAATGCAAAATTAAATAACTTAGTACAGCTGAGGCTGAAACACGCTTATTTTGTATAACAGATAGGGTGCTAGGTGCAAGTTTGGGATACCCTGCGCCCTGGTGTAATGACAGCAGTCAGAAACCAATGTAAAATTAAATAACTTAGTACAGCTAAGGCTGAAGCACGCCTATTTTTTATAATAGATAGCGGGCTAGGAGCAAGTTTGGGATACCCTGCGGCCTGGTGTAATTACAGCAGACAGAAACCAATGCAAAGTTAAATAACTTAGTACAGCTGAGGCAGAAGCACGCTTATTTTGTATAACAGATGGGGTGCTAGGTGTAAGTTTGGGATACCCTGCGGCCTGGTGCAATGACAGCAGACAGAAACCAATGCAAAATTAAATAACTTAGGAAAGCTGAGGCAGAAGCACGCTTATTTTGTATACCAGCTAGGGTGCTAGGTGCAAGTTTGGGATACCCTGCGCCCTGGTGTAATGACAGCAGACAGAAACCAATGCAAAATTAAATAACTTAGTAAAGCTGAGGCAGAAGCACGCTTATTTTGTATAACAGATAGGGTGCTAGGTGCAAGTTTGGGATACCCTGCGCCCTGGTGTAATGACAGCAGTCAGAAAACAATGTAAAATTAAATAACTTAGTAGAGCTGAGGCTGAAGCACGCCTATTTTGTATAATAGATAGCGGGCTAGGTGCAAGTTTGGGATACCCTGCGGCCTGGTGTAATGACAGCAGTCAGAAAACAATGTAAAATTAAATAACTTAGTACAGCTGAGGCTGAAGCACGCCTATTTTGTATAATAGATAGCGGGCTAGGTGCAAGTTTGGGATACCCTGCTGCCTGGTGTAATGACAGCAGACAGAAACCAATGCAAAATTAAATAACTTAGGAAAGCTGAGGCAGAAGCACGCTTATTTTGTATACCAGATAGGGTGCTAGGTGCAAGTTTGGGATACCCTGCGCCCTGGTGTAATGACAGCAGACAGAAACCAATGCAAAATTAAATAACTTAGTAAAGCTGAGGCAGAAGCACGCTTATTTTGTATAACAGATAGGGTGCTAGGTGCAAGTTTGGAATACCCTGCGCCCTGGTGTAATGACAGCAGTCAGAAAACAATGTAAAATTAAATAACTTAGTAGAGCTGAGGCTGAAGCACGCCTATTTTGTATAATAGATAGCGGGCTAGGTGCAAGTTTGGGATACGCTGCGGCCTGGTGTAATAACAGCAGACAGAAACCAATGCAAAATTAAATAACTTAGTACAGCTAAGGCTGAAGCACGCTTATTTTGTATAACAGATAGGGTGCTAGCTGCAAGTTTGCGATACCCTGCGCCCTGGTGTAATGACAGCAGACAGAAACCAATGCAAAATTAAATAACTTAGTAAAGCTGAGGCAGAAGCAGGCTTATTTTGTATAACAGATAGGGTGCTAGGTGCAAGTTTGGGATACCCTGCGGCCTGGTGTAATGACAGCAGTCAGAAACCAGTGCAAAATTAAATAACTTAGTACAGCTAAGGCTGAAGCACGCTTATTTTGTATAACAGATAGGGTGCTAGGTGCAAGTTTGGGATACACTGCGGCCTGGTGTAATGACAGCAGTCAGAAACCAATGTAAAATTAAATAACTTAGTACAGCTGAGGCTGAAGCACGCCTATTTTTTATAATAGATAGCGGGCTAGGAGCAAGTTTGGGATACCCTGCGGCCTGGTGTAATTACAGCAGACAGAAACCAATGCAAAGTTAAATAACTTAGTACAGCTGAGGCAGAAGCACGCTTATTTTGTATAACAGATGGGGTGCTAGGTGTAAGTTTGGGATACCCTGCGGCCTGGTGCAATGACAGCAGACAGAAACCAATGCAAAATTAAATAACTTAGGAAAGCTGAGGCAGAAGCACGCTTATTTTGTATACCAGATAGGGTGCTAGGTGCAAGTTTGGGATACCCTGCGCCCTGGTGTAATGACAGCAGACAGAAACCAATGCAAAATTAAATAACTTAGTAAAGCTGAGGCAGAAGCACGCTTATTTTGTATAACAGATAGGGTGCTAGGTGCAAGTTTGGGATACCCTGCGCCCTGGTGTAATGACAGCAGTCAGAAAACAATGTAAAATTAAATAACTTAGTAGAGCTGAGGCTGAAGCACGCCTATTTTGTATAATAGATAGCGGGCTAGGTGCAAGTTTGGGATACCCTGCGGCCTGGTGTAATGACAGCAGACAGAAACCAATGCAAAATTAAATAACTTAGTACAGCTGAGGGTGAAACACACTTATTTTGTATAACAGATAGGGTGCTAGGTGTAGTTTGGGATACCCTGCGGCCTGGTGTAATGACAGCAGACAGAAACCAATGCATAGTTAAATAACTTAGTACAGCTGAGGCTGAAACACGCTTATTTTGTATAACAGATAGGGTGCTAGGTGCAAGTTTGGGATACCCTGCGCCCTGGTGTAATGACAGCAGACAGAAACCAATGCAAAATTAAATAACAGTACAGCTGAGGCAGAAGCACCCTTATTTTGTATAACAGATAGGGTGCTAGGTGCAAGTTTGGGATACCCTGCGCCCTGGTGTAATGACAGCAGTCAGAAACCAAAGCAAAATTAAATAACTTAGGAAAGCTGAGGCAGAAGCACGCTTATTTTGTATAACAGATAGAGTGCTAGGTGCAAGTTTGGGATATCCTTCGGCCTGGTGTAATGACAGCAGTCAGAAACCAATGCAAAATTAAATAACTTAGTACAGCTGAGGCTGAAACACGCTTATTTTGTATAACAGATAGGGTGCTAGGTGCAAGTTTGGGATACCCTGCGCCCTGGTGTAATGACAGCAGTCAGAAACCAATGCAAAATTAAATAACTTAGGAAAGCTGAGGCAGAAGCACGCTTATTTTGTATAACAGATGGGGTGCTAGGTGCAAGTTTGGGATACCCTGCGGCATGGTATAATGACAGGAAACAGAAACCAATGTAAAATTAAATAACTTAGTACAGCTGAGGCTGAAGCACGCCTATTTTGTATAATAGATAGCGGGCTAGGAGCAAGTTTGGGATACCCTGCGGCCTGGTGTAATGACAGCAGTCAGAAACCAATGTAAAATTAAATAACTTAGTAAAGCTGAGGCAGAAGCACGCTTATTTTGTATAACAGATAGGGTGCTAGGTGCAAGTTTAGGATACCATGCGCCCTGGTGTAATGACAGCAGTCAGAAACCAATGTAAAATTAAATAACTTAGTACAGCTGAGGCTGAAGCACGCCTATTTTGTATAATAGATAGCGGGCTAGGTGCAAGTTTGGGATACCCTGCGGCCTGGTGTAATGACAGCAGACAGAAACCAATGCAAAATTAAATAACTTAGTACAGCTGAGGGTGAAACACACTTATTTTGTATAACAGATAGGGTGCTAGGTGTAGTTTGGGATACCCTGCGGCCTGGTGTAATGACAGCAGATATAAACCAATGCAAAATTAAATATCTTAGTACAGCTGAAGCAGAAGCACGCTTATTTTGTATAACAGATAGGGTGCTAGGTGCAAGTTTGGGATACACTGCGCCCTAGAGTAATGACAGCAGACAGAAACCAATGCAAAATTAAATAACTTAGTACAGCTGAAGCAGAAGAACGCTTATTTTGTATAACAGATAGGGTGCTAGGTGCAATTTTGGGATACCCTGCAGCCTGGTGTAATAACAGCAGACAGAAACCAATGCAAAATTAAATAACTTAGTACAGCTGAGGCTGAAGCACGCTTATTTTGTATAACAGATAGCGGGCTAGGTGCAAGTTTGGGATACCCTGCGGCCTGGTGTAATGACAGCAGACAGAAACCAATGCAAAATTAAATAACTTAGTACAGCTGAGGGTGAAACACACTTATTTTGTATAACAGATAGGGTGCTAGGTGTAGTTTGGGATACCCTGCGGCCTGGTGTAATGACAGCAGACAGAAACCAATGCAAAGTTAAATAACTTAGTACAGCTGAGGCTGAAACACGCTTATTTTGTATAACAGATAGGGTGCTAGGTGCAATTTTGGGATACCCTGCAGCCTGGTGTAATAACAGCAGACAGAAACCAATGCAAAATTAAATAACTTGGTACAGCTGAGGCTGAAGCACGCTTATTTTATATAACAGATAGGGTGCTAGGTGCAAGTTTGGGATACCTTGCGGCTTGGTGTAATGACAGCAGTCAGAAACCAATGCAAAATTAAAAACCTTAGTACAGCTGAGGCTGAAACACGCTTATTTTATATAACAGATAGGGTGCTAGGTGCAAGTTTGGGATACCCTGCGGCCTGGTGTAATGACAGCAGTCATAAACCAATGCAAAATTAAATAACTTAGTACAGCTGAGGCTGAAACACGCTTATTTTGTATAACAGATAGGGTGCTAGCTGCAAGTTTGGGATACCCTGCGGCCTGGTGTAATGACAGCAGTCAGACCCAATGCAAAATTAAATAACTTAGTACAGCTGAGGCTGAAACACGCTTTTTTTGTATAACAGATAGGGTGCTAGGAGCAAGTTTGGGATACCCTGCAGCCTGGTGCAATGACAGCAGTCAGAAACCAATGCAAAATTAAATAACTTAGTACAGCTGAGGCTGAAGCACTCTTAGTTTGTATAACAGATAGGGTGCTAGGTGCAAGTTTGGGATACCCTGCGGCCTGGTGTAATGACAGCAGTCATAAACCAATGCAAAATTAAATAACTTAGTACAGCTGAGGCTGAAACACGCTTATTTTGTATAACAGATAGGGTGCTAGGTGCAAGTTTGGGATACCCTGCGGCCTGGTATAATGACAGCAGTCAGAAACCAATGCATAATTAAATAACTTAGTACAGCTGAGGCTGAAACACACTTATTTTGTATAACAGATAGGGTGCTAGGTGCAAGTTTGGGATATCCTGCGGCCTGGTGTAATGACAGCAGACAGAAGCCAATGCAAAATTAAATAAGCGTGTTTCAGCCTCATCTGTACTAAGTTATTAATTTTGCATTGGTTTCTGACTTCTGTCATTACACCAGGCCACAGGGCATCCTAAACTTGCACCTAGCACCCTATCTGTTATACAAAATAAGCGTGTTTCAGCCTCAGCTGTACTAAATTATTTTGTATAGCAGGTAGGGTGCTAGGTGCAAGTTTGGGATACCCTGCGACCTGGTGTAATGACAGCAGACAGAAACCAATGCAAAATTAAATAACTTAGTACAGCTGAGGCTGAAACATGCTTATTTTGTATAACAGATAGGGTGCTAGGTGCAAGTTTGGGATACCCTGCAGCCTGGTGTAATGACAGCAGACAGAAACCAATGAAAAATTAAATAACTTAGTGAAACTGAGGCAGAAGCACGCTTATTTTGTATAACATATAGGGGGCTAGGTGCAAGTTTGGGATACCCTGCAGCCTGATGTAATGACAGCAGACAGAAAACAAAGCAAAATTAAATAACTTAGGAAAGCTGAGGCAGAAGCACGCTTATTTTGTATAACAGATAGGGTGCTAGGTGCAAGTTTGGGATACCCTGCGCCCTGGTGTAATGACAGCAGTCAGAAACCAATGTAAAATTAAATAACTTAGTAAAGCTGAGGCAGAAGCACGGTTATTTTGTATAACAGATAGGGTGCTAGGTGCAAGTTTGGGATACCATGCGCCCTGGTGTAATGACAGCAGTCAGAAACCAATGTAAAATTAAATAACTTAGTACAGCTGAGGCTGAAGCACGCCTATTTTGTATAATAGATAGCGGGCTAGGTGCAAGTTTGGGATACCCTGCGGCCTGGTGTAATGACAGCAGACAGAAACCAATGCAAAATTAAATAACTTAGTACAGCTGAGGGTGAAACACACTTATTTTGTATAACAGATAGGGTGCTAGGTGTAGTTTGGGATACCCTGCGGCCTGGTGTAATGACAGCAGACAGAAACCAATGCAAAGTTAAATAACTTAGTAAATCTGAGGCAGAAGCACGCTTATTTTGTATAACAGATAGGGTGCTAGGTGCAAGTTTGGGATACCCTGCGCCCTGGTGTAATGACAGCAGACAGAAACCAATGCAAAATTAAATAACTTAGTAAAGCTGAGGCAGAAGCACGCCTATTTTGTATAACAGATAGGGGGCTAGGTGTAATTTTGGGATACCCTGCGGCCTGGTGTAATGACAGCAGTCAGAAACCAATGCATAATTAAATAACTTAGTACAGCTGAGGCTGAAACAGGCTAATTTTGTATAACAGATAGGGTGCTAGGTGCAAGTTTTGGAAATCCTGCGGCCTGGTGTAATGAAAGCAGACAGAAGCCAATGCAAAATTAAATAACTTAGTAAAGCTGAGGCAAAAGCACACTTATTTTGTACAACAGATAGTGTGCTAGGTGCAAGTTTGGGATACCCTCCGGCCTGGTGTAATGACAGCAGATAGAAACCAATGCAAAATTGAATAACTTAGTAAAGCCGAGGCAGAAGCACGCTTATTTTGTATAACAGATAGGGTGCTAGGTGCAAGTTTGGGATACCCTGAAGCCTGGTGTAATGACAGCAGACAGAAACCAATGCAAAATAAAATAAGCGTGTTTCAGCCTCATCTGTACTAAGTTATTTAATTTTGCATTGTTTTCTGTCTGCTGTCATTACACCAGGCAGCAGGGTATCCCAAACTTGCACCTAGCACCCTATCTGTTATACAAAATAAGTGTGTTTCAGCCTCAGCTGTAATAAGTTATTTTGTATAACAGATAGGGTGCTAGGTGCAAGTTTGGGATACCCTGCGGCCTGGTGTAATGACAGCAGACAGAAACCAATGCAAAATTAAATAACTTAGTGAAACTGAGGCAGTAGCACGCTTATTTTGTATAACATATAGGGGGCTAGGTGCAAGTTTCGGATACCCTGCAGCCTGGTGTAATGACAGCAGACAGAAACCAATGCAAAATTAAATAACTTAGTACAGCTGAGGCTGAAGCACGCATATTTTGTATAATAGATAGCGGGCTAGGTGCAAGTTTGGGATACCCTGCGGCCTGGTGTAATGACAGCAGACAGAAACCAATGCAAAATTAAATAACTTAGTACAGCTGAGGGTGAAACACACTTATTTTGTATAACAGATAGGGTGCTAGGTGCAAGTTTGGGATACCCTGCGGCCTGGTGTAATGACAGCAGACAGAAACCAATGCAAAATTAAATAACAGTACAGCTGAGGCAGAAGCACTCTTATTTTGTATAACAGATAGGGTGCTAGGTGCAATTTTGGGATACGCTGCGGCCTGGTGTAATAACAGCAGACAGAAACCAATGCAAAATTAAATAACTTAGTACAGCTAAGGCTGAAGCACGCTTATTTTGTATAACAGATAGGGTGCTAGCTGCAAGTTTGCGATACCCTGCGCCCTGGTGTAATGACAGCAGACAGAAACCAATGCAAAATTAAATAACTTAGTAAAGCTGAGGCAGAAGCAGGCTTATTTTGTATAACAGATAGGGTGCTAGGTGCAAGTTTGGGATACCCTGCGGCCTGGTGTAATGACAGCAGTCAGAAACCAGTGCAAAATTAAATAACTTAGTACAGCTAAGGCTGAAGCACGCTTATTTTGTATAACAGATAGGGTGCTAGGTGCAAGTTTGGGATACACTGCGGCCTGGTGTAATGACAGCAGTCAGAAACCAATGCAAAATTAAATAACTTAGTACAGCTGAGGCTGAAACACGCTTATTTTGTATAACAGATAGGGTGCTAGGTGCAAGTTTGGGATACCCTGCGGCCTGGTGTAATGACAGCAGTCAGAAACCAATGCAAAATTAAATAACTTAGTACAGCTGAGGCTGAAACACGCTTATTTTGTATAACAGATAGGGTGCTAGGTGCAAGTTTGGGATACCCTGCGCCCTGGTGTAATGACAGCAGTCAGAAACCAATGTAAAATTAAATAACTTAGTACAGCTAAGGCTGAAGCACGCCTATTTTTTATAATAGATAGCGGGCTAGGAGCAAGTTTGGGATACCCTGCGGCCTGGTGTAATTACAGCAGACAGAAACCAATGCAAAGTTAAATAACTTAGTACAGCTGAGGCAGAAGCACGCTTATTTTGTATAACAGATGGGGTGCTAGGTGTAAGTTTGGGATACCCTGCGGCCTGGTGCAATGACAGCAGACAGAAAACAATGCAAAATTAAATAACTTAGGAAAGCTGAGGCAGAAGCACGCTTATTTTGTATACCAGATAGGGTGCTAGGTGCAAGTTTGGGATACCCTGCGCCCTGGTGTAATGACAGCAGACAGAAACCAATGCAAAATTAAATAACTTAGTAAAGCTGAGGCAGAAGCACGCTTATTTTGTATAACAGATAGGGTGCTAGGTGCAAGTTTGGGATACCCTGCGCCCTGGTGTAATGACAGCAGTCAGAAAACAATGTAAAATTAAATAACTTAGTAGAGCTGAGGCTGAAGCACGCCTATTTTGTATAATAGATAGCGGGCTAGGTGCAAGTTTGGGATACCCTGCGGCCTGGTGTAATGACAGCAGTCAGAAAACAATGTAAAATTAAATAACTTAGTAGAGCTGAGGCTGAAGCACGCCTATTTTGTATAATAGATAGCGGGCTAGGTGCAAGTTTGGGATACCCTGCTGCCTGGTGTAATGACAGCAGACAGAAACCAATGCAAAATTAAATAACTTAGGAAAGCTGAGGCAGAAGCACGCTTATTTTGTATACCAGATAGGGTGCTAGGTGCAAGTTTGGGATACCCTGCGCCCTGGTGTAATGACAGCAGACAGAAACCAATGCAAAATTAAATAACTTAGTAAAGCTGAGGCAGAAGCACGCTTATTTTGTATAACAGATAGGGTGCTAGGTGCAAGTTTGGGATACCCTGCGCCCTGGTGTAATGACAGCAGTCAGAAAACAATGTAAAATTAAATAACTTAGTAGAGCTGAGGCTGAAGCACGCCTATTTTGTATAATAGATAGCGGGCTAGGTGCAAGTTTGGGATACGCTGCGGCCTGGTGTAATAACAGCAGACAGAAACCAATGCAAAATTAAATAACTTAGTACAGCTAAGGCTGAAGCACGCTTATTTTGTATAACAGATAGGGTGCTAGCTGCAAGTTTGCGATACCCTGCGCCCTGGTGTAATGACAGCAGACAGAAACCAATGCAAAATTAAATAACTTAGTAAAGCTGAGGCAGAAGCAGGCTTATTTTGTATAACAGATAGGGTGCTAGGTGCAAGTTTGGGATACCCTGCGGCCTGGTGTAATGACAGCAGTCAGAAACCAGTGCAAAATTAAATAACTTAGTACAGCTAAGGCTGAAGCACGCTTATTTTGTATAACAGATAGGGTGCTAGGTGCAAGTTTGGGATACACTGCGGCCTGGTGTAATGACAGCAGTCAGAAACCAATGTAAAATTAAATAACTTAGTACAGCTGAGGCTGAAGCACGCCTATTTTTTATAATAGATAGCGGGCTAGGAGCAAGTTTGGGATACCCTGCGGCCTGGTGTAATTACAGCAGACAGAAACCAATGCAAAGTTAAATAACTTAGTACAGCTGAGGCAGAAGCACGCTTATTTTGTATAACAGATGGGGTGCTAGGTGTAAGTTTGGGATACCCTGCGGCCTGGTGCAATGACAGCAGACAGAAACCAATGCAAAATTAAATAACTTAGGAAAGCTGAGGCAGAAGCACGCTTATTTTGTATACCAGATAGGGTGCTAGGTGCAAGTTTGGGATACCCTGCGCCCTGGTGTAATGACAGCAGACAGAAACCAATGCAAAATTAAATAACTTAGTAAAGCTGAGGCAGAAGCACGCTTATTTTGTATAACAGATAGGGTGCTAGGTGCAAGTTTGGGATACCCTGCGCCCTGGTGTAATGACAGCAGTCAGAAAACAATGTAAAATTAAATAACTTAGTAGAGCTGAGGCTGAAGCACGCCTATTTTGTATAATAGATAGCGGGCTAGGTGCAAGTTTGGGATACCCTGCGGCCTGGTGTAATGACAGCAGACAGAAACCAATGCAAAATTAAATAACTTAGTACAGCTGAGGGTGAAACACACTTATTTTGTATAACAGATAGGGTGCTAGGTGTAGTTTGGGATACCCTGCGGCCTGGTGTAATGACAGCAGACAGAAACCAATGCATAGTTAAATAACTTAGTACAGCTGAGGCTGAAACACGCTTATTTTGTATAACAGATAGGGTGCTAGGTGCAAGTTTGGGATACCCTGCGCCCTGGTGTAATGACAGCAGACAGAAACCAATGCAAAATTAAATAACAGTACAGCTGAGGCAGAAGCACCCTTATTTTGTATAACAGATAGGGTGCTAGGTGCAAGTTTGGGATACCCTGCGCCCTGGTGTAATGACAGCAGTCAGAAACCAAAGCAAAATTAAATAACTTAGGAAAGCTGAGGCTGAAACACGCTTATTTTGTATAACAGATAGAGTGCTAGGTGCAAGTTTGGGATATCCTTCGGCCTGGTGTAATGACAGCAGTCAGAAACCAATGCAAAATTAAATAACTTAGTACAGCTGAGGCTGAAACACGCTTATTTTGTATAACAGATAGGGTGCTAGGTGCAAGTTTGGGATACCCTGCGCCCTGGTGTAATGACAGCAGTCAGAAACCAATGCAAAATTAAATAACTTAGGAAAGCTGAGGCAGAAGCACGCTTATTTTGTATAACAGATGGGGTGCTAGGTGCAAGTTTGGGATACCCTGCGGCATGGTATAATGACAGGAAACAGAAACCAATGTAAAATTAAATAACTTAGTACAGCTGAGGCTGAAGCACGCCTATTTTGTATAATAGATAGCGGGCTAGGAGCAAGTTTGGGATACCCTGCGGCCTGGTGTAATTACAGCAGACAGAAACCAATGCAAAGTTAAATAACTTAGTACAGCTGAGGCAGAAGCACGCTTATTTTGTATAACAGATGGGGTGCTAGGTGCAAGTTTGGGATACCCTGCGGCCTGGTGTAATGACAGCAGACAGAAACCAATGCAAAGTTAAATAACTTAGTAAAGCTGAGGCAGAAGCACGCTTATTTTGTATAACAGATAGGGGGCTAGGTGTAATTTCGGGATACCCTGCGGCCTGGTGTAATGACAGCAGTCAGAAACCAATTCATAATTAAATAACTTAGTAAAGCTGAGGCAGAAGCACGCTTATTTTGTATAACAGATAGGGTGCTAGGTGCAAGTTTGGGAAATCCTGCGGCCTGGTCTAATGACAGCAGACAGAAGCCAATGCAAAATTAAATAACTTAGTAAAGCTGAGGCAGAAGCACACTTATTTTGTACAACAGATAGTGTGCTAGGTGCAAGTTTGGGATACCCTCCGGCCTGGTGTAATGACAGCAGATAGAAACCAATGCAAAATTAAATAACTTAGTAAAGCTGAGGCAGAAGCACGCTTATTTTGTATAACAGATAGGGTGCTAGGTGCAAGTTTGGGATACCCTGCAGCCTGGTGTAATGACAGCAGACAGAAACCAATGCAAAATTAAATAAGCGTGTTTCAGCCTCATCTGTACTAAGTTATTTAATTTTGCATTGGTTTCTGTCTGCTGTCATTATACCAGGCCACAGGGTATCCTAAACTTGCACCTAGCACCCTATCTGTTATACAAAATAAGCGTGTTTCAGCCTCAGCTGTACTAAATTATTTTGTATAACAGGTAGGGTGCTAGGTGCAAGTTTGGGATACCCTGCGACCTGGTGTAATGACAGCAGACAGAAACCAATGCAAAATTAAATAACTTAGTACAGCTGAGGCTGAAACACGCTTATTTTGTATAACAGATAGCGTGCTAGGTGCAAGTTTGGGATACCCTGCAGCCTGGTGTAATGACAGCAGACAGAAACCAATGAAAAATTAAATAACTTAGTGAAACTGAGGCAGAAGCACGCTTATTTCGTATAACATATAGGGGGCTAGGTGTAAGTTTCGGATACCCTGCAGCCTGATGTAATGACAGCAGACAGAAACCAAAGCACAATTAAATAACTTAGGAAAGCTGAGGCAGAAGCACGCTTATTTTGTATAACAGATAGGGTTCTAGGTGCAAGTTTGGGATACCCTGCGCCCTGGTGTAATGACAGCAGACAGAAACCAATGCAAAATTAAATAACTTAGTAAAGCTGAGGCAGAAGCACGCTGATTTTGTATAACAGATAGGGTGCTAGGTGTAGTTTGGGATACCCTGCGGCCTGGTGTAATGACAGCAGACAGAAACCAATGCAAAATTAAATAACTTAGTAAAGCTGAGGCAGAAGCAGGCTTATTTTGTATAACAGATAGGGTGCTAGGTGCAAGTTTGGGATACCCTGCGGCCTGGTGTAATGACAGCAGTCAGAAACCAGTGCAAAATTAAATAACTTAGTACAGCTAAGGCTGAAGCACGCTTATTTTGTATAACAGATAGGGTGCTAGGTGCAAGTTTGGGATACACTGCGGCCTGGTGTAATGACAGCAGTCAGAAACCAATGCAAAATTAAATAACTTAGTACAGCTGAGGCTGAAACACGCTTATTTTGTATAACAGATAGGGTGCTAGGTGCAAGTTTGGGATACCCTGCGCCCTGGTGTAATGACAGCAGTCAGAAACCAATGTAAAATTAAATAACTTAGTACAGCTAAGGCTGAAGCACGCCTATTTTTTATAATAGATAGCGGGCTAGGAGCAAGTTTGGGATACCCTGCGGCCTGGTGTAATTACAGCAGACAGAAACCAATGCAAAGTTAAATAACTTAGTACAGCTGAGGCAGAAGCACGCTTATTTTGTATAACAGATGGGGTGCTAGGTGTAAGTTTGGGATACCCTGCGGCCTGGTGCAATGACAGCAGACAGAAACCAATGCAAAATTAAATAACTTAGGAAAGCTGAGGCAGAAGCACGCTTATTTTGTATACCAGCTAGGGTGCTAGGTGCAAGTTTGGGATACCCTGCGCCCTGGTGTAATGACAGCAGACAGAAACCAATGCAAAATTAAATAACTTAGTAAAGCTGAGGCAGAAGCACGCTTATTTTGTATAACAGATAGGGTGCTAGGTGCAAGTTTGGGATACCCTGCGCCCTGGTGTAATGACAGCAGTCAGAAAACAATGTAAAATTAAATAACTTAGTAGAGCTGAGGCTGAAGCACGCCTATTTTGTATAATAGATAGCGGGCTAGGTGCAAGTTTGGGATACCCTGCGGCCTGGTGTAATGACAGCAGTCAGAAAACAATGTAAAATTAAATAACTTAGTAGAGCTGAGGCTGAAGCACGCCTATTTTGTATAATAGATAGCGGGCTAGGTGCAAGTTTGGGATACCCTGCTGCCTGGTGTAATGACAGCAGACAGAAACCAATGCAAAATTAAATAACTTAGGAAAGCTGAGGCAGAAGCACGCTTATTTTGTATACCAGATAGGGTGCTAGGTGCAAGTTTGGGATACCCTGCGCCCTGGTGTAATGACAGCAGACAGAAACCAATGCAAAATTAAATAACTTAGTAAAGCTGAGGCAGAAGCACGCTTATTTTGTATAACAGATAGGGTGCTAGGTGCAAGTTTGGGATACCCTGCGCCCTGGTGTAATGACAGCAGTCAGAAAACAATGTAAAATTAAATAACTTAGTAGAGCTGAGGCTGAAGCACGCCTATTTTGTATAATAGATAGCGGGCTAGGTGCAAGTTTGGGATACGCTGCGGCCTGGTGTAATAACAGCAGACAGAAACCAATGCAAAATTAAATAACTTAGTACAGCTAAGGCTGAAGCACGCTTATTTTGTATAACAGATAGGGTGCTAGCTGCAAGTTTGCGATACCCTGCGCCCTGGTGTAATGACAGCAGACAGAAACCAATGCAAAATTAAATAACTTAGTAAAGCTGAGGCAGAAGCAGGCTTATTTTGTATAACAGATAGGGTGCTAGGTGCAAGTTTGGGATACCCTGCGGCCTGGTGTAATGACAGCAGTCAGAAACCAGTGCAAAATTAAATAACTTAGTACAGCTAAGGCTGAAGCACGCTTATTTTGTATAAAAGATAGGGTGCTAGGTGCAAGTTTGGGATACACTGCGGCCTGGTGTAATGACAGCAGTCAGAAACCAATGTAAAATTAAATAACTTAGTACAGCTGAGGCTGAAGCACGCCTATTTTTTATAATAGATAGCGGGCTAGGAGCAAGTTTGGGATACCCTGCGGCCTGGTGTAATTACAGCAGACAGAAACCAATGCAAAGTTAAATAACTTAGTACAGCTGAGGCAGAAGCACGCTTATTTTGTATAACAGATGGGGTGCTAGGTGTAAGTTTGGGATACCCTGCGGCCTGGTGCAATGACAGCAGACAGAAACCAATGCAAAATTAAATAACTTAGGAAAGCTGAGGCAGAAGCACGCTTATTTTGTATACCAGATAGGGTGCTAGGTGCAAGTTTGGGATACCCTGCGCCCTGGTGTAATGACAGCAGACAGAAACCAATGCAAAATTAAATAACTTAGTAAAGCTGAGGCAGAAGCACGCTTATTTTGTATAACAGATAGGGTGCTAGGTGCAAGTTTGGGATACCCTGCGCCCTGGTGTAATGACAGCAGTCAGAAAACAATGTAAAATTAAATAACTTAGTAGAGCTGAGGCTGAAGCACGCCTATTTTGTATAATAGATAGCGGGCTAGGTGCAAGTTTGGGATACCCTGCGGCCTGGTGTAATGACAGCAGACAGAAACCAATGCAAAATTAAATAACTTAGTACAGCTGAGGGTGAAACACACTTATTTTGTATAACAGATAGGGTGCTAGGTGTAGTTTGGGATACCCTGCGGCCTGGTGTAATGACAGCAGACAGAAACCAATGCATAGTTAAATAACTTAGTACAGCTGAGGCTGAAACACGCTTATTTTGTATAACAGATAGGGTGCTAGGTGCAAGTTTGGGATACCCTGCGCCCTGGTGTAATGACAGCAGACAGAAACCAATGCAAAATTAAATAACAGTACAGCTGAGGCAGAAGCACCCTTATTTTGTATAACAGATAGGGTGCTAGGTGCAAGTTTGGGATACCCTGCGCCCTGGTGTAATGACAGCAGTCAGAAACCAAAGCAAAATTAAATAACTTAGGAAAGCTGAGGCAGAAGCACGCTTATTTTGTATAACAGATAGAGTGCTAGGTGCAAGTTTGGGATATCCTTCGGCCTGGTGTAATGACAGCAGTCAGAAACCAATGCAAAATTAAATAACTTAGTACAGCTGAGGCTGAAACACGCTTATTTTGTATAACAGATAGGGTGCTAGGTGCAAGTTTGGGATACCCTGCGCCCTGGTGTAATGACAGCAGTCAGAAACCAATGCAAAATTAAATAACTTAGGAAAGCTGAGGCAGAAGCACGCTTATTTTGTATAACAGATGGGGTGCTAGGTGCAAGTTTGGGATACCCTGCGGCATGGTATAATGACAGGAAATAGAAACCAATGTAAAATTAAATAACTTAGTACAGCTGAGGCTGAAGCACGCCTATTTTGTATAATAGATAGCGGGCTAGGAGCAAGTTTGGGATACCCTGCGGCCTGGTGTAATTACAGCAGACAGAAACCAATGCAAAGTTAAATAACTTAGTACAGCTGAGGCAGAAGCACGCTTATTTTGTATAACAGATGGGGTGCTAGGTGCAAGTTTGGGATACCCTGCGGCCTGGTGTAATGACAGCAGACAGAAACCAATGAAAAATTAAATAACTTAGTGAAACTGAGGCAGAAGCACCCTTATTTTGTATAACAGATAGGGGGCTAGGTGTAATTTCGGGATACCCTGCGGCCTGGTGTAATGACAGCAGTCAGAAGCCAATGCAAAATTAAATAACTTAGTAAAGCTGAGGCAGAAGCACACTTATTTTGTACAACAGATAGTGTGCTAGGTGCAAGTTTGGGATACCCTCCGGCCTGGTGTAATGACAGCAGATAGAAACCAATGCAAAATTAAATAACTTAGTAAAGCTGAGGCAGAAGCACGCTTATTTTGTATAACAGATAGGGTGCTAGGTGCAAGTTTGGGATACCCTGCAGCCTGGTGTAATGACAGCAGACAGAAACCAATGCAAAATTAAATAAGCGTGTTTCAGCCTCATCTGTACTAAGTTATTTAATTTTGCATTGGTTTCTGTCTGCTGTCATTATACCAGGCCACAGGGTATCCTAAACTTGCACCTAGCACCCTATCTGTTATACAAAATAAGCGTGTTTCAGCCTCAGCTGTACTAAATTATTTTGTATAACAGGTAGGGTGCTAGGTGCAAGTTTGGGATACCCTGTGACCTGGTGTAATGACAGCAGACAGAAACCAATGCAAAATTAAATAACTTAGTACAGCTGAGGCTGAAACACGCTTATTTTGTATAACAGATAGCGTGCTAGGTGCAAGTTTGGGATACCCTGCAGCCTGGTGTAATGACAGCAGACAGAAACCAATGAAAAATTAAATAACTTAGTGAAACTGAGGCAGAAGCACGCTTATTTCGTATAACATATAGGGGGCTAGGTGTAAGTTTCGGATACCCAGCAGCCTGATGTAATGACAGCAGACAGAAACCAATGCACAATTAAATAACTTAGGAAAGCTGAGGCAGAAGCACGCTTATTTTGTATAACAGATAGGGTTCTAGGTGCAAGTTTGGGATACCCTGCGCCCTGGTGTAATGACAGCAGACAGAAACCAATGCAAAATTAAATAACTTAGTAAAGCTGAGGCAGAAGCACGCTGATTTTGTATAACAGATAGGGTGCTAGGTGTAGTTTGGGATACCCTGCGGCCTGGTGTAATGACAGCAGACAGAAACCAATGCAAAGTTAAATAACTTAGTAAAGCTGAGGCAGAAGCACGCTTATTTTGTATACCAGATAGGGTGCTAGGTGCAAGTTTGGGATACCCTGCGCCCTGGTGTAATGACAGCAGACAGAAACCAATGCAAAATTAAATAACTTAGTAAAGCTGAGGCAGAAGCACGCTGATTTTGTATAACAGATAGGGTGCTAGGTGTAGTTTGGGATACCCTGCGGCCTGGTGTAATGACAGCAGACAGAAACCAATGCAAAGTTAAATAACTTAGTAAAGCTGAGGCAGAAGCACGCTTATTTTGTATACCAGATAGGGTGCTAGGTGCAAGTTTGGGATACCCTGCGCCCTGGTGTAATGACAGCAGACAGAAACCAATGCAAAATTAAATAACTTTGTAAAGCTGAGGCAGAAGCACGCTTATTTTGTATAACAGATAGGGGGCTAGGTGTAATTTTGGGATACCCTGCGGCCTGGTGTAATGACAGCAGTCAGAAACCAATGCATAATTAAATAACTTAGTACAGCGGAGGCTGAAACACGCTAATTTTGTATAACAGATAGGGTGCTAGGTGCAAGTTTGGGAAATCCTGCGGCCTGGTGTAATGACAGCAGACAGAAGCCAATGCAAAATTAAATAACTTAGTAAAGCTGAGGCAGAAGCACGCTTATTTTGTATAACAGATAGGGTGCTAGGTGCAAGTTTGGGATACCCTGCAGCCTGGTGTAATGACAGCAGACAGAAACAATGCAAAATTAAATAAGCGTGTTTCAGCCTCATCTCTACTAAGTTATTTAATTTTGCATTGGTTTCTGTCTGCTGTCATTACACCAGGCAGCAGGGTATCCCAAACTTGCACCTAGCACCCTATCTGTTATACAAAATAAGTGTGTTTCAGCCTCAGCTGTAATAAGTTATTTTGTATAACAGATAGGGTGCTAGGTGCAAGTTTGGGATACCCTGCGGCCTGGTGTAATGACAGCAGACAGAAACCAATGCAAAATTAAATAACTTAGTGAAACTGAGGCAGTAGCACGCTTATTTTGTATAACATATAGGGGGCTAGGTGCAAGTTTCGGATACCCTGCAGCCTGGTGTAATGACAGCAGACAGAAACCAATGCAAAATTAAATAACTTAGTACAGCTGAGGCTGAAGCACGCATATTTTGTATAATAGATAGCGGGCTAGGTGCAAGTTTGGGATACCCTGCGGCCTGGTGTAATGACAGCAGACAGAAACCAATGCAAAATTAAATAACTTAGTACAGCTGAGGGTGAAACACACTTATTTTGTATAACAGATAGGGTGCTAGGTGCAAGTTTGGGATACCCTGCGGCCTGGTGTAATGACAGCAGACAGAAACCAATGCAAAATTAAATAACAGTACAGCTGAGGCAGAAGCACTCTTATTTTGTAGAACAGATAGGGTGCTAGGTGCAATTTTGGGATACGCTGCGGCCTGGTGTAATAACAGCAGACAGAAACCAATGCAAAATTAAATAACTTAGTACAGCTAAGGCTGAAGCACGCTTATTTTGTATAACAGATAGGGTGCTAGCTGCAAGTTTGCGATACCCTGCGCCCTGGTGTAATGACAGCAGACAGAAACAAATGCAAAATTAAATAACTTAGTAAAGCTGAGGCAGAAGCAGGCTTATTTTGTATAACAGATAGGGTGCTAGGTGCAAGTTTGGGATACCCTGCGGCCTGGTGTAATGACAGCAGTCAGAAACCAGTGCAAAATTAAATAACTTAGTACAGCTAAGGCTGAAGCACGCTTATTTTGTATAACAGATAGGGTGCTAGGTGCAAGTTTGGGATACACTGCGGCCTGGTGTAATGACAGCAGTCAGAAACCAATGCAAAATTAAATAACTTAGTACAGCTGAGGCTGAAACACGCTTATTTTGTATAATAGATAGCGGGCTAGGAGCAAGTTTGGGATACCCTGCGGCCTGGTGTAATTACAGCAGACAGAAACCAATGCAAAATTAAATAACTTAGTACAGCTAAGGCTGAAGCACGCTTATTTTGTATAACAGATAGGGTGCTAGCTGCAAGTTTGCGATACCCTGCGCCCTGGTGTAATGACAGCAGACAGAAACCAATGCAAAATTAAATAACTTAGTAAAGCTGAGGCAGAAGCAGGCTTATTTTGTATAACAGATAGGGTGCTAGGTGCAAGTTTGGGATACCCTGCGGCCTGGTGTAATGACAGCAGTCAGAAACCAGTGCAAAATTAAATAACTTAGTACAGCTAAGGCTGAAGCACGCTTATTTTGTATAACAGATAGGGTGCTAGGTGCAAGTTTGGGATACACTGCGGCCTGGTGTAATGACAGCAGTCAGAAACCAATGTAAAATTAAATAACTTAGTACAGCTGAGGCAGAAGCACGCTTATTTTGTATAACAGATGGGGTGCTAGGTGTAAGTTTGGGATACCCTGCGGCCTGGTGCAATGACAGCAGACAGAAACCAATGCAAAATTAAATAACTTAGGAAAGCTGAGGCAGAAGCACGCTTATTTTGTATACCAGATAGGGTGCTAGGTGCAAGTTTGGGATACCCTGCGCCCTGGTGTAATGACAGCAGACAGAAACCAATGCAAAATTAAATAACTTAGTAAAGCTGAGGCAGAAGCACGCTTATTTTGTATAACAGATAGGGTGCTAGGTGCAAGTTTGGGATACCCTGCGCCCTGGTGTAATGACAGCAGTCAGAAAACAATGTAAAATTAAATAACTTAGTAGAGCTGAGGCTGAAGCACGCCTATTTTGTATAATAGATAGCGGGCTAGGTGCAAGTTTGGGATACCCTGCGGCCTGGTGTAATGACAGCAGACAGAAACCAATACAAAATTAAATAACTTAGTACAGCTGAGGGTGAAACACACTTATTTTGTATAACAGATAGGGTGCTAGGTGTAGTTTGGGATACCCTGCGGCCTGGTGTAATGACAGCAGACAGAAACCAATGCATAGTTAAATAACTTAGTACAGCTGAGGCTGAAACACGCTTATTTTGTATAACAGATAGGGTGCTAGGTGCAAGTTTGGGATACCCTGCGCCCTGGTGTAATGACAGCAGACAGAAACCAATGCAAAATTAAATAACAGTACAGCTGAGGCAGAAGCACCCTTATTTTGTATAACAGATAGGGTGCTAGGTGCAAGTTTGGGATACCCTGCGCCCTGGTATAATGACAGCAGTCAGAAACCAATGCAAAATTAAATAACAGTACAGCTGAGGCAGAAGCACCCTTATTTTGTATAACAGATAGGGTGCTAGGTGCAAGTTTGGGATACCCTGCGCCCTGGTATAATGACAGCAGTCAGAAACCAAAGCAAAATTAAATAACTTAGTACAGCTGAGGCTGAAACACGCTTATTTTGTATAACAGATAGGGTGCTAGGTGCAAGTTTGGGATACCCTGCGCCCTGGTGTAATGACAGCAGTCAGAAACCAATGCAAAATTAAATAACTTAGGAAATCTGAGGCAGAAGCACGCTTATTTTGTATAACAGATGGGGTGCTAGGTGCAAGTTTGGGATACCCTGCGGCATGGTATAATGACAGGAAACAGAAACCAATGTAAAATTAAATAACTTAGTACAGCTGAGGCTGAAGCACGCCTATTTTGTATAATAGATAGCGGGCTAGGAGCAAGTTTGGGATACCCTGCGGCCTGGTGTAATTACAGCAGACAGAAACCAATGCAAAGTTAAATAACTTAGTACAGCTGAGGCAGAAGCACGCTTATTTTGTATAACAGATGGGGTGCTAGGTGCAAGTTTGGGATACCCTGCGGCCTGGTGTAATGACAGCAGACAGAAAACAATGCAAAATTAAATAACTTAGTAAAGCTGAGGCAGAAGCACGCTTATTTTGTATAACAGATAGGGGGCTAGGTGTAATTTCGGGATACCCTGCGGCCTGGTGTAATGACAGCAGTCAGAAACCAATTCATAATTAAATAACTTAGTAAAGCTGAGGCAGAAGCATGCTTATTTTGTATAACAGATAGGGTGCTAGGTGCAAGTTTGGGAAATCCTGCGGCCTGGTCTAATGACAGCAGACAGAAGCCAATGCAAAATTAAATAACTTAGTAAAGCTGAGGCAGAAGCACACTTATTTTGTACAACAGATAGTGTGCTAGGTGCAAGTTTGGGATACCCTCCGGCCTGGTGTAATGACAGCAGATAGAAACCAATGCAAAATTAAATAACTTAGTAAAGCTGAGGCAGAAGCACGCTTATTTTGTATAACAGATAGGGTGCTAGGTGCAAGTTTTGGATACCCTGCGCCCTGGTGTAATGACAGCAGACAGAAACCAATGCAAAATTAAATAACTTAGTAAAGCTGAGGCAGAAGCACGCTGATTTTGTATAACAGATAGGGTGCTAGGTGTAGTTTGGGATACCCTGCGGCCTGGTGTAATGACAGCAGACAGAAACCAATGCAAAGTTAAATAACAGTACAGCTGAGGCAGAAGCACCCTTATTTTGTATAACAGATAGGGTGCTAGGTGAAATTTTGGGATAACCTGCGGCCTGGTGTAATAACAGCAGACAGAAACCAATGCAAAATTAAATAACTTAGTACAGCTGAGGCTGAAGCACGCTTATTTTGTATAACAGATAGGGTGCTAGCTGCAAGTTTGCGATACCCTGCGTCCTAGTGTAATGACAGCAGACAGAAACCGATGCAAAATTAAATAACTTAGTAAAGCTGAGACAGAAGCAGGCTTATTTTGTATAACAGATAGGGTGCTAGGTACAATTTTGGGATACCCTGCGGCCTGATGTAATGACAGCAGTCAGAAACCAGTGCAAAATTAAATAACTTAGTACAGCTGAGGCTGAAGCACGCTTATGTTGTATAACAGATAGGGTGCTAGGTGCAAGTTTGGGATACACTGCGGCCTGGTGTAATGACAGCAGTCAGAAACCAATGCAAAATTAAATAACTTAGGAAAGCTGAGGCAGAAGCACGCTTATTTTGTATAACAGATAGGGTGCTAGGTGCAAGTTTGGGATACCCGGCGCCCTGGTGTAATGACAGCAGTCAGAAACCAATGTAAAATTAAATAACTTAGTACAGCTGAGGCTGAAGCACGCCTATTTTGTATAATAGATAGCGGGCTAGGTGTAAGTTTGGGATACCCTGCGCCCTGGTGTAATGACAGCAGATATAAACCAATGCAAAATTAAATAACTTAGAAAAGCTGAGGCAGAAGCACGCTTATTTTGTATAACAGATAGGGTGCTAGGTGCAAGTTTGGGATACACTGCGCCCTAAAGTAATGACAGCAGACAGAAACCAATGCAAAATTAAATAACTTAGTACAGCTGAAGCAGAAGCACGCTTATTTTGTATAACAGATAGGGTGCTAGGTGCAATTTTGGGATACCCTGCAGCCTGGTGTAATAACAGCCGACAGAAACCAATGCAAAATTAAATAACTTAGTACAGCTGAGGCTGAAGCACGCCTATTTTGTATAACAGATAGCGGGCTAGGTGCAAGTTTGGGATACCCTGCGGCCTGGTGTAATGACAGCAGACAGAAACCAATGCAAAATTAAATAACTTAGTACAGCTGAGGGTGAAACACACTTATTTTGTATAACAGATAGGGTGCTAGGTGCAAGTTTGGGATACCCTGCGGCCTGGTGTAATGACAGCAGACAGAAACCAATGCAAAATTAAATAACTTAGTACAGCTGAGGCAGAAGCACCCTTATTTTGTACAACAGATAGGGTGCTAGGTGAAATTTTGGGATACCCTGCGGCCTGGTGTAATAACAGCAGACAGAAACCAATGCAAAATTAAATAACTTAGTACAGCTGAGGCTGAAGCACGCTTATTTTGTATAACAGATAGGGTGCTAGCTGCAAGTTTGCGATACCCTGCGCCCTGGTGTAATGACAGCAGACAGAAACCAATGCAAAATTAAATAACTTAGTAAAGCTGAGACAGAAGCAGGCTTATTTTGTATAACAGATAGGGTGATAGGTACAAGTTTGGGATACCCTGCGGCCTGGTGTAATGACAGCAGTAAGAGACCAGTGCAAAATTAAATAACTTAGTACAGCTGAGGCTGAAGCACGCTTATTTTGTATAACAGATAGGGTGCTAGGTGCAAGTTTGGGATACACTGCGGCCTGGTGTAATGACAGCAGTCAGAAACCAATGCAAAATTAAATGACTTAGGAAAGCTGAGGCAGAAGCACGCTTATTTTGTATAACAGATAGGGTGCTAGGTGCAAGTTTGGGATACCCTGCGGCCTTGTGCAATGACAGCAGACAAAAACCAATGCAAAATTAAATAACTTAGGAAAGCTGAGGCAGAAGCACGCTTATTTTGTATAACAGATAGGGTGCTAGGTGTAAGTTTGGGATACCCTGCGCCCTGGTGTAATGACAGCAGACAGAAACCAATGCAAAATAAATAACTTAGTAAAGCTGAGGCAGAAGCACGCTTATTTTGTATAACAGATAGGGTGCTAGGTGCAAGTTTGGGATACCCTGCGCCCTGGTGTAATGACAGCAGTCAGAAACCAATGTAAAATTAAATAACTTAGTACAGCTGAGGCTGAAGCACGCCTATTTTGTATAATAGATAGCGGGCTAGGTGTAAGTTTGGGATACCCTGCGGCCTAGTGTAATGACAGCAGACAGAAACCCATGCAAAATTAAATAACTTAGTACAGCTGAGGGTGAAACACACTTATTTTGTATAACAGATAGGGTGCTAGGTGTAGTTTGTGATACCCTGCGGCCTGGTGTAATGACAGCAGACAGAAACCAATGCAAAGTTAAATAACTTAGTACAGCTGAGGCTGAAACACGCTTATTTTGTATAACAGATAGGGTGCTAGGTGCAAGTTTGGGATACCCTGTGGCCTGGTGTAATGACAGCAGACAGAAACCAATGCAAAATTAAATAACTTAGTACAGCTGAGGCAGAAGCACGCTTATTTTGTATAACAGATAGGGTGCTAGGTGCAAGTTTTGGATACCCTGCGCCCTGGTGTAATGACAGCAGACAGAAACCAATGCAAAATTAAATAACTTAGTAAAGCTGAGGCAGAAGCACGCTGATTTTGTATAACAGATAGGGTGCTAGGTGTAGTTTGGGATACCCTGCGGCCTGGTGTAATGACAGCAGACAGAAACCAATGCAAAGTTAAATAACTTAGTACAGCTGAGGCTGAAACACGCTTATTTTGTATAACAGATAGGGTGCTAGGTGCAAGTTTGGGATACCCTGTGGCCTGGTGTAATGACAGCAGACAGAAACCAATGCAAAATTAAATAACTTAGTACAGCTGAGGCAGAAGCACGCTTATTTTGTATAACAGATAGGGTGCTAGGTGCAAGTTTGGGATACACTGCGCCCTAGAGTAATGACAGCAGACAAAAACCAATGCAAAATTAAATAACTTGGTACAGCTGAGGCTGAAGCACGCTTATTTTGTATAACAGATAGGGTGCTAGCTGCAAGTTTGCGATACCCTGCGCCCTGGTGTAATGACAGCAGACATAAACCAATGCAAAATTAAATAACTTAGTAAAGCTGAGGCAGAAGCACGCTAATTTTATATAACAGATAAGGTGCTAGGTGCAAGTTTGGGATACCCTGCGGCTTGGTGTAATGACAGCAGTCAGAAACCAATGCAAAATTTAAAACCTTAGTACAGCTGAGGCTGAAACACGCTTATTTTATATAACAGATAGGGTGCTAGGTGCAAGTTTGGGATACCCTGCGGCCTGGTGTAATGACAGCAGTCATAAACCAATGCAAAATTAAATAACTTAGTACAGCTGAGGCTGAAACACGCTTATTTTGTATAACAGATAGGGTGCTAGCTGCAAGTTTGGGATACCCTGCGGCCTGGTGTAATGACAGCAGTCAGACCCAATGCAAAATTAAATAACTTAGTACAGCTGAGGCTGAAACACGCTTATTTTGTATAAAAGATAGGGTGCTAGGAGCAAGTTTGGGATACCCTGCAGCCTGGTGTAATGACAGCAATCAGAAACCAATGCAAAATTAAATAACTTAGTACAGCTGAGGCTGAAGCACGCTTATTTTGTATAACAGATAGGGGGCTAGCTGCAAGTTTGCGATACCCTGCGCCCTGGTGTAATGACAGCAGACAGAAACCAATGCAAAATTAAATAACTTAGTAAAGCTGAGACAGAAGCAGGCTTATTTTGTATAACAGATAGGGTGCTAGGTACAAGTTTGGGATACCCTGCGGCCTGGTGTAATGACAGCAGTAAGAGACCAGTGCAAAATTAAATAACTTAGTACAGCTGAGGCTGAAGCACGCTTATTTTGTATAACAGATAGGGTGCTAGGTGCAAGTTTGGGATACACTGCGGCCTGGTGTAATGACAGCAGTCAGAAACCAATGCAAAATTAAATGACTTAGGAAAGCTGAGGCAGAAGCACGCTTATTTTGTATAACAGATAGGGTGCTAGGTGCAAGTTTGGGATACCCTGCGGCCTGGTGCAATGACAGCAGACAAAAACCAATGCAAAATTAAATAACTTAGGAAAGCTGAGGCAGAAGCACGCTTATTTTGTATAACAGATAGGGTGCTAGGTGCAAGTTTGGGATACCCTGCGCCCTGGTGTAATGACAGCAGACAGAAACCAATGCAAAATAAATAACTTAGTAAAGCTGAGGCAGAAGCACGCTTATTTTGTATAACAGATAGGGTGCTAGGTGCAAGTTTGGGATACCCTGCGCCCTGGTGTAATGACAGCAGTCAGAAACCAATGTAAAATTAAATAACTTAGTACAGCTGAGGCTGAAGCACGCCTATTTTGTATAATAGATAGCGGGCTAGGTGTAAGTTTGGGATACCCTGCGGCCTAGTGTAATGACAGCAGACAGAAACCCATGCAAAATTAAATAACTTAGTACAGCTGAGGGTGAAACACACTTATTTTGTATAACAGATAGGGTGCTAGGTGTAGTTTGTGATACCCTGCGGCCTGGTGTAATGACAGCAGACAGAAACCAATGCAAAGTTAAATAACTTAGTACAGCTGAGGCTGAAACACGCTTATTTTGTATAACAGATAGGGTGCTAGGTGCAAGTTTGGGATACCCTGTGGCCTGGTGTAATGACAGCAGACAGAAACCAATGCAAAATTAAATAACTTAGTACAGCTGAGGCAGAAGCACGCTTATTTTGTATAACAGATAGGGTGCTAGGTGCAAGTTTTGGTTACCCTGCGCCCTGGTGTAATGACAGCAGACAGAAACCAATGCAAAATTAAATAACTTAGTAAAGCTGAGACAGAAGCAGGCTTATTTTGTATAACAGATAGGGTGCTAGGTACAAGTTTGGGATACCCTGCGGCCTGGTGTAATGACAGCAGTAAGAGACCAGTGCAAAATTAAATAACTTAGTACAGCTGAGGCTGAAGCACGCTTATTTTGTATAACAGATAGGGTGCTAGGTGCAAGTTTGGGATACACTGCGGCCTGGTGTAATGACAGCAGTCAGAAACCAATGCAAAATTAAATGACTTAGGAAAGCTGAGGCAGAAGCACGCTTATTTTGTATAACAGATAGGGTGCTAGGTGCAAGTTTGGGATACCCTGCGGCCTGGTGCAATGACAGCAGACAAAAACCAATGCAAAATTAAATAACTTAGGAAAGCTGAGGCAGAAGCACGCTTATTTTGTATAACAGATAGGGTGCTAGGTGCAAGTTTGGGATACCCTGCGCCCTGGTGTAATGACAGCAGACAGAAACCAATGCAAAATAAATAACTTAGTAAAGCTGAGGCAGAAGCACGCTTATTTTGTATAACAGATAGGGTGCTAGGTGCAAGTTTGGGATACCCTGCGCCCTGGTGTAATGACAGCAGTCAGAAACCAATGTAAAATTAAATAACTTAGTACAGCTGAGGCTGAAGCACGCTTATTTTGTATAACAGATAGGGTGCTAGCTGCAAGTTTGCGATACCCTGCGCCCTGGTGTAATGACAGCAGACAGAAACCAATGCAAAATTAAATAACTTAGTAAAGCTGAGACAGAAGCAGGCTTATTTTGTATAACAGATAGGGTGATAGGTACAAGTTTGGGATACCCTGCGGCCTGGTGTAATGACAGCAGTAAGAGACCAGTGCAAAATTAAATAACTTAGTACAGCTGAGGCTGAAGCACGCTTATTTTGTATAACAGATAGGGTGCTAGGTGCAAGTTTGGGATACACTGCGGCCTGGTGTAATGACAGCAGTCAGAAACCAATGCAAAATTAAATAACTTAGTACAGCTGAGGCTGAAACACGCTTATTTTGTATAATAGATAGCGGGCTAGGAGCAAGTTTGGGATACCCTGCGGCCTGGTGTAATTACAGCAGACAGAAACCAATGCAAAGTTAAATAACTTAGTACAGCTGAGGCAGAAGCACGCTTATTTTGTATAACAGATGGGGTGCTAGGTGTAAGTTTGGGATACCCTGCGGCCTGGTGCAATGACAGCAGACAGAAACCAATGCAAAATTAAATAACTTAGGAAAGCTGAGGCAGAAGCACGCTTATTTTGTATACCAGCTAGGGTGCTAGGTGCAAGTTTGGGATACCCTGCGCCCTGGTGTAATGACAGCAGACAGAAACCAATGCAAAATTAAATAACTTAGTAAAGCTGAGGCAGAAGCACGCTTATTTTGTATAACAGATAGGGTGCTAGGTGCAAGTTTGGGATACCCTGCGCCCTGGTGTAATGACAGCAGTCAGAAAACAATGTAAAATTAAATAACTTAGTAGAGCTGAGGCTGAAGCACGCCTATTTTGTATAATAGATAGCGGGCTAGGTGCAAGTTTGGGATACCCTGCGGCCTGGTGTAATGACAGCAGTCAGAAAACAATGTAAAATTAAATAACTTAGTAGAGCTGAGGCTGAAGCACGCCTATTTTGTATAATAGATAGCGGGCTAGGTGCAAGTTTGGGATACCCTGCGGCCTGGTGTAATGACAGCAGACAGAAACCAATGTAAAATTAAATAACTTAGTACAGCTGAGGGTGAAACACACTTATTTTGTATAACAGATAGGGTGCTAGGTGTAGTTTGGGATACCCTGCGGCCTGGTGTAATGACAGCAGACAGAAACCAATGCAAAATTAAATAACTTAGTAAAGCTGAGGCGGAAGCAGGCTTATTTTGTATAACAGATAGGGTGCAAGGTGCAAGTTTGGGATACCCTGCGGCCTGGTGTAATGACAGCAGTCAGAAACCAGTGCAAAATTAAATAACTTAGTACAGCTAAGGCTGAAGCACGCTTATTTTGTATAACAGATAGGGTGCTAGGTGCAAGTTTGGGATACACTGCGGCCTGGTGTAATGACAGCAGTCAGAAACCAATGCAAAATTAAATAACTTAGTACAGCTGAGGCTGAAACACGCTTATTTTGTATAACAGATAGGGTGCTAGGTGCAAGTTTGGGATACTTTGCGCCCTGGTGTAATGACAGCAGACAGAAACCAATGTAAAATTAAATAACTTAGTACAGCTGAGGCAGAAGCACGCCTATTTTTTATAATCGATAGCGGGCTAGGAGCAAGTTTGGGATACCCTGCGGCCTGGTGTAATTACAGCAGACAGAAACCAATGCAAAGTTAAATAACTTAGTACAGCTGAGGCAGAAGCACGCTTATTTTGTATAACAGATGGGGTGCTAGGTGTAAGTTTGGGATACCCTGCGGCCTGGTGCAATTACAGCAGACAGAAACCAATGCAAAATTAAATAACTTAGGAAAGCTGAGGCAGAAGCACGCTTATTTTGTATACCAGATAGGGTGCTAGGTGCAAGTTTGGGATACCCTGCGCCCTGGTGTAATGACAGCAGACAGAAACCAATGCAAAATTAAATAACTTAGTAAAGCTGAGGCAGAAGCACGCTTATTTTGTATAACAGATAGGGTGCTAGGTGCAAGTTTGGGATACCCTGCGCCCTGGTGTAATGACAGCAGTCAGAAAACAATGTAAAATTAAATAACTTAGTAGAGCTGAGGCTGAAGCACGCCTATTTTGTATAATAGATAGCGGGCTAGGTGCAAGTTTGGGATACGCTGCGGCCTGGTGTAATAACAGCAGACAGAAACCAATGCAAAATTAAATAACTTAGTACAGCTAAGGCTGAAGCACGCTTATTTTGTATAACAGATAGGGTGCTAGCTGCAAGTTTGCGATACCCTGCGCCCTGGTGTAATGACAGCAGACAGAAACCAATGCAAAATTAAATAACTTAGTAAAGCTGAGGCAGAAGCAGGCTTATTTTGTATAACAGATAGGGTGCTAGGTGCAAGTTTGGGATACCCTGCGGCCTGGTGTAATGACAGCAGTCAGAAACCAGTGCAAAATTAAATAACTTAGTACAGCTAAGGCTGAAGCACGCTTATTTTGTATAACAGATAGGGTGCTAGGTGCAAGTTTGGGATACACTGCGGCCTGGTGTAATGACAGCAGTCAGAAACCAATGTAAAATTAAATAACTTAGTACAGCTGAGGCAGAAGCACGCTTATTTTGTATAACAGATGGGGTGCTAGGTGTAAGTTTGGGATACCCTGCGGCCTGGTGCAATGACAGCAGACAGAAACCAATGCAAAATTAAATAACTTAGGAAAGCTGAGGCAGAAGCACGCTTATTTTGTATACCAGATAGGGTGCTAGGTGCAAGTTTGGGATACCCTGCGCCCTGGTGTAATGACAGCAGACAGAAACCAATGCAAAATTAAATAACTTAGTAAAGCTGAGGCAGAAGCACGCTTATTTTGTATAACAGATAGGGTGCTAGGTGCAAGTTTGGGATACCCTGCGCCCTGGTGTAATGACAGCAGTCAGAAAACAATGTAAAATTAAATAACTTAGTAGAGCTGAGGCTGAAGCACGCCTATTTTGTATAATAGATAGCGGGCTAGGTGCAAGTTTGGGATACCCTGCGGCCTGGTGTAATGACAGCAGACAGAAACCAATACAAAATTAAATAACTTAGTACAGCTGAGGGTGAAACACACTTATTTTGTATAACAGATAGGGTGCTAGGTGTAGTTTGGGATACCCTGCGGCCTGGTGTAATGACAGCAGACAGAAACCAATGCATAGTTAAATAACTTAGTACAGCTGAGGCTGAAACACGCTTATTTTGTATAACAGATAGGGTGCTAGGTGCAAGTTTGGGATACCCTGCGCCCTGGTGTAATGACAGCAGACAGAAACCAATGCAAAATTAAATAACAGTACAGCTGAGGCAGAAGCACCCTTATTTTGTATAACAGATAGGGTGCTAAGTGCAAGTTTGGGATACCCTGCGCCCTGGTATAATGACAGCAGTCAGAAACCAAAGCAAAATTAAATAACTTAGGAAAGCTGAGGCAGAAGCACGCTTATTTTGTATAACAGATAGAGTGCTAGGTGCAAGTTTGGGATATCCTTCGGCCTGGTGTAATGACAGCAGTCAGAAACCAATGCAAAATTAAATAACTTAGTACAGCTGAGGCTGAAACACGCTTATTTTGTATAACAGATAGGGTGCTAGGTGCAAGTTTGGGATACCCTGCGCCCTGGTGTAATGACAGCAGTCAGAAACCAATGCAAAATTAAATAACTTAGGAAATCTGAGGCAGAAGCACGCTTATTTTGTATAACAGATGGGGTGCTAGGTGCAAGTTTGGGATACCCTGCGGCATGGTATAATGACAGGAAACAGAAACCAATGTAAAATTAAATAACTTAGTACAGCTGAGGCTGAAGCACGCCTATTTTGTATAATAGATAGCGGGCTAGGAGCAAGTTTGGGATACCCTGCGGCCTGGTGTAATTACAGCAGACAGAAACCAATGCAAAGTTAAATAACTTAGTACAGCTGAGGCAGAAGCACGCTTATTTTGTATAACAGATGGGGTGCTAGGTGCAAGTTTGGGATACCCTGCGGCCTGGTGTAATGACAGCAGACAGAAACCAATGCAAAATTAAATAACTTAGTAAAGCTGAGGCAGAAGCACGCTTATTTTGTATAACAGATAGGGGGCTAGGTGTAATTTCGGGATACCCTGCGGCCTGGTGTAATGACAGCAGTCAGAAACCAATTCATAATTAAATAACTTAGTAAAGCTGAGGCAGAAGCACGCTTATTTTGTATAACAGATAGGGTGCTAGGTGCAAGTTTGGGAAATCCTGCGGCCTGGTCTAATGACAGCAGACAGAAGCCAATGCAAAATTAAATAACTTAGTAAAGCTGAGGCAGAAGCACACTTATTTTGTACAACAGATAGTGTGCTAGGTGCAAGTTTGGGATACCCTCCGGCCTGGTGTAATGACAGCAGATAGAAACCAATGCAAAATTAAATAACTTAGTAAAGCTGAGGCAGAAGCACGCTTATTTTGTATAACAGATAGGGTGCTAGGTGCAAGTTTTGGATACCCTGCGCCCTGGTGTAATGACAGCAGACAGAAACCAATGCAAAATTAAATAACTTAGTAAAGCTGAGGCAGAAGCACGCTGATTTTGTATAACAGATAGGGTGCTAGGTGTAGTTTGGGATACCCTGCGGCCTGGTGTAATGACAGCAGACAGAAACCAATGCAAAGTTAAATAACTTAGTACAGCTGAGGGTGAAACACACTTATTTTGTATAACAGATAGGGTGCTAGGTGCAAGTTTGGGATACCCTGCGGCCTGGTGTAATGACAGCAGACAGAAACAAATGCAAAATTAAATAACAGTACAGCTGAGGCAGAAGCACCCTTATTTTGTATAACAGATAGGGTGCTAGGTGAAATTTTGGGATAACCTGCGGCCTGGTGTAATAACAGCAGACAGAAACCAATGCAAAATTAAATAACTTAGTACAGCTGAGGCTGAAGCACGCTTATTTTGTATAACAGATAGGGTGCTAGCTGCAAGTTTGCGATACCCTGCGTCCTGGTGTAATGACAGCAGACAGAAACCGATGCAAAATTAAATAACTTAGTAAAGCTGAGGCAGAAGCAGGCTGATTTTGTATAACAGATAGGGTGCTAGGTACAATTTTGGGATACCCTGCGGCCTGATGTAATGACAGCAGTCAGAAACCAGTGCAAAATTAAATAACTTAGTACAGCTGAGGCTGAAGCACGCTTATGTTGTATAACAGATAGGGTGCTAGGTGCAAGTTTGGGATACACTGCGGCCTGGTGTAATGACAGCAGTCAGAAACCAATGCAAAATTAAATAACTTAGGAAAGCTGAGGCAGAAGCACGCTTATTTTGTATAACAGATAGGGTGCTAGGTGCAAGTTTGGGATACCCGGCGCCCTGGTGTAATGACAGCAGTCAGAAACCAATGTAAAATTAAATAACTTAGTACAGCTGAGGCTGAAGCACGCCTATTTTGTATAATAGATAGCGGGCTAGGTGTAAGTTTGGGATACCCTGCGCCCTGGTGTAATGACAGCAGATATAAACCAATGCAAAATTAAATAACTTAGAAAAGCTGAGGCAGAAGCACGCTTATTTTGTATAACAGATAGGGTGCTAGGTGCAAGTTTGGGATACACTGCGCCCTAAAGTAATGACAGCAGACAGAAACCAATGCAAAATTAAATAACTTAGTACAGCTGAAGCAGAAGCACGCTTATTTTGTATAACAGATAGGGTGCTAGGTGCAATTTTGGGATACCCTGCAGCCTGGTGTAATAACAGCCGACAGAAACCAATGCAAAATTAAATAACTTAGTACAGCTGAGGCTGAAGCACGCCTATTTTGTATAACAGATAGCGGGCTAGGTGCAAGTTTGGGATACCCTGCGGCCTTGTGTAATGACAGCAGACAGAAACCAATGCAAAATTAAATAACTTAGTACAGCTGAGGGTGAAACACACTTATTTTGTATAACAGATAGGGTGCTAGGTGCAAGTTTGGGATACCCTGCGGCCTGGTGTAATGACAGCAGACAGAAACCAATGCAAAATTAAATAACTTAGTACAGCTGAGGCAGAAGCACCCTTATTTTGTACAACAGATAGGGTGCTAGGTGAAATTTTGGGATACCCTGCGGCCTGGTGTAATAACAGCAGACAGAAACCAATGCAAAATTAAATAACTTAGTACAGCTGAGGCTGAAGCACGCTTATTTTGTATAACAGATAGGGTGCTAGCTGCAAGTTTGCGATACCCTGCGCCCTGGTGTAATGACAGCAGACAGAAACCAATGCAAAATTAAATAACTTAGTAAAGCTGAGACAGAAGCAGGCTTATTTTGTATAACAGATAGGGTGATAGGTACAAGTTTGGGATACCCTGCGGCCTGGTGTAATGACAGCAGTAAGAGACCAGTGCAAAATTAAATAACTTAGTACAGCTGAGGCTGAAGCACGCTTATTTTGTATAACAGATAGGGTGCTAGGTGCAAGTTTGGGATACACTGCGGCCTGGTGTAATGACAGCAGTCAGAAACCAATGCAAAATTAAATGACTTAGGAAAGCTGAGGCAGAAGCACGCTTATTTTGTATAACAGATAGGGTGCTAGGTGCAAGTTTGGGATACCCTGCGGCCTTGTGCAATGACAGCAGACAAAAACCAATGCAAAATTAAATAACTTAGGAAAGCTGAGGCAGAAGCACGCTTATTTTGTATAACAGATAGGGTGCTAGGTGCAAGTTTGGGATACCCTGCGCCCTGGTGTAATGACAGCAGACAGAAACCAATGCAAAATAAATAACTTAGTAAAGCTGAGGCAGAAGCACGCTTATTTTGTATAACAGATAGGGTGCTAGGTGCAAGTTTGGGATACCCTGCGCCCTGGTGTAATGACAGCAGTCAGAAACCAATGTAAAATTAAATAACTTAGTACAGCTGAGGCTGAAGCACGCCTATTTTGTATAATAGATAGCGGGCTAGGTGTAAGTTTGGGATACCCTGCGGCCTAGTGTAATGACAGCAGACAGAAACCCATGCAAAATTAAATAACTTAGTACAGCTGAGGGTGAAACACACTTATTTTGTATAACAGATAGGGTGCTAGGTGTAGTTTGTGATACCCTGCGGCCTGGTGTAATGACAGCAGACAGAAACCAATGCAAAGTTAAATAACTTAGTACAGCTGAGGCTGAAACACGCTTATTTTGTATAACAGATAGGGTGCTAGGTGCAAGTTTGGGATACCCTGTGGCCTGGTGTAATGACAGCAGACAGAAACCAATGCAAAATTAAATAACTTAGTACAGCTGAGGCAGAAGCACGCTTATTTTGTATAACAGATAGGGTGCTAGGTGCAAGTTTTGGATACCCTGCGCCCTGGTGTAATGACAGCAGACAGAAACCAATGCAAAATTAAATAACTTAGTAAAGCTGAGGCAGAAGCACGCTGATTTTGTATAACAGATAGGGTGCTAGGTGTAGTTTGGGATACCCTGCGGCCTGGTGTAATGACAGCAGACAGAAACCAATGCAAAGTTAAATAACTTAGTACAGCTGAGGCTGAAACACGCTTATTTTGTATAACAGATAGGGTGCTAGGTGCAAGTTTGGGATACCCTGTGGCCTGGTGTAATGACAGCAGACAGAAACCAATGCAAAATTAAATAACTTAGTACAGCTGAGGCAGAAGCACGCTTATTTTGTATAACAGATAGGGTGCTAGGTGCAAGTTTGGGATACACTGCGCCCTAGAGTAATGACAGCAGACAAAAACCAATGCAAAATTAAATAACTTGGTACAGCTGAGGCTGAAGCACGCTTATTTTGTATAACAGATAGGGTGCTAGCTGCAAGTTTGCGATACCCTGCGCCCTGGTGTAATGACAGCAGACATAAACCAATGCAAAATTAAATAACTTAGTAAAGCTGAGGCAGAAGCACGCTAATTTTATATAACAGATAAGGTGCTAGGTGCAAGTTTGGGATACCCTGCGGCTTGGTGTAATGACAGCAGTCAGAAACCAATGCAAAATTTAAAACCTTAGTACAGCTGAGGCTGAAACACGCTTATTTTATATAACAGATAGGGTGCTAGGTGCAAGTTTGGGATACCCTGCGGCCTGGTGTAATGACAGCAGTCATAAACCAATGCAAAATTAAATAACTTAGTACAGCTGAGGCTGAAACACGCTTATTTTGTATAACAGATAGGGTGCTAGCTGCAAGTTTGGGATACCCTGCGGCCTGGTGTAATGACAGCAGTCAGACCCAATGCAAAATTAAATAACTTAGTACAGCTGAGGCTGAAACACGCTTATTTTGTATAACAGATAGGGTGCTAGGAGCAAGTTTGGGATACCCTGCAGCCTGGTGTAATGACAGCAATCAGAAACCAATGCAAAATTAAATAACTTAGTACAGCTGAGGCTGAAGCACGCTTATTTTGTATAACAGATAGGGTGCTAGCTGCAAGTTTGCGATACCCTGCGCCCTGGTGTAATGACAGCAGACAGAAACCAATGCAAAATTAAATAACTTAGTAAAGCTGAGACAGAAGCAGGCTTATTTTGTATAACAGATAGGGTGCTAGGTACAAGTTTGGGATACCCTGCGGCCTGGTGTAATGACAGCAGTAAGAGACCAGTGCAAAATTAAATAACTTAGTACAGCTGAGGCTGAAGCACGCTTATTTTGTATAACAGATAGGGTGCTAGGTGCAAGTTTGGGATACACTGCGGCCTGGTGTAATGACAGCAGTCAGAAACCAATGCAAAATTAAATGACTTAGGAAAGCTGAGGCAGAAGCACGCTTATTTTGTATAACAGATAGGGTGCTAGGTGCAAGTTTGGGATACCCTGCGGCCTGGTGCAATGACAGCAGACAAAAACCAATGCAAAATTAAATAACTTAGGAAAGCTGAGGCAGAAGCACGCTTATTTTGTATAACAGATAGGGTGCTAGGTGCAAGTTTGGGATACCCTGCGCCCTGGTGTAATGACAGCAGACAGAAACCAATGCAAAATAAATAACTTAGTAAAGCTGAGGCAGAAGCACGCTTATTTTGTATAACAGATAGGGTGCTAGGTGCAAGTTTGGGATACCCTGCGCCCTGGTGTAATGACAGCAGTCAGAAACCAATGTAAAATTAAATAACTTAGTACAGCTGAGGCTGAAGCACGCCTATTTTGTATAATAGATAGCGGGCTAGGTGTAAGTTTGGGATACCCTGCGGCCTAGTGTAATGACAGCAGACAGAAACCCATGCAAAATTAAATAACTTAGTACAGCTGAGGGTGAAACACACTTATTTTGTATAACAGATAGGGTGCTAGGTGTAGTTTGTGATACCCTGCGGCCTGGTGTAATGACAGCAGACAGAAACCAATGCAAAGTTAAATAACTTAGTACAGCTGAGGCTGAAACACGCTTATTTTGTATAACAGATATGGTGCTAGGTGCAAGTTTGGGATACCCTGTGGCCTGGTGTAATGACAGCAGACAGAAACCAATGCAAAATTAAATAACTTAGTACAGCTGAGGCAGAAGCACGCTTATTTTGTATAACAGATAGGGTGCTAGGTGCAAGTTTTGGTTACCCTGCGCCCTGGTGTAATGACAGCAGACAGAAACCAATGCAAAATTAAATAACTTAGTAAAGCTGAGACAGAAGCAGGCTTATTTTGTATAACAGATAGGGTGCTAGGTACAAGTTTGGGATACCCTGCGGCCTGGTGTAATGACAGCAGTAAGAGACCAGTGCAAAATTAAATAACTTAGTACAGCTGAGGCTGAAGCACGCTTATTTTGTATAACAGATAGGGTGCTAGGTGCAAGTTTGGGATACACTGCGGCCTGGTGTAATGACAGCAGTCAGAAACCAATGCAAAATTAAATGACTTAGGAAAGCTGAGGCAGAAGCACGCTTATTTTGTATAACAGATAGGGTGCTAGGTGCAAGTTTGGGATACCCTGCGGCCTGGTGCAATGACAGCAGACAAAAACCAATGCAAAATTAAATAACTTAGGAAAGCTGAGGCAGAAGCACGCTTATTTTGTATAACAGATAGGGTGCTAGGTGCAAGTTTGGGATACCCTGCGCCCTGGTGTAATGACAGCAGACAGAAACCAATGCAAAATAAATAACTTAGTAAAGCTGAGGCAGAAGCACGCTTATTTTGTATAACAGATAGGGTGCTAGGTGCAAGTTTGGGATACCCTGCGCCCTGGTGTAATGACAGCAGACAGAAACCAATGCAAAATAAATAACTTAGTAAAGCTGAGGCAGAAGCACGCTTATTTTGTATAACAGATAGGGTGCTAGGTGCAAGTTTGGGATACCCTGCGCCCTGGTGTAATGACAGCAGTCAGAAACCAATGTAAAATTAAATAACTTAGTACAGCTGAGGCTGAAGCACGCCTATTTTGTATAATAGATAGCGGGCTAGGTGTAAGTTTGGGATACCCTGCGGCCTAGTGTAATGACAGCAGACAGAAACCCATGCAAAATTAAATAACTTAGTACAGCTGAGGGTGAAACACACTTATTTTGTATAACAGATAGGGTGCTAGGTGTAGTTTGTGATACCCTGCGGCCTGGTGTAATGACAGCAGACAGAAACCAATGCAAAGTTAAATAACTTAGTACAGCTGAGGCTGAAACACGCTTATTTTGTATAACAGATAGGGTGCTAGGTGCAAGTTTGGGATACCCTGTGGCCTGGTGTAATGACAGCAGACAGAAACCAATGCAAAATTAAATAACTTAGTACAGCTGAGGCAGAAGCACGCTTATTTTGTATAACAGATAGGGTGCTAGGTGCAAGTTTTGGATACCCTGCGCCCTGGTGTAATGACAGCAGACAGAAACCAATGCAAAATTAAATAACTTAGTAAAGCTGAGGCAGAAGCACGCTGATTTTGTATAACAGATAGGGTGCTAGGTGCAAGTTTGGGATACCCTGCGCCCTGGTGTAATGACAGCAGACAGAAACCAATGCAAAATAAATAACTTAGTAAAGCTGAGGCAGAAGCACGCTTATTTTGTATAACAGATAGGGTGCTAGGTGCAAGTTTGGGATACCCTGCGCCCTGGTGTAATGACAGCAGTCAGAAACCAATGTAAAATTAAATAACTTAGTACAGCTGAGGCTGAAGCACGCCTATTTTGTATAATAGATAGCGGGCTAGGTGTAAGTTTGGGATACCCTGCGGCCTAGTGTAATGACAGCAGACAGAAACCCATGCAAAATTAAATAACTTAGTACAGCTGAGGGTGAAACACACTTATTTTGTATAACAGATAGGGTGCTAGGTGTAGTTTGGGATACCCTGCGGCCTGGTGTAATGACAGCAGACAGAAACCAATGCAAAGTTAAATAACTTAGTACAGCTGAGGCTGAAACACGCTTATTTTGTATAACAGATAGGGTGCTAGGTGCAAGTTTGGGATACCCTGTGGCCTGGTGTAATGACAGCAGACAGAAACCAATGCAAAATTAAATAACTTAGTACAGCTGAGGCAGAAGCACGCTTATTTTGTATAACAGATAGGGTGCTAGGTGCAAGTTTGGGATACACTGCGCCCTAGAGTAATGACAGCAGACAAAAACTAATGCAAAATTAAATAACTTAGTACAGCTGAAGCAGAAGCACGCTTATTTTGTATAACAGATAGGGTGCTAGGTGCAATTTTGGGATACCCTGCAGCCTGGTGTAATAACAGCAGACAGAAACCAATGCAAAATTAAATAACTTGATACAGCTGAGGCTGAAGCACGCTTATTTTGTATAACAGATAGGGTGCTAGCTGCAAGTTTGCGATACCCTGCGCCCTGGTGTAATGACAGCAGACATAAACCAATGCAAAATTAAATAACTTAGTAAAGCTGAGGCAGAAGCACGCTTATTTTATATAACAGATAGGGTGCTAGGTGCAAGTTTGGGATACCCTGCGGCTTGGTGTAATGACAGCAGTCAGAAACCAATGCAAAATTTAAAACCTTAGTACAGCTGAGGCTGAAACACGCTTATTTTATATAACAGATAGGGTGCTAGCTGCAAGTTTGCGATACCCTGCGCCCTGGTGTAATGACAGCAGACAGAAACCAATGCAAAATTAAATAACTTAGTAAAGCTGAGACAGAAGCAGGCTTATTTTGTATAACAGATAGGGTGCTAGGTACAAGTTTGGGATACCCTGCGGCCTGGTGTAATGACAGCAGTAAGAGACCAGTGCAAAATTAAATAACTTAGTACAGCTGAGGCTGAAGCACGCTTATTTTGTATAACAGATAGGGTGCTAGGTGCAAGTTTGGGATACACTGCGGCCTGGTGTAATGACAGCAGTCAGAAACCAATGCAAAATTAAATGACTTAGGAAAGCTGAGGCAGAAGCACGCTTATTTTGTATAACAGATAGGGTGCTAGGTGCAAGTTTGGGATACCCTGCGCCCTGGTGTAATGACAGCAGACAGAAACCAATGCAAAATAAATAACTTAGTAAAGCTGAGGCAGAAGCACGCTTATTTTGTATAACAGATAGGGTGCTAGGTGCAAGTTTGGGATACCCTGCGCCCTGTTGTAATGACAGCAGTCAGAAACCAATGTAAAATTAAATAACTTAGTACAGCTGAGGCTGAAGCACGCCTATTTTGTATAATAGATAGCGGGCTAGGTGTAAGTTTGGGATACCCTGCGGCCTAGTGTAATGACAGCAGACAGAAACCCATGCAAAATTAAATAACTTAGTACAGCTGAGGGTGAAACACACTTATTTTGTATAACAGATAGGGTGCTAGGTGTAGTTTGTGATACCCTGCGGCCTGGTGTAATGACAGCAGACAGAAACCAATGCAAAGTTAAATAACTTAGTACAGCTGAGGCTGAAACACGCTTATTTTGTATAACAGATAGGGTGCTAGGTGCAAGTTTGGGATACCCTGTGGCCTGGTGTAATGACAGCAGACAGAAACCAATGCAAAATTAAATAACTTAGTACAGCTGAGGCAGAAGCACGCTTATTTTGTATAACAGATAGGGTGCTAGGTGCAAGTTTTGGATACCCTGCGCCCTGGTGTAATGACAGCAGACAGAAACCAATGCAAAATTAAATAACTTAGTAAAGCTGAGGCAGAAGCACGCTGATTTTGTATAACAGATAGGGTGCTAGGTGCAAGTTTGGGATACCCTGCGCCCTGGTGTAATGACAGCAGACAGAAACCAATGCAAAATAAATAACTTAGTAAAGCTGAGGCAGAAGCACGCTTATTTTGTATAACAGATAGGGTGCTAGGTGCAAGTTTGGGATACCCTGCGCCCTGGTGTAATGACAGCAGTCAGAAACCAATGTAAAATTAAATAACTTAGTACAGCTGAGGCTGAAGCACGCCTATTTTGTATAATAGATAGCGGGCTAGGTGTAAGTTTGGGATACCCTGCGGCCTAGTGTAATGACAGCAGACAGAAACCCATGCAAAATTAAATAACTTAGTACAGCTGAGGGTGAAACACACTTATTTTGTATAACAGATAGGGTGCTAGGTGTAGTTTGGGATACCCTGCGGCCTGGTGTAATGACAGCAGACAGAAACCAATGCAAAGTTAAATAACTTAGTACAGCTGAGGCTGAAACACGCTTATTTTGTATAACAGATAGGGTGCTAGGTGCAAGTTTGGGATACCCTGTGGCCTGGTGTAATGACAGCAGACAGAAACCAATGCAAAATTAAATAACTTAGTACAGCTGAAGCAGAAGCACGCTTATTTTGTATAACAGATAGGGTGCTAGGTGCAATTTTGGGATACCCTGCAGCCTGGTGTAATAACAGCAGACAGAAACCAATGCAAAATTAAATAACTTGGTACAGCTGAGGCTGAAGCACGCTTATTTTGTATAACAGATAGGGTGCTAGCTGCAAGTTTGCGATACCCTGCGCCCTGGTGTAATGACAGCAGACATAAACCAATGCAAAATTAAATAACTTAGTAAAGCTGAGGCAGAAGCACGCTTATTTTATATAACAGATAGGGTGCTAGGTGCAAGTTTGGGATACCCTGCGGCTTGGTGTAATGACAGCAGTCAGAAACCAATGCAAAATTTAAAACCTTAGTACAGCTGAGGCTGAAACACGCTTATTTTATATAACAGATAGGGTGCTAGCTGCAAGTTTGCGATACCCTGCGCCCTGGTGTAATGACAGCAGACAGAAACCAATGCAAAATTAAATAACTTAGTAAAGCTGAGACAGAAGCAGGCTTATTTTGTATAACAGATAGGGTGCTAGGTACAAGTTTGGGATACCCTGCGGCCCGGTGTAATGACAGCAGACAGAAACCAATGCAAAATTAAATAACTTAGTACAGCTGAGGGTGAAACACACTTATTTTGTATAACAGATAGGGTGCTAGGTGCAAGTTTGGGATACCCTGCGGCCTGGTGTAATGACAGCAGACAGAAACCAATGCAAAATTAAATAACAGTACAGCTGAGGCAGAAGCACCCTTATTTTGTATAACAGATAGGGTGCTAGGTGCAAGTTTGGGATACCCTGTGGCCTGGTGTAATGACAGCAGACAGAAACCAATGCAAAATTAAATAACTTAGTACAGCTGAAGCAGAAGCACGCTTATTTTGTATAACAGATAGGGTGCTAGGTGCAATTTTGGGATACCCTGCAGCCTGGTGTAATAACAGCAGACAGAAACCAATGCAAAATTAAATAACTTGGTACAGCTGAGGCTGAAGCACGCTTATTTTGTATAACAGATAGGGTGCTAGCTGCAAGTTTGCGATACCCTGCGCCCTGGTGTAATGACAGCAGACATAAACCAATGCAAAATTAAATAACTTAGTAAAGCTGAGGCAGAAGCACGCTTATTTTATATAACAGATAGGGTGCTAGGTGCAAGTTTGGGATACCCTGCGGCTTGGTGTAATGACAGCAGTCAGAAACCAATGCAAAATTTAAAACCTTAGTACAGCTGAGGCTGAAACACGCTTATTTTATATAACAGATAGGGTGCTAGCTGCAAGTTTGCGATACCCTGCGCCCTGGTGTAATGACAGCAGACAGAAACCAATGCAAAATTAAATAACTTAGTAAAGCTGAGACAGAAGCAGGCTTATTTTGTATAACAGATAGGGTGCTAGGTACAAGTTTGGGATACCCTGCGGCCCGGTGTAATGACAGCAGACAGAAACCAATGCAAAATTAAATAACTTAGTACAGCTGAGGGTGAAACACACTTATTTTGTATAACAGATAGGGTGCTAGGTGCAAGTTTGGGATACCCTGCGGCCTGGTGTAATGACAGCAGACAGAAACCAATGCAAAATTAAATAACAGTACAGCTGAGGCAGAAGCACCCTTATTTTGTATAACAGATAGGGTGCTAGGTGAAATTTTGGGATACCCTGCGGCCTGGTGTAATAACAGCAGACAGAAACCAATGCAAAATTAAATAACTTAGTACAGCTGAGGCTGAAGCACGCTTATTTTGTATAACAGATAGGGTGCTAGCTGCAAGTTTGCGATACCTTGCGCCCTGGTGTAATGACAGCAGACAGAAACCAATGCAAAATTAAATAACTTAGTAAAGCTGAGACAGAAACACACTTATTTTGTATAACAGATAGGGTGCTAGGTGCAAGTTTGGGATATCCTGCGGCCTGGTGTAATGACAGCAGTCATAAAGCAATGCAAAATTAAATAACTTAGTACAGCTGAGGCTGAAACACGCTTATTTTGTATAACAGATAGGGTGCTAGCTGCAAGTTTGGGATACCCTGCGGCCTGGTGTAATGACAGCAGTCAGACCCAATGCAAAATTAAATAACTTAGTACAGCTGAGGCTGAAACACGCTTATTTTGTATAACAGATAGGGTGCTAGGAGCAAGTTTGGGATACCCTGCAGCCTGGTGTAATGACAGCAGTCAGAAACCAATGCAAAATTAAATAACTTAGTACAGCTGAGGCTGAAGCACTCTTAGTTTGTATAACAGATAGGGTGCTAGGTGCAAGTTTGGGATACCCTGCGGCCTGGTGTAATGACAGCAGTCATAAACCAATGCAAAATTAAATAACTTAGTACAGCTGAGGCTGAAACACGCTTATTTTGTATAACAGATAGGGTGCTAGGTGCAAGTTTGGGATACCCTGCGGCCTGGTGTAATGACAGCAGTCAGAAACCAATGCATAATTAAATAACTTAGTACAGCTGAGGCTGAAGCACGCTTATTTTGTATAACAGATAGGGTGCTAGCTGCAAGTTTGCGATACCCTGCGCCCTGGGTGCTAGGTGCAAGTTTGGGATATCCTGCGGCCTGGTGTAATGACAGCAGACAGAAGCCAATGCAAAATTAAATAACTTAGTAAAGCTGAGGCAGAAGCACGCTTATTTTGTATAACAGATAGGGTGCTAGGTGCAAGTTTGGGATACCCTGTGGCCTGGTGTAATGACAGCAGACAGAAACCAATGCAAAATTAAATAAGCGTGTTTCAGCCTCATCTGTACTAAGTTATTAATTTTGCATTGGTTTCTGACTGCTGTCATTACACCAGGCCACAGGGCATCCTAAACTTGCACCTAGCACCCTATCTGTTATACAAAATAAGCGTGTTTCAGCCTCAGCTGTACTAAATTATTTTGTTTAACAGATAGGGTGCTAGGTGCAAGTTTGGGATACCCTGCGACCTGGTGTAATGACAGCAGACAGAAACCAATGCAAAATTAAATAACTTAGTACAGCTGAGGCAGAAGCACGCTTATTTTGTATAACAGATAGGGTGCTAGCTGCAAGTTTGGGATACCCTGCGCCCTGGTGTAATGACAGCAGATATAAACCAATGCAAAATTAAATATCTTAGTACAGCTGAAGCAGAAGCACGCTTATTTTGTATAACAGATAGGGTGCTAGGTGCAATTTTGGGATACACTGCGCCCTAAAGTAATGACAGCAGACAGAAACCAATGCAAAATTAAATAACTTAGTACAGCTGAAGCAGAAGAACGCTTATTTTGTATAACAGATAGGGTGCTAGGTGCAATTTTGGGATACCCTGCAGCCTGGTGTAATAACAGCAGACAGAAACCAATGCAAAATTAAATAACTTAGTACAGCTGAGGCTGAAGCACGCTTATTTTGTATTACAGATAGCGGGCTAGGTGCAAGTTTGGGATACCCTGCGGCCTGGTGTAATGACAGCAGACAGAAACCAATGCAAATTTAAATAACTTAGTACAGCTGAGGGTGAAACACACTTATTTTGAATAACAGATAGGGTGCTAGGTGCAAGTTTGGGATACCCTGCGGCCTGGTGTAATGACAGCAGACAGAAACCAATGCAAAATTAAATAACAGTACAGCTGAGGCAGAAGCACCCTTATTTTGTATAACAGATAGGGTGCTAGGTGAAATTTTGGGATACCCTGCGGCCTGGTGTAATAACAGCAGACAGAAACCAATGCAAAATTAAATAACTTAGTACAGCTGAGGCTGAAGCACGCTTATTTTGTATAACAGATAGGGTGCTAGCTGCAAGTTTGCGATACCCTGCGCCCTGGTGTAATGACAGCAGACAGAAACCAATGCAAAATTAAATAACTTAGTAAAGCTGAGACAGAAACACACTTATTTTGTATAACAGATAGGGTGCTAGGTGCAAGTTTGGGATATCCTGCGGCCTGGTGTAATGACAGCAGACAGAAGCCACTGCAAAATTAAATAACTTAGTAAAGCTGAGGCAGAAGCACGCTTATTTTGTATAACAGATAGGGTGCTAGGTGCAAGTTTGGGATACCCTGCGGCCTGGTGTAATGACAGCAGACAGAAACCAATGCAAAATGAAATAAGCGTGTTTCAGCCTCATCTGTACTAAGTTACTAAAATTGCATTGGTTTCTGACTGCTGTCATTACACCAGGCCACAGGGCATCCTAAACTTGCACCTAGCACCCTATCTGTTATACAAAATAAGCGTGTTTCAGCCTCAGCTGTACTAAATTATTTTGTATAACAGATAGGGTGCTAGGTGCAAGTTTGGGATACCCTGCGACCTGGTGTAATGACAGCAGACAGAAACCAATGCAAAATTAAATAACTTAGTACAGCTGAGGCAGAAGCACGCTTATTTTGTATAACAGATAGGGTGCTAGGTGCAAGTTTGGGATACACTGCGCCCTAGAGTAATGACAGCAGACAGAAACCAATGCAAAATTAAATAACTTAGTACAGCTGAAGCAGAAGCACGCTAATTTTGTATAACAGATAGGGTGCTAGGTGCAATTTTGGGATACCCTGCAGCCTGGTGTAATAACAGCAGAGAGAAACCAATGCAAAATTAAATAACTTAGTACAGCTGAGGCTGAAGCACGCTTATTTTGTATAACAGATAGCGGGCTAGGTGCAAGTTTGGGATACCCTGCGGCCTGATGTAATGAAAGCAGACAGAAACCAATGCAAAATTAAATAACAGTACAGCTGAGGCAGAAGCACGCTTATTTTGTATAACAGATAGGGTGCTAGGTGAAATTTTGGGATACCCTGCGGCCTGGTGTAATAACAGCAGACAGAAACCAATGCAAAATTAAAATAACTTAGTACAGCTGAGGCTGAAGCACGCTTATTTTGTATAACAGATAGGGTGCTAGCTGCAAGTTTGCGATACCCTGCGCCCTGGTGTAATGACAGCAGACAGAAACCAATGCAAAATTAAATAACTTAGTACAGCTGAGGCTGAAGCACGCTTATTTTGTATAATAGATAGCGGGCTAGGTGTAAGTTTGGGATACACTGCGCCCTAGAGTAATGACGGCAGACAGAAACCAATGCAAAATTAAATAACTTAGTACAGCTGAAGCAGAAGAACGCTTATTTTGTATAACAGATAGGGTGCTAGGTGCAATTTTGGGATACCCTGCAGCCTGGTGTAATAACAGCAGACAGAAACCAATGCAAAATTAAATAACTTAGTACAGCTGAGGCTGAAGCACGCTTATTTTGTATAACAGATAGCGGGCTAGGTGCAAGTTTGGGATACCCTGCGGCCCGGTGTAATGACAGCAGACAGAAACCAATGCAAAATTAAATAACTTAGTACAGCTGAGGCTGAAACACGCTTATTTTGTATAACAGATAGGGTGCTAGGTGCAAGTTTGGGATACCCTGCGGCCTGGTGTAATGACAGCAGTCAGAAACCAATGCATAATTAAATAACTTAGTACAGCTGAGGCTGAAGCACGCTTATTTTGTATAACAGATAGGGTGCTAGCTGCAAGTTTGCGATACCCTGCGCCCTGGGTGCTAGGTGCAAGTTTGGGATATCCTGCGGCCTGGTGTAATGACAGCAGACAGAAGCCAATGCAAAATTAAATAACTTAGTAAAGCTGAGGCAGAAGCACGCTTATTTTGTATAACAGATAGGGTGCTAGGTGCAAGTTTGGGATACCCTGTGGCCTGGTGTAATGACAGCAGACAGAAACCAATGCAAAATTAAATAAGCGTGTTTCAGCCTCATCTGTACTAAGTTATTAATTTTGCATTGGTTTCTGACTGCTGTCATTACACCAGGCCACAGGGCATCCTAAACTTGCACCTAGCACCCTATCTGTTATACAAAATAAGCGTGTTTCAGCCTCAGCTGTACTAAATTATTTTGTTTAACAGATAGGGTGCTAGGTGCAAGTTTGGGATACCCTGCGACCTGGTGTAATGACAGCAGACAGAAACCAATGCAAAATTAAATAACTTAGTACAGCTGAGGCAGAAGCACGCTTATTTTGTATAACAGATAGGGTGCTAGCTGCAAGTTTGGGATACCCTGCGCCCTGGTGTAATGACAGCAGATATAAACCAATGCAAAATTAAATATCTTAGTACAGCTGAAGCAGAAGCACGCTTATTTTGTATAACAGATAGGGTGCTAGGTGCAATTTTGGGATACACTGCGCCCTAAAGTAATGACAGCAGACAGAAACCAATGCAAAATTAAATAACTTAGTACAGCTGAGGCTGAAGCACGCTTATTTTGTATTACAGATAGCGGGCTAGGTGCAAGTTTGGGATACCCTGCGGCCTGGTGTAATGACAGCAGACAGAAACCAATGCAAATTTAAATAACTTAGTACAGCTGAGGGTGAAACACACTTATTTTGAATAACAGATAGGGTGCTAGGTGCAAGTTTGGGATACCCTGCGGCCTGGTGTAATGACAGCAGACAGAAACCAATGCAAAATTAAATAACAGTACAGCTGAGGCAGAAGCACCCTTATTTTGTATAACAGATAGGGTGCTAGGTGAAATTTTGGGATACCCTGCGGCCTGGTGTAATAACAGCAGACAGAAACCAATGCAAAATTAAATAACTTAGTACAGCTGAGGCTGAAGCACGCTTATTTTGTATAACAGATAGGGTGCTAGCTGCAAGTTTGCGATACCCTGCGCCCTGGTGTAATGACAGCAGACAGAAACCAATGCAAAATTAAATAACTTAGTAAAGCTGAGACAGAAACACACTTATTTTGTATAACAGATAGGGTGCTAGGTGCAAGTTTGGGATATTCTGCGGCCTGGTGTAATGACAGCAGACAGAAGCCACTGCAAAATTAAATAACTTAGTAAAGCTGAGGCAGAAGCACGCTTATTTTGTATAACAGATAGGGTGCTAGGTGCAAGTTTGGGATACCCTGCGGCCTGGTGTAATGACAGCAGACAGAAACCAATGCAAAATGAAATAAGCGTGTTTCAGCCTCATCTGTACTAAGTTACTAAAATTGCATTGGTTTCTGACTGCTGTCATTACACCAGGCCACAGGGCATCCTAAACTTGCACCTAGCACCCTATCTGTTATACAAAATAAGCGTGTTTCAGCCTCAGCTGTACTAAATTATTTTGTATAACAGATAGGGTGCTAGGTGCAAGTTTGGGATACCCTGCGACCTGGTGTAATGACAGCAGACAGAAACCAATGCAAAATTAAATAACTTAGTACAGCTGAGGCAGAAGCACGCTTATTTTGTATAACAGATAGGGTGCTAGGTGCAAGTTTGGGATACACTGCGCCCTAGAGTAATGACAGCAGACAGAAACCAATGCAAAATTAAATAACTTAGTACAGCTGAAGCAGAAGCACGCTAATTTTGTATAACAGATAGGGTGCTAGGTGCAATTTTGGGATACCCTGCAGCCTGGTGTAATAACAGCAGAGAGAAACCAATGCAAAATTAAATAACTTAGTACAGCTGAGGCTGAAGCACGCTTATTTTGTATAACAGATAGCGGGCTAGGTGCAAGTTTGGGATACCCTGCGGCCTGGTGTAATGAAAGCAGACAGAAACCAATGCAAAATTAAATAACAGTACAGCTGAGGCAGAAGCACGCTTATTTTGTATAACAGATAGGGTGCTAGGTGAAATTTTGGGATACCCTGCGGCCTGGTGTAATAACAGCAGACAGAAACCAATGCAAAATTAAAATAACTTAGTACAGCTGAGGCTGAAGCACGCTTATTTTGTATAACAGATAGGGTGCTAGCTGCAAGTTTGCGATACCCTGCGCCCTGGTGTAATGACAGCAGACAGAAACCAATGCAAAATTAAATAACTTAGTAAAGCTGAGACAGAAGCAGGCTTATTTTGTATAACAGATAGGGTGCTAGGTACAAGTTTGGGATACCCTGCGGCCTGGTGTAATGACAGCAGTCAGAAACCAGTGCAAAATTAAATAACTTAGTACAGCTGAGGCTGAAGCACGCTTATTTTGTATAATAGATAGCGGGCTAGGTGTAAGTTTGGGATACACTGCGCCCTAGAGTAATGACGGCAGACAGAAACCAATGCAAAATTAAATAACTTAGTACAGCTGAAGCAGAAGAACGCTTATTTTGTATAACAGATAGGGTGCTAGGTGCAATTTTGGGATACCCTGCAGCCTGGTGTAATAACAGCAGACAGAAACCAATGCAAAATTAAATAACTTAGTACAGCTGAGGCTGAAGCACGCTTATTTTGTATAACAGATAGCGGGCTAGGTGCAAGTTTGGGATACCCTGCGGCCCGGTGTAATGACAGCAGACAGAAACCAATGCAAAATTAAATAACTTAGTACAGCTGAGGGTGAAACACACTTATTTTGTATAACAGATAGGGTGCTAGGTGCAAGTTTGGGATACCCTGCGGCCTGGTGTAATGACAGCAGACAGAAACCAATGCAAAATTAAATAACAGTACAGCTGAGGCAGAAGCACCCTTATTTTGTATAACAGATAGGGTGCTAGGTGAAATTTTGGGATACCCTGCGGCCTGGTGTAATAACAGCAGACAGAAACCAATGCAAAATTAAATAACTTAGTACAGCTGAGGCTGAAGCACGCTTATTTTGTATAACAGATAGGGTGCTAGCTGCAAGTTTGCGATACCTTGCGCCCTGGTGTAATGACAGCAGACAGAAACCAATGCAAAATTAAATAACTTAGTAAAGCTGAGACAGAAACACACTTATTTTGTATAACAGATAGGGTGCTAGGTGCAAGTTTGGGATATCCTGCGGCCTGGTGTAATGACAGCAGTCATAAAGCAATGCAAAATTAAATAACTTAGTACAGCTGAAGCTGAAACACGCTTATTTTGTATAACAGATAGGGTGCTAGCTGCAAGTTTGGGATACCCTGCGGCCTGGTGTAATGACAGCAGTCAGACCCAATGCAAAATTAAATAACTTAGTACAGCTGAGGCTGAAACACGCTTATTTTGTATAACAGATAGGGTGCTAGGAGCAAGTTTGGGATACCCTGCAGCCTGGTGTAATGACAGCAGTCAGAAACCAATGCAAAATTAAATAACTTAGTACAGCTGAGGCTGAAGCACTCTTAGTTTGTATAACAGATAGGGTGCTAGGTGCAAGTTTGGGATACCCTGCGGCCTGGTGTAATGACAGCAGTCATAAACCAATGCAAAATTAAATAACTTAGTACAGCTGAGGCTGAAACACGCTTATTTTGTATAACAGATAGGGTGCTAGGTGCAAGTTTGGGATACCCTGCGGCCTGGTGTAATGACAGCAGTCAGAAACCAATGCATAATTAAATAACTTAGTACAGCTAAGGCTGAAGCACGCTTATTTTGAATAACAGATAGGGTGCTAGCTGCAAGTTTGCGATACCCTGCGCCCTGGGTGCTAGGTGCAAGTTTGGGATATCCTGCGGCCTGGTGTAATGACAGCAGACAGAAGCCAATGCAAAATTAAATAACTTAGTAAAGCTGAGGCAGAAGCACGCTTATTTTGTATAACAGATAGGGTGCTAGGTGCAAGTTTGGGATACCCTGTGGCCTGGTGTAATGACAGCAGACAGAAACCAATGCAAAATTAAATAAGCGTGTTTCAGCCTCATCTGTACTAAGTTATTAATTTTGCATTGGTTTCTGACTGCTGTCATTACACCAGGCCACAGGGCATCCTAAACTTGCACCTAGCACCCTATCTGTTATACAAAATAAGCGTGTTTCAGCCTCAGCTGTACTAAATTATTTTGTTTAACAGATAGGGTGCTAGGTGCAAGTTTGGGATACCCTGCGACCTGGTGTAATGACAGCAGACAGAAACCAATGCAAAATTAAATAACTTAGTACAGCTGAGGAAGAAGCACGCTTATTTTGTATAACAGATAGGGTGCTAGCTGCAAGTTTGGGATACCCTGCGCCCTGGTGTAATGACAGCAGATATAAACCAATGCAAAATTAAATATCTTAGTACAGCTGAAGCAGAAGCACGCTTATTTTGTATAACAGATAGGGTGCTAGGTGCAAGTTTGGGATACACTGCGCCCTAGAGTAATGACAGCAGACAGAAACCAATGCAAAATTAAATAACTTAGTACAGCTGAAGCAGAAGAACGCTTATTTTGTATAACAGATAGGGTGCTAGGTGCAATTTTGGGATACCCTGCAGCCTGGTGTAATAACAGCAGACAGAAACCAATGCAAAATTAAATAACTTAGTACAGCTGAGGCTGAAGCACGCTTATTTTGTATTACAGATAGCGGGCTAGGTGCAAGTTTGGGATACCCTGCGGCCTGGTGTAATGACAGCAGACAGAAACCAATGCAAAATTAAATAACTTAGTACAGCTGAGGGTGAAACACACTTATTTTGTATAACAGATAGGGTGCTAGGTGCAAGTTTGGGATACCCTGCGGCCTGGTGTAATGACAGCAGACAGAAACCAATGCAAAATTAAATAACAGTACAGCTGAGGCAGAAGCACCCTTATTTTGTATAACAGATAGGGTGCTAGGTGAAATTTTGGGATACCCTGCGGCCTGGTGTAATAACAGCAGACAGAAACCAATGCAAAATTAAATAACTTAGTACAGCTGAGGCTGAAGCACGCTTATTTTGTATAACAGATAGGGTGCTAGCTGCAAGTTTGCGATACCCTGCGCCCTGGTGTAATGACAGCAGACAGAAACCAATGCAAAATTAAATAACTTAGTAAAGCTGAGACAGAAACACACTTATTTTGTATAACAGATAGGGTGCTAGGTGCAAGTTTGGGATATCCTGCGGCCTGGTGTAATGACAGCAGACAGAAGCCACTGCAAAATTAAATAACTTAGTAAAGCTGAGGCAGAAGCACGCTTATTTTGTATAACAGATAGGGTGCTAGGTGCAAGTTTGGGATACCCTGCGGCCTGGTGTAATGACAGCAGACAGAAACCAATGCAAAATGAAATAAGCGTGTTTCAGCCTCATCTGTACTAAGTTATTAAAATTGCATTGGTTTCTGACTGCTGTCATTACACCAGGCCACAGGGCATCCTAAACTTGCACCTAGCACCCTATCTGTTATACAAAATAAGCGTGTTTCAGCCTCAGCTGTACTAAATTATTTTGTATAACAGACAGGGTGCTAGGTGCAAGTTTGGGATACCCTGCGACCTGGTGTAATGACAGCAGACAGAAACCAATGCAAAATTAAATAACTTAGTACAGCTGAGGCAGAAGCACGCTTATTTTGTATAACAGATAGGGTGCTAGGTGCAATTTTGGGATACCCTGCAGCCTGGTGTAATAACAGCAGAGAGAAACCAATGCAAAATTAAATAACTTAGTACAGCTGAGGCTGAAGCACGCTTATTTTGTATAACAGATAGCGGGCTAGGTGCAAGTTTGGGATACCCTGCGGCCTGGTGTAATGACAGCAGACAGAAACCAATGCAAAATTAAATAACAGTACAGCTGAGGCAGAAGCACCCTTATTTTGTATAACAGATAGGGTGCTAGGTGAAATTTTGGGATACCCTGCGGCCTGGTGTAATAACAGCAGACAGAAACCAATGCAAAATTAAAATAACTTAGTACAGCTGAGGCTGAAGCACGCTTATTTTGTATAACAGATAGGGTGCTAGCTGCAAGTTTGCGATACCCTGCGCCCTGGTGTAATGACAGCAGACAGAAACCAATGCAAAATTAAATAACTTAGTAAAGCTGAGACAGAAGCAGGCTTATTTTGTATAACAGATAGGGTGCTAGGTACAAGTTTGGGATACCCTGCGGCCTGGTGTAATGACAGCAGTCAGAAACCAGTGCAAAATTAAATAACTTAGTACAGCTGAGGCTGAAGCACGCTTATTTTGTATAATAGATAGCGGGCTAGGTGTAAGTTTGGGATACCCTGCGCCCTGGTGTAATGACAGCAGATATAAACCAATGCAAAATTAAATAACTTAGAAAAGCTGAGGCAGAAGCACGCTTATTTTGTATAACAGATAGGGTGCTAGGTGCAAGTTTGGGATACCCTGCGCCCTGGTGTAATGACAGCAGTCAGAAACCAATGTAAAATTAAATAACTTAGTACAGCTGAGGCTGAAGCACGCCTATTTTGTATAATAGATAGCGGGCTAGGTGTAAGTTTGGGATACCCTGCGGCCTGGTGTAATGACAGCAGACAGAAACCCATGCAAAATTAAATAACTTAGTACAGCTGAGGGTGAAACACACTTATTTTGTATAACAGATAGGGTGCTAGGTGTAGTTTGGGATACCCTGCGGCCTGGTGTAATGACAGCAGACAGAAACCAATGCAAAATTAAATAACTTAGTAAAGCTGAGACAGAAGCAGGCTTATTTTGTATAACAGATAGGGTGCTAGGTACAAGTTTGGGATACCCTGCGCCCTGGTGTAATGACAGCAGATATAAACCAATGCAAAATTAAATAACTTAGAAAAGCTGAGGCAGAAGCACGCTTATTTTGTATAACAGATAGGGTGCTAGGTGCAAGTTTGGGATACACTGCGCCCTAAAGTAATGACAGCAGACAGAAACCAATGCAAAATTAAATAACTTAGTACAGCTGAGGCTGAAACACGCTTATTTTGTATAACAGATAGGGTGCTAGGTGCAATTTTGAGATACCCTGCAGCCTGGTGTAATAACAGCAGACAGAAACCAAAGCAAAATTAAATAACTTGGTACAGCTGAGGCTGAAGCACGCTTATTTTGTATAACAGATAGGGTGCTAGCTGCAAGTTTGCGATACCCTGCGCCCTGGTGTAATGACAGCAGACAGAAACCAATGCAAAATTAAATAACTTAGTAAAGCTGAGACAGAAGCAGGCTTATTTTGTATAACAGATAGGGTGCTAGGTACAAGTTTGGGATACCCTGCGGCCTGGTGTAATGACAGCAGTCAGAAACCAGTGCAAAATTAAATAACTTAGTACAGCTGAGGCTGAAGCACGCTTATTTTGTATAATAGATAGCGGGCTAGGTGTAAGTTTGGGATACCCTGCGCCCTGGTGTAATGACAGCAGACAGAAACCAATGCAAAATAAATAACTTAGTAAAGCTGAGGCTGAAGCACGCTTATTTTGTATAACAGATAGGGTGCTAGGTGCAAGTTTGGGATACCCTGCGCCCTGGTGTAATGACAGCAGTCAGAAACCAATGTAAAATTAAATAACTTAGTACAGCTGAGGCTGAAGCACGCCTATTTTGTATAATAGATAGCGGGCTAGGTGTAAGTTTGGGATACCCTGCGGCCTGGTGTAATGACAGCAGACAGAAACCCATGCAAAATTAAATAACTTAGTACAGCTGAGGGTGAAACACACTTATTTTGTATAACAGATAGGGTGCTAGGTGTAGTTTGGGATACCCTGCGGCCTGGTGTAATGACAGCAGACAGAAACCAATGCAAAATTAAATAACTTAGTACAGCTGAGGCAGAAGCACGCTTATTTTGTATAACAGATAGGGTGCTAGGTGCAAGTTTGGGATACACTGCGCCCTAGAGTAATGACAGCAGACAGAAACCAATGCAAAACTAAATAACTTAGTACAGCTGAGGCTGAAGCACTCTTAGTTTCTATAACAGATAGGGTGCTAGGTGCAAGTTTGGGATACCCTGCGGCCTGGTGTAATGACAGCAGACAGAAACCAAAGCAAAATTAAATAACTTGGTACAGCTGAGGCTGAAGCACGCTTATTTTGTATAACAGATAGGGTGCTAGCTGCAAGTTTGGGATACCCTGCGCCCTGGTGTAATGACAGCAGACATAAACCAATGCAAAATTAAATAACTTAGTAAAGCTGAGGCAGAAGCACGCTTATTTTATATAACAGATAGGGTGCTAGGTGCAAGTTTGGGATACCCTGCGGCTTGGTGTAATGACAGCTGTCAGAAACCAATGCAAAATTAAAAACCTTAGTACAGCTGAGGCTGAAACACGCTTATTTTATATAACAGATAGGGTGCTAGGTGCAAGTTTGAGATACCCTGCGGCCTGGTGTAATGACAGCAGTCATAAACCAATGCAAAATTAAATAACTTAGTACAGCTGAGGCTGAAACACGCTTATTTTGTATAACAGATAGGGTGCTAGCTGCAAGTTTGGGATACCCTGCGGCCTGGTGTAATGACAGCAGTCAGACCCAATGCAAAATTAAATAACTTAGTACAGCTGAGGCTGAAACACGCTTATTTTGTATAACAGATAGGGTGCTAGGAGCAAGTTCGGGATACCCTGCAGCCTGGTGTAATGACAGCAGTCAGAAACCAATGCAAAATTAAATAACTTAGTACAGCTGAGGCTGAAGCACTCTTAGTTTCTATAACAGATAGGGTGCTAGGTGCAAGTTTGGGATACCCTGCGGCCTGGTGTAATGACAGCAGTCATAAACCAATGCAAAATTAAATAACCTATTACAGCTGAGGCTGAAACACGCTTATTTTGTATAACAGATAGGGTGCTAGGTGCAAGTTTGGGATACCCTGCGGCCTGGTGTAATGACAGCAGTCAGAAACCAATGCATAATTAAATGATTTAGTACAGCTGAGGCTGAAACACACTTATTTTGTATAACAGATAGGGTGCTAGGTGCAAGTTTGGGATATCCTGCGGCCTGGTGTAATGACAGCAGACAGAAGCCAATGCAAAATTAAATAACTTAGTAAAGCTGAGGCAGAAGCACGCTTATTTTGTATAACAGATAGGGTGCTAGGTGCAAGTTTGGGATACCCTGCGGCCTGGTGTAATGACAGCAGACAGAAACCAATGCAAAATTAAATAAGCGTGTTTCAGCCTCATCTGTACTAAGTTATTAATTTTGCATTGGTTTCTGACTGCTGTCATTACACCAGGCCACAGGGCATCCTAAACTTGCACCTAGCACCCTATCTGTTATGCAAAATAAGCGTGTTTCAGCCTCAGCTGTACTAAATTATTTTGTATAACAGATAGGGTGCTAGGTGCAAGTTTGGGATACCCTGCGACCTGGTGTAATGACAGCAGACAGAAACCAATGCAAAATTAAATAACTTAGTACAGCTGAGGCTGAAACACGCTTATTTTGTATAACAGATAGCGTGCTAGGTGCAAGTTTGGGATACCCTGCAGCCTGGTGTAATGACAGCAGACAGAAACCAATGAAAAATTAAATAACTTAGTGAAACTGAGGCAGAAGCACGCTTATTTTGTATAACATATAGGGGGCTAGGTGCAAGTTTCGGATACCCTGCAGACTGATGTAATGACAGCAGACAGAAACCAATGCAAAATTAAATAACTTAGTAAAGCTGAGGCAGAAGCACGCTTATTTTGTATAACAGATAGGGTGCTAGGTGCAAGTTTGGGATACCCTGCGCCCTGGTGTAATGACAGCAGCCAGAAACCAATGTAAAATTAAATAACTTAGTACAGCTGAGGCTGAAGCACACCTATTTTGTATAATAGATAGCGGGCTAGGTGCAAGTTTGGGATACCCTGCAGCCTGGTGTAATGACAGCAGACAGAAGCCACTGCAAAATTAAATAACTTAGGAAAGCTGAGGCAGAAGCACGCTTATTTTGTATAACAGATAGGGTGCTAGGTGCAAGTTTGGGATACCCTGCGCCCTGGTGTAATGACAGCAGAAAGAAACCAATGCAAAATTAAATAACTTAGTAAAGCTGAGGCACAAGCATGCTTATTTTGTATAACAGATAGGGGGCTAGGTGTAATTTTGGGATACCCTGCGGCCTGGTGTAATGACAGCAGACAGAAACCAATGCAAAATTAAATAACTTAGTAAAGCTGAGACAGAAGCAGGCTTATTTTGTATAACAGATAGGGTGCTAGGTACAAGTTTGGGATACCCTGCGGCCTGGTGTAATGACAGCAGTCAGAAACCAGTGCAAAATTAAATAACTTAGTACAGCTGAGGCTGAAGCACGCTTATTTTGTATAATAGATAGCGGGCTAGGTGTAAGTTTGGGATACCCTGCGCCCTGGTGTAATGACAGCAGACAGAAACCAATGCAAAATAAATAACTTAGTAAAGCTGAGGCTGAAGCACGCTTATTTTGTATAACAGATAGGGTGCTAGGTGCAAGTTTGGGATACCCTGCGCCCTGGTGTAATGACAGCAGTCAGAAACCAATGTAAAATTAAATAACTTAGTACAGCTGAGGCTGAAGCACGCCTATTTTGTATAATAGATAGCGGGCTAGGTGTAAGTTTGGGATACCCTGCGGCCTGGTGTAATGACAGCAGACAGAAACCCATGCAAAATTAAATAACTTAGTACAGCTGAGGGTGAAACACACTTATTTTGTATAACAGATAGGGTGCTAGGTGTAGTTTGGGATACCCTGCGGCCTGGTGTAATGACAGCAGACAGAAACCAATGCAAAATTAAATAACTTAGTACAGCTGAGGCAGAAGCACGCTTATTTTGTATAACAGATAGGGTGCTAGGTGCAAGTTTGGGATACACTGCGCCCTAGAGTAATGACAGCAGACAGAAACCAATGCAAAACTAAATAACTTAGTACAGCTGAAGCAGAAGCACGCTTATTTTGTATAACAGATAGGGTGCTAGGTGCAATTTTGAGATACCCTGCAGCCTGGTGTAATAACAGCAGACAGAAACCAAAGCAAAATTAAATAACTTGGTACAGCTGAGGCTGAAGCACGCTTATTTTGTATAACAGATAGGGTGCTAGCTGCAAGTTTGGGATACCCTGCGCCCTGGTGTAATGACAGCAGACATAAACCAATGCAAAATTAAATAACTTAGTAAAGCTGAGGCAGAAGCACGCTTATTTTATATAACAGATAGGGTGCTAGGTGCAAGTTTGGGATACCCTGCGGCTTGGTGTAATGACAGCTGTCAGAAACCAATGCAAAATTAAAAACCTTAGTACAGCTGAGGCTGAAACACGCTTATTTTATATAACAGATAGGGTGCTAGGTGCAAGTTTGAGATACCCTGCGGCCTGGTGTAATGACAGCAGTCATAAACCAATGCAAAATTAAATAACTTAGTACAGCTGAGGCTGAAACACGCTTATTTTGTATAACAGATAGGGTGCTAGCTGCAAGTTTGGGATACCCTGCGGCCTGGTGTAATGACAGCAGTCAGACCCAATGCAAAATTAAATAACTTAGTACAGCTGAGGCTGAAACACGCTTATTTTGTATAACAGATAGGGTGCTAGGAGCAAGTTCGGGATACCCTGCAGCCTGGTGTAATGACAGCAGTCAGAAACCAATGCAAAATTAAATAACTTAGTACAGCTGAGGCTGAAGCACTCTTAGTTTCTATAACAGATAGGGTGCTAGGTGCAAGTTTGGGATACCCTGCGGCCTGGTGTAATGACAGCAGTCATAAACCAATGCAAAATTAAATAACCTATTACAGCTGAGGCTGAAACACGCTTATTTTGTATAACAGATAGGGTGATAGGTGCAAGTTTGGGATACCCTGCGGCCTGGTGTAATGACAGCAGTCAGAAACCAATGCATAATTAAATGATTTAGTACAGCTGAGGCTGAAACACACTTATTTTGTATAACAGATAGGGTGCTAGGTGCAAGTTTGGGATATCCTGCGGCCTGGTGTAATGACAGCAGACAGAAGCCAATGCAAAATTAAATAACTTAGTAAAGCTGAGGCAGAAGCACGCTTATTTTGTATAACAGATAGGGTGCTAGGTGCAAGTTTGGGATACCCTGCGGCCTGGTGTAATGACAGCAGACAGAAACCAATGCAAAATTAAATAAGCGTGTTTCAGCCTCATCTGTACTAAGTTATTAATTTTGCATTGGTTTCTGACTGCTGTCATTACACCAGGCCACAGGGCATCCTAAACTTGCACCTAGCACCCTATCTGTTATGCAAAATAAGCGTGTTTCAGCCTCAGCTGTACTAAATTATTTTGTATAACAGATAGGGTGCTAGGTGCAAGTTTGGGATACCCTGCGACCTGGTGTAATGACAGCAGACAGAAACCAATGCAAAATTAAATAACTTAGTACAGCTGAGGCTGAAACACGCTTATTTTGTATAACAGATAGCGTGCTAGGTGCAAGTTTGGGATACCCTGCAGCCTGGTGTAATGACAGCAGACAGAAACCAATGAAAAATTAAATAACTTAGTGAAACTGAGGCAGAAGCACGCTTATTTTGTATAACATATAGGGGGCTAGGTGCAAGTTTCGGATACCCTGCAGACTGATGTAATGACAGCAGACAGAAACCAATGCAAAATTAAATAACTTAGTAAAGCTGAGGCAGAAGCACGCTTATTTTGTATAACAGATAGGGTGCTAGGTGCAAGTTTGGGATACCCTGCGCCCTGGTGTAATGACAGCAGCCAGAAACCAATGTAAAATTAAATAACTTAGTACAGCTGAGGCTGAAGCACACCTATTTTGTATAATAGATAGCGGGCTAGGTGCAAGTTTGGGATACCCTGCAGCCTGGTGTAATGACAGCAGACAGAAGCCACTGCAAAATTAAATAACTTAGGAAAGCTGAGGCAGAAGCACGCTTATTTTGTATAACAGATAGGGTGCTAGGTGCAAGTTTGGGATACCCTGCGCCCTGGTGTAATGACAGCAGACAGAAACCAATGCAAAATTAAATAACTTAGTAAAGCTGAGGCACAAGCATGCTTATTTTGTATAACAGATAGGGGGCTAGGTGTAATTTTGGGATACCCTGCGGCCTGGTGTAATGACAGCAGTCAGAAACCAATGCATAATTAAATAACTTAGGAAAGCTGAGGCAGAAGCACGCTTATTTTGTATAACAGATAGGGTGCTAGGTGCAATTTTGGGATACCCTGCAGCCTGGTGTAATAACAGCAGACAGAAACCAATGCAAAATTAAATAACTTGGTACAGCTGAGGCTGAAGCACGCTTATTTTGTATAACAGATAGGGTGCTAGCGGCAAGTTTGGGATACCCTGCGCCCTGGTGTAATGACAGCAGACATAAACCAATGCAAAATTAAATAACTTAGAAAAACTGAGGCAGAAGCACGCTTATTTTATATAACAGATAGGGTGCTAGGTGCAAGTTTGGGATACCCTGCGGCTTGGTGTAATGACAGCAGTCAGAAACCAATGCAAAATTTAAAACCTTAGTACAGCTGAGGCTGAAACACGCTTATTTTATATAACAGATAGGGTGCTAGGTGCAAGTTTGGGATACCCTGCGGCCTGGTGTAATGACAGCAGTCATAAACCAATGCAAAATTAAATAACTTAGTACAGCTGAGGCTGAAACACGCTTATTTTGTATAACAGATAGGGTGCTAGCTGCAAGTTTGGGATACCCTGCGGCCTGGTGTAATGACAGCAGTCAGACCCAATGCAAAATTAAATAACTTAGTAGAGCTGAGGCTGAAACACGCTTATTTTGTATAACAGATAGGGTGCTAGGAGCAAGTTTGGGATACCCTGCAGCCTGGTGTAATGACAGCAGTCAGAAACCAATGCAAAATTAAATAACTTAGTACAGCTGAGGCTGAAGCACTCTTAGTTTGTATAACAAATAGGGTGCTAGGTGCAAGTTTGGGATACCCTGCGGCCTGGTGTAATGACAGCAGTCATAAACCAATGCAAAATTAAATAACTTAGTACAGCTGAGGCTGAAACACGCTTATTTTGTATAACAGATAGGGTGCTAGGTGCAAGTTTGGGATACCCTGCGGCCTGGTGTAATGACAGCAGTCAGAAACCAATGCATAATTAAATAACTTAGTACAGCTGAGGCTGAAACACACTTATTTTGTATAACAGATAGGGTGCTAGGTGCAAGTTTGGGATATCCTGCGGCCTGGTGTAATGACAGCAGACAGAAGCCAATGCAAAATTAAATAACTTAGTAAAGCTGAGGCTGAAACACGCTTATTTTGTATAACAGATAGGGTGCTAGGAGCAAGTTTGGGATACCCTGCAGCCTGGTGTAATGACAGCAGTCAGAAACCAATGCAAAATTAAATAACTTAGTACAGCTGAGGCTGAAGCACTCTTAGTTTGTATAACAGATAGGGTGCTAGGTGCAAGTTTGGGATACCCTGCGGCCTGGTGTAATGACAGCAGTCATAAACCAATGCAAAATTAAATAACTTAGTACAGCTGAGGCTGAAACACGCTTATTTTGTATAACAGATAGGGTGCTAGGTGCAAGTTTGGGATACCCTGCGGCCTGGTGTAATGACAGCAGTCAGAAACCAATGCATAATTAAATAACTTAGTACAGCTGAGGCTGAAACACACTTATTTTGTATAACAGATAGGGTGCTAGGTGCAAGTTTGGGATACCCTGCGGCCTGGTGTAATGACAGCAGACAGAAACCAATGCAAAATTAAATAAGCGTGTTTCAGCCTCATCTGTACTAAGTTATTAATTTTGCATTGGTTTCTGACTGCTGTCATTACACCAGGCCACAGGGCATCCTAAACTTGCACCTAGCACCCTATCTGTTATACAAAATAAGCGTGTTTCAGCCTCAGCTGTACTAAATTATTTTGTATAACAGATAGGGTGCTAGGTGCAAGTTTGGGATACCCTGCGACCTGGTGTAATGACAGCAGACAGAAACCAATGCAAAATTAAATAACTTAGAAAAGCTGAGGCAGAAGCACGCTTATTTTGTATAACAGATAGGGTGCTAGGTGCAAGTTTGGGATACACTGCGCCCTAGAGTAATGACAGCAGACAGAAACCAATGCAAAATTAAATAACTTAGTACAGCTGAAGCAGAAGAACGCTTATTTTGTATAACAGATAGGGTGCTAGGTGCAATTTTGGGATACCCTGCAGCCTGGTGTAATAACAGCAGACAGAAACCAATGCAAAATTAAATAACTTAGTACAGCTGAGGCTGAAGCACGCTTATTTTGTATAACAGATAGCGGGCTAGGTGCAAGTTTGGGATACCCTGCGGCCTGGTGTAATGACAGCAGACAGAAACCAATGCAAAATTAAATAACTTAGTACAGCTGAGGGTGAAACACACTTATTTTGTATAACAGATATGGTGCTAGGTGCAAGTTTGGGATACCCTGCGCCCTGGTGTAATGACAGCAGACAGAAACCAATGCAAAATTAAATAACAGTACAGCTGAGGCAGAAGCACCCTTATTTTGTATAACAGATAGGGTGCTAGGTGAAATTTTGGGATACCCTGCGGCCTGGTGTAATAACAGCAGACAGAAACCAATGCAAAATTAAATAACTTAGTACAGCTGAGGCTGAAGCACGCTTATTTTGTATAACAGATAGGGTGCTAGCTGCAAGTTAGCGATACCCTGCGCCCTGGTGTAATGACAGCAGACAGAAACCAATGCAAAATTAAATAACTTAGTAAAGCTGAGACAGAAGCAGGCTTATTTTGTATAACAGATAGGGTGCTAGGTACAAGTTTGGGATACCCTGCGGCCTGGTGTAATGACAGCAGTCAGAAACCAGTGCAAAATTAAATAACTTAGTACAGCTGAGGCTGAAGCACGCTTATTTTGAATAACAGATAGGGTGCTAGGTGCAAGTTTGGGATACACTGCGGCCTGGTGTAATGACAGCAGTCAGAAACCAATGCAAAATTAAATAACTTAGGAAAGCTGAGGCAGAAGCACGCTTATTTTGTATAACAGATAGGGTGCTAGGTGCAAGTTTGGGATACCCTGCGGCCTGGTGCAATGACAGCAGACAAAAACCAATGCAAAATTAAATAACTTAGGAAAGCTGAGGCAGAAGCACGCTTATTTTGTATAACAGATAGGGTGCTAGGTGCAAGTTTGGGATACCCTGCGCCCTGGTGTAATGACAGCAGTCAGAAACCAATGTAAAATTAAATAACTTAGTACAGCTGAGGCTGAAGCACGCCTATTTTGTATAATAGATAGCGGCTAGGTGTAAGTTTGGGATACCCTGCGGCCTGGTGTAATGACAGCAGACAGAAACCCATGCAAAATTAAATAACTTAGTACAGCTGAGGGTGAAACACACTTATTTTGTATAACAGATAGGGTGCTAGGTGTAGTTTGGGATACCCTTCGGCCTGGTGTAATGACAGCAGACAGAAACCAATGCAAAGTTAAATAACTTAGTACAGCGTAGGCTGAAACACGCTTATTTTGTATAAAAGATAGGGTGCTAGGTGCAAGTTTGGGATACCCTGTGGCCTGGTGTAATGACAGCAGACAGAAAGCAATGCAAAATTAAATAACTTAGTACAGCTGAGGCAGGAGCACGCTTATTTTGTATAACAGATAGGGTGCTAGGTGCAAGTTTGGGATACACTGCGCCCTAGAGTAATGACAGCAGACAGAAACCAATGCAAAATTAAATAACTTAGTACAGCTGAAGCAGAAGCACGCTTATTTTGTATAACAGATAGCGTGCTAAGTGCAATTTTGGGATACCCTGCAGCCTGGTGTAATAACAGCAGACAGAAACCAATGCAAAATTAAATAACTTGGTACAGCTGAGGCTGAAGCACGCTTATTTTGTATAACAGATAGGGTGCTAGTTGCAAGTTTGGGATACCCTGCCCCCTGGTGTAATGACAGCAGACATAAACCAATGCAAAATTAAATAACTTAGTAAAGCTGAGGCAGAAGCACGCTTATTTTATATAACAGATAGGGTGCTAGGTGCAAGTTTGGGATACCCTGCGGCTTGGTGTAATGACAGCAGTCAGAAACCAATGCAAAATTTAAAACCTTAGTACAGCTGAGGCTGAAACACGCTTATTTTATATAACAGATAGGGTGCTAGGTGCAAGTTTGGGATACCCTGTGGCCTGGTGTAATGACAGCAGTCATAAACCAATGCAAAATTAAATAACTTAGTACAGCTGAGGCTGAAACACGCTTATTTTGTATAACAGATAGGGTGCTAGCTGCAAGTTTGGTATACCCTGCGGCCTGGTGTAATGACAGCAGTCATAAACCAATGCAAAATTAAATAACTTAGTACAGCTGAGGCTGAAACACGCTTATTTTGTATAACAGATAGGGTGCTAGGTGCAAGTTTGGGATACCCTGCGGCCTGGTGTAATGACAGCAGTCAGAAACCAATGCATAATTAAATAACTTAGTACAGCTGAGGCTGAAACACACTTATTTTGTATAACAGATAGGGTGCTAGGTGCAAGTTTGGGATATCCTGCGGCCTGGTGTAATGACAGCAGACAGAAGCCAATGCAAAATTAAATAACTTAGTAAAGCTGAGGCTGAAACACGCTTATTTTGTATAACAGATAGGGTGCTAGGAGCAAGTTTGGGATACCCTGCAGCCTGGTGTAATGACAGCAGTCAGAAACCAATGCAAAATTAAATAACTTAGTACAGCTGAGGCTGAAGCACTCTTAGTTTGTATAACAGATAGGGTGCTAGGTGCAAGTTTGGGATACCCTGCGGCCTGGTGTAATGACAGCAGTCATAAACCAATGCAAAATTAAATAACTTAGTACAGCTGAGGCTGAAACACGCTTATTTTGTATAACAGATAGGGTGCTAGGTGCAAGTTTGGGATACCCTGCGGCCTGGTGTAATGACAGCAGTCAGAAACCAATGCATAATTAAATAACTTAGTACAGCTGAGGCTGAAACACACTTATTTTGTATAACAGATAGGGTGCTAGGTGCAAGTTTGGGATACCCTGCGGCCTGGTGTAATGACAGCAGACAGAAACCAATGCAAAATTAAATAAGCGTGTTTCAGCCTCATCTGTACTAAGTTATTAATTTTGCATTGGTTTCTGACTGCTGTCATTACACCAGGCCACAGGGCATCCTAAACTTGCACCTAGCACCCTATCTGTTATACAAAATAAGCGTGTTTCAGCCTCAGCTGTACTAAATTATTTTGTATAACAGATAGGGTGCTAGGTGCAAGTTTGGGATACCCTGCGACCTGGTGTAATGACAGCAGACAGAAACCAATGCAAAATTAAATAACTTAGAAAAGCTGAGGCAGAAGCACGCTTATTTTGTATAACAGATAGGGTGCTAGGTGCAAGTTTGGGATACACTGCGCCCTAGAGTAATGACAGCAGACAGAAACCAATGCAAAATTAAATAACTTAGTACAGCTGAAGCAGAAGAACGCTTATTTTGTATAACAGATAGGGTGCTAGGTGCAATTTTGGGATACCCTGCAGCCTGGTGTAATAACAGCAGACAGAAACCAATGCAAAATTAAATAACTTAGTACAGCTGAGACTGAAGCACGCTTATTTTGTATAACAGATAGCGGGCTAGGTGCAAGTTTGGGATACCCTGCGGCCTGGTGTAATGACAGCAGACAGAAACCAATGCAAAATTAAATAACTTAGTACAGCTGAGGGTGAAACACACTTATTTTGTATAACAGATATGGTGCTAGGTGCAAGTTTGGGATACCCTGCGCCCTGGTGTAATGACAGCAGACAGAAACCAATGCAAAATTAAATAACAGTACAGCTGAGGCAGAAGCACCCTTATTTTGTATAACAGATAGGGTGCTAGGTGAAATTTTGGGATACCCTGCGGCCTGGTGTAATAACAGCAGACAGAAACCAATGCAAAATTAAATAACTTAGTACAGCTGAGGCTGAAGCACGCTTATTTTGTATAACAGATAGGGTGCTAGCTGCAAGTTAGCGATACCCTGCGCCCTGGTGTAATGACAGCAGACAGAAACCAATGCAAAATTAAATAACTTAGTAAAGCTGAGACAGAAGCAGGCTTATTTTGTATAACAGATAGGGTGCTAGGTACAAGTTTGGGATACCCTGCGGCCTGGTGTAATGACAGCAGTCAGAAACCAGTGCAAAATTAAATAACTTAGTACAGCTGAGGCTGAAGCACGCTTATTTTGAATAACAGATAGGGTGCTAGGTGCAAGTTTGGGATACACTGCGGCCTGGTGTAATGACAGCAGTCAGAAACCAATGCAAAATTAAATAACTTAGGAAAGCTGAGGCAGAAGCACGCTTATTTTGTATAACAGATAGGGTGCTAGGTGCAAGTTTGGGATACCCTGCGGCCTGGTGCAATGACAGCAGACAAAAACCAATGCAAAATTAAATAACTTAGGAAAGCTGAGGCAGAAGCACGCTTATTTTGTATAACAGATAGGGTGCTAGGTGCAAGTTTGGGATACCCTGCGCCCTGGTGTAATGACAGCAGTCAGAAACCAATGTAAAATTAAATAACTTAGTACAGCTGAGGCTGAAGCACGCCTATTTTGTATAATAGATAGCGGCTAGGTGTAAGTTTGGGATACCCTGCGGCCTGGTGTAATGACAGCAGACAGAAACCCATGCAAAATTAAATAACTTAGTACAGCTGAGGGTGAAACACACTTATTTTGTATAACAGATAGGGTGCTAGGTGTAGTTTGGGATACCCTTCGGCCTGGTGTAATGACAGCAGACAGAAACCAATGCAAAGTTAAATAACTTAGTACAGCGTAGGCTGAAACACGCTTATTTTGTATAAAAGATAGGGTGCTAGGTGCAAGTTTGGGATACCCTGTGGCCTGGTGTAATGACAGCAGACAGAAAGCAATGCAAAATTAAATAACTTAGTACAGCTGAGGCAGGAGCACGCTTATTTTGTATAACAGATAGGGTGCTAGGTGCAAGTTTGGGATACACTGCGCCCTAGAGTAATGACAGCAGACAGAAACCAATGCAAAATTAAATAACTTAGTACAGCTGAAGCAGAAGCACGCTTATTTTGTATAACAGATAGCGTGCTAAGTGCAATTTTGGGATACCCTGCAGCCTGGTGTAATAACAGCAGACAGAAACCAATGCAAAATTAAATAACTTGGTACAGCTGAGGCTGAAGCACGCTTATTTTGTATAACAGATAGGGTGCTAGTTGCAAGTTTGGGATACCCTGCCCCCTGGTGTAATGACAGCAGACATAAACCAATGCAAAATTAAATAACTTAGTAAAGCTGAGGCAGAAGCACGCTTATTTTATATAACAGATAGGGTGCTAGGTGCAAGTTTGGGATACCCTGCGGCTTGGTGTAATGACAGCAGTCAGAAACCAATGCAAAATTTAAAACCTTAGTACAGCTGAGGCTGAAACACGCTTATTTTATATAACAGATAGGGTGCTAGGTGCAAGTTTGGGATACCCTGTGGCCTGGTGTAATGACAGCAGTCATAAACCAATGCAAAATTAAATAACTTAGTACAGCTGAGGCTGAAACACGCTTATTTTGTATAACAGATAGGGTGCTAGCTGCAAGTTTGGTATACCCTGCGGCCTGGTGTAATGACAGCAGTCATAAACCAATGCAAAATTAAATAACTTAGTACAGCTGAGGCTGAAACACGCTTATTTTGTATAACAGATAGGGTGCTAGGTGCAAGTTTGGGATACCCTGCGGCCTGGTGTAATGACAGCAGTCAGAAACCAATGCATAATTAAATAACTTAGTACAGCTGAGGCTGAAACACACTTATTTTGTATAACAGATAGGGTGCTAGGTGCAAGTTTGGGATATCCTGCGGCCTGGTGTAATGACAGCAGACAGAAGCCAATGCAAAATTAAATAACTTAGTAAAGCTGAGGCTGAAACACGCTTATTTTGTATAACAGATAGGGTGCTAGGAGCAAGTTTGGGATACCCTGCAGCCTGGTGTAATGACAGCAGTCAGAAACCAATGCAAAATTAAATAACTTAGTACAGCTGAGGCTGAAGCACTCTTAGTTTGTATAACAGATAGGGTGCTAGGTGCAAGTTTGGGATACCCTGCGGCCTGGTGTAATGACAGCAGTCATAAACCAATGCAAAATTAAATAACTTAGTACAGCTGAGGCTGAAACACGCTTATTTTGTATAACAGATAGGGTGCTAGGTGCAAGTTTGGGATACCCTGCGGCCTGGTGTAATGACAGCAGTCAGAAACCAATGCATAATTAAATAACTTAGTACAGCTGAGGCTGAAACACACTTATTTTGTATAACAGATAGGGTGCTAGGTGCAAGTTTGGGATACCCTGCGGCCTGGTGTAATGACAGCAGACAGAAACCAATGCAAAATTAAATAAGCGTGTTTCAGCCTCATCTGTACTAAGTTATTAATTTTGCATTGGTTTCTGACTGCTGTCATTACACCAGGCCACAGGGCATCCTAAACTTGCACCTAGCACCCTATCTGTTATACAAAATAAGCGTGTTTCAGCCTCAGCTGTACTAAATTATTTTGTATAACAGATAGGGTGCTAGGTGCAAGTTTGGGATACCCTGCGACCTGGTGTAATGACAGCAGACAGAAACCAATGCAAAATTAAATAACTTAGAAAAGCTGAGGCAGAAGCACGCTTATTTTGTATAACAGATAGGGTGCTAGGTGCAAGTTTGGGATACACTGCGCCCTAGAGTAATGACAGCAGACAGAAACCAATGCAAAATTAAATAACTTAGTACAGCTGAAGCAGAAGAACGCTTATTTTGTATAACAGATAGGGTGCTAGGTGCAATTTTGGGATACCCTGCAGCCTGGTGTAATAACAGCAGACAGAAACCAATGCAAAATTAAATAACTTAGTACAGCTGAGACTGAAGCACGCTTATTTTGTATAACAGATAGCGGGCTAGGTGCAAGTTTGGGATACCCTGCGGCCTGGTGTAATGACAGCAGACAGAAACCAATGCAAAATTAAATAACTTAGTACAGCTGAGGCTGAAGCACGCTTATTTTGAATAACAGATAGGGTGCTAGGTGCAAGTTTGGGATACACTGCGGCCTGGTGTAATGACAGCAGTCAGAAACCAATGCAAAATTAAATAACTTAGGAAAGCTGAGGCAGAAGCACGCTTATTTTGTATAACAGATAGGGTGCTAGGTGCAAGTTTGGGATACCCTGCGGCCTGGTGCAATGACAGCAGACAAAAACCAATGCAAAATTAAATAACTTAGGAAAGCTGAGGCAGAAGCACGCTTATTTTGTATAACAGATAGGGTGCTAGGTGCAAGTTTGGGATACCCTGCGCCCTGGTGTAATGACAGCAGTCAGAAACCAATGTAAAATTAAATAACTTAGTACAGCTGAGGCTGAAGCACGCCTATTTTGTATAATAGATAGCGGCTAGGTGTAAGTTTGGGATACCCTGCGGCCTGGTGTAATGACAGCAGACAGAAACCCATGCAAAATTAAATAACTTAGTACAGCTGAGGGTGAAACACACTTATTTTGTATAACAGATAGGGTGCTAGGTGTAGTTTGGGATACCCTTCGGCCTGGTGTAATGACAGCAGACAGAAACCAATGCAAAGTTAAATAACTTAGTACAGCGTAGGCTGAAACACGCTTATTTTGTATAAAAGATAGGGTGCTAGGTGCAAGTTTGGGATACCCTGTGGCCTGGTGTAATGACAGCAGACAGAAAGCAATGCAAAATTAAATAACTTAGTACAGCTGAGGCAGGAGCACGCTTATTTTGTATAACAGATAGGGTGCTAGGTGCAAGTTTGGGATACACTGCGCCCTAGAGTAATGACAGCAGACAGAAACCAATGCAAAATTAAATAACTTAGTACAGCTGAAGCAGAAGCACGCTTATTTTGTATAACAGATAGCGTGCTAAGTGCAATTTTGGGATACCCTGCAGCCTGGTGTAATAACAGCAGACAGAAACCAATGCAAAATTAAATAACTTGGTACAGCTGAGGCTGAAGCACGCTTATTTTGTATAACAGATAGGGTGCTAGTTGCAAGTTTGGGATACCCTGCCCCCTGGTGTAATGACAGCAGACATAAACCAATGCAAAATTAAATAACTTAGTAAAGCTGAGGCAGAAGCACGCTTATTTTATATAACAGATAGGGTGCTAGGTGCAAGTTTGGGATACCCTGCGGCTTGGTGTAATGACAGCAGTCAGAAACCAATGCAAAATTTAAAACCTTAGTACAGCTGAGGCTGAAACACGCTTATTTTATATAACAGATAGGGTGCTAGGTGCAAGTTTGGGATACCCTGTGGCCTGGTGTAATGACAGCAGTCATAAACCAATGCAAAATTAAATAACTTAGTACAGCTGAGGCTGAAACACGCTTATTTTGTATAACAGATAGGGTGCTAGCTGCAAGTTTGGTATACCCTGCGGCCTGGTGTAATGACAGCAGTCAGACCCAATGCAAAATTAAATAACTTAGTAAAGCTGAGGCAGAAGCACGCTTATTTTATATAACAGATAGGGTGCTAGGTGCAAGTTTGGGATACCCTGCGGCTTGGTGTAATGACAGCAGTCAGAAACCAATGCAAAATTTAAAACCTTAGTACAGCTGAGGCTGAAACACGCTTATTTTGTATAACAGATAGGGTGCTAGGAGCAAGTTTGGGATACCCTGCAGCCTGGTGTAATGACAGCAGCCAGAAACCAATGCAAAATTAAATAACTTAGTACAGCTGAGGCTGAAACACACTTATTTTGTATAACAAATAGGGTGCTAGGTGCAAGTTTGGGATATCCTGCGGCCTGGTGTAATGACAGCAGACAGAAGCCAATGCAAAATTAAATAACTTAGAAAAGCTGAGGCAGAAGCACGCTTATTTTGTATAACAGATAGGGTGCTAGGTGCAAGTTTGGGATACCCTGCGGCCTGGTGTAATGACAGCAGTCATAAACCAATGTAAAATTAAATAACTTAGTACAGCTGAGGCTGAAGCACGCCTATTTTGTATAATAGATAGCGGCTAGGTGTAAGTTTGGGATACCCTGCGGCCTGGTGTAATGACAGCAGACAGAAACCCATGCAAAATTAAATAACTTAGTACAGCTGAGGCTGAAACACACTTATTTTGTATAACAGATAGGGTGCTAGGTGTAGTTTGGGATACCCTTCGGCCTGGTGTAATGACAGCAGACAGAAACCAATGCAAAGTTAAATAACTTAGTACAGCGTAGGCTGAAACACGCTTATTTTGTATAAAAGATAGGGTGCTAGGTGCAAGTTTGGGATACCCTGTGGCCTGGTGTAATGACAGCAGACAGAAAGCAATGCAAAATTAAATAACTTAGTACAGCTGAGGCAGGAGCACGCTTATTTTGTATAACAGATAGGGTGCTAGGTGCAAGTTTGGGATACACTGCGCCCTAGAGTAATGACAGCAGACAGAAACCAATGCAAAATTAAATAACTTAGTACAGCTGAAGCAGAAGCACGCTTATTTTGTATAACAGATAGCGTGCTAAGTGCAATTTTGGGATACCCTGCAGCCTGGTGTAATAACAGCAGACAGAAACCAATGCAAAATTAAATAACTTGGTACAGCTGAGGCTGAAGCACGCTTATTTTGTATAACAGATAGGGTGCTAGTTGCAAGTTTGGGATACCCTGCCCCCTGGTGTAATGACAGCAGACATAAACCAATGCAAAATTAAATAACTTAGTAAAGCTGAGGCAGAAGCACGCTTATTTTATATAACAGATAGGGTGCTAGGTGCAAGTTTGGGATACCCTGCGGCTTGGTGTAATGACAGCAGTCAGAAACCAATGCAAAATTTAAAACCTTAGTACAGCTGAGTCTGAAACACGCTTATTTTATATAACAGATAGGGTGCTAGGTGCAAGTTTGGGATACCCTGTGGCCTGGTGTAATGACAGCAGTCATAAACCAATGCAAAATTAAATAACTTAGTACAGCTGAGGCTGAAACACGCTTATTTTGTATAACAGATAGGGTGCTAGCTGCAAGTTTGGTATACCCTGCGGCCTGGTGTAATGACAGCAGTCAGACCCAATGCAAAATTAAATAACTTAGTAAAGCTGAGGCAGAAGCACGCTTATTTTATATAACAGATAGGGTGCTAGGTGCAAGTTTGGGATACCCTGCGGCTTGGTGTAATGACAGCAGTCAGAAACCAATGCAAAATTTAAAACCTTAGTACAGCTGAGGCTGAAACACGCTTATTTTGTATAACAGATAGGGTGCTAGGAGCAAGTTTGGGATACCCTGCAGCCTGGTGTAATGACAGCAGCCAGAAACCAATGCAAAATTAAATAACTTAGTACAGCTGAGGCTGAAACACACTTATTTTGTATAACAAATAGGGTGCTAGGTGCAAGTTTGGGATATCCTGCGGCCTGGTGTAATGACAGCAGACAGAAGCCAATGCAAAATTAAATAACTTAGTAAAGCTGAGGCAGAAGCACGCTTATTTTGTATAACAGATAGGGTGCTAGGTGCAAGTTTGGGATACCCTGCGGCCTGGTGTAATGACAGCAGTCATAAACCAATGCAAAATTAAATAACTTAGTACAGCTGAGGCTGAAACACGCTTATTTTGTATAACAGATAGGGTGCTAGGTGCAAGTTTGGGATACCCTGCGGCCTGGTGTAATGACAGCAGTCAGAAACCAATGCATAATTAAATAACTTAGTACAGCTGAGGCTGAAACACACTTATTTTGTATAACAGATAGGGTGCTAGGTGCAAGTTTGGGATACCCTGCGGCCTGGTGTAATGACAGCAGACAGAAACCAATGCAAAATTAAATAAGCGTGTTTCAGCCTCATCTGTACTAAGTTATTAATTTTGCATTGGTTTCTGACTGCTGTCATTACACCAGGCCACAGGGCATCCTAAACTTGCACCTAGCACCCTATCTGTTATACAAAATAAGCGTGTTTCAGCCTCAGCTGTACTAAATTATTTTGTATAACAGATAGGGTGCTAGGTGCAAGTTTGGGATACCCTGCGACCTGGTGTAATGACAGCAGACAGAAACCAATGCAAAATTAAATAACTTAGAAAAGCTGAGGCAGAAGCACGCTTATTTTGTATAACAGATAGGGTGCTAGGTGCAAGTTTGGGATACACTGCGCCCTAGAGTAATGACAGCAGACAGAAACCAATGCAAAATTAAATAACTTAGTACAGCTGAAGCAGAAGAACGCTTATTTTGTATAACAGATAGGGTGCTAGGTGCAATTTTGGGATACCCTGCAGCCTGGTGTAATAACAGCAGACAGAAACCAATGCAAAATTAAATAACTTAGTACAGCTGAGGCTGAAGCACGCTTATTTTGTATAACAGATAGCGGGCTAGGTGCAAGTTTGGGATACCCTGCGGCCTGGTGTAATGACAGCAGACAGAAACCAATGCAAAATTAAATAACTTAGTACAGCTGAGGGTGAAACACACTTATTTTGTATAACAGATATGGTGCTAGGTGCAAGTTTGGGATACCCTGCAGCCTGGTGTAATGACAGCAAACAGAAACCAATGCAAAATTAAATAACAGTACAGCTGAGGCAGAAGCACCCTTATTTTGTATAACAGATAGGGTGCTAGGTGAAATTTTGGGATACCCTGCGGCCTGGTGTAATAACAGCAGACAGAAACCAATGCAAAATTAAATAACTTAGTACAGCTGAGGCTGAAGCACGCTTATTTTGTATAACAGATAGGGTGCTAGCTGCAAGTTAGCGATACCCTGCGCCCTGGTGTAATGACAGCAGACAGAAACCAATGCAAAATTAAATAACTTAGTAAAGCTGAGACAGAAGCAGGCTTATTTTGTATAACAGATAGGGTGCTAGGTACAAGTTTGGGATACCCTGCGGCCTGGTGTAATGACAGCAGTCAGAAACCAGTGCAAAATTAAATAACTTAGTACAGCTGAGGCTGAAGCACGCTTATTTTGAATAACAGATAGGGTGCTAGGTGCAAGTTTGGGATACACTGCGGCCTGGTGTAATGACAGCAGTAAAAGTAAAAGAAGCACGCTTATTTTGTATAACAGATAGCGTGCTAAGTGCAATTTTGGGATACCCTGCAGCCTGGTGTAATAACAGCAGACAGAAACCAATGCAAAATTAAATAACTTGGTACAGCTGAGGCTGAAGCACGCTTATTTTGTATAACAGATAGGGTGCTAGTTGCAAGTTTGGGATACCCTGCCCCCTGGTGTAATGACAGCAGACATAAACCAATGCAAAATTAAATAACTTAGTAAAGCTGAGGCAGAAGCACGCTTATTTTATATAACAGATAGGGTGCTAGGTGCAAGTTTGGGATACCCTGCGGCTTGGTGTAATGACAGCAGTCAGAAACCAATGCAAAATTTAAAACCTTAGTACAGCTGAGGCTGAAACACGCTTATTTTATATAACAGATAGGGTGCTAGGTGCAAGTTTGGGATACCCTGTGGCCTGGTGTAATGACAGCAGTCATAAACCAATGCAAAATTAAATAACTTAGTACAGCTGAGGCTGAAACACGCTTATTTTGTATAACAGATAGGGTGCTAGCTGCAAGTTTGGTATACCCTGCGGCCTGGTGTAATGACAGCAGTCAGACCCAATGCAAAATTAAATAACTTAGTAAAGCTGAGGCAGAAGCACGCTTATTTTATATAACAGATAGGGTGCTAGGTGCAAGTTTGGGATACCCTGCGGCTTGGTGTAATGACAGCAGTCAGAAACCAATGCAAAATTTAAAACCTTAGTACAGCTGAGGCTGAAACACGCTTATTTTGTATAACAGATAGGGTGCTAGGAGCAAGTTTGGGATACCCTGCAGCCTGGTGTAATGACAGCAGCCAGAAACCAATGCAAAATTAAATAACTTAGTACAGCTGAGGCTGAAACACACTTATTTTGTATAACAAATAGGGTGCTAGGTGCAAGTTTGGGATATCCTGCGGCCTGGTGTAATGACAGCAGACAGAAGCCAATGCAAAATTAAATAACTTAGTAAAGCTGAGGCAGAAGCACGCTTATTTTGTATAACAGATAGGGTGCTAGGTGCAAGTTTGGGATACCCTGCGGCCTGGTGTAATGACAGCAGTCATAAACCAATGCAAAATTAAATAACTTAGTACAGCTGAGGCTGAAACACGCTTATTTTGTATAACAGATAGGGTGCTAGGTGCAAGTTTGGGATACCCTGCGGCCTGGTGTAATGACAGCAGTCAGAAACCAATGCATAATTAAATAACTTAGTACAGCTGAGGCTGAAACACACTTATTTTGTATAACAGATAGGGTGCTAGGTGCAAGTTTGGGATACCCTGCGGCCTGGTGTAATGACAGCAGACAGAAACCAATGCAAAATTAAATAAGCGTGTTTCAGCCTCATCTGTACTAAGTTATTAATTTTGCATTGGTTTCTGACTGCTGTCATTACACCAGGCCACAGGGCATCCTAAACTTGCACCTAGCACCCTATCTGTTATACAAAATAAGCGTGTTTCAGCCTCAGCTGTACTAAATTATTTTGTATAACAGATAGGGTGCTAGGTGCAAGTTTGGGATACCCTGCGACCTGGTGTAATGACAGCAGACAGAAACCAATGCAAAATTAAATAACTTAGAAAAGCTGAGGCAGAAGCACGCTTATTTTGTATAACAGATAGGGTGCTAGGTGCAAGTTTGGGATACACTGCGCCCTAGAGTAATGACAGCAGACAGAAACCAATGCAAAATTAAATAACTTAGTACAGCTGAAGCAGAAGAACGCTTATTTTGTATAACAGATAGGGTGCTAGGTGCAATTTTGGGATACCCTGCAGCCTGGTGTAATAACAGCAGACAGAAACCAATGCAAAATTAAATAACTTAGTACAGCTGAGGCTGAAGCACGCTTATTTTGTATAACAGATAGCGGGCTAGGTGCAAGTTTGGGATACCCTGCGGCCTGGTGTAATGACAGCAGACAGAAACCAATGCAAAATTAAATAACTTAGTACAGCTGAGGGTGAAACACACTTATTTTGTATAACAGATATGGTGCTAGGTGCAAGTTTGGGATACCCTGCAGCCTGGTGTAATGACAGCAAACAGAAACCAATGCAAAATTAAATAACAGTACAGCTGAGGCAGAAGCACCCTTATTTTGTATAACAGATAGGGTGCTAGGTGAAATTTTGGGATACCCTGCGGCCTGGTGTAATAACAGCAGACAGAAACCAATGCAAAATTAAATAACTTAGTACAGCTGAGGCTGAAGCACGCTTATTTTGTATAACAGATAGGGTGCTAGCTGCAAGTTAGCGATACCCTGCGCCCTGGTGTAATGACAGCAGACAGAAACCAATGCAAAATTAAATAACTTAGTAAAGCTGAGACAGAAGCAGGCTTATTTTGTATAACAGATAGGGTGCTAGGTACAAGTTTGGGATACCCTGCGGCCTGGTGTAATGACAGCAGTCAGAAACCAGTGCAAAATTAAATAACTTAGTACAGCTGAGGCTGAAGCACGCTTATTTTGAATAACAGATAGGGTGCTAGGTGCAAGTTTGGGATACACTGCGGCCTGGTGTAATGACAGCAGTCAGAAACCAATGCAAAATTAAATAACTTAGGAAAGCTGAGGCAGAAGCACGCTTATTTTGTATAACAGATAGGGTGCTAGGTGCAAGTTTGGGATACCCTGCGGCCTGGTGCAATGACAGCAGACAAAAACCAATGCAAAATTAAATAACTTAGGAAAGCTGAGGCAGAAGCACGCTTATTTTGTATAACAGATAGGGTGCTAGGTGCAAGTTTGGGATACCCTGCGCCCTGGTGTAATGACAGCAGTCAGAAACCAATGTAAAATTAAATAACTTAGTACAGCTGAGGCTGAAGCACGCCTATTTTGTATAATAGATAGCGGCTAGGTGTAAGTTTGGGATACCCTGCGGCCTGGTGTAATGACAGCAGACAGAAACCCATGCAAAATTAAATAACTTAGTACAGCTGAGGGTGAAACACACTTATTTTGTATAACAGATAGGGTGCTAGGTGTAGTTTGGGATACCCTTCGGCCTGGTGTAATGACAGCAGACAGAAACCAATGCAAAGTTAAATAACTTAGTACAGCGTAGGCTGAAACACGCTTATTTTGTATAACAGATAGGGTGCTAGGTGCAAGTTTGGGATACCCTGTGGCCTGGTGTAATGACAGCAGACAGAAAGCAATGCAAAATTAAATAACTTAGTACAGCTGAGGCAGGAGCACGCTTATTTTGTATAACAGATAGGGTGCTAGGTGCAAGTTTGGGATACACTGCGCCCTAGAGTAATGACAGCAGACAGAAACCAATGCAAAATTAAATAACTTAGTACAGCTGAAGCAGAAGCACGCTTATTTTGTATAACAGATAGCGTGCTAAGTGCAATTTTGGGATACCCTGCAGCCTGGTGTAATAACAGCAGACAGAAACCAATGCAAAATTAAATAACTTGGTACAGCTGAGGCTGAAGCACGCTTATTTTGTATAACAGATAGGGTGCTAGTTGCAAGTTTGGGATACCCTGCCCCCTGGTGTAATGACAGCAGACATAAACCAATGCAAAATTAAATAACTTAGTAAAGCTGAGGCAGAAGCACGCTTATTTTATATAACAGATAGGGTGCTAGGTGCAAGTTTGGGATACCCTGCGGCTTGGTGTAATGACAGCAGTCAGAAACCAATGCAAAATTTAAAACCTTAGTACAGCTGAGGCTGAAACACGCTTATTTTATATAACAGATAGGGTGCTAGGTGCAAGTTTGGGATACCCTGTGGCCTGGTGTAATGACAGCAGTCATAAACCAATGCAAAATTAAATAACTTAGTACAGCTGAGGCTGAAACACGCTTATTTTGTATAACAGATAGGGTGCTAGCTGCAAGTTTGGTATACCCTGCGGCCTGGTGTAATGACAGCAGTCAGACCCAATGCAAAATTAAATAACTTAGTAAAGCTGAGGCAGAAGCACGCTTATTTTATATAACAGATAGGGTGCTAGGTGCAAGTTTGGGATACCCTGCGGCTTGGTGTAATGACAGCAGTCAGAAACCAATGCAAAATTTAAAACCTTAGTACAGCTGAGGCTGAAACACGCTTATTTTGTATAACAGATAGGGTGCTAGGAGCAAGTTTGGGATACCCTGCAGCCTGGTGTAATGACAGCAGCCAGAAACCAATGCAAAATTAAATAACTTAGTACAGCTGAGGCTGAAACACGCTTATTTTGTATAACAGATAGGGTGCTAGGTGCAAGTTTGGGATACCCTGCGGCCTGGTGTAATGACAGCAGTCAGAAACCAATGCATAATTAAATAACTTAGTACAGCTGAGGCTGAAACACACTTATTTTGTATAACAAATAGGGTGCTAGGTGCAAGTTTGGGATATCCTGCGGCCTGGTGTAATGACAGCAGACAGAAGCCAATGCAAAATTAAATAACTTAGTAAAGCTGAGGCAGAAGCACGCTTATTTTGTATAACAGATAGGGTGCTAGGTGCAAGTTTGGGATACCCTGCGGCCTGGTGTAATGACAGCAGACAGAAACCAATGCAAAATTAAATAAGCGTGTTTCAGCCTCATCTGTACTAAGTTATTAATTTTGCATTGGTTTCTGACTGCTGTCATTACACCAGGCCACAGGGCATCCTAAACTTGCACCTAGCACCCTATCTGTTATACAAAATAAGCGTGTTTCAGCCTCAGCTGTACTAAATTATTTTGTATAACAGATAGGGTGCTAGGTGCAAGTTTGGGATACCCTGCGACCTGGTGTAATGACAGCAGACAGAAACCAATGCAAAATTAAATAACTTAGTACAGCTGAGGCAGAAGCACGCTTATTTTGTATAACAGATAGGGTGCTAGCAGCAAGTTTGGGATACCCTGCGACCTGGTGTAATGACAGCAGACAGAAACCAATGCAAAATTAAATAACTTAGTACAGCTGAGGCAGAAGCACGCTTATTTTATATAACAGATAGGGTGCTAGGTGCAAGTTTGGGATACCCTGCGGCTTGGTGTAATGACAGCAGTCAGAAACCAATGCAAAATTTAAAACCTTAGTACAGCTGAGGCTGAAACACGCTTATTTTATATAACAGATAGGGTGCTAGGTGCAAGTTTGGGATACCCTGCGGCCTGGTGTAATGACAGCAGTCATAAACCAATGCAAAATTAAATAACTTAGTACAGCTGAGGCTGAAACACGCTTATTTTGTATAACAGATAGGGTGCTAGCTGCAAGTTTGGTATACCCTGCGGCCTGGTGTAATGACAGCAGTCAGACCCAATGCAAAATTAAATAACTTAGTACAGCTGAGGCTGAAACACGCTTATTTTGTATAACAGATATGGTGCTAGGAGCAAGTTTGGGATACCCTGCAGCCTGGTGTAATGACAGCAGTCATAAACCAATGCAAAATTAAATAACTTAGTACAGCTGAGGCTGAAACACGCTTATTTTGTATAACAGATAGGGTGCTAGCTGCAAGTTTGGTATACCCTGCGGCCTGGTGTAATGACAGCAGTCAGACCCAATGCAAAATTAAATAACTTAGTAAAGCTGAGGCAGAAGCACGCTTATTTTATATAACAGATAGGGTGCTAGGTGCAAGTTTGGGATACCCTGCGGCTTGGTGTAATGACAGCAGTCAGAAACCAATGCAAAATTTAAAACCTTAGTACAGCTGAGGCTGAAACACGCTTATTTTGTATAACAGATAGGGTGCTAGGAGCAAGTTTGGGATACCCTGCAGCCTGGTGTAATGACAGCAGCCAGAAACCAATGCAAAATTAAATAACTTAGTACAGCTGAGGCTGAAACACGCTTATTTTGTATAACAGATAGGGTGCTAGGTGCAAGTTTGGGATACCCTGCGGCCTGGTGTAATGACAGCAGTCAGAAACCAATGCATAATTAAATAACTTAGTACAGCTGAGGCTGAAACACACTTATTTTGTATAACAAATAGGGTGCTAGGTGCAAGTTTGGGATATCCTGCGGCCTGGTGTAATGACAGCAGACAGAAGCCAATGCAAAATTAAATAACTTAGTAAAGCTGAGGCAGAAGCACGCTTATTTTGTATAACAGATAGGGTGCTAGGTGCAAGTTTGGGATACCCTGCGGCCTGGTGTAATGACAGCAGTCATAAACCAATGCAAAATTAAATAACTTAGTACAGCTGAGGCTGAAACACGCTTATTTTGTATAACAGATAGGGTGCTAGGTGCAAGTTTGGGATACCCTGCGGCCTGGTGTAATGACAGCAGTCAGAAACCAATGCATAATTAAATAACTTAGTACAGCTGAGGCTGAAACACACTTATTTTGTATAACAGATAGGGTGCTAGGTGCAAGTTTGGGATACCCTGCGGCCTGGTGTAATGACAGCAGACAGAAACCAATGCAAAATTAAATAAGCGTGTTTCAGCCTCATCTGTACTAAGTTATTAATTTTGCATTGGTTTCTGACTGCTGTCATTACACCAGGCCACAGGGCATCCTAAACTTGCACCTAGCACCCTATCTGTTATACAAAATAAGCGTGTTTCAGCCTCAGCTGTACTAAATTATTTTGTATAACAGATAGGGTGCTAGGTGCAAGTTTGGGATACCCTGCGACCTGGTGTAATGACAGCAGACAGAAACCAATGCAAAATTAAATAACTTAGAAAAGCTGAGGCAGAAGCACGCTTATTTTGTATAACAGATAGGGTGCTAGGTGCAAGTTTGGGATACACTGCGCCCTAGAGTAATGACAGCAGACAGAAACCAATGCAAAATTAAATAACTTAGTACAGCTGAAGCAGAAGAACGCTTATTTTGTATAACAGATAGGGTGCTAGGTGCAATTTTGGGATACCCTGCAGCCTGGTGTAATAACAGCAGACAGAAACCAATGCAAAATTAAATAACTTAGTACAGCTGAGGCTGAAGCACGCTTATTTTGTATAACAGATAGCGGGCTAGGTGCAAGTTTGGGATACCCTGCGGCCTGGTGTAATGACAGCAGACAGAAACCAATGCAAAATTAAATAACTTAGTACAGCTGAGGGTGAAACACACTTATTTTGTATAACAGATATGGTGCTAGGTGCAAGTTTGGGATACCCTGCAGCCTGGTGTAATGACAGCAAACAGAAACCAATGCAAAATTAAATAACAGTACAGCTGAGGCAGAAGCACCCTTATTTTGTATAACAGATAGGGTGCAAGGTGAAATTTTGGGATACCCTGCGGCCTGGTGTAATAACAGCAGACAGAAACCAATGCAAAATTAAATAACTTAGTACAGCTGAGGCTGAAGCACGCTTATTTTGTATAACAGATAGGGTGCTAGCTGCAAGTTAGCGATACCCTGCGCCCTGGTGTAATGACAGCAGACAGAAACCAATGCAAAATTAAATAACTTAGTAAAGCTGAGACAGAAGCAGGCTTATTTTGTATAACAGATAGGGTGCTAGGTACAAGTTTGGGATACCCTGCGGCCTGGTGTAATGACAGCAGTCAGAAACCAGTGCAAAATTAAATAACTTAGTACAGCTGAGGCTGAAGCACGCTTATTTTGAATAACAGATAGGGTGCTAGGTGCAAGTTTGGGATACACTGCGGCCTGGTGTAATGACAGCAGTCAGAAACCAATGCAAAATTAAATAACTTAGGAAAGCTGAGGCAGAAGCACGCTTATTTTGTATAACAGATAGGGTGCTAGGTGCAAGTTTGGGATACCCTGCGGCCTGGTGCAATGACAGCAGACAAAAACCAATGCAAAATTAAATAACTTAGGAAAGCTGAGGCAGAAGCACGCTTATTTTGTATAACAGATAGGGTGCTAGGTGCAAGTTTGGGATACCCTGCGCCCTGGTGTAATGACAGCAGTCAGAAACCAATGTAAAATTAAATAACTTAGTACAGCTGAGGCTGAAGCACGCCTATTTTGTATAATAGATAGCGGCTAGGTGTAAGTTTGGGATACCCTGCGGCCTGGTGTAATGACAGCAGACAGAAACCCATGCAAAATTAAATAACTTAGTACAGCTGAGGGTGAAACACACTTATTTTGTATAACAGATAGGGTGCTAGGTGTAGTTTGGGATACCCTTCGGCCTGGTGTAATGACAGCAGACAGAAACCAATGCAAAGTTAAATAACTTAGTACAGCGTAGGCTGAAACATGCTTATTTTGTATAACAGATAGGGTGCTAGGTGCAAGTTTGGGATACCCTGTGGCCTGGTGTAATGACAGCAGACAGAAAGCAATGCAAAATTAAATAACTTAGTACAGCTGAGGCAGGAGCACGCTTATTTTGTATAACAGATAGGATGCTAGGTGCAAGTTTGGGATACACTGCGCCCTAGAGTAATGACAGCAGACAGAAACCAATGCAAAATTAAATAACTTAGTACAGCTGAAGCAGAAGCACGCTTATTTTGTATAACAGATAGCGTGCTAAGTGCAATTTTGGGATACCCTGCAGCCTGGTGTAATAACAGCAGACAGAAACCAATGCAAAATTAAATAACTTGGTACAGCTGAGGCTGAAGCACGCTTATTTTGTATAACAGATAGGGTGCTAGTTGCAAGTTTGGGATACCCTGCCCCCTGGTGTAATGACAGCAGACATAAACCAATGCAAAATTAAATAACTTAGTAAAGCTGAGGCAGAAGCACGCTTATTTTATATAACAGATAGGGTGCTAGGTGCAAGTTTGGGATACCCTGCGGCTTGGTGTAATGACAGCAGTCAGAAACCAATGCAAAATTTAAAACCTTAGTACAGCTGAGGCTGAAACACGCTTATTTTATATAACAGATAGGGTGCTAGGTGCAAGTTTGGGATACCCTGTGGCCTGGTGTAATGACAGCAGTCATAAACCAATGCAAAATTAAATAACTTAGTACAGCTGAGGCTGAAACACGCTTATTTTGTATAACAGATAGGGTGCTAGCTGCAAGTTTGGTATACCCTGCGGCCTGGTGTAATGACAGCAGTCAGACCCAATGCAAAATTAAATAACTTAGTAAAGCTGAGGCAGAAGCACGCTTATTTTATATAACAGATAGGGTGCTAGGTGCAAGTTTGGGATACCCTGCGGCTTGGTGTAATGACAGCAGTCAGAAACCAATGCAAAATTTAAAACCTTAGTACAGCTGAGGCTGAAACACGCTTATTTTGTATAACAGATAGGGTGCTAGGAGCAAGTTTGGGATACCCTGCAGCCTGGTGTAATGACAGCAGCCAGAAACCAATGCAAAATTAAATAACTTAGTACAGCTGAGGCTGAAACACGCTTATTTTGTATAACAGATAGGGTGCTAGGTGCAAGTTTGGGATACCCTGCGGCCTGGTGTAATGACAGCAGTCAGAAACCAATGCATAATTAAATAACTTAGTACAGCTGAGGCTGAAACACACTTATTTTGTATAACAAATAGGGTGCTAGGTGCAAGTTTGGGATATCCTGCGGCCTGGTGTAATGACAGCAGACAGAAGCCAATGCAAAATTAAATAACTTAGTAAAGCTGAGGCAGAAGCACGCTTATTTTGTATAACAGATAGGGTGCTAGGTGCAAGTTTGGGATACCCTGCGGCCTGGTGTAATGACAGCAGACAGAAACCAATGCAAAATTAAATAAGCGTGTTTCAGCCTCATCTGTACTAAGTTATTAATTTTGCATTGGTTTCTGACTGCTGTCATTACACCAGGCCACAGGGCATCCTAAACTTGCACCTAGCACCCTATCTGTTATACAAAATAAGCGTGTTTCAGCCTCAGCTGTACTAAATTATTTTGTATAACAGATAGGGTGCTAGGTGCAAGTTTGGGATACCCTGCGACCTGGTGTAATGACAGCAGACAGAAACCAATGCAAAATTAAATAACTTAGTACAGCTGAGGCAGAAGCACGCTTATTTTGTATAACAGATAGGGTGCTAGCAGCAAGTTTGGGATACCCTGCGACCTGGTGTAATGACAGCAGACAGAAACCAATGCAAAATTAAATAACTTAGTACAGCTGAGGCAGAAGCACGCTTATTTTATATAACAGATAGGGTGCTAGGTGCAAGTTTGGGATACCCTGCGGCTTGGTGTAATGACAGCAGTCAGAAACCAATGCAAAATTTAAACCTTAGTACAGCTGAGGCTGAAACACGCTTATTTTATATAACAGATAGGGTGCTAGGTGCAAGTTTGGGATACCCTGCGGCCTGGTGTAATGACAGCAGTCATAAACCAATGCAAAATTAAATAACTTAGTACAGCTGAGGCTGAAACACACTTATTTTGTATAACAGATAGGGTGCTAGCTGCAAGTTTGGTATACCCTGCGGCCTGGTGTAATGACAGCAGTCAGACCCAATGCAAAATTAAATAACTTAGTACAGCTGAGGCTGAAACACGCTTATTTTGTATAACAGATATGGTGCTAGGAGCAAGTTTGGGATACCCTGCAGCCTGGTGTAATGACAGCAGTCATAAACCAATGCAAAATTAAATAACTTAGTACAGCTGAGGCTGAAACACGCTTATTTTGTATAACAGATAGGGTGCTAGGTGCAAGTTTGGGATACCCTGCGGCCTGGTGTAATGACAGCAGTCAGAAACCAATGCATAATTAAATAACTTAGTACAGCTGAGGCTGAAACACACTTATTTTGTATAACAAATAGGGTGCTAGGTGCAAGTTTGGGATATCCTGCGGCCTGGTGTAATGACAGCAGACAGAAGCCAATGCAAAATTAAATAACTTAGTAAAGCTGAGGCAGAAGCACGCTTATTTTGTATAACAGATAGGGTGCTATGTGCAAGTTTGGGATACCCTGCGGCCTGGTGTAATGACAGCAGACAGAAACCAATGCAAAATTAAATAACTTAGAAAAACGGAGGCAGAAGCACGCTTATTTTGTATAACAGATAGGGTGCTAGGTGCAAGTTTGGGATACCCTGCGGCCTGGTGCAATGACAGCAGACAAAAACCAATGCAAAGTTAAATAACTTAGTACAGCTGAGGGTGAAACACGCTTATTTTGTATAACAGATAGGGTGCTAGGTGCAAGTTTGGGATACACTGCGCCCTAGAGTAATGACAGCAGACAGAAACCAATGCAAAATTAAATAACTTAGTACAGCTGAAGCAGAAGCACGCTTATTTTGTATAACAGATAGGGTGCTAGGTGCAATTTTGGGATACCCTGCAGCCTGGTGTAATAACAGCAGACAGAAACCAATGCAAAATTAAAAACCTTAGTACAGCTGAGGCTGAAACACGCTTATTTTATATAACAGATAGGGTGCTAGGTGCAAGTTTGGGATACCCTGCGGCTTGGTGTAATGACAGCAGTCAGACCCAATGCAAAATTAAATAACTTAGTACAGCTGAGGCTGAAACACGCTTATTTTGTATAACAGATAGGGTGCTAGGAGCAAGTTTGGGATACCCTGCAGCCTGGTGTAATGACAGCAGTCATAAACCAATGCAAAATTAAATAACTTAGTACAGCTGAGGCTGAAACACGCTTATTTTGTATAACAGATAGGGTGCTAGGTGTAGTTTGGGATACCCTTCGGCCTGGTGTAATGACAGCAGACAGAAACCAATGCAAAGTTAAATAACTTAGTACAGCGTAGGCTGAAACATGCTTATTTTGTATAACAGATAGGGTGCTAGGTGCAAGTTTGGGATACCCTGTGGCCTGGTGTAATGACAGCAGACAGAAAGCAATGCAAAATTAAATAACTTAGTACAGCTGAGGCAGGAGCACGCTTATTTTGTATAACAGATAGGATGCTAGGTGCAAGTTTGGGATACACTGCGCCCTAGAGTAATGACAGCAGACAGAAACCAATGCAAAATTAAATAACTTAGTACAGCTGAAGCAGAAGCACGCTTATTTTGTATAACAGATAGCGTGCTAAGTGCAATTTTGGGATACCCTGCAGCCTGGTGTAATAACAGCAGACAGAAACCAATGCAAAATTAAATAACTTGGTACAGCTGAGGCTGAAGCACGCTTATTTTGTATAACAGATAGGGTGCTAGTTGCAAGTTTGGGATACCCTGCCCCCTGGTGTAATGACAGCAGACATAAACCAATGCAAAATTAAATAACTTAGTAAAGCTGAGGCAGAAGCACGCTTATTTTATATAACAGATAGGGTGCTAGGTGCAAGTTTGGGATACCCTGCGGCTTGGTGTAATGACAGCAGTCAGAAACCAATGCAAAATTTAAAACCTTAGTACAGCTGAGGCTGAAACACGCTTATTTTATATAACAGATAGGGTGCTAGGTGCAAGTTTGGGATACCCTGTGGCCTGGTGTAATGACAGCAGTCATAAACCAATGCAAAATTAAATAACTTAGTACAGCTGAGGCTGAAACACGCTTATTTTGTATAACAGATAGGGTGCTAGCTGCAAGTTTGGTATACCCTGCGGCCTGGTGTAATGACAGCAGTCAGACCCAATGCAAAATTAAATAACTTAGTAAAGCTGAGGCAGAAGCACGCTTATTTTATATAACAGATAGGGTGCTAGGTGCAAGTTTGGGATACCCTGCGGCTTGGTGTAATGACAGCAGTCAGAAACCAATGCAAAATTTAAAACCTTAGTACAGCTGAGGCTGAAACACGCTTATTTTGTATAACAGATAGGGTGCTAGGAGCAAGTTTGGGATACCCTGCAGCCTGGTGTAATGACAGCAGCCAGAAACCAATGCAAAATTAAATAACTTAGTACAGCTGAGGCTGAAACACGCTTATTTTGTATAACAGATAGGGTGCTAGGTGCAAGTTTGGGATACCCTGCGGCCTGGTGTAATGACAGCAGTCAGAAACCAATGCATAATTAAATAACTTAGTACAGCTGAGGCTGAAACACACTTATTTTGTATAACAAATAGGGTGCTAGGTGCAAGTTTGGGATATCCTGCGGCCTGGTGTAATGACAGCAGACAGAAGCCAATGCAAAATTAAATAACTTAGTAAAGCTGAGGCAGAAGCACGCTTATTTTGTATAACAGATAGGGTGCTAGGTGCAAGTTTGGGATACCCTGCGGCCTGGTGTAATGACAGCAGACAGAAACCAATGCAAAATTAAATAAGCGTGTTTCAGCCTCATCTGTACTAAGTTATTAATTTTGCATTGGTTTCTGACTGCTGTCATTACACCAGGCCACAGGGCATCCTAAACTTGCACCTAGCACCCTATCTGTTATACAAAATAAGCGTGTTTCAGCCTCAGCTGTACTAAATTATTTTGTATAACAGATAGGGTGCTAGGTGCAAGTTTGGGATACCCTGCGACCTGGTGTAATGACAGCAGACAGAAACCAATGCAAAATTAAATAACTTAGTACAGCTGAGGCAGAAGCACGCTTATTTTGTATAACAGATAGGGTGCTAGCAGCAAGTTTGGGATACCCTGCGACCTGGTGTAATGACAGCAGACAGAAACCAATGCAAAATTAAATAACTTAGTACAGCTGAGGCAGAAGCACGCTTATTTTATATAACAGATAGGGTGCTAGGTGCAAGTTTGGGATACCCTGCGGCTTGGTGTAATGACAGCAGTCAGAAACCAATGCAAAATTTAAACCTTAGTACAGCTGAGGCTGAAACACGCTTATTTTATATAACAGATAGGGTGCTAGGTGCAAGTTTGGGATACCCTGCGGCCTGGTGTAATGACAGCAGTCATAAACCAATGCAAAATTAAATAACTTAGTACAGCTGAGGCTGAAACACGCTTATTTTGTATAACAGATAGGGTGCTAGCTGCAAGTTTGGTATACCCTGCGGCCTGGTGTAATGACAGCAGTCAGACCCAATGCAAAATTAAATAACTTAGTACAGCTGAGGCTGAAACACGCTTATTTTGTATAACAGATATGGTGCTAGGAGCAAGTTTGGGATACCCTGCAGCCTGGTGTAATGACAGCAGTCATAAACCAATGCAAAATTAAATAACTTAGTACAGCTGAGGCTGAAACACGCTTATTTTGTATAACAGATAGGGTGCTAGGTGCAAGTTTGGGATACCCTGCGGCCTGGTGTAATGACAGCAGTCAGAAACCAATGCATAATTAAATAACTTAGTACAGCTGAGGCTGAAACACACTTATTTTGTATAACAAATAGGGTGCTAGGTGCAAGTTTGGGATATCCTGCGGCCTGGTGTAATGACAGCAGACAGAAGCCAATGCAAAATTAAATAACTTAGTAAAGCTGAGGCAGAAGCACGCTTATTTTGTATAACAGATAGGGTGCTATGTGCAAGTTTGGGATACCCTGCGGCCTGGTGTAATGACAGCAGACAGAAACCAATGCAAAATTAAATAACTTAGAAAAACGGAGGCAGAAGCACGCTTATTTTGTATAACAGATAGGGTGCTAGGTGCAAGTTTGGGATACCCTGCGGCCTGGTGCAATGACAGCAGACAAAAACCAATGCAAAGTTAAATAACTTAGTACAGCTGAGGGTGAAACACGCTTATTTTGTATAACAGATAGGGTGCTAGGTGCAAGTTTGGGATACACTGCGCCCTAGAGTAATGACAGCAGACAGAAACCAATGCAAAATTAAATAACTTAGTACAGCTGAAGCAGAAGCACGCTTATTTTGTATAACAGATAGGGTGCTAGGTGCAATTTTGGGATACCCTGCAGCCTGGTGTAATAACAGCAGACAGAAACCAATGCAAAATTAAAAACCTTAGTACAGCTGAGGCTGAAACACGCTTATTTTATATAACAGATAGGGTGCTAGGTGCAAGTTTGGGATACCCTGCGGCTTGGTGTAATGACAGCAGTCAGACCCAATGCAAAATTAAATAACTTAGTACAGCTGAGGCTGAAACACGCTTATTTTGTATAACAGATAGGGTGCTAGGAGCAAGTTTGGGATACCCTGCAGCCTGGTGTAATGACAGCAGTCATAAACCAATGCAAAATTAAATAACTTAGTACAGCTGAGGCTGAAACACGCTTATTTTGTATAACAGATAGGGTGCTAGGTGCAAGTTTGGGATACCCTGCGGCCTGGTGTAATGACAGCAGTCATAAACCAATGCAAAATTAAATATCTTAGTACAGCTGAGGCTGAAACACGCTTATTTTGTATAACAGATAGGGTGCTAGGTGCAAGTTTGGGATACCCTGCGGCCTGGTGTAATGACAGCAGTCATAAACCAATGCAAAATTAAATAACTTAGTACAGCTGAGGCTGAAACACGCTTATTTTGTATAACAGATAGGGTGCTAGGTTCAAGTTTGGGATACCCTGCGGCCGGGTGTAATGACAGCAGTCAGAAACCAATGCATAATTAAATAACTTAGTACAGCTGAGGCTGAAACACACTTATTTTGTATAACAGATAGGGTGCTAGGTGCAAGTTTGGGATATCCTGCGGCCTGGTGTAATGACAGCAGTCAGAAACCAATGCATAATTAAATGATTTAGTACAGCTGAGGCTGAAACACACTTATTTTGTATAACAGATAGGGTGCTAGGTGCAAGTTTGGGATATCCTGCGGCCTGGTGTAATGACAGCAGACAGAAGCCAATGCAAAATTAAATAACTTAGTAAAGCTGAGGCAGAAGCACGCTTATTTTGTATAACAGATAGGGTGCTAGGTGCAAGTTTGGGATACCCTGCGGCCTGGTGTAATGACAGCAGACAGAAACCAATGCAAAATTAAATAACTTAGTACAGCTGAGGCTGAAACACACTTATTTTGTATAACAGATAGGGTGCTAGGTGCAAGTTTGGGATACCCTGCGGCCTGGTGTAATGACAGCAGACAGAAACCAATGCAAAATTAAATAAGCGTGTTTCAGCCTCATCTGTACTAAGTTATTAATTTTGCATTGGTTTCTGACTGCTGTCATTACACCAGGCCACAGGGCATCCTAAACTTGCACCTAGCACCCTATCTGTTATACAAAATAAGCGTGTTTCAGCCTCAGCTGTACTAAATTATTTTGTATAACAGATAGGGTGCTAGGTGCAAGTTTGGGATACCCTGCGACCTGGTGTAATGACAGCAGACAGAAACCAATGCAAAATTAAATAACTTAGTACAGCTGAGGCTGAAACACGCTTATTTTGTATAACAGATAGCGTGCTAGGTGCAAGTTTGGGATACCCTGCAGCCTGGTGTAATGACAGCAGACAGAAACCAATGAAAAATTAAATAACTTAGTGAAACTGAGGCAGAAGCACGCTTATTTTGTATAACATATAGGGGGCTAGGTGCAAGTTTCGGATACCCTGCAGACTGATGTAATGACAGCAGACAGAAACCAATGCAAAATTAAATAACTTAGTAAAGCTGAGGCAGAAGCACGCTTATTTTGTATAACAGATAGGGTGCTAGGTGCAAGTTTGGGATACCCTGCGCCCTGGTGTAATGACAGCAGCCAGAAACCAATGTAAAATTAAATAACTTAGTACAGCTGAGGCTGAAGCACACCTATTTTGTATAATAGATAGCGGGCTAGGTGCAAGTTTGGGATACCCTGCAGCCTGGTGTAATGACAGCAGACAGAAGCCACTGCAAAATTAAATAACTTAGGAAAGCTGAGGCAGAAGCACGCTTATTTTGTATAACAGATAGGGTGCTAGGTGCAAGTTTGGGATACCCTGCGCCCTGGTGTAATGACAGCAGACAGAAACCAATGCAAAATTAAATAACTTAGTAAAGCTGAGGCACAAGCATGCTTATTTTGTATAACAGATAGGGGGCTAGGTGTAATTTTGGGATACCCTGCGGCCTGGTGTAATGACAGCAGTCAGAAACCAATGCATAATTAAATAACTTAGGAAAGCTGAGGCAGAAGCACGCTTATTTTGTATAACAGATAGGGTGCTAGGTGCAATTTTGGGATACCCTGCAGCCTGGTGTAATAACAGCAGACAGAAACCAATGCAAAATTAAATAACTTGGTACAGCTGAGGCTGAAGCACGCTTATTTTGTATAACAGATAGGGTGCTAGCGGCAAGTTTGGGATACCCTGCGCCCTGGTGTAATGACAGCAGACATAAACCAATGCAAAATTAAATAACTTAGAAAAACTGAGGCAGAAGCACGCTTATTTTATATAACAGATAGGGTGCTAGGTGCAAGTTTGGGATACCCTGCGGCTTGGTGTAATGACAGCAGTCAGAAACCAATGCAAAATTTAAAACCTTAGTACAGCTGAGGCTGAAACACGCTTATTTTATATAACAGATAGGGTGCTAGGTGCAAGTTTGGGATACCCTGCGGCCTGGTGTAATGACAGCAGTCATAAACCAATGCAAAATTAAATAACTTAGTACAGCTGAGGCTGAAACACGCTTATTTTGTATAACAGATAGGGTGCTAGGAGCAAGTTTGGGATACCCTGCAGCCTGGTGTAATGACAGCAGTCAGAAACCAATGCAAAATTAAATAACTTAGTACAGCTGAGGCTGAAACACGCTTATTTTGTATAACAGATAGGGTGCTAGCTGCAAGTTTGGGATACCCTGCGGCCTGGTGTAATGACAGCAGTCAGACCCAATGCAAAATTAAATAACTTAGTAGAGCTGAGGCTGAAACACGCTTATTTTGTATAACAGATAGGGTGCTAGGAGCAAGTTTGGGATACCCTGCAGCCTGGTGTAATGACAGCAGTCAGAAACCAATGCAAAATTAAATAACTTAGTACAGCTGAGGCTGAAGCACTCTTAGTTTGTATAACAGATAGGGTGCTAGGTGCAAGTTTGGGATACCCTGCGGCCTGGTGTAATGACAGCAGTCATAAACCAATGCAAAATTAAATAACTTAGTACAGCTGAGGCTGAAACACGCTTATTTTGTATAACAGATAGGGTGCTAGGTGCAAGTTTGGGATACCCTGCGGCCTGGTGTAATGACAGCAGTCAGAAACCAATGCATAATTAAATAACTTAGTACAGCTGAGGCTGAAACACACTTATTTTGTATAACAGATAGGGTGCTAGCTGCAAGTTTGGTATACCCTGCGGCCTGGTGTAATGACAGCAGTCAGACCCAATGCAAAATTAAATAACTTAGTAAAGCTGAGGCAGAAGCACGCTTATTTTATATAACAGATAGGGTGCTAGGTGCAAGTTTGGGATACCCTGCGGCTTGGTGTAATGACAGCAGTCAGAAACCAATGCAAAATTTAAAACCTTAGTACAGCTGAGGCTGAAACACGCTTATTTTGTATAACAGATAGGGTGCTAGGAGCAAGTTTGGGATACCCTGCAGCCTGGTGTAATGACAGCAGCCAGAAACCAATGCAAAATTAAATAACTTAGTACAGCGGAGGCTGAAACACGCTTATTTTGTATAACAGATAGGGTGCTAGGTGCAAGTTTGGGATACCCTGCGGCCTGGTGTAATGACAGCAGTCAGAAACCAATGCATAATTAAATAACTTAGTACAGCTGAGGCTGAAACACACTTATTTTGTATAACAAATAGGGTGCTAGGTGCAAGTTTGGGATATCCTGCGGCCTGGTGTAATGACAGCAGACAGAAGCCAATGCAAAATTAAATAACTTAGTAAAGCTGAGGCAGAAGCACGCTTATTTTGTATAACAGATAGGGTGCTAGGTGCAAGTTTGGGATACCCTGCGGCCTGGTGTAATGACAGCAGACAGAAACCAATGCAAAATTAAATAAGCGTGTTTCAGCCTCATCTGTACTAAGTTATTAATTTTGCATTGGTTTCTGACTGCTGTCATTACACCAGGCCACAGGGCATCCTAAACTTGCACCTAGCACCCTATCTGTTATACAAAATAAGCGTGTTTCAGCCTCAGCTGTACTAAATTATTTTGTATAACAGATAGGGTGCTAGGTGCAAGTTTGGGATACCCTGCGACCTGGTGTAATGACAGCAGACAGAAACCAATGCAAAATTAAATAACTTAGTACAGCTGAGGCAGAAGCACGCTTATTTTGTATAACAGATAGGGTGCTAGCAGCAAGTTTGGGATACCCTGCGACCTGGTGTAATGACAGCAGACAGAAACCAATGCAAAATTAAATAACTTAGTACAGCTGAGGCAGAAGCACGCTTATTTTATATAACAGATAGGGTGCTAGGTGCAAGTTTGGGATACCCTGCGGCTTGGTGTAATGACAGCAGTCAGAAACCAATGCAAAATTTAAAACCTTAGTACAGCTGAGGCTGAAACACGCTTATTTTATATAACAGATAGGGTGCTAGGTGCAAGTTTGGGATACCCTGCGGCCTGGTGTAATGACAGCAGTCATAAACCAATGCAAAATTAAATAACTTAGTACAGCTGAGGCTGAAACACGCTTATTTTGTATAACAGATAGGGTGCTAGCTGCAAGTTTGGTATACCCTGCGGCCTGGTGTAATGACAGCAGTCAGACCCAATGCAAAATTAAATAACTTAGTACAGCTGAGGCTGAAACACGCTTATTTTGAATAACAAATAGGGTGCTAGGTGCAAGTTTGGGATATCCTGCGGCCTGGTGTAATGACAGCAGACAGAAGCCAATGCAAAATTAAATAACTTAGTAAAGCTGAGGCAGAAGCACGCTTATTTTGTATAACAGATAGGGTGCTATGTGCAAGTTTGGGATACCCTGCGGCCTGGTGTAATGACAGCAGACAGAAACCAATGCAAAATTAAATAACTTAGAAAAACAGAGGCAGAAGCACGCTTATTTTGTATAACAGATAGGGTGCTAGGTGCAAGTTTGGGATACCCTGCGGCCTGGTGCAATGACAGCAGACAAAAACCAATGCAAAGTTAAATAACTTAGTACAGCTGAGGGTGAAACACGCTTATTTTGTATAACAGATAGGGTGCTAGGTGCAAGTTTGGGATACACTGCGCCCTAGAGTAATGACAGCAGACAGAAACCAATGCAAAATTAAATAACTTAGTACAGCTGAAGCAGAAGCAAGCTTATTTTGTATAACAGATAGGGTGCTAGGTGTAATTTTGGGATACCCTGCAGCCTGGTGTAATAACAGCAGACAGAAACCAATGCAAAATTAAAAACCTTAGTACAGCTGAGGCTGAAACACGCTTATTTTATATAACAGATAGGGTGCTAGGTGCAAGTTTGGGATACCCTGCGGCTTGGTGTAATGACAGCAGTCAGATCCAATGCAAAATTAAATAACTTAGTACAGCTGAGGCTGAAACACGCTTATTTTGTATAACAGATAGGGTGCTAGGAGCAAGTTTGGGATACCCTGCAGCCTGGTGTAATGACAGCAGTCATAAACCAATGCAAAATTAAATAACTTAGTACAGCTGAGGCTGAAACACGCTTATTTTGTATAACAGATAGGGTGCTAGGTGCAAGTTTGGGATACCCTGCGGCCTGGTGTAATGACAGCAGTCATAAACCAATGCAAAATTAAATAACTTAGTACAGCTGAGGCTGAAACACGCTTATTTTGTATAACAGATAGGGTGCTAGGTGCAAGTTTGGGATACCCTGCGGCCTGGTGTAATGACAGCAGTCATAAACCAATGCAAAATTAAATAACTTAGTACAGCTGAGGCTGAAACACGCTTATTTTGTATAACAGATAGGGTGCTAGGTGCAAGTTTGGGATACCCTGCGGCCTGGTGTAATGACAGCAGTCAGAAACCAATGCATAATTAAATAACTTAGTACAGCTGAGGCTGAAACACACTTATTTTGTATAACAGATAGGGTGCTAGGTGCAAGTTTGGGATATCCTGCGGCCTGGTGTAATGACAGCAGACAGAAGCCAATGCAAAATTAAATAACTTAGTAAAGCTGAGGCAGAAGCACGCTTATTTTGTATAACAGATAGGGTGCTAGGTGCAAGTTTGGGATACCCTGCGGCCTGGTGTAATGACAGCAGACAGAAACCAATGCAAAATTAAATAAGCGTGTTTCAGCCTCATCTGTACTAAGTTATTAATTTTGCATTGGTTTCTGACTGCTGTCATTACACCAGGCCACAGGGCATCCTAAACTTGCACCTAGCACCCTATCTGTTATACAAAATAAGCGTGTTTCAGCCTCAGCTGTACTAAATTATTTTGTATAACAGATAGGGTGCTAGGTGCAAGTTTGGGATACCCTGCGACCTGGTGTAATGACAGCAGACAGAAACCAATGCAAAATTAAATAACTTAGTACAGCTGAGGCTGAAACACGCTTATTTTGTATAACAGATAGCGTGCTAGGTGCAAGTTTGGGATACCCTACAGCCTGGAGTAATGACAGCAGACAGAAACCAATGAAAAATTAAATAACTTAGTGAAACTGAGGCAGAAGCACGCTTATTTTGTATAACATATAGGGGGCTAGGTGCAAGTTTCGGATACCCTACAGACTGATGTAATGACAGCAGACAGAAACCAATGCAAAATTAAATAACTTAGTAAAGCTGAGGCAGAAGCACGCTTATTTTGTATAACAGATAGGGTGCTAGGTGCAAGTTTGGGATACCCTGCGCCCTGGTGTAATGACAGCAGACATAAACCAATGCAAAATTAAATAACTTAGTAAAGCTGAGGCAGAAGCACGCTTATTTTATATAACAGATAGGGTGCTAGGTGCAAGTTTGAGATACCCTGCGGCTTGGTGTAATGACAGCAGTCAGAAACCAATGGAAAATTAAAAACCTTAGTACAGCTGAGGCTGAAACACGCTTATTTTATATAACAGATAGGGTGCTAGGTGCAAGTTTGGGATACCCTGCGGCCTGGTGTAATGACAGCAGTCATAAACCAGTGCAAAATTAAATAACTTAGTACAGCTGAGGCTGAAACACGCTTATTTTGTATAACAGATAGGGTGCTAGCTGCAAGTTTGGAATACCCTGTGGCCTGGTGTAATGACAGCAGTCAGACCCAATGCAAAATTAAATAACTTAGTACAGCTGAGGCTGAAACACGCTTATTTTGTATAACAGATAGGGTGCTAGGAGCAAGTTTGGGATACCCTCCAGCCTGGTGTAATGACAGCAGTCAGAAACCAATGCAAAATTAAATAACTTAGTACAGCTGAGGCTGAAGCACTCTTAGTTTGTATAACAGATAGGGTGCTAGGTGCAAGTTTGGGATACCCTGCGGCCTGGTGTAATGACAGCAGTCATAAACCAATGCAAAATTAAATAACTTAGTACAGCTGAGGCTGAAACACGCTTATTTTGTATAACAGATAGGGTGCTAGGTGCAAGTTTGGGATATCCTGCGGCCTGGTGTAATGACAGCAGACAGAAGCCAATGCAAAATTAAATAACTTAGTAAAGCTGAGGCAGAAGCACGCTTATTTTGTATAACAGATAGGGTGCTAGGTGCAAGTTTGGGATACCCTGTGGCCTGGTGTAATGACAGCAGACAGAAACCAATGCAAAATTAAATAAGCATGTTTCAGCCTCATCTGTACTAAGTTATTAATTTTGCATTGGTTTCTGACTGCTGTCATTACACCAGGCCACAGGGCATCCTAAACTTGCACCTAGCACCCTATCTGTTATACAAAATAAGCGTGTTTCAGCCTCAGCTGTACTAAATTATTTTGTATAACAGATAGGGTGCTAGGTGCAAGTTTGGGATACCCTGCGACCTGGTGTAATGACAGCAGACAGAAACCAATGCAAAATTAAATAACTTAGTACAGCTGAGGCTGAAACACGCTTATTTTGTATAACAGATAGCGTGCTAGGTGCAAGTTTGGGATACCCTACAGCCTGGTGTAATGACAGCAGACAGAAACCAATGAAAAATTAAATAACTTAGTGAAACTGAGGCAGAAGCACGCTTATTTTGTATAACAATTAGGGGGCTAGGTGCAAGTTTCGGATACCCTACAGACTGATGTAATGACAGCAGACAGAAACCAATGCAAAATTAAATAACTTAGTAAAGCTGAGGCAGAAGCACGCTTATTTTGAATAACAGATAGGGTGCTAGGTGCAAGTTTGGTATACCCTGCGCCCTTGTGTAATGACAGCAGTCAGAAACCAATGTAAAATTAAATAACTTAGTAAAGCTGAGGCTGAAGCACGCCTAATTTGTATAATAGATAGCGGGCTAGGAGCAAGTTTGGGATACCCTGCAGCCTGGTGTAATGACAGTAGACAGAAGCCAATGCAAAATTAAATAACTTAGTAAAGCTGAGGCAGAAGCACGCTTATTTTGTATAACAGATAGGGTGCTAGGTGCAAGTTTGGTATACCCTGCGCCCTGGTGTAATGACAGCAGTCAGAAACCAATGTAAAATTAAATAACTTAGTAAAGCTGAGGCTGAAGCACGCCTAATTTGTATAATAGATAGCGGGCTAGGAGCAAGTTTGGGATACCCTGCGGCTTGGTGTAATGACAGCAGTCAGACCCAATGCAAAATTAAATAACTTAGTACAGCTGAGGCTGAAACACGCTTATTTTGTATAACAGATAGGGTGATAGGAGCAAGTTTGGGATACCCTGCAGCCTGGTGTAATGACAGCAGTCATAAACCAATGCAAAATTAAATAACTTAGTACAGCTGAGGCTGAAACACGCTTATTTTGTATAACAGATAGGGTGCTAGGTGCAAGTTTGGGATACCCTGCGGCCTGGTGTAATGACAGCAGTCATAAACCAATGCAAAATTAAATAACTTAGTACAGCTGAGGCTGAAACACGCTTATTTTGTATAACAGATAGGGTGCTAGGTGCAAGTTTGGGATACCCTGCGGCCTGGTGTAATGACAGCAGTCAGAAACCAATGCATAATTAAATAACTTAGTAAAGCTGAGGCAGAAGCACCCTTATTTTGTATAACAGATAGGGTGCTAGGTGCAAGTTTGGGATACCCTGCGGCCTGGTGTAATGACAGCAGACAGAAACCAATGCAAAATTAAATAAGCGTGTTTCAGCCTCATCTGTACTAAGTTATTAATTTTGCATTGGTTTCTGACTGCTGTCATTACACCAGGCCACAGGGCATCCTAAACTTGCACCTAGCACCCTATCTGTTATACAAAATAAGCGTGTTTCAGCCTCAGCTGTACTAAATTATTTTGTATAACAGATAGGGTGCTAGGTGCAAGTTTGGGATACCCTGCGACCTGGTGTAATGACAGCAGACAGAAACCAATGCAAAATTAAATAACTTAGTACAGCTGAGGCTGAAACACGCTTATTTTGTATAACAGATAGCGTGCTAGGTGCAAGTTTGGGATACCCTACAGCCTGGAGTAATGACAGCAGACAGAAACCAATGAAAAATTAAATAACTTAGTGAAACTGAGGCAGAAGCACGCTTATTTTGTATAACATATAGGGGGCTAGGTGCAAGTTTCGGATACCCTACAGACTGATGTAATGACAGCAGACAGAAACCAATGCAAAATTAAATAACTTAGTAAAGCTGAGGCAGAAGCACGCTTATTTTGTATAACAGATAGGGTGCTAGGTGCAAGTTTGGGATACCCTGCGCCCTGGTGTAATGACAGCAGACATAAACCAATGCAAAATTAAATAACTTAGTAAAGCTGAGGCAGAAGCACGCTTATTTTATATAACAGATAGGGTGCTAGGTGCAAGTTTGAGATACCCTGCGGCTTGGTGTAATGACAGCAGTCAGAAACCAATGGAAAATTAAAAACCTTAGTACAGCTGAGGCTGAAACACGCTTATTTTATATAACAGATAGGGTGCTAGGTGCAAGTTTGGGATACCCTGCGGCCTGGTGTAATGACAGCAGTCATAAACCAGTGCAAAATTAAATAACTTAGTACAGCTGAGGCTGAAACACGCTTATTTTGTATAACAGATAGGGTGCTAGCTGCAAGTTTGGGATACCCTGTGGCCTGGTGTAATGACAGCAGTCAGACCCAATGCAAAATTAAATAACTTAGTACAGCTGAGGCTGAAACACGCTTATTTTGTATAACAGATAGGGTGCTAGGAGCAAGTTTGGGATACCCTCCAGCCTGGTGTAATGACAGCAGTCAGAAACCAATGCAAAATTAAATAACTTAGTACAGCTGAGGCTGAAGCACTCTTAGTTTGTATAACAGATAGGGTGCTAGGTGCAAGTTTGGGATACCCTGCGGCCTGGTGTAATGACAGCAGTCATAAACCAATGCAAAATTAAATAACTTAGTACAGCTGAGGCTGAAACACGCTTATTTTGTATAACAGATAGGGTGCTAGGTGCAAGTTTGGGATATCCTGCGGACTGGTGTAATGACAGCAGACAGAAGCCAATGCAAAATTAAATAACTTAGTAAAGCTGAGGCAGAAGCACGCTTATTTTGTATAACAGATAGGGTGCTAGGTGCAAGTTTGGGATACCCTGTGGCCTGGTGTAATGACAGCAGACAGAAACCAATGCAAAATTAAATAAGCATGTTTCAGCCTCATCTGTACTAAGTTATTAATTTTGCATTGGTTTCTGACTGCTGTCATTACACCAGGCCACAGGGCATCCTAAACTTGCACCTAGCACCCTATCTGTTATACAAAATAAGCGTGTTTCAGCCTCAGCTGTACTAAATTATTTTGTATAACAGATAGGGTGCTAGGTGCAAGTTTGGGATACCCTGCGACCTGGTGTAATGACAGCAGACAGAAACCAATGCAAAATTAAATAACTTAGTACAGCTGAGGCTGAAACACGCTTATTTTGTATAACAGATAGCGTGCTAGGTGCAAGTTTGGGATACCCTACAGCCTGGTGTAATGACAGCAGACAGAAACCAATGAAAAATTAAATAACTTAGTGAAACTGAGGCAGAAGCACGCTTATTTTGTATAACAATTAGGGGGCTAGGTGCAAGTTTCGGATACCCTACAGACTGATGTAATGACAGCAGACAGAAACCAATGCAAAATTAAATAACTTAGTAAAGCTGAGGCAGAAGCACGCTTATTTTGAATAACAGATAGGGTGCTAGGTGCAAGTTTGGTATACCCTGCGCCCTGGTGTAATGACAGCAGTCAGAAACCAATGTAAAATTAAATAACTTAGTAAAGCTGAGGCTGAAGCACGCCTAATTTGTATAATAGATAGCGGGCTAGGAGCAAGTTTGGGATACCCTGCAGCCTGGTGTAATGACAGTAGACAGAAGCCAATGCAAAATTAAATAACTTAGTAAAGCTGAGGCAGAAGCACGCTTATTTTGTATAACAGATAGGGTGCTAGGTGCAAGTTTGGTATACCCTGCGCCCTGGTGTAATGACAGCAGTCAGAAACCAATGTAAAATTAAATAACTTAGTAAAGCTGAGGCACAAGCATGCTTATTTTGTATAACAGATAGGGGGCTAGGTGTAATTTTGGGATACCCTGCGGCCTGGTGTAATGACAGCAGTCAGAAACCAATGCATAATTAAATAACTTAGGAAAGCTGAGGCAGAAGCACGCTTATTTTGTATAACAGATAGGGTTCTAGGTGCAAGTTTGGGATACCCTCCGGCCTGGTGTAATGACAGCAGATAGAAACCAATGCAAAATTAAATAACTTAGTACAGCTGAGGCTGAAACATGCTTATTTTGTATAACAGATAGCGTGCTAGGTGCAAGTTTGGGATACCCTGCAGCCTGGTGTAATGACAGCAAACAGAAACCAATGAAAAATGAAATAACTTAGTGAAACTGAGGCAGAAGCACGGTTATTTTGTATAACAGATAGGGTGCTAGGTGCAAGTTTCGGATACCCTGCAGCCTGGTGTAATGACAGCAGCCAGAAACCAATGCAAAATTAAATAACTTAGTACAGCTGAGGCTGAAACACGCTTATTTTGTATAACAGATAGGGTGCTAGGTGCAAGTTTGGGATACCCTGCGGCCTGGTGTAATGACAGCAGTCAGAAACCAATGCATAATTAAATAACTTAGTACAGCTGAGGCTGAAACACACTTATTTTGTATAACAAATAGGGTGCTAGGTGCAAGTTTGGGATATCCTGCGGCCTGGTGTAATGACAGCAGACAGAAGCCAATGCAAAATTAAATAACTTAGTAAAGCTGAGGCAGAAGCACGCTTATTTTGTATAACAGATAGGGTGCTAGGTGCAAGTTTGGGATACCCTGCGGCCTGGTGTAATGACAGCAGACAGAAACCAATGCAAAATTAAATAAGCGTGTTTCAGCCTCATCTGTACTAAGTTATTAATTTTGCATTGGTTTCTGACTGCTGTCATTACACCAGGCCACAGGGCATCCTAAACTTGCACCTAGCACCCTATCTGTTATACAAAATAAGCGTGTTTCAGCCTCAGCTGTACTAAATTATTTTGTATAACAGATAGGGTGCTAGGTGCAAGTTTGGGATACCCTGCGACCTGGTGTAATGACAGCAGACAGAAACCAATGCAAAATTAAATAACTTAGTACAGCTGAGGCAGAAGCACGCTTATTTTGTATAACAGATAGGGTGCTAGCTGCAAGTTTGGGATACCCTGCGACCTGGTGTAATGACAGCAGACAGAAACCAATGCAAAATTAAATAACTTAGTATAGCTGAGGCAGAAGCACGCTTATTTTATATAACAGATAGGGTGCTAGGTGCAAGTTTGGGATACCCTGCGGCTTGGTGTAATGACAGCAGTCAGAAACCAATGCAAAATTTAAAACCTTAGTACAGCTGAGGCTGAAACACGCTTATTTTATATAACAGATAGGGTGCTAGGTGCAAGTTTGGGATACCCTGCGGCCTGGTGTAATGACAGCAGTCATAAACCAATGCAAAATTAAATAACTTAGTACAGCTGAGGCTGAAACACGCTTATTTTGTATAACAGATAGGGTGCTAGCTGCAAGTTTGGTATACCCTGCGGCCTGGTGTAATGACAGCAGTCAGACCCAATGCAAAATTAAATAACTTAGTACAGCTGAGGCTGAAACACGCTTATTTTGTATAACAGATAGGGTGCTAGGAGCAAGTTTGGGATACCCTGCAGCCTGGTGTAATGACAGCAGTCATAAACCAATGCAAAATTAAATAACTTAGTACAGCTGAGGCTGAAACACGCTTATTTTGTATAACAGATAGGGTGCTAGGTGCAAGTTTGGGATACCCTGCGGCCTGGTGTAATGACAGCAGTCAGAAACCAATGCATAATTAAATAACTTAGTACAGCTGAGGCTGAAACACACTTATTTTGTATAACAAATAGGGTGCTAGGTGCAAGTTTGGGATATCCTGCGGCCAGGTGTAATGCCAGCAGACAGAAGCCAATGCAAAATTAAATAACTTAGTAAAGCTGAGGCAGAAGCACGCTTATTTTGTATAACAGATAGGGTGCTATGTGCAAGTTTGGGATACCCTGCGGCCTGGTGTAATGACAGCAGACAGAAACCAATGCAAAATTAAATAACTTAGAAAAACTGAGGCAGAAGCACGCTTATTTTGTATAACAGATAGGGTGCTAGGTGCAAATTTGGGATACACTGCGCCCTAGAGTAATGACAGCAGACAGAAACCAATGCAAAATTAAATAACTTAGTACAGCTGAAGCAGAAGCACACTTATTTTGTATAACAGATAGGGTGCTAGGTGCAATTTTGAGATACCCTGCAGCCTGGTGTAATAACAGCAGACAGAAACCAATGCAAAATTAAATAACTTAGTACAGCTGAGGCTGAAGCACGCCTTTTTTGTATAACAGATAGCGGGCTAGGTGCAAGTTTGGGATACCCTGCGGCCTGGTGTAATGACAGCAGACAGAAACCAATGCAAAATTAAATAACTTAGTACAGCTGAGGGTGAAACACACTTATTTTGTATAACAGATAGGGTGCTAGGTGCAAGTTTGGGATACCCTGCGGCCTGGTGTAATGACAGCAGACACAAACCAATGCAAAATTAAATAACAGTACAGATGAGGCAGAAGCACCCTTATTTTGTATAACAGATAGGGTGCTAGGTGAAATTTTGGGATACCCTGCGGCCTGGTGTAATAACAGCAGACAGAAACCAATGCAAAATTAAATAACTTAGTACAGCTGAGGCTGAAGCACGCTTATTTTGTATAACAGATAGGGTGCTAGCTGCAAGTTTGTGATACCCTGCGCCCTGGTGTAATGACAGCAGACAGAAACCAATGCAAAATTAAATAACTTAGTAAAGCTGAGACAGAAGCAGGCTTATTTTGTATAACAGATAGGGTGCTAGGTACAAGTTTGGGATACCCTGCGGCCTGGTGTAATGACAGCAGTCAGAAACCAGTGCAAAATTAAATAACTTAGTACAGCTGAGGCTGAAGCACGCTTATTTTGCATAACAGATAGGGTGCTAGGTGCAAGTTTGGGATACACTGCGGCCTGGTGTAATGACAGCAGTCAGAAACCAATACAAAATTAAATAACTTAGGAAAGCTGAGGCAGAAGCACGCTTATTTTGTATAACAGATAGGGTGCTAGGTGCAAGTTTGGGATACCCTGCGGCCTGGTGCAATGACAGCAGACAAAAACCAATGCAAAGTTAAATAACTTAGTACAGCTGAGGGTGAAACACGCTTATTTTGTATAACAGATAGGGTGCTAGGTGCAAGTTTGGGATACACTGCGCCCTAGAGTAATGACAGCAGACAGAAACCAATGCAAAATTAAATAACTTAGTACAGCTGAAGCAGAAGCACGCTTATTTTGTATAACAGATAGGGTGCTAGGTGCAATTTTGGGATACCCTGCAGCCTGGTGTAATAACAGCAGACAGAAACCAATGCAAAATTAAATAACTTGGTACAGCTGAGGCTGAAGCACGCTTATTTTGTATAACAGATAGGGTGCTAGCTGCAAGTTTGGGATACCCTGCGCCCTGGTGTAATGACAGCAGACATAAACCAATGCAAAATTAAATAACTTAGTAAAGCTGAGGCAGAAGCACGCTTATTTTATATAACAGATAGGGTGCTAGGTGCAAGTTTGGGATACCCTGCGGCTTGGTGTAATGACAGCAGTCAGAAACCAATGCAAAATTAAAAACCTTAGTACAGCTGAGGCTGAAACACGCTTATTTTATATAACAGATAGGGTGCTAGGTGCAAGTTTGGGATACCCTGCGGCTTGGTGTAATGACAGCAGTCAGACCCAATGCAAAATTAAATAACTTAGTACAGCTGAGGCTGAAACACGCTTATTTTGTATAACAGATAGGGTGCTAGGAGCAAGTTTGGGATACCCTGCAGCCTGGTGTAATGACAGCAGTCAGAAACAATGCAAAATTAAATAACTTAGTACAGCTGAGGCTGAAGCACTCTTAGTTTGTATAACAGATAGGGTGATAGGTGCAAGTTTGGGATACCCTGCGGCCTGGTGTAATGACAGCAGTCATAAACCAATGCAAAATTAAATAACTTAGTACAGCTGAGGCTGAAACACGCTTATTTTGTATAACAGATAGGGTGCTAGGTGCAAGTTTGGGATACCCTGCGGCCTGGTGTAATGACAGCAGCCAGAAACCAATGCATAATTAAATAACTTAGTACAGCTGAGGCTGAAACACACTTATTTTGTATAACAGATAGGGTGCTAGGTGCAAGTTTGGGATATCCTGCGGCCTGGTGTAATGACAGCAGACAGAAGCCAATGCAAAATTAAATAACTTAGTAAAGCTGAGGCAGAAGCACGCTTATTTTGTATAACAGATAGGGTTACGTTTCTGTTGGGTTTCCCCATCTGTGTGACCCTTAAAATTTGCCCCTCTGTTGTGTTCTTTTAGTGGGTACTTGGTCAGGATCAACTTAATTGCATACTTTCAGAGGGTCCGGGGTCAGGCTCCCCCGGGTGTTTGTTTTAGATCCCTGACTAAGACCACACCATTTGTATAGATTATTACAATTTAATTAATATTAAAATACAGTACATAATTTATGCATATTTATATACAAATTGTGCTCCAAAGTTTCATAACATTGAAGGTTCCCAATCCATTAGCTGTTGTTCTACAGAGTACCTTTCAGGTGGGCAGACATGTTTCGCCTTATGTCAAGGCTTTATCAATGCCCTATTTACCTGAAAAATGAGAATATACATAAAAGGGGAAGATCAGATTATTTGGAACCACTCTATGTTACACAATATATCATATCTTATATTCTACTAAATTCATCAATTAGTGCTTTCATTTAAATTCATCATGCTTAATATATATGAGGAAAGATGCAGACTAGGTTACCTTATTGAGAGGTTTCTTTTTGTGTATTCTAGTGGGAAGCTGTATACAGGAGTTTTTTCCAAGAAATGTCTGGTACATACATCCTTTTGGGAACGGCGTACACCGTATTGGTCTATTTTAGATGTGCTGGCCCTTTAAGGGAAATTGATCCACAGTGTAGTGCTCGTTCATTCATAGATGTTTTACCACTACCTTCAATAGATTTATGGTTTAGTTAGTTCTATTAGCCCTTTATGTTAACCAGTAAGTTATACCCTTATTCATGGGTCCTACCTGAGTTCCCTGGATTTTGTGATTCCTTAGAATTCCTTTGATGGCCTCGCACGCTTAACCTGTGGCACTATAAATACAAAGATGTGCCAGTATTACTACATCCGGATTTTATCCTTATTTTTGTACACTATTTACAATTTTGAACATTCTGTCAAGATTTTTTGTGAAATACAACTAGTAACAGTTATGTTAGGCATTATTTGCAGGGGTGACATAAGTAGGGTTGTTAACTATTTATATGAGAAGGGAGAGACGTGACGGTTCCTTAGGTGTAATAAATGCAGGTTACCTTGCAGCCAGGAGCGCCAGGGGATACAGAGACTAATCCCCTTGAGAGTGAGAGGAGCGCCGTCACGCGTGTCACCCGTCCGACGGTCAGGAATGTTCTGCGCTCCTCCGGTGACGCGTTTTTGTGTGTGCGTCCCGGGCTCCGAGCGCAGTGTGCGACGCCGGATATGACGTCGTGCGCTCCAGAGCCCGGAACGCACACCTGGCTCTTCCGGGAAAACCACCCGATAGAGCCCGACGCGTCACCGGCCAGATAGGGCTGTTAGGCTTGAGGCTCCATTGTAATGGAAACCTCCCATCGCCTGAGGCTCCATTTACTTGGAGACCTCGATTTGAACAGGGGCAAATCCTTGGCAAAGTGCTATAGGATAACTATATTAGTGTTCATACATGCCCTGCCATAAACATCCATCTCTGAATTCTATTGAATTAACATTGTTGCTCTTTTGTCATACTCTGATTATCCTATATTCATGTGTCAAATTAAGGGTTTATTACTTAATTCACTATACTGTTCATTCCCTATATTTACCTATCAAGTTAAGGATTATTACTTAAAATTAATTCACTGTATTACCCTATCCTATGAGGGCATAAGTTCCCATATGGTATCTATATACTTAGATGATAGTCTATACATGCTCTCATGTGGTATAAGTATATCTAATTTGCACATGTGTTCAATATGTGTGGATTTGGAATATTGTCTTATCGATGGTCTCGCAGGGGCTATATTTAAATATCTGAATATGTTCGTCCCCTGTTTAGCCCTGCTGGTGCTGCCTATTACCTGCTCATTTTAATTGAAATTTTTCAGTATGAGTATCACTGTGGCACTGTCAACTTTAACCTTTTAACGTCTCTCCCCTGTTTTCTTTATATTGAAGAGATAATGGCCTGTGACATTTTGGGGTCTTTGGTTCAAATGATTATCTGGGGAGTTAATATAACACCCCTAGCCGTGTGGTACCAGCATCATATCACGCTGTAAGTGTCTTAATATAAACTGGGGGCACCTGTTTCTGTCTCCAATCAATGCCCCTAGTAAACTTTGGATGCCCACAGATATATTTCCAGACATTTCTTGTTTACATAGTTCTCCATAACATTTGTAGCTCTATATACACACATTTGTCAATCATTCATTAACTTCTTTCGTTATTTATTTTATCTTTGTTTATACATTATACATGTTCCCACTAATATATGTACTTACTTATCTACCTTTCTCCTTGCACTATTCCTCTCTTTCCCTTTCCCTATTGTTCCCCTCTTCTATCTACCTGGATATTCATTTCTACCTGTGGTTCTATATGTATGAGGCAAAGCTTAGGGTATCGTTCAGCCCTGGATATTGTGCGGCCTTCAGTTGATATATCCATTTGGTTTCCCTTTGTACCGTTATTTTTTCTATATTGCCTCCTCTTTGGGATGTGTGTATACGGTCTAGTCCGTATACTTTTAGGGATCCGGGATCACTATTGTGATGTAATACAAAATGACGTGCTACTGGTAGTTTTTTGTTTCCACATTTTATGCTATATTGATGTTCATAAATTCTACACTTTAACTGGCGGTTAGTCTTTCCTATGTAGAATCTCCCACATCCACAAGTTAAGAGGTAGACCACATTTTTGGTCTGGCAATTCACATAATGTTTGGCCTTATACATCCCATTGCTAGGGATCATTATCGTTGGGCCTGTGTTAATATAGCGGCACATACTGCACCCTCCACATCGATAAGTTCCCTTTTGCTTACAGCAGTGGTCTTTAATATTTGTATTATGATGACTGTGGACTAAGCGATCTCTAATATTTTGTGATCGTCTAAATGTAATTTTTGGCACCTTTGGTAAAAACCTTTTGAGGTATGGATCGTTTAAAAGGATCTGCCAGTGTTTTTTTAGAATTTGTCGTATTTGTGTTTGTGATTGGTTGTACGTAAGGATGAGAGCAGGACCTTGTTGGGTTTTTGTTCTTCTAGGTCTGTATAACAGTGTCTGCCTGTCTATCTTAGCTGCTTTTTTATATGCTGCTTTTAAGACAGTTTGATTATATCCTCTTTTAGCCAGCCTATCCCGTATGGTCCTAGCCTCATCCTGGAATGTTTCCAGAGTGCTACAATTGCGCCGAGCGCGCAAATACTCACCGTAGGGGATACTTTTAAGAAGATGGGACGGGTGGGAGCTAGATGCTCTCAGAGTTGTATTTGCTGCTGAACTCTTTCTATATAATGTGGTTGTGATGTGACCCTTCGGGTCTTTGCTAATTGTGATATCTAAAAAAGTCACATTATATTGGTCGTAATCACACGTGAATTTCAAGTTAACTGTGTTATGATTTAACAGTGACACAAATTCATCCAGTTCCTGCTTCGGCCCCTCCCAGATGACCAAGATATCATCGATGTACCTGTGCCATGCCGAAACATGGCACAGGTACTTGGCCATCTGGTCCTCCGCCCACAACCCCCTCTCCCACCAGCCTAGATACAAGTTAGCAAACGATGGGGCACATGTTGTCCCCATCGCTGTACCTTGTATCTGATGGTACAGCTGGTTTTTGAATAAGAAGAGGTTGTGGGTGAGGATAAAGTTGAGGAGCCGAAGCAGGAAGAGGTTATGGTTGTGTTTTTCTAGGTCTAATTCGTTTAAAAAGTTTTCAACCGCCTGCAGCCCCTTCTTGTGAGGGATACTAGAATACAGGGCCTCCACGTCCAGAGTCACCAAGAGAGCCTCAGGACTTACCCAAATATCATCCAGTACACGGACTATATGGCCCGTGTCTTTTACGTATGAGGGCAGGCTCATCACCAGAGGTTGTAAGTGATGGTCCACGTAACGGCTGGCGTTCTGGGTTAAGGCCCCCATGCCCGACACTATAGGTCGTCCTGGGGGTCGACTCATAGATTTATGCACTTTAGGCAGTGCATAAAAGGTGGGTATTGTCGGGCATGGGGACTCCAGAAAACCAGCCGTGCGGGCATCAATCACACCTTGTTCCAATGCCTGGCTGATGAGATGTTGATATTCCTGGGCATCTCTGGTGAGTCTGGACGCGGAGGCCCTGGCGTACCATTCTTTGTTTTTTAATATGCGCATGCACATGGCCTCGTACTGTTCTATTGACATGACCACTATGTTTCCCCCCTTATCGGCAGGCTTTATTACTATTTGGTGATTATCTTCCAATTGTTTTAAAGCCTTCAATAAATTCTCATCGAGATTTGAAGGATGTTTCTTCATGTTGCCTATCTTTTCTAAGTCTGATGTTACCATGTTCATAAAGGTTGCAACATTGTGATTAAGTCCTAATGGAGGATAATAGGTAGACGGTTTCTTAAATTTGGCCTCTTTTTGTTCTATCACAATATGGCCTGCTACCTCCTGTGCTAGGTCTATCATATCCTTTTCAAGCTGCTCTTCTGTTAGATTCTCTACTTCTGTATGTGCCTCTTCTTTGGACATAAACTGATATTTGCAGAGGATTTTTCGAGAAAACAGGTGGAGGTCCTTGACCGTTTCAAAGATATCCAGCTGTTTGGCCGGACAATAATTTAGGCCTAGTTGTAGTAATTTACATTGGTCTTCTGTAAGTGTGTAGCTAGATAAATTAATTATATTCTGTTGCAATTCATTGTTCACTGTTTGTCCTTCTATTGTTTGTGTTGGGGGTCTGGGAATAGGGTCAGTTTTTTCGGGGGTTGTACTGGGCTTACATGTGCGTTGTCGGGCTGCCTTCCTCCGTGCATTTCTGCATTTATTGTGCTTCCTTCTAAAAAATCCCTTCGTGAGATAGTGGTGTCACTGGATTCTCCTTTATTGTCACTCCTATCCTCTATTTTGCGTTTGAAGATATGTTTTAAACCTTCGTCTCTATTCGGTAATACTATGTCCCTCTGGGGTGGGCCCCTCTTTGATCTACTGTCTTTGTCAATAGGGGTATTGTTTCTACGGTATATTCCCCCAGTTCCGCGTTTATCCCCACTTTGGCGCTCTCTCGATGAAGATGTGTCTGAGGCACTAGAGAAGCGGCCCGGATAATTTCTCCTTCCTCTAAATTGTGTCCCCGAGTCTGGCCATATGTAGGCCTCCTTTTGTTTGTATGCCAACCTATCTCTAATTAGTTTTTGTTCCTTTACCTCGATCAGTTGTTTATTTAATCTTTCAATGGCCTCGTGAATATTTGAATCTCTTTGATGGAATTTGTCATCCTTTTGTTTTTCATCAAAGCTGTTAATTGTTTCTTTGATTTGTTCACTAATCACCTCTAAGTGTTGTAAATGATGAGAGATTAGGAGTTTTATTAATTGGAGAGAACAATCTTGAAGTACTGCTTCCCATTGTCGCTTAAAGGCGTCATCTGGGGTTGCAACCTGTGGGAACAAGCGGATCCTAAGGCCTTTTGGGACTATTCCTTGATCTAAATATTCTTGTAGGTAATGTATGTCCCACCACATTTTGGATTTTTTAGTTAGCAATTTGTATAGTTTATTGAATGTAAACTGTGTCCATTCCTGTTGTTCTAGCAAGCCTTTATGTTCTAATTTGCATTGAGTTAATTTTTTGACCATTTTATCCCAATCCGTGTGTCCTAATTGGGTCATGTTGATATAGTTTTCTAATTCACCCAGTTTTTATTGAAAAGAGGCACTAAAGGAAGGGCTAAACTGAAGGACCATTCAGCTGTAATCAGTGTCTTTTGGCTTAATTTTCGGTGAAAGAGAGGGGGAACAAGATGTAACAAGGGGTCTTGGGAAAAGGTGAGGGGGGGTACACACTAAAGATCTACGTCCTTTGCCTAATCTGAGCTACGTTTCTGTTGGGTTTCCCCATCTGTGTGACCCTTAAAATTTGCCCCTCTGTTGTGTTCTTTTAGTGGGTACTTGGTCAGGATCAACTTAATTGCATACTTTCAGAGGGTCCGGGGTCAGGCTCCCCCGGGTGTTTGTTTTAGATCCCTGACTAAGACCACACCATTTGTATAGATTATTACAATTTAATTAATATTAAAATACAGTACATAATTTATGCATATTTATATACAAATTGTGCTCCAAAGTTTCATAACATTGAAGGTTCCCAATCCATTAGCTGTTGTTCTACAGAGTACCTTTCAGGTGGGCAGACATGTTTCGCCTTATGTCAAGGCTTTATCAATGCCCTATTTACCTGAAAAATGAGAATATACATAAAAGGGGAAGATCAGATTATTTGGAACCACTCTATGTTACACAATATATCATATCTTATATTCTACTAAATTCATCAATTAGTGCTTTCATTTAAATTCATCATGCTTAATATATATGAGGAAAGATGCAGACTAGGTTACCTTATTGAGAGGTTTCTTTTTGTGTATTCTAGTGGGAAGCTGTATACAGGAGTTTTTTCCAAGAAATGTCTGGTACATACATCCTTTTGGGAACGGCGTACACCGTATTGGTCTATTTTAGATGTGCTGGCCCTTTAAGGGAAATTGATCCACAGTGTAGTGCTCGTTCATTCATAGATGTTTTACCACTACCTTCAATAGATTTATGGTTTAGTTAGTTCTATTAGCCCTTTATGTTAACCAGTAAGTTATACCCTTATTCATGGGTCCTACCTGAGTTCCCTGGATTTTGTGATTCCTTAGAATTCCTTTGATGGCCTCGCACGCTTAACCTGTGGCACTATAAATACAAAGATGTGCCAGTATTACTACATCCGGATTTTATCCTTATTTTTGTACACTATTTACAATTTTGAACATTCTGTCAAGATTTTTTGTGAAATACAACTAGTAACAGTTATGTTAGGCATTATTTGCAGGGGTGACATAAGTAGGGTTGTTAACTATTTATATGAGAAGGGAGAGACGTGACGGTTCCTTAGGTGTAATAAATGCAGGTTACCTTGAACCGTCACGTCTCTCCCTTCTCATATAAATAGTTAACAACCCTACTTATGTCACCCCTGCAAATAATGCCTAACATAACTGTTACTAGTTGTATTTCACAAAAAATCTTGACAGAATGTTCAAAATTGTAAATAGTGTACAAAAATAAGGATAAAATCCGGATGTAGTAATACTGGCACATCTTTGTATTTATAGTGCCACAGGTTAAGCGTGCGAGGCCATCAAAGGAATTCTAAGGAATCACAAAATCCAGGGAACTCAGGTAGGACCCATGAATAAGGGTATAACTTACTGGTTAACATAAAGGGCTAATAGAACTAACTAAACCATAAATCTATTGAAGGTAGTGGTAAAACATCTATGAATGAACGAGCACTACACTGTGGATCAATTTCCCTTAAAGGGCCAGCACATCTAAAATAGACCAATACGGTGTACGCCGTTCCCAAAAGGATGTATGTACCAGACATTTCTTGGAAAAAACTCCTGTATACAGCTTCCCACTAGAATACACAAAAAGAAACCTCTCAATAAGGTAACCTAGTCTGCATCTTTCCTCATATATATTAAGCATGATGAATTTAAATGAAAGCACTAATTGATGAATTTAGTAGAATATAAGATATGATATATTGTGTAACATAGAGTGGTTCCAAATAATCTGATCTTCCCCTTTTATGTATATTCTCATTTTTCAGGTAAATAGGGCATTGATAAAGCCTTGACATAAGGCGAAACATGTCTGCCCACCTGAAAGGTACTCTGTAGAACAACAGCTAATGGATTGGGAACCTTCAATGTTATGAAACTTTGGAGCACAATTTGTATATAAATATGCATAAATTATGTACTGTATTTTAATATTAATTAAATTGTAATAATCTATACAAATGGTGTGGTCTTAGTCAGGGATCTAAAACAAACACCCGGGGGAGCCTGACCCCGGACCCTCTGAAAGTATGCAATTAAGTTGATCCTGACCAAGTACCCACTAAAAGAACACAACAGAGGGGCAAATTTTAAGGGTCACACAGATGGGGAAACCCAACAGAAACGTAGCTCAGATTAGGCAAAGGACGTAGATCCTTAGTGTGTACCCCCCCTCACCTTTTCCCAAGACCCCTTGTTACATCTTGTTCCCCCTCTCTTTCACCGAAAATTAAGCCAAAAGACACTGATTACAGCTGAATGGTCCTTCAGTTTAGCCCTTCCTTTAGTGCCTCTTTTCAATAAAAACTGGGTGAATTAGAAAACTATATCAACATGACCCAATTAGGACACACGGATTGGGATAAAATGGTCAAAAAATTAACTCAATGCAAATTAGAACATAAAGGCTTGCTAGAACAACAGGAATGGACACAGTTTACATTCAATAAACTATACAAATTGCTAACTAAAAAATCCAAAATGTGGTGGGACATACATTACCTACAAGAATATTTAGATCAAGGAATAGTCCCAAAAGGCCTTAGGATCCGCTTGTTCCCACAGGTTGCAACCCCAGATGACGCCTTTAAGCGACAATGGGAAGCAGTACTTCAAGATTGTTCTCTCCAATTAATAAAACTCCTAATCTCTCATCATTTACAACACTTAGAGGTGATTAGTGAACAAATCAAAGAAACAATTAACAGCTTTGATGAAAAACAAAAGGATGACAAATTCCATCAAAGAGATTCAAATATTCACGAGGCCATTGAAAGATTAAATAAACAACTGATCGAGGTAAAGGAACAAAAACTAATTAGAGATAGGTTGGCATACAAACAAAAGGAGGCCTACATATGGCCAGACTCGGGGACACAATTTAGAGGAAGGAGAAATTATCCGGGCCGCTTCTCTAGTGCCTCAGACACATCTTCATCGAGAGAGCGCCAAAGTGGGGATAAACGCGGAACTGGGGGAATATACCGTAGAAACAATACCCCTATTGACAAAGACAGTAGATCAAAGAGGGGCCCACCCCAGAGGGACATAGTATTACCGAATAGAGACGAAGGTTTAAAACATATCTTCAAACGCAAAATAGAGGATAGGAGTGACAATAAAGGAGAATCCAGTGACACCACTATCTCACGAAGGGATTTTTTAGAAGGAAGCACAATAAATGCAGAAATGCACGGAGGAAGGCAGCCCGACAACGCACATGTAAGCCCAGTACAACCCCCGAAAAAACTGACCCTATTCCCAGACCCCCAACACAAACAATAGAAGGACAAACAGTGAACAATGAATTGCAACAGAATATAATTAATTTATCTAGCTACACACTTACAGAAGACCAATGTAAATTACTACAACTAGGCCTAAATTATTGTCCGGCCAAACAGCTGGATATCTTTGAAACGGTCAAGGACCTCCACCTGTTTTCTCGAAAAATCCTCTGCAAATATCAGTTTATGTCCAAAGAAGAGGCACATACAGAAGTAGAGAATCTAACAGAAGAGCAGCTTGAAAAGGATATGATAGACCTAGCACAGGAGGTAGCAGGCCATATTGTGATAGAACAAAAAGAGGCCAAATTTAAGAAACCGTCTACCTATTATCCTCCATTAGGACTTAATCACAATGTTGCAACCTTTATGAACATGGTAACATCAGACTTAGAAAAGATAGGCAACATGAAGAAACATCCTTCAAATCTCGATGAGAATTTATTGAAGGCTTTAAAACAATTGGAAGATAATCACCAAATAGTAATAAAGCCTGCCGATAAGGGGGGAAACATAGTGGTCATGTCAATAGAACAGTACGAGGCCATGTGCATGCGCATATTAAACAACAAAGAATGGTACGCCAGGGCCTCCGCGTCCAGACTCACCAGAGATGCCCAGGAATATCAACATCTCATCAGCCAGGCATTGGAACAAGGTGTGATTGATGCCCGCACGGCTGGTTTTCTGGAGTCCCCATGCCCGACAATACCCACCTTTTATGCACTGCCTAAAGTGCATAAATCTATGAGTCGACCCCCAGGACGACCTATAGTGTCGGGCATGGGGGCCTTAACCCAGAACGCCAGCCGTTACGTGGACCATCACTTACAACCTCTGGTGATGAGCCTGCCCTCATACGTAAAAGACATGGGCCATATAGTCCGTGTACTGGACGATATTTGGGTAAGTCCTGAGGCTCTCTTGGTGACTCTGGACGTGGAGGCCCTGTATTCTAGTATCCCTCACAAGAAGGGGCTGCAGGCGGTTGAAAACTTTTTAAACGAATTAGACCTAGAAAAACACAACCATAACCTCTTCCTGCTTCGGCTCCTCAACTTTATCCTCACCCACAACCTCTTCTTATTCAAAAACCAGCTGTACCACCAGATACAAGGTACAGCGATGGGGACAACATGTGCCCCATCGTTTGCTAACTTGTATCTAGGCTGGTGGGAGAGGGGGTTGTGGGCGGAGGACCAGATGGCCAAGTACCTGTGCCATGTTTCGGCATGGCACAGGTACATCGATGATATCTTGGTCATCTGGGAGGGGCCGAAGCAGGAACTGGATGAATTTGTGTCACTGTTAAATCATAACACAGTTAACTTGAAATTCACGTGTGATTACGACCAATATAATGTGACTTTTTTAGATATCACAATTAGCAAAGACCCGAAGGGTCACATCACAACCACATTATATAGAAAGAGTTCAGCAGCAAATACAACTCTGAGAGCATCTAGCTCCCACCCGTCCCATCTTCTTAAAAGTATCCCCTACGGGGAGTATTTGCGCGCTCGGCGCAATTGTAGCACTCTGGAAACATTCCAGGATGAGGCTAGGACCATACGGGATAGGCTGGCTAAAAGAGGATATAATCAAACTGTCTTAAAAGCAGCATATAAAAAAGCAGCTAAGATAGACAGGCAGACACTGTTATACAGACCTAGAAGAACAAAAACCCAACAAGGTCCTGCTCTCATCCTTACGTACAACCAATCACAAACACAAATACGACAAATTCTAAAAAAACACTGGCAGATCCTTTTAAACGATCCATACCTCAAAAGGTTTTTACCAAAGGTGCCAAAAATTACATTTAGACGATCACAAAATATTAGAGATCGCTTAGTCCACAGTCATCATAATACAAATATTAAAGACCACTGCTGTAAGCAAAAGGGAACTTATCGATGTGGAGGGTGCAGTATGTGCCGCTATATTAACACAGGCCCAACGATAATGATCCCTAGCAATGGGATGTATAAGGCCAAACATTATGTGAATTGCCAGACCAAAAATGTGGTCTACCTCTTAACTTGTGGATGTGGGAGATTCTACATAGGAAAGACTAACCGCCAGTTAAAGTGTAGAATTTATGAACATCAATATAGCATAAAATGTGGAAACAAAAAACTACCAGTAGCACGTCATTTTGTATTACATCACAATAGTGATCCCGGATCCCTAAAAGTATACGGACTAGACCGTATACACACATCCCAAAGAGGAGGCAATATAGAAAAAATAACGGTACAAAGGGAAACCAAATGGATATATCAACTGAAGGCCGCACAATATCCAGGGCTGAACGATACCCTAAGCTTTGCCTCATACATATAGAACCACAGGTAGAAATGAATATCCAGGTAGATAGAAGAGGGGAACAATAGGGAAAGGGAAAGAGAGGAATAGTGCAAGGAGAAAGGTAGATAAGTAAGTACATATATTAGTGGGAACATGTATAATGTATAAACAAAGATAAAATAAATAACGAAAGAAGTTAATGAATGATTGACAAATGTGTGTATATAGAGCTACAAATGTTATGGAGAACTATGTAAACAAGAAATGTCTGGAAATATATCTGTGGGCATCCAAAGTTTACTAGGGGCATTGATTGGAGACAGAAACAGGTGCCCCCAGTTTATATTAAGACACTTACAGCGTGATATGATGCTGGTACCACACGGCTAGGGGTGTTATATTAACTCCCCAGATAATCATTTGAACCAAAGACCCCAAAATGTCACAGGCCATTATCTCTTCAATATAAAGAAAACAGGGGAGAGACGTTAAAAGGTTAAAGTTGACAGTGCCACAGTGATACTCATACTGAAAAATTTCAATTAAAATGAGCAGGTAATAGGCAGCACCAGCAGGGCTAAACAGGGGACGAACATATTCAGATATTTAAATATAGCCCCTGCGAGACCATCGATAAGACAATATTCCAAATCCACACATATTGAACACATGTGCAAATTAGATATACTTATACCACATGAGAGCATGTATAGACTATCATCTAAGTATATAGATACCATATGGGAACTTATGCCCTCATAGGATAGGGTAATACAGTGAATTAATTTTAAGTAATAATCCTTAACTTGATAGGTAAATATAGGGAATGAATAGTATAGTGAATTAAGTAATAAACCCTTAATTTGACACATGAATATAGGATAATCAGAGTATGACAAAAGAGCAACAATGTTAATTCAATAGAATTCAGAGATGGATGTTTATGGCAGGGCATGTATGAACACTAATATAGTTATCCTATAGCACTTTGCCAAGGATTTGCCCCTGTTCAAATCGAGGTCTCCAAGTAAATGGAGCCTCAGGCGATGGGAGGTTTCCATTACAATGGAGCCTCAAGCCTAACAGCCCTATCTGGCCGGTGACGCGTCGGGCTCTATCGGGTGGTTTTCCCGGAAGAGCCAGGTGTGCGTTCCGGGCTCTGGAGCGCACGACGTCATATCCGGCGTCGCACACTGCGCTCGGAGCCCGGGACGCACACACAAAAACGCGTCACCGGAGGAGCGCAGAACATTCCTGACCGTCGGACGGGTGACACGCGTGACGGCGCTCCTCTCACTCTCAAGGGGATTAGTCTCTGTATCCCCTGGCGCTCCTGGCTGCAAGGTAACCTGCATTTATTACACCTAAGGAACCGTCACGTCTCTCCCTTCTCATATAAATAGTTAACAACCCTACTTATGTCACCCCTGCAAATAATGCCTAACATAACTGTTACTAGTTGTATTTCACAAAAAATCTTGACAGAATGTTCAAAATTGTAAATAGTGTACAAAAATAAGGATAAAATCCGGATGTAGTAATACTGGCACATCTTTGTATTTATAGTGCCACAGGTTAAGCGTGCGAGGCCATCAAAGGAATTCTAAGGAATCACAAAATCCAGGGAACTCAGGTAGGACCCATGAATAAGGGTATAACTTACTGGTTAACATAAAGGGCTAATAGAACTAACTAAACCATAAATCTATTGAAGGTAGTGGTAAAACATCTATGAATGAACGAGCACTACACTGTGGATCAATTTCCCTTAAAGGGCCAGCACATCTAAAATAGACCAATACGGTGTACGCCGTTCCCAAAAGGATGTATGTACCAGACATTTCTTGGAAAAAACTCCTGTATACAGCTTCCCACTAGAATACACAAAAAGAAACCTCTCAATAAGGTAACCTAGTCTGCATCTTTCCTCATATATATTAAGCATGATGAATTTAAATGAAAGCACTAATTGATGAATTTAGTAGAATATAAGATATGATATATTGTGTAACATAGAGTGGTTCCAAATAATCTGATCTTCCCCTTTTATGTATATTCTCATTTTTCAGGTAAATAGGGCATTGATAAAGCCTTGACATAAGGCGAAACATGTCTGCCCACCTGAAAGGTACTCTGTAGAACAACAGCTAATGGATTGGGAACCTTCAATGTTATGAAACTTTGGAGCACAATTTGTATATAAATATGCATAAATTATGTACTGTATTTTAATATTAATTAAATTGTAATAATCTATACAAATGGTGTGGTCTTAGTCAGGGATCTAAAACAAACACCCGGGGGAGCCTGACCCCGGACCCTCTGAAAGTATGTAACAGATAGGGTGCTAGGTGCAAGTTTGGGATACCCTGCGGCCTGGTGTAATGACAGCAGACAGAAACCAATGCAAAATTAAATAAGCGTGTTTCAGCCTCATCTGTACTAAGTTATTAATTTTGCATTGGTTTCTGACTGCTGTCATTACACCAGGCCACAGGGCATCCTAAACTTGCACCTAGCACCCTATCTGTTATACAAAATAAGCGTGTTTCAGCCTCAGCTGTACTAAATTATTTTGTATAACAGATAGGGTGCTAGGTGCAAGTTTGGGATACCCTGCGACCTGGTGTAATGACAGCAGACAGAAACCAATGCAAAATTAAATAACTTAGTACAGCTGAGGCTGAAACACGCTTATTTTGTATAACAGATAGCGTGCTAGGTGCAAGTTTGGGATACCCTACAACCTGGTGTAATGACAGCAGACAGAAACCAATGAAAAATTAAATAACTTAGTGAAACTGAGGCAGAAGCACGCTTATTTTGTATAACATATAGGGGGCTAGGTGCAAGTTTCGGATACCCTACAGACTGATGTAATGACAGCAGACAGAAACCAATGCAAAATTAAATAACTTAGTAAAGCTGAGGCAGAAGCACGCTTATTTTGTATAACAGATAGGGTGCTAGGTGCAAGTTTGGGATACCCTGCGGCTTGGTGTAATGACAGCAGTCAGAAACCAATGGAAAATTAAAAACCTTAGTACAGCTGAGGCCGAAACACGCTTATTTTATATAACAGATAGGGTGCTAGGTGCAAGTTTGGGATACCCTGCGGCCTGGTGTAATGACAGCAGTCATAAACCAGTGCAAAATTAAATAACTTAGTACAGCTGAGGCTGAAACACGCTTATTTTGTATAACAGATAGGGTGCTAGCTGCAAGTTTGGGATACCCTGTGGCCTGGTGTAATGACAGCAGTCAGACCCAATGCAAAATTAAATAACTTAGTACAGCTGAGGCTGAAACACGCTTCTTTTGTATAACAGATAGGGTGCTAGGAGCAAGTTTGGGATACCCTGCAGCCTGGTGTAATGACAGCAGTCAGAAACCAATGCAAAATTAAATAACTTAGTACAGCTGAGGCTGAAGCACTCTTAGTTTGTATAACAGATAGGGTGCTAGGTGCAAGTTTGGGATACCCTGCGGCCTGGTGTAATGACAGCAGTCATAAACCAATGCAAAATTAAATAACTTAGTACAGCTGAGGCTGAAACACGCTTATTTTGTATAACAGATAGGGTGCTAGGTGCAAGTTTGGGATATCCTGCGGCCTGGTGTAATGACAGCAGACAGAAGCCAATGCAAAATTAAATAACTTAGTAAAGCTGAGGCAGAAGCACGCTTATTTTGTATAACAGATAGGGTGCTAGGTGCAAGTTTGGGATACCCTGCGGCCTGGTGTAATGACAGCAGACAGAAACCAATGCAAAATTAAATAAGCATGTTTCAGCCTCATCTGTACTAAGTTATTAATTTTGCATTGGTTTCTGACTGCTGTCATTACACCAGGCCACAGGGCATCCTAAACTTGCACCTAGCACCCTATCTGTTATACAAAATAAGCGTGTTTCAGCCTCAGCTGTACTAAATTATTTTGTATAACAGATAGGGTGCTAGGTGCAAGTTTGGGATACCCTGCGACCTGGTGTAATGACAGCAGACAGAAACCAATGCAAAATTAAATAACTTAGTACAGCTGAGGCTGAAGCACGCTTATTTTGTATAACAGATAGCGGGCTAGGTGCAAGTTTGGGATACCCTGCGGCCTGGTGTAATGACAGCAGACAGAAACCAATGCAAAATTAAATAACTTAGTACAGCTGAGGCTGAAGCACGCTTATTTTGTATAACAGATAGCGGGTTAGGTGCAAGTTTGGGATACCCTGCGGCCTGGTGTAATGACAGCAGACACAAACCAATGCAAAATTAAATAACAGTACAGCTGAGGCAGAAGCACCCTTATTTTGTATAACAGATAGGGTGCTAGGTGAAATTTTGGGATACCCTGCGGCCTGGTGTAATAACAGCAGACAGAAACCAATGCAAAATTAAATAACTTAGTACAGCTGAGGCTGAAGCACGCTTATTTTGTATAACAGATAGGGTGCTAGCTGCAAGTTTGTGATACCCTGCGCCCTGGTGTAATGACAGCAGACTGAAACCAATGCAAAATTAAATAACTTAGTAAAGCTGAGACAGAAGCAGGCTTATTTTGTATAACAGATAGGGTGCTAGGTACAAGTTTGGGATACCCTGCGGCCTGGTGTAATGACAGCAGTCAGAAACCAGTGCAAAATTAAATAACTTAGTACAGCTGAGGCTGAAGCACGCTTATTTTGCATAACAGATAGGGTGCTAGGTGCAAGTTTGGGATACACTGCGGCCTGGTGTAATGACAGCAGTCAGAAACCAATGCAAAATTAAATAACTTAGGAAAGCTGAGGCAGAAGCACGCTTATTTTGTATAACAGATAGGGTGCTAGGTGCAAGTTTGGGATACCCTGCGGCCTGGTGCAATGACAGCAGACAAAAACCAATGCAAAGTTAAATAACTTAGTACAGCTGAGGGTGAAACACGCTTATTTTGTATAACAGATAGGGTGCTAGGTGCAAGTTTGGGATACACTGCGCCCTAGAGTAATGACAGCAGACAGAAACCAATGCAAAATTAAATAACTTAGTACAGCTGAAGCAGAAGCACGCTTATTTTGTATAACAGATAGGGTGCTAGGTGCAATTTTGGGATACCCTGCAGCCTGGTGTAATAACAGCAGACAGAAACCAATGCAAAATTAAATAACTTAGTAAAGCTGAGGCAGAAGCACGCTTATTTTATATAACAGATAGGGTGCTAGGTGCAAGTTTGGGATACCCTGCGGCTTGGTGTAATGACAGCAGTCAGAAACCAATGCAAAATTAAAAACCTTAGTACAGCTGAGGCTGAAACACGCTTATTTTATATAACAGATAGGGTGCTAGGTGCAAGTTTGGGATACCCTGCGGCTTGGTGTAATGACAGCAGTCAAACCCAATGCAAAATTAAATAACTTAGTACAGCTGAGGCTGAAACACGCTTCTTTTGTATAACAGATAGGGTGCTAGGAGCAAGTTTGGGATACCCTGCAGCCTGGTGTAATGACAGCAGTCAGAAACCAATGCAAAATTAAATAACTTAGTACAGCTGAGGCTGAAGCACTCTTAGTTTGTATAACAGATAGGGTGCTAGGTGCAAGTTTGGGATACCCTGCGGCCTGGTGTAATGACAGCAGTCATAAACCAATGCAAAATTAAATAACTTAGTACAGCTGAGGCTGAAACACGCTTATTTTGTATAACAGATAGGGTGCTAGGTGCAAGTTTGGGATATCCTGCGGCCTGGTGTAATGACAGCAGACAGAAGCCAATGCAAAATTAAATAACTTAGTAAAGCTGAGGCAGAAGCACGCTTATTTTGTATAACAGATAGGGTGCTAGGTGCAAGTTTGGGATACCCTGCGGCCTGGTGTAATGACAGCAGACAGAAACCAATGCAAAATTAAATAAGCATGTTTCAGCCTCATCTGTACTAAGTTATTAATTTTGCATTGGTTTCTGACTGCTGTCATTACACCAGGCCACAGGGCATCCTAAACTTGCACCTAGCACCCTATCTGTTATACAAAATAAGCGTGTTTCAGCCTCAGCTGTACTAAATTATTTTGTATAACAGATAGGGTGCTAGGTGCAAGTTTGGGATACCCTGCGACCTGGTGTAATGACAGCAGACAGAAACCAATGCAAAATTAAATAACTTAGTACAGCTGAGACTGAAGCACGCTTATTTTGTATAACAGATAGCGGGCTAGGTGCAAGTTTGGGATACCCTGCGGCCTGGTGTAATGACAGCAGACAGAAACCAATGCAAAATTAAATAACTTAGTACAGCTGAGGCTGAAGCATGCTTATTTTGTATAACAGATAGCGGGCTAGGTGCAAGTTTGGGATACCCTGCGGCCTGGTGTAATGACAGCAGACACAAACCAATGCAAAATTAAATAACAGTACAGCTGAGGCAGAAGCACCCTTATTTTGTATAACAGATAGGGTGCTAGGTGAAATTTTGGGATACCCTGCGGCCTGGTGTAATAACAGCAGACAGAAACCAATGCAAAATTAAATAACTTAGTACAGCTGAGGCTGAAGCACGCTTATTTTGTATAACAGATAGGGTGCTAGCTGCAAGTTTGTGATACCCTGCGCCCTGGTGTAATGACAGCAGACAGAAACCAATGCAAAATTAAATAACTTAGTAAAGCTGAGACAGAAGCAGGCTTATTTTGTATAACAGATAGGGTGCTAGGTACAAGTTTGGGATACCCTGCGGCCTGGTGTAATGACAGCAGTCAGAAACCAGTGCAAAATTAAATAACTTAGTACAGCTGAGGCTGAAGCACGCTTATTTTGCATAACAGATAGGGTGCTAGGTGCAAGTTTGGGATACACTGCGGCCTGGTGTAATGACAGCAGTCAGAAACCAATGCAAAATTAAATAACTTAGGAAAGCTGAGGCAGAAGCACGCTTATTTTGTATAACAGATAGGGTGCTAGGTGCAAGTTTGGGATACCCTGCGGCCTGGTGCAATGACAGCAGACAAAAACCAATGCAAAGTTAAATAACTTAGTACAGCTGAGGGTGAAACACGCTTATTTTGTATAACAGATAGGGTGCTAGGTGCAAGTTTGGGATACACTGCGCCCTAGAGTAATGACAGCAGACAGAAACCAATGCAAAATTAAATAACTTAGTACAGCTGAAGCAGAAGCACGCTTATTTTGTATAACAGATAGGGTGCTAGGTGCAATTTTGGGATACCCTGCAGCCTGGTGTAATAACAGCAGACAGAAACCAATGCAAAATTAAATAACTTAGTAAAGCTGAGGCAGAAGCACGCTTATTTTATATAACAGATAGGGTGCTAGGTGCAAGTTTGGGATACCCTGCGGCTTGGTGTAATGACAGCAGTCAGAAACCAATGCAAAATTAAAAACCTTAGTACAGCTGAGGCTGAAACACGCTTATTTTATATAACAGATAGGGTGCTAGGTGCAAGTTTGGGATACCCTGCGGCTTGGTGTAATGACAGCAGTCAGACCCAATGCAAAATTAAATAACTTAGTACAGCTGAGGCTGAAACACGCTTATTTTGTATAACAGATAGGGTGCTAGGAGCAAGTTTGGGATACCCTGCAGCCTGGTGTAATGACAGCAGTCAGAAACCAATGCAAAATTAAATAACTTAGTACAGCTGAGGCTGAAGCACTCTTAGTTTGTATAACAGATAGGGTGCTAGGTGCTAGTTTGGGATACCCTGCGGCCTGGTGTAATGACAGCAGTCATAAACCAATGCAAAATTAAATAACTTAGTACAGCTGAGGCTGAAACACGCTTATTTTGTATAACAGATAGGGTGCTAGGTGCAAGTTTGGGATACCCTGCGGCCTGGTGTAATGACAGCAGTCAGAAACCAATGCATAATTAAATAACTTAGTACAGCTGAGGCTGAAACACACTTATTTTGTATAACAGATAGGGTGCTAGGTGCAAGTTTGGGATATCCTGCGGCCTGGTGTAATGACAGCAGACAGAAGCCAATGCAAAATTAAATAACTTAGTAAAGCTGAGGCAGAAGCACGCTTATTTTGTATAACAGATAGGGTGCTAGGTGCAAGTTTGGGATACCCTGCGGCCTGGTGTAATGACAGCAGACAGAAACCAATGCAAAATTAAATAAGCATGTTTCAGCCTCATCTGTACTAAGTTATTAATTTTGCATTGGTTTCTGACTGCTGTCATTACACCAGGCCACAGGGCATCCTAAACTTGCACCTAGCACCCTATCTGTTATACAAAATAAGCGTGTTTCAGCCTCAGCTGTACTAAATTATTTTGTATAACAGATAGGGTGCTAGGTGCAAGTTTGGGATACCCTGCGACCTGGTGTAATGACAGCAGACAGAAACCAATGCAAAATTAAATAACTTAGTAAAGCTGAGGCAGAAGCACGCTTATTTTGTATAACAGATAGGGTGCTAGGTGCAAGTTTGGGATACCCTGCGGCTTGGTGTAATGACAGCAGTCAGAAACCAATGGAAAATTAAAAACCTTAGTACAGCTGAGGCTGAAACACGCTTATTTTATATAACAGATAGGGTGCTAGGTGCAAGTTTGGGATACCCTGCGGCCTGGTGTAATGACAGCAGTCATAAACCAGTGCAAAATTAAATAACTTAGTACAGCTGAGGCTGAAACACGCTTATTTTGTATAACAGATAGGGTGCTAGCTGCAAGTTTGGGATACCGTGTGGCCTGGTGTAATGACAGCAGTCAGACCCAATGCAAAATTAAATAACTTAGTACAGCTGAGGCTGAAACACGCTTCTTTTGTATAACAGATAGGGTGCTAGGAGCAAGTTTGGGATACCCTGCAGCCTGGTGTAATGACAGCAGTCAGAAACCAATGCAAAATTAAATAACTTAGTACAGCTGAGGCTGAAGCACTCTTAGTTTGTATAACAGATAGGGTGCTAGGTGCAAGTTTGGGATACCCTGCGGCCTGGTGTAATGACAGCAGTCATAAACCAATGCAAAATTAAATAACTTAGTACAGCTGAGGCTGAAACACGCTTATTTTGTATAACAGATAGGGTGCTAGGTGCAAGTTTGGGATATCCTGCGGCCTGGTGTAATGACAGCAGACAGAAGCCAATGCAAAATTAAATAACTTAGTAAAGCTGAGGCAGAAGCACGCTTATTTTGTATAACAGATAGGGTGCTAGGTGCAAGTTTGGGATACCCTGCGGCCTGGTGTAATGACAGCAGACAGAAACCAATGCAAAATTAAATAAGCATGTTTCAGCCTCATCTGTACTAAGTTATTAATTTTGCATTGGTTTCTGACTGCTGTCATTACACCAGGCCACAGGGCATCCTAAACTTGCACCTAGCACCCTATCTGTTATACAAAATAAGCGTGTTTCAGCCTCAGCTGTACTAAATTATTTTGTATAACAGATAGGGTGCTAGGTGCAAGTTTGGGATACCCTGCGACCTGGTGTAATGACAGCAGACAGAAACCAATGCAAAATTAAATAACTTAGTACAGCTGAGGCTGAAGCACGCTTATTTTGTATAACAGATAGCGGGCTAGGTGCAAGTTTGGGATACCCTGCGGCCTGGTGTAATGACAGCAGACAGAAACCAATGCAAAATTAAATAACTTAGTACAGCTGAGGCTGAAGCACGCTTATTTTGTATAACAGATAGCGGGCTAGGTGCAAGTTTGGGATACCCTGCGGCCTGGTGTAATGACAGCAGACACAAACCAATGCAAAATTAAATAACAGTACAGCTGAGGCAGAAGCACCCTTATTTTGTATAACAGATAGGGTGCTAGGTGAAATTTTGGGATACCCTGCGGCCTGGTGTAATAACAGCAGACAGAAACCAATGCAAAATTAAATAACTTAGTACAGCTGAGGCTGAAGCACGCTTATTTTGTATAACAGATAGGGTGCTAGGTGCAAGTTTGGGATACCCTGCGGCCTGGTGTAATGACAGCAGTCATAAACCAATGCAAAATTAAATAACTTAGTACAGCTGAGGCTGAAACACGCTTATTTTGTATAACAGATAGGGTGCTAGGTGCAAGTTTGGGATACCCTGCGGCCTGGTGTAATGACAGCAGTCAGAAACCAATGCATAATTAAATAACTTAGTACAGCTGAGGCTGAAACACACTTATTTTGTATAACAGATAGGGTGCTAGGTGCAAGTTTGGGATATCCTGCGGCCTGGTGTAATGACAGCAGACAGAAGCCAATGCAAAATTAAATAACTTAGTAAAGCTGAGGCAGAAGCACGCTTATTTTGTATAACAGATAGGGTGCTAGGTGCAAGTTTGGGATACCCTGCGGCCTGGTGTAATGACAGCAGACAGAAACCAATGCAAAATTAAATAAGCATGTTTCAGCCTCATCTGTACTAAGTTATTAATTTTGCATTGGTTTCTGACTGCTGTCATTACACCAGGCCACAGGGCATCCTAAACTTGCACCTAGCACCCTATCTGTTATACAAAATAAGCGTGTTTCAGCCTCAGCTGTACTAAATTATTTTGTATAACAGATAGGGTGCTAGGTGCAAGTTTGGGATACCCTGCGACCTGGTGTAATGACAGCAGACAGAAACCAATGCAAAATTAAATAACTTAGTAAAGCTGAGGCAGAAGCACGCTTATTTTGTATAACAGATAGGGTGCTAGGTGCAAGTTTGGGATACCCTGCGGCCTGGTGCAATGACAGCAGACAAAAACCAATGCAAAGTTAAATAACTTAGTACAGCTGAGGGTGAAACACGCTTATTTTGTATAACAGATAGGGTGCTAGGTGCAAGTTTGGGATACACTGCGCCCTAGAGTAATGACAGCAGACAGAAACCAATGCAAAATTAAATAACTTAGTACAGCTGAAGCAGAAGCACGCTTATTTTGTATAACAGATAGGGTGCTAGGTGCAAGTTTGGGATACCCTGCGGCTTGGTGTAATGACAGCAGTCAGAAACCAATGGAAAATTAAAAACCTTAGTACAGCTGAGGCTGAAACACGCTTATTTTATATAACAGATAGGGTGCTAGGTGCAAGTTTGGGATACCCTGCGGCCTGGTGTAATGACAGCAGTCATAAACCAGTGCAAAATTAAATAACTTAGTACAGCTGAGGCTGAAACACGCTTATTTTATATAACAGATAGGGTGCTAGCTGCAAGTTTGGGATACCGTGTGGCCTGGTGTAATGACAGCAGTCAGACCCAATGCAAAATTAAATAACTTAGTACAGCTGAGGCTGAAACACGCTTCTTTTGTATAACAGATAGGGTGCTAGGAGCAAGTTTGGGATACCCTGCAGCCTGGTGTAATGAGAGCAGTCAGAAACCAATGCAAAATTAAATAACTTAGTACAGCTGAGGCTGAAGCACTCTTAGTTTGTATAACAGATAGGGTGCTAGGTGCAAGTTTGGGATACCCTGCGGCCTGGTGTAATGACAGCAGTCATAAACCAATGCAAAATTAAATAACTTAGTACAGCTGAGGCTGAAACACGCTTATTTTGTATAACAGATAGGGTGCTAGGTGCAAGTTTGTGATACCCTGCGCCCTGGTGTAATGACAGCAGACAGAAACCAATGCAAAATTAAATAACTTAGTAAAGCTGAGACAGAAGCAGGCTTATTTTGTATAACAGATAGGGTGCTAGGTACAAGTTTGGGATACCCTGCGGCCTGGTGTAATGACAGCAGTCAGAAACCAGTGCAAAATTAAATAACTTAGTACAGCTGAGGCTGAAGCACGCTTATTTTGCATAACAGATAGGGTGCTAGGTGCAAGTTTGGGATACACTGCGGCCTGGTGTAATGACAGCAGTCAGAAACCAATGCAAAATTAAATAACTTAGGAAAGCTGAGGCAGAAGCACGCTTATTTTGTATAACAGATAGGGTGCTAGGTGCAAGTTTGGGATACCCTGCGGCCTGGTGCAATGACAGCAGACAAAAACCAATGCAAAGTTAAATAACTTAGTACAGCTGAGGGTGAAACACGCTTATTTTGTATAACAGATAGGGTGCTAGGTGCAAGTTTGGGATACACTGCGCCCTAGAGTAATGACAGCAGACAGAAACCAATGCAAAATTAAATAACTTAGTACAGCTGAAGCAGAAGCACGCTTATTTTGTATAACAGATAGGGTGCTAGGTGCAATTTTGGGATACCCTGCAGCCTGGTGTAATAACAGCAGACAGAAACCAATGCAAAATTAAATAACTTAGTAAAGCTGAGGCAGAAGCACGCTTATTTTATATAACAGATAGGGTGCTAGGTGCAAGTTTGGGATACCCTGCGGCTTGGTGTAATGACAGCAGTCAGAAACCAATGCAAAATTAAAAACCTTAGTACAGCTGAGGCTGAAACACGCTTATTTTATATAACAGATAGGGTGCTAGGTGCAAGTTTGGGATACCCTGCGGCTTGGTGTAATGACAGCAGTCAAACCCAATGCAAAATTAAATAACTTAGTACAGCTGAGGCTGAAACACGCTTCTTTTGTATAACAGATAGGGTGCTAGGAGCAAGTTTGGGATACCCTGCAGCCTGGTGTAATGACAGCAGTCAGAAACCAATGCAAAATTAAATAACTTAGTACAGCTGAGGCTGAAGCACTCTTAGTTTGTATAACAGATAGGGTGCTAGGTGCAAGTTTGGGATACCCTGCGGCCTGGTGTAATGACAGCAGTCATAAACCAATGCAAAATTAAATAACTTAGTACAGCTGAGGCTGAAACACGCTTATTTTGTATAACAGATAGGGTGCTAGGTGCAAGTTTGGGATATCCTGCGGCCTGGTGTAATGACAGCAGACAGAAGCCAATGCAAAATTAAATAACTTAGTAAAGCTGAGGCAGAAGCACGCTTATTTTGTATAACAGATAGGGTGCTAGGTGCAAGTTTGGGATACCCTGCGGCCTGGTGTAATGACAGCAGACAGAAACCAATGCAAAATTAAATAAGCATGTTTCAGCCTCATCTGTACTAAGTTATTAATTTTGCATTGGTTTCTGACTGCTGTCATTACACCAGGCCACAGGGCATCCTAAACTTGCACCTAGCACCCTATCTGTTATACAAAATAAGCGTGTTTCAGCCTCAGCTGTACTAAATTATTTTGTATAACAGATAGGGTGCTAGGTGCAAGTTTGGGATACCCTGCGACCTGGTGTAATGACAGCAGACAGAAACCAATGCAAAATTAAATAACTTAGTACAGCTGAGACTGAAGCACGCTTATTTTGTATAACAGATAGCGGGCTAGGTGCAAGTTTGGGATACCCTGCGGCCTGGTGTAATGACAGCAGACAGAAACCAATGCAAAATTAAATAACTTAGTACAGCTGAGGCTGAAGCATGCTTATTTTGTATAACAGATAGCGGGCTAGGTGCAAGTTTGGGATACCCTGCGGCCTGGTGTAATGACAGCAGACACAAACCAATGCAAAATTAAATAACAGTACAGCTGAGGCAGAAGCACCCTTATTTTGTATAACAGATAGGGTGCTAGGTGAAATTTTGGGATACCCTGCGGCCTGGTGTAATAACAGCAGACAGAAACCAATGCAAAATTAAATAACTTAGTACAGCTGAGGCTGAAGCACGCTTATTTTGTATAACAGATAGGGTGCTAGCTGCAAGTTTGTGATACCCTGCGCCCTGGTGTAATGACAGCAGACAGAAACCAATGCAAAATTAAATAACTTAGTAAAGCTGAGACAGAAGCAGGCTTATTTTGTATAACAGATAGGGTGCTAGGTACAAGTTTGGGATACCCTGCGGCCTGGTGTAATGACAGCAGTCAGAAACCAGTGCAAAATTAAATAACTTAGTACAGCTGAGGCTGAAGCACGCTTATTTTGCATAACAGATAGGGTGCTAGGTGCAAGTTTGGGATACACTGCGGCCTGGTGTAATGACAGCAGTCAGAAACCAATGCAAAATTAAATAACTTAGGAAAGCTGAGGCAGAAGCACGCTTATTTTGTATAACAGATAGGGGGCTAGGTGCAAGTTTGGGATACCCTGCGGCCTGGTGCAATGACAGCAGACAAAAACCAATGCAAAGTTAAATAACTTAGTACAGCTGAGGGTGAAACACGCTTATTTTGTATAACAGATAGGGTGCTAGGTGCAAGTTTGGGATACACTGCGCCCTAGAGTAATGACAGCAGACAGAAACCAATGCAAAATTAAATAACTTAGTACAGCTGAAGCAGAAGCACGCTTATTTTGTATAACAGATAGGTTGCTAGGTGCAATTTTGGGATACCCTGCAGCCTGGTGTAATAACAGCAGACAGAAACCAATGCAAAATTAAATAACTTAGTAAAGCTGAGGCAGAAGCACGCTTATTTTATATAACAGATAGGGTGCTAGGTGCAAGTTTGGGATACCCTGCGGCTTGGTGTAATGACAGCAGTCAGAAACCAATGCAAAATTAAAAACCTTAGTACAGCTGAGGCTGAAACACGCTTATTTTATATAACAGATAGGGTGCTAGGTGCAAGTTTGGGATACCCTGCGGCTTGGTGTAATGACAGCAGTCAGACCCAATGCAAAATTAAATAACTTAGTACAGCTGAGGCTGAAACACGCTTATTTTGTATAACAGATAGGGTGCTAGGAGCAAGTTTGGGATACCCTGCAGCCTGGTGTAATGACAGCAGTCAGAAACCAATGCAAAATTAAATAACTTAGTACAGCTGAGGCTGAAGCACTCTTAGTTTGTATAACAGATAGGGTGCTAGGTGCAAGTTTGGGATACCCTGCGGCCTGGTGTAATGACAGCAGTCATAAACCAATGCAAAATTAAATAACTTAGTACAGCTGAGGCTGAAACACGCTTATTTTGTATAACAGATAGGGTGCTAGGTGCAAGTTTGGGATACCCTGCGGCCTGGTGTAATGACAGCAGTCAGAAACCAATGCATAATTAAATAACTTAGTACAGCTGAGGCTGAAACACACTTATTTTGTATAACAGATAGGGTGCTAGGTGCAAGTTTGGGATATCCTGCGGCCTGGTGTAATGACAGCAGACAGAAGCCAATGCAAAATTAAATAACTTAGTAAAGCTGAGGCAGAAGCACGCTTATTTTGTATAACAGATAGGGTGCTAGGTGCAAGTTTGGGATACCCTGCGGCCTGGTGTAATGACAGCAGACAGAAACCAATGCAAAATTAAATAAGCATGTTTCAGCCTCATCTGTACTAAGTTATTAATTTTGCATTGGTTTCTGACTGCTGTCATTACACCAGGCCACAGGGCATCCTAAACTTGCACCTAGCACCCTATCTGTTATACAAAATAAGCGTGTTTCAGCCTCAGCTGTACTAAATTATTTTGTATAACAGATAGGGTGCTAGGTGCAAGTTTGGGATACCCTGCGACCTGGTGTAATGACAGCAGACAGAAACCAATGCAAAATTAAATAACTTAGTAAAGCTGAGGCAGAAGCACGCTTATTTTGTATAACAGATAGGGTGCTAGGTGCAAGTTTGGGATACCCTGCGGCTTGGTGTAATGACAGCAGTCAGAAACCAATGGAAAATTAAAAACCTTAGTACAGCTGAGGCTGAAACACGCTTATTTTATATAACAGATAGGGTGCTAGGTGCAAGTTTGGGATACCCTGCGGCCTGGTGTAATGACAGCAGTCATAAACCAGTGCAAAATTAAATAACTTAGTACAGCTGAGGCTGAAACACGCTTATTTTGTATAACAGATAGGGTGCTAGCTGCAAGTTTGGGATACCGTGTGGCCTGGTGTAATGACAGCAGTCAGACCCAATGCAAAATTAAATAACTTAGTACAGCTGAGGCTGAAACACGCTTCTTTTGTATAACAGATAGGGTGCTAGGAGCAAGTTTGGGATACCCTGCAGCCTGGTGTAATGACAGCAGTCAGAAACCAATGCAAAATTAAATAACTTAGTACAGCTGAGGCTGAAGCACTCTTAGTTTGTATAACAGATAGGGTGCTAGGTGCAAGTTTGGGATACCCTGCGGCCTGGTGTAATGACAGCAGTCATAAACCAATGCAAAATTAAATAACTTAGTACAGCTGAGGCTGAAACACGCTTATTTTGTATAACAGATAGGGTGCTAGGTGCAAGTTTGGGATATCCTGCGGCCTGGTGTAATGACAGCAGACAGAAGCCAATGCAAAATTAAATAACTTAGTAAAGCTGAGGCAGAAGCACGCTTATTTTGTATAACAGATAGGGTGCTAGGTGCAAGTTTGGGATACCCTGCGGCCTGGTGTAATGACAGCAGACAGAAACCAATGCAAAATTAAATAAGCATGTTTCAGCCTCATCTGTACTAAGTTATTAATTTTGCATTGGTTTCTGACTGCTGTCATTACACCAGGCCACAGGGCATCCTAAACTTGCACCTAGCACCCTATCTGTTATACAAAATAAGCGTGTTTCAGCCTCAGCTGTACTAAATTATTTTGTATAACAGATAGGGTGCTAGGTGCAAGTTTGGGATACCCTGCGACCTGGTGTAATGACAGCAGACAGAAACCAATGCAAAATTAAATAACTTAGTACAGCTGAGGCTGAAGCACGCTTATTTTGTATAACAGATAGCGGGCTAGGTGCAAGTTTGGGATACCCTGCGGCCTGGTGTAATGACAGCAGACAGAAACCAATGCAAAATTAAATAACTTAGTACAGCTGAGGCTGAAGCACGCTTATTTTGTATAACAGATAGCGGGCTAGGTGCAAGTTTGGGATACCCTGCGGCCTGGTGTAATGACAGCAGACACAAACCAATGCAAAATTAAATAACAGTACAGCTGAGGCAGAAGCACCCTTATTTTGTATAACAGATAGGGTGCTAGGTGAAATTTTGGGATACCCTGCGGCCTGGTGTAATAACAGCAGACAGAAACCAATGCAAAATTAAATAACTTAGTACAGCTGAGGCTGAAGCACGCTTATTTTGTATAACAGATAGGGTGCTAGCTGCAAGTTTGTGATACCCTGCGCCCTGGTGTAATGACAGCAGACAGAAACCAATGCAAAATTAAATAACTTAGTAAAGCTGAGACAGAAGCAGGCTTATTTTGTATAACAGATAGGGTGCTAGGTACAAGTTTGGGATACCCTGCGGCCTGGTGTAATGACAGCAGTCAGAAACCAGTGCAAAATTAAATAACTTAGTACAGCTGAGGCTGAAGCACGCTTATTTTGCATAACAGATAGGGTGCTAGGTGCAAGTTTGGGATACACTGCGGCCTGGTGTAATGACAGCAGTCAGAAACCAATGCAAAATTAAATAACTTAGGAAAGCTGAGGCAGAAGCACGCTTATTTTGTATAACAGATAGGGTGCTAGGTGCAAGTTTGGGATACCCTGCGGCCTGGTGCAATGACAGCAGACAAAAACCAATGCAAAGTTAAATAACTTAGTACAGCTGAGGGTGAAACACGCTTATTTTGTATAACAGATAGGGTGCTAGGTGCAAGTTTGGGATACACTGCGCCCTAGAGTAATGACAGCAGACAGAAACCAATGCAAAATTAAATAACTTAGTACAGCTGAAGCAGAAGCACGCTTATTTTGTATAACAGATAGGGTGCTAGGTGCAATTTTGGGATACCCTGCAGCCTGGTGTAATAACAGCAGACAGAAACCAATGCAAAATTAAATAACTTAGTAAAGCTGAGGCAGAAGCACGCTTATTTTATATAACAGATAGGGTGCTAGGTGCAAGTTTGGGATACCCTGCGGCTTGGTGTAATGACAGCAGTCAGAAACCAATGCAAAATTAAAAACCTTAGTACAGCTGAGGCTGAAACACGCTTATTTTATATAACAGATAGGGTGCTAGGTGCAAGTTTGGGATACCCTGCGGCTTGGTGTAATGACAGCAGTCAGACCCAATGCAAAATTAAATAACTTAGTACAGCTGAGGCTGAAACACGCTTCTTTTGTATAACAGATAGGGTGCTAGGAGCAAGTTTGGGATACCCTGCAGCCTGGTGTAATGACAGCAGTCAGAAACCAATGCAAAATTAAATAACTTAGTACAGCTGAGGCTGAAGCACTCTTAGTTTGTATAACAGATAGGGTGCTAGGTGCAAGTTTGGGATACCCTGCGGCCTGGTGTAATGACAGCAGTCATAAACCAATGCAAAATTAAATAACTTAGTACAGCTGAGGCTGAAACACGCTTATTTTGTATAACAGATAGGGTGCTAGGTGCAAGTTTGGGATATCCTGCGGCCTGGTGTAATGACAGCAGACAGAAGCCAATGCAAAATTAAATAACTTAGTAAAGCTGAGGCAGAAGCACGCTTATTTTGTATAACAGATAGGGTGCTAGGTGCAAGTTTGGGATACCCTGCGGCCTGGTGTAATGACAGCAGACAGAAACCAATGCAAAATTAAATAAGCATGTTTCAGCCTCATCTGTACTAAGTTATTAATTTTGCATTGGTTTCTGACTGCTGTCATTACACCAGGCCACAGGGCATCCTAAACTTGCACCTAGCACCCTATCTGTTATACAAAATAAGCGTGTTTCAGCCTCAGCTGTACTAAATTATTTTGTATAACAGATAGGGTGCTAGGTGCAAGTTTGGGATACCCTGCGACCTGGTGTAATGACAGCAGACAGAAACCAATGCAAAATTAAATAACTTAGTACAGCTGAGGCTGAAGCACGCTTATTTTGTATAACAGATAGCGGGCTAGGTGCAAGTTTGGGATACCCTGCGGCCTGGTGTAATGACAGCAGACAGAAACCAATGCAAAATTAAATAACTTAGTACAGCTGAGGCTGAAGCACGCTTATTTTGTATAACAGATAGCGGGCTAGGTGCAAGTTTGGGATACCCTGCGGCCTGGTGTAATGACAGCAGACACAAACCAATGCAAAATTAAATAACAGTACAGCTGAGGCAGAAGCACCCTTATTTTGTATAACAGATAGGGTGCTAGGTGAAATTTTGGGATACCCTGCGGCCTGGTGTAATAACAGCAGACAGAAACCAATGCAAAATTAAATAACTTAGTACAGCTGAGGCTGAAGCACGCTTATTTTGTATAACAGATAGGGTGCTAGCTGCAAGTTTGTGATACCCTGCGCCCTGGTGTAATGACAGCAGACAGAAACCAATGCAAAATTAAATAACTTAGTAAAGCTGAGACAGAAGCAGGCTTATTTTGTATAACAGATAGGGTGCTAGGTACAAGTTTGGGATACCCTGCGGCCTGGTGTAATGACAGCAGTCAGAAACCAGTGCAAAATTAAATAACTTAGTACAGCTGAGGCTGAAGCACGCTTATTTTGCATAACAGATAGGGTGCTAGGTGCAAGTTTGGGATACACTGCGGCCTGGTGTAATGACAGCAGTCAGAAACCAATGCAAAATTAAATAACTTAGGAAAGCTGAGGCAGAAGCACGCTTATTTTGTATAACAGATAGGGTGCTAGGTGCAAGTTTGGGATACCCTGCGGCCTGGTGCAATGACAGCAGACAAAAACCAATGCAAAGTTAAATAACTTAGTACAGCTGAGGGTGAAACACGCTTATTTTGTATAACAGATAGGGTGCTAGGTGCAAGTTTGGGATACACTGCGCCCTAGAGTAATGACAGCAGACAGAAACCAATGCAAAATTAAATAACTTAGTACAGCTGAAGCAGAAGCACGCTTATTTTGTATAACAGATAGGGTGCTAGGTGCAATTTTGGGATACCCTGCAGCCTGGTGTAATAACAGCAGACAGAAACCAATGCAAAATTAAATAACTTAGTAAAGCTGAGGCAGAAGCACGCTTATTTTATATAACAGATAGGGTGCTAGGTGCAAGTTTGGGATACCCTGCGGCTTGGTGTAATGACAGCAGTCAGAAACCAATGCAAAATTAAAAACCTTAGTACAGCTGAGGCTGAAACACGCTTATTTTATATAACAGATAGGGTGCTAGGTGCAAGTTTGGGATACCCTGCGGCTTGGTGTAATGACAGCAGTCAGACCCAATGCAAAATTAAATAACTTAGTACAGCTGAGGCTGAAACACGCTTCTTTTGTATAACAGATAGGGTGCTAGGAGCAAGTTTGGGATACCCTGCAGCCTGGTGTAATGACAGCAGTCAGAAACCAATGCAAAATTAAATAACTTAGTACAGCTGAGGCTGAAGCACTCTTAGTTTGTATAACAGATAGGGTGCTAGGTGCAAGTTTGGGATACCCTGCGGCCTGGTGTAATGACAGCAGTCATAAACCAATGCAAAATTAAATAACTTAGTACAGCTGAGGCTGAAACACGCTTATTTTGTATAACAGATAGGGTGCTAGGTGCAAGTTTGGGATATCCTGCGGCCTGGTGTAATGACAGCAGACAGAAGCCAATGCAAAATTAAATAACTTAGTAAAGCTGAGGCAGAAGCACGCTTATTTTGTATAACAGATAGGGTGCTAGGTGCAAGTTTGGGATACCCTGCGGCCTGGTGTAATGACAGCAGACAGAAACCAATGCAAAATTAAATAAGCATGTTTCAGCCTCATCTGTACTAAGTTATTAATTTTGCATTGGTTTCTGACTGCTGTCATTACACCAGGCCACAGGGCATCCTAAACTTGCACCTAGCACCCTATCTGTTATACAAAATAAGCGTGTTTCAGCCTCAGCTGTACTAAATTATTTTGTATAATAGATAGGGTGCTAGGTGCAAGTTTGGGATACCCTGCGACCTGGTGTAATGACAGCAGACAGAAACCAATGCAAAATTAAATAACTTAGTACAGCTGAGACTGAAGCACGCTTATTTTGTATAACAGATAGCGGGCTAGGTGCAAGTTTGGGATACCCTGCGGCCTGGTGTAATGACAGCAGACAGAAACCAATGCAAAATTAAATAACTTAGTACAGCTGAGGCTGAAGCATGCTTATTTTGTATAACAGATAGCGGGCTAGGTGCAAGTTTGGGATACCCTGCGGCCTGGTGTAATGACAGCAGACACAAACCAATGCAAAATTAAATAACAGTACAGCTGAGGCAGAAGCACCCTTATTTTGTATAACAGATAGGGTGCTAGGTGAAATTTTGGGATACCCTGCGGCCTGGTGTAATAACAGCAGACAGAAACCAATGCAAAATTAAATAACTTAGTACAGCTGAGGCTGAAGCACGCTTATTTTGTATAACAGATAGGGTGCTAGCTGCAAGTTTGTGATACCCTGCGCCCTGGTGTAATGACAGCAGACAGAAACCAATGCAAAATTAAATAACTTAGTAAAGCTGAGACAGAAGCAGGCTTATTTTGTATAACAGATAGGGTGCTAGGTACAAGTTTGGGATACCCTGCGGCCTGGTGTAATGACAGCAGTCAGAAACCAGTGCAAAATTAAATAACTTAGTACAGCTGAGGCTGAAGCACGCTTATTTTGCATAACAGATAGGGTGCTAGGTGCAAGTTTGGGATACACTGCGGCCTGGTGTAATGACAGCAGTCAGAAACCAATGCAAAATTAAATAACTTAGGAAAGCTGAGGCAGAAGCACGCTTATTTTGTATAACAGATAGGGGGCTAGGTGCAAGTTTGGGATACCCTGCGGCCTGGTGCAATGACAGCAGACAAAAACCAATGCAAAGTTAAATAACTTAGTACAGCTGAGGGTGAAACACGCTTATTTTGTATAACAGATAGGGTGCTAGGTGCAAGTTTGGGATACACTGCGCCCTAGAGTAATGACAGCAGACAGAAACCAATGCAAAATTAAATAACTTAGTACAGCTGAAGCAGAAGCACGCTTATTTTGTATAACAGATAGGGTGCTAGGTGCAATTTTGGGATACCCTGCAGCCTGGTGTAATAACAGCAGACAGAAACCAATGCAAAATTAAATAACTTAGTAAAGCTGAGGCAGAAGCACGCTTATTTTATATAACAGATAGGGTGCTAGGTGCAAGTTTGGGATACCCTGCAGCCTGGTGTAATGACAGCAGTCAGAAACCAATGCAAAATTAAATAACTTAGTACAGCTGAGGCTGAAGCACTCTTAGTTTGTATAACAGATAGGGTGCTAGGTGCAAGTTTGGGATACCCTGCGGCCTGGTGTAATGACAGCAGTCATAAACCAATGCAAAATTAAATAACTTAGTACAGCTGAGGCTGAAACACGCTTATTTTGTATAACAGATAGGGTGCTAGGTGCAAGTTTGGGATATCCTGCGGCCTGGTGTAATGACAGCAGACAGAAGCCAATGCAAAATTAAATAACTTAGTAAAGCTGAGGCAGAAGCACGCTTATTTTGTATAACAGATAGGGTGCTAGGTGCAAGTTTGGGATACCCTGCGGCCTGGTGTAATGACAGCAGACAGAAACCAATGCAAAATTAAATAAGCATGTTTCAGCCTCATCTGTACTAAGTTATTAATTTTGCATTGGTTTCTGACTGCTGTCATTACACCAGGCCACAGGGCATCCTAAACTTGCACCTAGCACCCTATCTGTTATACAAAATAAGCGTGTTTCAGCCTCAGCTGTACTAAATTATTTTGTATAATAGATAGGGTGCTAGGTGCAAGTTTGGGATACCCTGCGACCTGGTGTAATGACAGCAGACAGAAACCAATGCAAAATTAAATAACTTAGTACAGCTGAGACTGAAGCACGCTTATTTTGTATAACAGATAGCGGGCTAGGTGCAAGTTTGGGATACCCTGCGGCCTGGTGTAATGACAGCAGACAGAAACCAATGCAAAATTAAATAACTTAGTACAGCTGAGGCTGAAGCATGCTTATTTTGTATAACAGATAGCGGGCTAGGTGCAAGTTTGGGATACCCTGCGGCCTGGTGTAATGACAGCAGACACAAACCAATGCAAAATTAAATAACAGTACAGCTGAGGCAGAAGCACCCTTATTTTGTATAACAGATAGGGTGCTAGGTGAAATTTTGGGATACCCTGCGGCCTGGTGTAATAACAGCAGACAGAAACCAATGCAAAATTAAATAACTTAGTACAGCTGAAGCTGAAGCACGCTTATTTTGTATAACAGATAGGGTGCTAGCTGCAAGTTTGTGATACCCTGCGCCCTGGTGTAATGACAGCAGACAGAAACCAATGCAAAATTAAATAACTTAGTAAAGCTGAGACAGAAGCAGGCTTATTTTGTATAACAGATAGGGTGCTAGGTACAAGTTTGGGATACCCTGCGGCCTGGTGTAATGACAGCAGTCAGAAACCAGTGCAAAATTAAATAACTTAGTACAGCTGAGGCTGAAGCACGCTTATTTTGCATAACAGATAGGGTGCTAGGTGCAAGTTTGGGATACACTGCGGCCTGGTGTAATGACAGCAGTCAGAAACCAATGCAAAATTAAATAACTTAGGAAAGCTGAGGCAGAAGCACGCTTATTTTGTATAACAGATAGGGGGCTAGGTGCAAGTTTGGGATACCCTGCGGCCTGGTGCAATGACAGCAGACAAAAACCAATGCAAAGTTAAATAACTTAGTACAGCTGAGGGTGAAACACGCTTATTTTGTATAACAGATAGGGTGCTAGGTGCAAGTTTGGGATACACTGCGCCCTAGAGTAATGACAGCAGACAGAAACCAATGCAAAATTAAATAACTTAGTACAGCTGAAGCAGAAGCACGCTTATTTTGTATAACAGATAGGGTGCTAGGTGCAATTTTGGGATACCCTGCAGCCTGGTGTAATAACAGCAGACAGAAACCAATGCAAAATTAAATAACTTAGTAAAGCTGAGGCAGAAGCACGCTTATTTTATATAACAGATAGGGTGCTAGGTGCAAGTTTGGGATACCCTGCGGCTTGGTGTAATGACAGCAGTCAGAAACCAATGCAAAATTAAAAACCTTAGTACAGCTGAGGCTGAAACACGCTTATTTTATATAACAGATAGGGTGCTAGGTGCAAGTTTGGGATACCCTGCGGCTTGGTGTAATGACAGCAGTCAGACCCAATGCAAAATTAAATAACTTAGTACAGCTGAGGCTGAAACACGCTTATTTTGTATAACAGATAGGGTGCTAGGAGCAAGTTTGGGATACCCTGCAGCCTGGTGTAATGACAGCAGTCAGAAACCAATGCAAAATTAAATAACTTAGTACAGCTGAGGCTGAAGCACTCTTAGTTTGTATAACAGATAGGGTGCTAGGTGCAAGTTTGGGATACCCTGCGGCCTGGTGTAATGACAGCAGTCATAAACCAATGCAAAATTAAATAACTTAGTACAGCTGAGGCTGAAACACGCTTATTTTGTATAACAGATAGGGTGCTAGGTGCAAGTTTGGGATACCCTGCGGCCTGGTGTAATGACAGCAGTCAGAAACCAATGCATAATTAAATAACTTAGTACAGCTGAGGCTGAAACACACTTATTTTGTATAACATATAGGGTGCTAGGTGCAAGTTTGGGATATCCTGCGGCCTGGTGTAATGACAGCAGACAGAAGCCAATGCAAAATTAAATAACTTAGTAAAGCTGAGGCAGAAGCACGCTTATTTTGTATAACAGATAGGGTGCTAGGTGCAAGTTTGGGATACCCTGCGGCCTGGTGTAATGACAGCAGACAGAAACCAATGCAAAATTAAATAAGCATGTTTCAGCCTCATCTGTACTAAGTTATTAATTTTGCATTGGTTTCTGACTGCTGTCATTACACCAGGCCACAGGGCATCCTAAACTTGCACCTAGCACCCTATCTGTTATACAAAATAAGCGTGTTTCAGCCTCAGCTGTACTAAATTATTTTGTATAACAGATAGGGTGCTAGGTGCAAGTTTGGGATACCCTGCGACCTGGTGTAATGACAGCAGACAGAAACCAATGCAAAATTAAATAACTTAGTACAGCTGAGGCTGAAACACGCTTATTTTGTATAACAGATAGCGTGCTAGGTGCAAGTTTGGGATACCCTACAGCCTGGTGTAATGACAGCAGACAGAAACCAATGAAAAATTAAATAACTTAGTGAAACTGAGGCAGAAGCACGCTTATTTTGTATAACATATAGGGGGCTAGGTGCAAGTTTCGGATACCCTACAGACTGATGTAATGACAGCAGACAGAAACCAATGCAAAATTAAATAACTTAGTAAAGCTGAGGCAGAAGCACGCTTATTTTGTATAACAGATAGGGTGCTAGGTGCAAGTTTGGTATACCCTGCGCCCTGGTGTAATGACAGCAGTCAGAAACCAATGTAAAATTAAATAACTTAGTAAAGCTGAGGCTGAAGCACGCCTATTTTGTATAATAGATAGCGGGCTAGGAGCAAGTTTGGGATACCCTGCAGCCTGGTGTAATGACAGCAGACAGAAGCCAATGCAAAATTAAATAACTTAGGAAAGCTGAGGCAGAAGCACGCTTATTTTGTATAACAGATAGGGTTCTAGGTGCAAGTTTGGGATACCCTGTGGCCTGGTGTAATGACAGCAGACAGAAACCAATGCAAAGTTAAATAACTTAGTAAAGCTGAGGCAGAAGCACGCTTATTTTGTATAACAGATAGGGTGCTAGGTGCAAGTTTGGGATACCCTGCGCCCTGGTGTAATGACAGCAGACAGAAACCAATGCAAAATTAAATAACTTAGTAAAGCTGAGGCACAAGCATGCTTATTTTGTATAACAGATAGGGGGCTAGGTGTAATTTTGGGATACCCTGCGGCCTGGTGTAATGACAGCAGTCAGAAACCAATGCATAATTAAATAACTTAGGAAAGCTGAGGCAGAAGCGTGCTTATTTTGTATAACAGATAGGGTTCTAGGTGGAAGTTTGGGATACCCTCCGGCCTGGTGTAATGACAGCAGATAGAAACCAATGCAAAATTAAATAACTTAGTACAGCTGAGGCTGAAACATGCATATTTTGTATAACAGATAGCGTGCTAGGTGCAAGTTTGGGATACCCTGCAGCCTGGTGTAATGACAGCAAACAGAAACCAATGAAAAATGAAATAACTTAGTGAAACTGAGGCAGAAGCACGGTTATTTTGTATAACATATAGGGTGCTAGGTGCAAGTTTCGGATACCCTGCAGCCTGATGTAATGACAGCAGACAGAAACCAATGCAAAATTAAATAACTTAGGAAAGCTGAGGCAGAAGCACGCTTATTTTGTATAACAGATAGGGTTCTAGGTGCAAGTTTGGGATACCCTGCGCCCTGGTGTAATGACAGCAGACAGAAACCAATGCAAAATTAAATAACTTAGTAAAGCTGAGGCAGAAGCACGCTTATTTTGTATAACAGATAGGGTTCTAGGTGCAAGTTTGGGATACCCTGCGCCCTGGTGTAATGACAGCAGACAGAAACCAATGCAAAATTAAATAACTTAGTAAAGCTGAGGCAGAAGCACGCTTATTTTGTATAACAGATAGGGTTCTAGGTGCAAGTTTGGGATACCCTGCGCCCTGGTGTAATGACAGCAGACAGAAACCAATGCAAAATTAAAAAACTTAGTAAAGCTGAGGCAGAAGCATGCTTATTTTGTATAACAGATAGGGGGCTAGGTGTAATTTTGGGATACCCTGCGGCCTGGTGTAATGACAGCAGTCAGAAACCAATGCATAATTAAATAACTTAGTACAGCTGAGGCTGAAACACGCTAATTTTGTATAACAGATAGGGTGCTAGGTGCAAGTTTGGGAAATCCTGCGGCCTGGTGTAATGACAGCAGACAGAGGCCAATGCAAAATTAAATAACTTAGGAAAGCTGAGGCAGAAGCACGCTTATTTTGTATAACAGATAGGGTTCTAGGTGCAAGTTTGGGATACCCTCCGGCCTGGTGTAATGACAGCAGATAGAAACCAATGCAAAATTAAATAACTTAGTAAAGCTGAGGCTGAAACACGCTTATTTTGTATAACAGATAGGGTGCTAGGAGCAAGTTTGGGATACCCTGCAGCCTGGTGTAATGACAGCAGTCAGAAACCAATGCAAAATTAAATAACTTGGTACAGCTGAGGCTGAAGCACTCTTAGTTTGTATAACAAATAGGGTGCTAGCTGCAAGTTTGGGATACCCTGCGGCCTGGTGTAATGACACCAGTCAGAAACCAATGCAAAATTAAATAACTTAGTACAGCTGAGGCTGAAACACGCTTATTTTGTATAACAGATAGGGTTCTAGGTGCAAGTTTGGGATACCCTGCGGCCTGGTATAATGACAGCAGTCAGAAACCAATGCATAATCAAATAACTTAGTAAAGCTGAGGCAGAAGCACGCTTATTTTGTATAACAGATAGGGTGCTAGGTGCAAGTTTGGGATACCCTGCGGCCTGGTGTAATGACAGCAGACAGAAACCAATGCAAAATTAAATAAGCGTGTTTCAGCCTCATCTGTACTAAGTTATTTAATTTTGCATTGGTTTCTGTCTGCTGTCATTACACCAGGCTACAGGGTATCCTAAACTTGCACCTAGCACCCTATCTGTTATACAAAATAAGCGTGTGTCAGCCTCAGCTGTACTAAATTATTTTGTATAACAGATAGGGTGCTAGGTGGAAGTTTGGGATACCCTGCAGCCTGGTGTAATAACAGCAGACAGAAACCAATGCAACATTAAATAACTTAGTACAGCTGAGGCTGAAGCACGCTTATTTTGTATAACAGATAGGGTGCTAGCTGCAAGTTTGGGATACCCTGCGACCTGGTGTAATGACAGCAGACATAAACCAATGCAAAATTAAATAACTTAGTAAAGCTGAGGCAGAAGCACGCTTATTTTGTATAACAGATAGGGTGCTAGGTGGAAGTTTGGGATACCCTGCAACCTGGTGTAATGACAGCAGACAGAAACCAATGCAAAATTAAATAACTTAGTACAGCTGAGGCTGAACCATGCTTATTTTGTATAACAGATAGCGTGCTATGTGCAAGTTTGGGATACCCTGCAGCCTGGTGTAATGACAGCAGACAGAAACCAATGAAAAATGAAATAACTTAGTGAAACTGAGGCAGAAGCACGCTTATTTTGTATAACATATAGGGGGCTAGGTGCAAGTTTCGGATACCCTGCAGCCTGATGTAATGACAGCAGACAGAAACCAATGCAAAATTAAATAACTTAGTAAAGCTGAGGCAGAAGCACGCTTATTTTGTATAACAGATAGGGTGCTAGGTGCAAGTTTGGGATACCCTGCGGCTTGGTGTAATGACAGCTGTCAGAAACCAATGCAAAATTAAATAACTTAGTACAGCTGAGGCTGAACCATGCTTATTTTGTATAACAGATAGCGTGCTAGGTGCAAGTTTGGGATACCCTGCAGCTTGGTGTAATGACAGCAGACAGAAACCAATGAAAAATTAAATAACTTAGTGAAACTGAGGCAGAAGCACGCTTATTTTGTATAACAGATAGGGTGCTAGGTGCAAGTTTGGGATACCCTGCGCCCTGGTGTAATGACAGCAGTCAGAAACCAATGCAAAATTAAATAACTTAGGAAAGCTGAGGCAGAAGCACACTTATTTTGTATAACAGATAGGGTGCTAGGTGCAAGTTTGGGATACCCTGCGGCCTGGTGCAATGACAGCAGACAAAAACCAATGCAAAATTAAATAACTTAGTACAGCTGAGGCAGAAGCACGCTTATTTTGTATAACAGATAGGGTGCTAGGTGCAATTTTGGGATACCCTGCAGCCTGGTGTAATAACAGCAGACAGAAACCAATGCAACATTAAATAACTTAGTACAGCTGAGGCTGAAGCACGCTTATTTTGTATAACAGATAGGGTGCTAGCTGCAAGTTTGGGATACCCAGCGGCCTGGTGTAATGACAGCAGACATAAACCAATGCAAAATTAAATAACTTAGTAAAGCTGAGGCAGAAGCACGCTTATTTTGTATAACAGATAGGGTGCTAGGTACAAGTTTGGGATACACTGCGCCCTAGAGTAATGACAGCAGATAGAAACCAATGCTAAATTAAATAACTTAGTACAGCTGAGGCAGAAGCACGCTTATTTTGTATAACAGATAGGGTGCTAGGTGCAATTTTGGGATACCCTGCAGCCTGGTGTAATAACAGCAGACAGAAACCAATGCAAAATTAAATAACTTAGTACAGCAGAGGCTGAAGCACACCTATTTTGTATAACAGATAGGGTGCTAGCTGCAAGTTTGGGATACCCTGCGCCCTGGTGTAATGACAGCAGACAGAAACCAATGCAAAATTAAATAACTTAGTAAAGCTGAGGTAGAAGCACGCTTATTTTATATAACAGATAGGGTGCTAGGTGCAAGTTTGGGATACCCTGCAACCTGGTGTAATGACAGCAGTCAGAAACCAATGCAAAATTAAATAACTTAGTACAGCTGAGGCTGAAACACGCTTATTTTGTATAACAGATAGGGTGCTAGGTGCAAGTTTGGGATATCCTGAGGCCTGGTGTAATGACAGAAGACAGAACCCAGTGCAAAATTAAATAACTTAGTAAAGCTGAGGCAGAAGCACGCTTATTTTGTATAACAGATAGGGTGCTAGGTGCAAGTTTGGGATACCCTGCGGCCTGGTGTAATGACAGCAGACAGAAACCAATGCAAAATTAAATAAACGTGTTTCAGCCTCATCTGTACTAAGTTATTTAATTTTGCATTGGTTTCTGTCTGCTGTCATTACACCAGGCCACAGGGTATCCTAAACTTGCACCTAGCACCCTATCTGTTATACAAAATAAGCGTGTTTCAGCCTAAGCTGTACTAAATTGTTTTGCATAACAGATAGGGTGCTAGGTGCAAGTTTGGGATACCCTGCGACCTGGTGTAATGACAGCAGACAGAAACCAATGCAAAATTAAATAACTTAGTACAGCTGAGGCTGAAACACGCTTATTTTGTATAACAGATAGCGTGCTAGGTGCAAGTTTGGGATACCCTGCGGCCTGCTGTAATGACAGCAGACAGAAACCAATGCAAAACTAAATAACTTAGTACAGCTGAGGCAGAAGCACGCTTATTTTGTATAAAAGATAGGGTGCTAGGTGCAAGTTTGGGATACCCTGCGGCCTGGTGTAATGACAGCAGTCAGAAACCAATGAAAAATTAAATAACTTAGTACAGCTGAGGCAGAAGCACGCCTATTTTGTATAACAGATAGGGTGCTAGCTGCAAGTTTGGGATGCCCTGCGGCCTGGTGTAATAACAGCAGTCAGACCCAATGCAAAATTAAATAACTTGGTACAGCTGAGGCTGAAGCACTCTTAGTTTGTATAACAGATAGGGTGCTAGCTGCAAGTTTGGGATACCCTGCAGCCTGGTGTAATGACAGCAGTCAGAAACCAATGCAAAATTAAATAACTTGGTACAGCTGAGGCTGAAGCACTCTTAGTTTGTATAACAGATAGGGTGCTAGCTGCAAGTTTGGGATACCCTGCGGCCTGGTGTAATGACAGCAGACAGAAACCAATGCAAAATTAAATAAGCGTGTTTCAGCCTCAGCTGTACTAATTTATTTAATTTTGCATTGGTTTCTGTCTGCTGTCATTACACCAGGCCACAGGGTATCCTAAACTTGCATCTAGCACCCTATCTGTTATACAAAATAAGAGTGTTTCAGCCTCTGCTGTACTAATTTGTTTTGTATGACAGATAGGGTGCGAGGTGCAAGTTTGGGATACCCTGCGACCTGGTGTAATGACAGCAGTCAGAAACCAATGAAAAATTAAATAACTTAGTACAGCTGAGGCAGAAGCACGCTTATTTTGTATAACAGATAGGGTGCTAGGTGGAAGTTTGGGATACCCTGCAACCTGGTGTAATGACAGCAGACAGAAACCAATGCAAAATTAAATAACTTAGTACAGCTGAGGCTGAACCATGCTTATTTTGTATAACAGATAGCGTGCTAGGTGCAGGTTTGGGATACCCTGCAGCCTGGTGTAATGACAGCAGACAGAAACCAATGAAAAATTAAATAACTTAGTGAAACTGAGGCAGAAGCACGCTTTTTTTTGTAAAACATATAGGGTGCTAGGTGCAAGTTTCGGATACCCTGCAGCCTGGTGTAATGACAGCAGTCAGAAACCAATGCAAAATTAAATAACTTAGTACAGCTGAGGCTGAAACACGCTTATTTTGTATAACAGATAGGGTGCTAGGTGCAAGTTTGGGATATCCTGAGGCCTGGTGTAATGACAGAAGACAGAACCCAGTGCAAAATTAAATAACTTAGTAAAGCTGAGGCAGAAGCACGCTTATTTTGTATAACAGATAGGGTGCTAGGTGCAAGTTTGGGATACCCTGCGGCCTGGTGTAATGACAGCAGACAGAAACCAATGCAAAATTAAATAAACGTGTTTCAGCCTCATCTGTACTAAGTTATTTAATTTTGCATTGGTTTCTGTCTGCTGTCATTACACCAGGCCACAGGGTATCCTAAACTTGCACCTAGCACCCTATCTGTTATACAAAATAAGCGTGTTTCAGCCTAAGCTGTACTAAATTGTTTTGCATAACAGATAGGGTGCTAGGTGCAAGTTTGGGATACCCTGCGACCTGGTGTAATGACAGCAGACAGAAACCAATGCAAAATTAAATAACTTAGTACAGCTGAGGCTGAAACACGCTTATTTTGTATAACAGATAGCGTGCTAGGTGCAAGTTTGGGATACCCTGCGGCCTGCTGTAATGACAGCAGACAGAAACCAATGCAAAACTAAATAACTTAGTACAGCTGAGGCAGAAGCACGCTTATTTTGTATAAAAGATAGGGTGCTAGGTGCAAGTTTGGGATACCCTGCGGCCTGGTGTAATGACAGCAGTCAGAAACCAATGAAAAATTAAATAACTTAGTACAGCTGAGGCAGAAGCACGCCTATTTTGTATAACAGATAGGGTGCTAGCTGCAAGTTTGGGATGCCCTGCGGCCTGGTGTAATGACAGCAGTCAGACCCAATGCAAAATTAAATAACTTGGTACAGCTGAGGCTGAAGCACTCTTAGTTTGTATAACAGATAGGGTGCTAGGTGCAAGTTTGGGATACCCTGCAGCCTGGTGTAATGACAGCAGTCAGAAACCAATGCAAAATTAAATAACTTGGTACAGCTGAGGCTGAAGCACTCTTAGTTTGTATAACAGATAGGGTGCTAGCTGCAAGTTTGGGATACCCTGCGGCCTGGTGTAATGACAGCAGACAGAAACCAATGCAAAATTAAATAAGCGTGTTTCAGCCTCAGCTGTACTAATTTATTTAATTTTGCATTGGTTTCTGTCTGCTGTCATTACACCAGGCCACAGGGTATCCTAAACTTGCATCTAGCACCCTATCTGTTATACAAAATAAGAGTGTTTCAGCCTCAGCTGTACTAATTAGTTTTGTATAACAGATAGGGTGCGAGGTGCAAGTTTGGGATACCCTGCGACCTGGTGTAATGACAGCAGACAGAAACCAATGCAAAATTAAATAACTTAGTACAGCTGAGGCTGAAACACGCTTATTTTGTATAACAGATAGCGTGCTAGGTGCAAGTTTGGGATACCCTGCAGCCTGGTGTAATGACAGCAGACAGAAACCAATGCAAAATTAAATAACTTAGTAAAGCTGAGGCAGAAGCACGCTTATTTTGTATAACAGATAGGGTGCTAGGTGCAAGTTTGGGATACCGTGCGGCCTGGTGTAATGACAGCAGACAGAAACCAATGCAAAACTAAATAACTTAGTACAGCTGAGGCAGAAGCACGCTTATTTTGTATAAAAGATAGGGTGCTAGGTGCAAGTTTGGGATACCCTGCGGCCTGGTGTAATGACAGCAGTCAGAAACCAATGAAAAATTAAATAACTTAGTACAGCTGAGGCAGAAGCACGCTTATTTTGTATAACAGATAGGGTGCTAGGTGGAAGTTTGGGATACCCTGCAACCTGGTGTAATGACAGCAGACAGAAACCAATGCAAAATTAAATAACTTAGTACAGCTGAGGCTGAACCATGCTTATTTTGTATAACAGATAGCGTGCTAGGTGCAGGTTTGGGATACCCTGCAGCCTGGTGTAATGACAGCAGACAGAAACCAATGAAAAATTAAATAACTTAGTGAAACTGAGGCAGAAGCACGCTTATTTTGTAAAACATATAGGGTGCTAGGTGCAAGTTTCGGATACCCTGCAGCCTGATGTAATGACAGCAGACAGAAACCAATGCAAAATTAAATAACTTAGTACAGCTGAGGCAGAAGCACGCTTATTTTGTATAACAGATAGGGTGCTAGGTGCAATTTTGGGATACCCTGAAGCCTGGTGTAATAACAGCAGACAGAAACCAATGCAAAATTAAATAACTTAGTACAGCTGAGGCTGAAGCACGCTTATTTTGTATAACAGATAGGGTGCTAGGTGCAAGTTTGGGATACCCTGCGCCCTGGTGTAATGACAGCAGACATAAACCAATGCAAAATTAAATAACTTAGTAAAGCTGAGGCAGAAGCATGCTTATTTTGTATAACAGATAGGGTGCTAGCTGCAAGTTTGGGATACCCTGCGGCCTGGTGTAATGACAGCAGTCAGACCTAATGCAAAATTAAATAACTTAGTAAAGCTGAGGCAGAAGCACGCTTATTTTGTATAACAGACAGGGTGCTAGGTGCAGGTTTGGGATACCCTGCAGCCTGGTGTAATGACAGCAGACAGAAACCAATGAAAAATTAAATAACTTAGTGAAACTGAGGCAGAAGCACGCTTATTTTGTAAAACATATAGGGTGCTAGGTGCAAGTTACGGATACCCTGCAGCCTGATGTAATGACAGCAGACAGAAACCAACGCAAAATTAAATAACTTAGTACAGCTGAGGCAGAAGCACGCTTATTTTGTATAACAGATAGGGTGCTAGGTGCAATTTTGGGATACCCTGAAGCCTGGTGTAATAACAGCAGACAGAAACCAATGCAAAATTAAATAACTTAGTACAGCTGAGGCTGAAGCACGCTTATTTTGTATAACAGATAGGGTGCTAGGTGCAAGTTTGGGATACCCTGCGCCCTGGTGTAATGACAGCAGACATAAACCAATGCAAAATTAAATAACTTAGTAAAGCTGAGGCAGAAGCATGCTTATTTTGTATAACAGATAGGGTGCTAGCTGCAAGTTTGGGATACCCTGCGGCCTGGTGTAATGACAGCAGTCAGACCTAATGCAAAATTAAATAACTTAGTAAAGCTGAGGCAGAAGCATGCTTTTTTTGTATAACAGACAGGGTGCTAGGTGCAAGTTTGGGATACCCTGCGGCTTGGTGTAATGACAGCTGTCAGAAACCAATGCAAAATTAAATAACTTAGTACAGCTGAGGCTGAAGCATGCTTATTTTATATAACAGATAGGGTGCTAGGTGCAAGTTTGGGATACCCTGCGGCCTGGTGTAATGACAGCAGTTAGAAACCAATGCAAAATTAAATAACTTAGTACAGCTGAGGCTGAAACACACTTATTTTGTATAACAGATAGGGTGCTAGCTGCAAGTTTGGGATACCCTGCGGCCTGGTGTAATGACAGCAGTCAGACCCAATGCAAAATTAAATAACTTAGTACAGCTGAGGCTGAAACACGCTTATTTTGTATAACAGATAGCGTGCTAGGTGCAGGTTTGGGATACCCTGCAGCCTGGTGTAATGACAGCAGACAGAAACCAATGAAAAATTAAATAACTTAGTGAAACTGAGGCAGAAGCACGCTTATTTTGTAAAACATATAGGGTGCTAGGTGCAAGTTTCGGATACCCTGCAGCCTGATGTAATGACAGCAGACAGAAACCAATGCAAAATTAAATAACTTAGTACAGCTGAGGCAGAAGCACGCTTATTTTGTATAACAGATAGGGTGCTAGGTGCAATTTTGGGATACCCTGAAGCCTGGTGTAATAACAGCAGACAGAAACCAATGCAAAATTAAATAACTTAGTACAGCTGAGGCTGAAGCACGCTTATTTTGTATAACAGATAGGGTGCTAGGTGCAAGTTTGGGATACCCTGCGCCCTGGTGTAATGACAGCAGACATAAACCAATGCAAAATTAAATAACTTAGTAAAGCTGAGGCAGAAGCATGCTTATTTTGTATAACAGATAGGGTGCTAGCTGCAAGTTTGGGATACCCTGCGGCCTGGTGTAATGACAGCAGTCAGACCTAATGCAAAATTAAATAACTTAGTAAAGCTGAGGCAGAAGCACGCTTATTTTGTATAACAGACAGGGTGCTAGGTGCAGGTTTGGGATACCCTGCAGCCTGGTGTAATGACAGCAGACAGAAACCAATGAAAAATTAAATAACTTAGTGAAACTGAGGCAGAAGCACGCTTATTTTGTAAAACATATAGGGTGCTAGGTGCAAGTTACGGATACCCTGCAGCCTGATGTAATGACAGCAGACAGAAACCAACGCAAAATTAAATAACTTAGTACAGCTGAGGCAGAAGCACGCTTATTTTGTATAACAGATAGGGTGCTAGGTGCAATTTTGGGATACCCTGAAGCCTGGTGTAATAACAGCAGACAGAAACCAATGCAAAATTAAATAACTTAGTACAGCTGAGGCTGAAGCACGCTTATTTTGTATAACAGATAGGGTGCTAGGTGCAAGTTTGGGATACCCTGCGCCCTGGTGTAATGACAGCAGACATAAACCAATGCAAAATTAAATAACTTAGTAAAGCTGAGGCAGAAGCATGCTTATTTTGTATAACAGATAGGGTGCTAGCTGCAAGTTTGGGATACCCTGCGGCCTGGTGTAATGACAGCAGTCAGACCTAATGCAAAATTAAATAACTTAGTAAAGCTGAGGCAGAAGCACGCTTTTTTTGTATAACAGACAGGGTGCTAGGTGCAAGTTTGGGATACCCTGCGGCTTGGTGTAATGACAGCTGTCAGAAACCAATGCAAAATTAAATAACTTAGTACAGCTGAGGCTGAAGCATGCTTATTTTATATAACAGATAGGGTGCTAGGTGCAAGTTTGGGATACCCTGCGGCCTGGTGTAATGACAGCAGTTAGAAACCAATGCAAAATTAAATAACTTAGTACAGCTGAGGCTGAAACACACGTATTTTGTATAACAGATAGGGTGCTAGCTGCAAGTTTGGGATACCCTGCGGCCTGGTGTAATGACAGCAGTCAGACCCAATGCAAAATTAAATAACTTAGTACAGCTGAGGCTGAAACACGCTTATTTTGTATAACAGATAGGGTGCTAGGAGCAAGTTTGGGATACCCTGCAGCCTGGTGTAATGACAGCAGTCAGAAACCAATGCAAAATTAAATAACTTAGTACAGCTGAGGCTGAAGCACTCTTAGTTTGTATAACAGATAGGGTGCTAGCTGCAAGTTTGGGATACCCTGCGGCCTGGTGTAATGACAGCAGTCAGAAACCAATGCAAAATTAAATAACTTAGTACAGGTGAGGCTGAAACACGCTTATTTTGTATAACAGATAGGGTGCTAGGTGCAAGTTTGGGATACCCTGCGGCCTGGTGTAATGACAACAGTCAGAAACCAATGCATAATTAAATAACTTAGTAAAGCTGAGGCAGAAGCACGCTTATTTTGTATAACAGATAGGGTGCTAGGTGCAAGTTTGGGATAACCTGCGGCCTGGTGTAATGACAGCAGACAGAAACCAATGCAAAATTAAATAAGCGTGTTTCAGCCTCATCTGTACTAAGTTATTTAATTTTGCATTGGTTTCTGTCTGCTGTCATTACACCAGGCCACAGGGTATCCTAAACTTGAACCTAGCACCCTATCTGCTATACAAAATAAGCGTGTTTCAGCCTCAGCTGTACTAAATTATTTTGTATAACAGATAGGGTGCTAGGTGGAAGTTTGGGATACCCTGCGACCTGGTGTAATGACACCAGACAGAAACCAATGCAAAATTAAATAACTTAGTACAGCTGAGGCTGAAACACGCTTATTTTGTATAACAGATAGGGTGCTAGGTGCAAGTTTGGGATACCGTGCGGCCTGGTGTAATGACAGCAGACAGAAACCAATGCAAAATTAAATAACTTAGTAAAGCTGAGGCAGAAGCACGCTTATTTTGTATAACAGATAGGGTGCTAGGTGCAAGTTTGGGATACCCTGCGGCCTGGTGTAATGACCGCAGTCAGAAACCAATGAAAAATTAAATAACTTAGTAAAGCTGAGGCAGAAGCACGCTTAGTTTGTATAACAGATAGGGTGCTAGCTGCAAGTTTGGGATACCCTGCGGCCTGGTGTAATGACAGCAGTCAGACCCAATGCAAAATTAAATAACTTAGTACAGCTGAGGCTGAAACACGCTTATTTTGTATAACAGATTGGGTGCTAGGAGCAAGTTTGGGATACCCTGCAGCCTGGTGTAATGACAGCAGTCAGAAACCAATGCAAAATTAAATAACTTAGTACAGCTGAGGCGGAAGCACTCTTAGTTTGTATAACAGATAGGGTGCTAGCTGCAAGTTTGGGATACCCTGCGGCCTGGTGTAATGACAGCAGACAGAAACCAATGCAAAATTAAATAACTTAGTACAGGTGAGGCTGAAACACGCTTATTTTGTATAACAGATAGGGTGCTAGGTGCAAGTTTGGGATACCCTGCGGCCTGGTGTAATGACAGCAGTCAGAAACCAATGCATAATTAAATAACTTAGTAAAGCTGAGGCAGAAGCACGCTTATTTTGTATAACAGATAGGGTGCTAGGTGCAAGTTTGGGATAACCTGCGGCCTGGTGTAATGACAGCAGACAGAAACCAATGCAAAATTAAATAAGCGTGTTTCAGCCTCATCTGTACTAAGTTATTTAATTTTGCATTGGTTTCTGTCTGCTGTCATTACACCAGGCCACAGGGTATCCTAAACTTGAACCTAGCACCCTATCTGTTATACAAAATAAGCGTGTTTCAGCCTCAGCTGTACTAAATTATTTTGTATAACAGATAGGGTGCTAGGTGGAAGTTTGGGATACCCTGCGACCTGGTGTAATGACAGCAGACAGAAACCAATGCAAAATTAAATAACTTAGTACAGCTGAGGCTGAAACACGCTTATTTTGTATAACAGATAGGGTGCTAGGTGCAAGTTTGGGATACCGTGCGGCCTGGTGTAATGGCAGCAGACAGAAACCAATGCAAAATTAAATAACTTAGTAAAGCTGAGGCAGAAGCACACTTATTTTGTATAAAAGATAGGGTGCTAGGTGCAAGTTTGGGATACCCTGCGGCCTGGTGTAATGACAGCAGTCAGAAACCAATGAAAAATTAAATAACTTAGTAAAGCTGAGGCAGAAGCACGCTTATTTTGTATAACAGATAGGGTGCTAGGTGTAATTTTGGGATACCCTGCGGCCTGGTGTAATGACAGCAGTCAGAAACCAATGCAAAATTAAAAAACTTGGTACAGCTGAGGCTGAAACACGCTTATTTTGTATAACAGATAGGGTGCTAGGTGCAAGTTTGGGATACCCTGCGGCCTGGTGTAATGACAGCAGTCAGAACCCAATGCATAATTAAATAACTTAGTACAGCTGAGGCAGAAGCACGCTTATTTTGTATAACAGATAGGGTGCTAGGTGCAATTTTGGGATACCCTGCGGCCTGGTGTAATAACAGCAGTCAGAAACCAATGCAACATTTAAAAACTTGGTACAGCTGAGGCAGAAGCACGCTTATTTTGTATAACAGATAGGGTGCTAGGAGCAAGTTTGGGATACCCTGCAGCCTGGTGTAATGACAGCAGACAGAAACCAATGCAAAATTAAATAACTTAGTACAGCTGAGGCAGAAGCACGCTTATTTTGTATAACAGATAGGGTGCTAGGTGCAATTTTGGGATACCCTGAAGCCTGGTGTAATAACAGCAGACAGAAACCAATGCAAAATTAAATAACTTAGTACAGCTGAGGCTGAAGCACGCTTATTTTGTATAACAGATAGGGTGCTAGGTGCAAGTTTGGGATACCCTGCGCCCTGGTGTAATGACAGCAGACATAAACCAATGCAAAATTAAATAACTTAGTAAAGCTGAGGCAGAAGCATGCTTATTTTGTATAACAGATAGGGTGCTAGCTGCAAGTTTGGGATACCCTGCGGCCTGGTGTAATGACAGCAGTCAGACCTAATGCAAAATTAAATAACTTAGTAAAGCTGAGGCAGAAGCACGCTTATTTTGTATAACAGACAGGGTGCTAGGTGCAGGTTTGGGATACCCTGCAGCCTGGTGTAATGACAGCAGACAGAAACCAATGAAAAATTAAATAACTTAGTGAAACTGAGGCAGAAGCACGCTTATTTTGTAAAACATATAGGGTGCTAGGTGCAAGTTTCGGATACCCTGCAGCCTGATGTAATGACAGCAGACAGAAACCAATGCAAAATTAAATAACTTAGTACAGCTGAGGCAGAAGCACGCTTATTTTGTATAACAGATAGGGTGCTAGGTGCAATTTTGGGATACCCTGAAGCCTGGTGTAATAACAGCAGACAGAAACCAATGCAAAATTAAATAACTTAGTACAGCTGAGGCTGAAGCACGCTTATTTTGTATAACAGATAGGGTGCTAGGTGCAAGTTTGGGATACCCTGCGCCCTGGTGTAATGACAGCAGACATAAACCAATGCAAAATTAAATAACTTAGTAAAGCTGAGGCAGAAGCATGCTTATTTTGTATAACAGATAGGGTGCTAGCTGCAAGTTTGGGATACCCTGCGGCCTGGTGTAATGACAGCAGTCAGACCTAATGCAAAATTAAATAACTTAGTAAAGCTGAGGCAGAAGCACGCTTATTTTGTATAACAGACAGGGTGCTAGGTGCAAGTTTGGGATACCCTGCGGCTTGGTGTAATGACAGCTGTCAGAAACCAATGCAAAATTAAATAACTTAGTACAGCTGAGGCTGAAGCATGCTTATTTTATATAACAGATAGGGTGCTAGGTGCAAGTTTGGGATACCCTGCGGCCTGGTGTAATGACAGCAGTCAGAAACCAATGCAAAATTAAATAACTTAGTACAGCTGAGGCTGAAACACACTTATTTTGTATAACAGATAGGGTGCTAGCTGCAAGTTTGGGATACCCTGCGGCCTGGTGTAATGACAGCAGTCAGACCCAATGCAAAATTAAATAACTTAGTACAGCTGAGGCTGAAACACGCTTATTTTGTATAACAGATAGGGTGCTAGGAGCAAGTTTGGGATACCCTGCAGCCTGGTGTAATGACAGCAGACAGAAACCAATGCAAAATTAAATAACTTAGTACAGCTGAGGCTGAAGCACTCTTAGTTTGTATAACAGATAGGGTGCTAGCTGCAAGTTTGGGATAATCTGCGGCCTGGTGTAATGACAGCAGTCAGAAACCAATGCAAAATTAAATAACTTAGTACAGGTGAGGCTGAAACACGCTTATTTTGTATAACAGATAGGGTGCTAGGTGCAAGTTTGGGATACCCTGCGGCCTGGTATAATGACAGCAGTCAGAAACCAATGCATAATTAAATAACTTAGTAAAGCTGAGGCAGAAGCACGCTTATTTTGTATAACAGATAGGGTGCTAGGTGCAAGTTTGGGATAACCTGCGGCCTGGTGTAATGACAGCAGACAGAAACCAATGCAAAATTAAATAAGCGTGTTTCAGCCTCATCTGTACTAAGTTATTTAATTTTGCATTGGTTTCTGTCTGCTGTCATTACACCAGGCCACAGGGTATCCTAAACTTGAACCTAGCACCCTATCTGTTATACACAATAAGCGTGTTTCAGCCTCAGCTGTACTAAATTATTTTGTATAACAGATAGGGTGCTAGGTGGAAGTTTGGGATACCCTGCGACCTGGTGTAATGACACCAGACAGAAACCAATGCAAAATTAAATAACTTAGTACAGCTGAGGCTGAAGCACTCTTAGTTTGTATAACAGATAGGGTGCTAGGTGCAAGTTTGGGATACCCTGCGGCCTGGTGTAATGACAGCAGTCATAAACCAATGCAAAATTAAATAACTTAGTACAGCTGAGGCTGAAGCACTCTTAGTTTGTATAACAGATAGGGTGCTAGGTGCAAGTTTGGGATACCCTGCGGCCTGGTGTAATGACAGCAGTCATAAACCAATGCAAAATTAAATAACTTAGTAAAGCTGAGGCAGAAGCACGCTTATTTTGTATAAAAGATAGGGTGCTAGGTGCAAGTTTGGGATACCCTGCGGCCTGGTGAAATGACAGCAGTCAGAAACCAATGAAAAATTAAATAACTTAGTAAAGCTGAGGCAGAAGCACGCTTATTTTGTATAACAGATAGGTTGCTAGCTGCAAGTTTGGGATACCCTGCGGCCTGGTGTAATGACAGCAGTCAGACCCAATGCAAAATTAAATAACTTAGTACAGCTGAGGCTGAAACACGCTTATTTTGTATAACAGATAGGGTGCTAGGAGCAAGTTTGGGATACCCTGCAGCCTGGTGTAATGACAGCAGTCAGAAACCAATGCAAAATTAAATAACTTAGTACAGCTGAGGCTGAAGCACTCTTAGTTTGTATAACAGATAGGGTGCTAGCTGCAAGTTTGGGATACCCTGCGGCCTGGTGTAATGACAGCAGTCAGAAACCAATGCAAAATTAAATACCTTAGTACAGGTGAGGCTGAAACACGCTTATTTTGTATAACAGATAGGGTGCTAGGTGCAAGTTTGGGATACCCTGCGGCCTGGTGTAATGACAGCAGTCAGAAACCAATGCATAATTAAATAACTTAGTAAAGCTGAGGCAGAAGCACGCTTATTTTGTATAACAGATAGGGTGCTAGGTGCAAGTTTGGGATAACCTGCGGCCTGGTGTAATGACAGCAGACAGAAACCAATGCAAAATTAAATAAGCGTGTTTCAGCCTCATCTGTACTAAGTTATTTAATTTTGCATTGGTTTCTGTCTGCTGTCATTACACCAGGCCACAGGGTATCCTAAACTTGAACCTAGCACCCTATCTGTTATACAAAATAAGCGTGTTTCAGCCTCAGCTGTACTAAATTATTTTGTATAACAGATAGGGTGCTAGGTGGAAGTTTGGGATACCCTGCGACCTGGTGTAATGACAGCAGACAGAAACCAATGCAAAATTAAATAACTTAGTACAGCTGAGGCTGAAACACGCTTATTTTGTATAACAGATAGGGTGCTAGGTGCAAGTTTGGGATACTGTGCAGCCTGGTGTAATGACAGCAGACAGAAACCAATGCAAAATTAAATAACTTAGTAAAGCTGAGGCAGAAGCACGCTTATTTTGTATAAAAGATAGGGTGCTAGGTGCAAGTTTGGGATACCCTGCGGCCTGGTGTAATGACAGCAGTCAGAAACCAATGAAAAATTAAATAACTTAGTAAAGCTGAGGCAGAAGCACGCTTATTTTGTATAACAGATAGGGTGCTAGGTGTAATTTTGGGATACCCTGCGGCCTGGTGTAATGACAGCAGTCAGAAACCAATGCAAAAATAAAAAACTTGGTACAGCTGAGGCTGAAACACGCTTATTTTGTATAACAGATAGGGTGCTAGCTGCAAGTTTGGGATACCCTGCGGCCTGGTGTAATGACAGCAGTCAGAACCCAATGCATAATTAAATAACTTAGTACAGCTGAGGCAGAAGCACGCTTATTTTGTATAACAGATAGGGTGCTAGGTGCAATTTTGGGATACCCTGCGGCTTGGTGTAATGACAGCAGTCAGAAACCAATGCAAAATTAAAAAACTTAGTAAAGCTGAGGCAGAAGCACGCTTATTTTGTATAACAGATAGGGTGCTAGGTGCAAGTTTGGGATACCCTGTGCCCTGGTGTAATGACAGCAGACAGAAACCAATGCAAAATTAAATAACTTGGTACAGCTGAGGCTGAAGCACGCTTATTTTGTATAACAGATAGGGTGCTAGTTGCAAGTTTGGGATACCCTGCCCCCTGGTGTAATGACAGCAGACATAAACCAATGCAAAATTAAATAACTTAGTAAAGCTGAGGCAGAAGCACGCTTATTTTATATAACAGATAGGGTGCTAGGTGCAATTTTGGGATACCCTGCGGCTTGGTGTAATGACAGCAGTCAGAAACCAATGCAAAATTTAAAACCTTAGTACAGCTGAGGCTGAAACACGCTTATTTTGTATAACAGATAGGGTGCTAGCTGCAAGTTTGGTATACCCTGCGGCCTGGTGTAATGACAGCAGTCAGACCCAATGCAAAATTAAATAACTTAGTACAGCTGAGGCTGAAACACGCTTATTTTGTATAACAGATAGGGTGCTAGGAGCAAGTTTGGGATACCCTGCAGCCTGGTGTAATGACAGCAGTCAGAAACCAATGCAAAATTAAATAACTTAGTACAGCTGAGGCTGAAGCACTCTTAGTTTGTATAACAGATAGGGTGCTAGGTGCAAGTTTGGGATACCCTGCGGCCTGGTGTAATGACAGCAGTCATAAACCAATGCAAAATTAAATAACTTAGTACAGCTGAGGCTGAAACACGCTTATTTTGTATAACAGATAGGGTGCTAAGTGCAAGTTTGGGATACCCTGCGGCCTGGTGTAATGACAGCAGTCAGAAACCAATGAAAAATTAAATAACTTAGTAAAGCTGAGGCAGAAGCACGCTTATTTTGTATAACAGATAGGGTGCTAGGTGTAATTTTGGGATACCCTGCGGCCTGGTGTAATGACAGCAGTCAGAAACCAATGCAAAAATAAAAAACTTGGTACAGCTGAGGCTGAAACACGCTTATTTTGTATAACAGATAGGGTGCTAGGTGCAAGTTTGGGATACCCTGCGGCCTGGTGTAATGACAGCAGTCAGAACCCAATGCATAATTAAATAACTTAGTACAGCTGAGGCAGAAGCACGCTTATTTTGTATAACAGATAGGGTGCTAGGTGCAATTTTGGGATACCCTGCGGCCTGGTGTAATAACAGCAGTCAGAAACCAATGCAAAATTAAAAAACTTAGTAAAGCTGAGGCAGAAGCACGCTTATTTTGTATAACAGATAGGGTGCTAGGTGCAAGTTTGGGATACCCTGCGCCCTGGTGTAATGACAGCAGACAGAAACCAATGCAAAATTAAATAACTTGGTACAGCTGAGGCTGAAGCACGCTTATTTTGTATAACAGATAGGGTGCTAGTTGCAAGTTTGGGATACCCTGCCCCCTGGTGTAATGACAGCAGACATAAACCAATGCAAAATTAAATACCTTAGTAAAGCTGAGGCAGAAGCACGCTTATTTTATATAACAGATAGGGTGCTAGGTGCAATTTTGGGATACCCTGCGGCTTGGTGTAATGACAGCAGTCAGAAACCAATGCAAAATTTAAAACCTTAGTACAGCTGAGGCTGAAACACGCTTATTTTGTATAACAGATAGGGTGCTAGCTGCAAGTTTGGTATACCCTGCGGCCTGGTGTAATGACAGCAGTCAGACCCAATGCAAAATTAAATAACTTAGTACAGCTGAGGCTGAAACACGCTTATTTTGTATAACAGATAGGGTGCTAGGAGCAAGTTTGGGATACCCTGCAGCCTGGTGTAATGACAGCAGTCAGAAACCAATGCAAAATTAAATAACTTAGTACAGCTGAGGCTGAAGCACTCTTAGTTTGTATAACAGATAGGGTGCTAGGTGCAAGTTTGGGATACCCTGCGGCCTGGTGTAATGACAGCAGTCATAAACCAATGCAAAATTAAATAACTTAGTACAGCTGAGGCTGAAACACGCTTATTTTGTATAACAGATAGGGTGCTAGGTGCAAGTTTGGGATACCCTGCGGCCTGGTGTAATGACAGCAGTCAGAAACCAATGCATAATTAAATAACTTAGTACAGCTGAGGCTGAAAAACACTTATTTTGTATAACAAATAGGGTGCTAGGTGCAAGTTTGGGATATCCTGCGGCCTGGTGTAATGACAGCAGACAGAAGCCAATGCAAAATTAAATAACTTAGTAAAGCTGAGGCAGAAGCACGCTTATTTTGTATAACAGATAGGGTGCTAGATGCAAGTTTGGGATACCCTGCGGCCTGGTGTAATGACAGCAGACAGAAACCAATGCAAAATTAAATAAGCGTGTTTCAGCCTCATCTGCACTAAGTTATTAATTTTGCATTGGTTTCTGACTGCTGTCATTACACCAGGCCACAGGGCATCCTAAACTTGCACCTAGCACCCTATCTGTTATTCAAAATAAGCGTGTTTCAGCCTCAGCTGTACTAAATTATTTTGTATAACAGATAGGGTGCTAGGTGCAAGTTTGGGATACCGTGCGGCCTGGTGTAATGACAGCAGACAGAAACCAATGCAAAATTAAATAACTTAGTAAAGCTGAGGCAGAAGCACACTTATTTTGTATAAAAGATAGGGTGCTAGGTGCAAGTTTGGGATACCCTGCGGCCTGGTGTAATGACAGCAGTCAGAAACCAATGAAAAATTAAATAACTTAGTAAAGCTGAGGCAGAAGCACGCTTATTTTGTATAACAGATAGGGTGCTAGGTGTAATTTTGGGATACCCTGCGGCCTGGTGTAATGACAGCAGTCAGAAACCAATGCAAAATTAAAAAACTTGGTACAGCTGAGGCTGAAACACGCTTATTTTGTATAACAGATAGGGTGCTAGGTGCAAGTTTGGGATACCCTGCGGCCTGGTGTAATGACAGCAGTCAGAACCCAATGCATAATTAAATAACTTAGTACAGCTGAGGCAGAAGCACGCTTATTTTGTATAACAGATAGGGTGCTAGGTGCAATTTTGGGATACCCTGCGGCCTGGTGTAATAACAGCAGTCAGAAACCAATGCAAAATTAAAAAACTTAGTAAAGCTGAGGCAGAAGCACGCTTATTTTGTATAACAGATAGGGTGCTAGGTGCAAGTTTGGGATACCCTGTGCCCTGGTGTAATGACAGCAGACATAAACCAATGCAAAATTAAATAACTTAGTAAAGCTGAGGCAGAAGCACGCTTATTTTATATAACAGATAGGGTGCTAGGTGCAATTTTGGGATACCCTGCGGCTTGGTGTAATGACAGCAGTCAGAAACCAATGCAAAATTTAAAACCTTAGTACAGCTGAGGCTGAAACACGCTTATTTTGTATAACAGATAGGGTGCTAGCTGCAAGTTTGGTATACCCTGCGGCCTGGTGTAATGACAGCAGTCAGACCCAATGCAAAATTAAATAACTTAGTACAGCTGAGGCTGAAACATGCTTATTTTGTATAACAGATAGGGTGCTAGGAGCAAGTTTGGGATACCCTGCAGCCTGGTGTAATGACAGCAGTCAGAAACCAATGCAAAATTAAATAACTTAGTACAGCTGAGGCTGAAGCACTCTTAGTTTGTATAACAGATAGGGTGCTAGGTGCAAGTTTGGGATACCCTGCGGCCTGGTGTAATGACAGCAGTCATAAACCAATGCAAAATTAAATAACTTAGTAAAGCTGAGGCAGAAGCACGCTTATTTTGTATAAAAGATAGGGTGCTAGGTGCAAGTTTGGGATACCCTGCGGCCTGGTGAAATGACAGCAGTCAGAAACCAATGAAAAATTAAATAACTTAGTAAAGCTGAGGCAGAAGCACGCTTATTTTGTATAACAGATAGGGTGCTAGCTGCAAGTTTGGGATACCCTGCGGCCTGGTGTAATGACAGCAGTCAGACCCAATGCAAAATTAAATAACTTAGTACAGCTGAGGCTGAAACACGCTTATTTTGTATAACAGATAGGGTGCTAGGAGCAAGTTTGGGATACCCTGCAGCCTGGTGTAATGACAGCAGTCAGAAACCAATGCAAAATTAAATAACTTAGTACAGCTGAGGCTGAAGCACTCTTAGTTTGTATAACAGATAGGGTGCTAGCTGCAAGTTTGGGATACCCTGCGGCCTGGTGTAATGACAGCAGTCAGAAACCAATGCAAAATTAAATACCTTAGTACAGGTGAGGCTGAAACACGCTTATTTTGTATAACAGATAGGGTGCTAGGTGCAAGTTTGGGATACCCTGCGGCCTGGTGTAATGACAGCAGTCAGAAACCAATGCATAATTAAATAACTTAGTAAAGCTGAGGCAGAAGCACGCTTATTTTGTATAACAGATAGGGTGCTAGGTGCAAGTTTGGGATAACCTGCGGCCTGGTGTAATGACAGCAGACAGAAACCAATGCAAAATTAAATAAGCGTGTTTCAGCCTCATCTGTACTAAGTTATTTAATTTTGCATTGGTTTCTGTCTGCTGTCATTACACCAGGCCACAGGGTATCCTAAACTTGAACCTAGCACCCTATCTGTTATACAAAATAAGCGTGTTTCAGCCTCAGCTGTACTAAATTATTTTGTATAACAGATAGGGTGCTAGGTGGAAGTTTGGGATACCCTGCGACCTGGTGTAATGACAGCAGACAGAAACCAATGCAAAATTAAATAACTTAGTACAGCTGAGGCTGAAACACGCTTATTTTGTATAACAGATAGGGTGCTAGGTGCAAGTTTGGGATACCGTGCAGCCTGGTGTAATGACAGCAGACAGAAACCAATGCAAAATTAAATAACTTAGTAAAGCTGAGGCAGAAGCACGCTTATTTTGTATAAAAGATAGGGTGCTAGGTGCAAGTTTGGGATACCCTGCGGCCTGGTGTAATGACAGCAGTCAGAAACCAATGAAAAATTAAATAACTTAGTAAAGCTGAGGCAGAAGCACGCTTATTTTGTATAACAGATAGGGTGCTAGGTGTAATTTTGGGATACCCTGCGGCCTGGTGTAATGACAGCAGTCAGAAACCAATGCAAAATTAAAAAACTTGGTACAGCTGAGGCTGAAACACGCTTATTTTGTATAACAGATAGGGTGCTAGGTGCAAGTTTGGGATACCCTGCGGCCTGGTGTAATGACAGCAGTCAGAACCCAATGCATAATTAAATAACTTAGTACAGCTGAGGCTGAAGCACTCTTAGTTTGTATAACAGATAGGGTGCTAGCTGCAAGTTTGGGATACCCTGCGGCCTGGTGTAATGACAGCAGTCAGAAACCAATGCAAAATTAAATACCTTAGTACAGGTGAGGCTGAAACACGCTTATTTTGTATAACAGATAGGGTGCTAGGTGCAAGTTTGGGATACCCTGCGGCCTGGTGTAATGACAGCAGTCAGAAACCAATGCATAATTAAATAACTTAGTAAAGCTGAGGCAGAAGCACGCTTATTTTGTATAACAGATAGGGTGCTAGGTGCAAGTTTGGGATAACCTGCGGCCTGGTGTAATGACAGCAGACAGAAACCAATGCAAAATTAAATAAGCGTGTTTCAGCCTCATCTGTACTAAGTTATTTAATTTTGCATTGGTTTCTGTCTGCTGTCATTACACCAGGCCACAGGGTATCCTAAACTTGAACCTAGCACCCTATCTGTTATACAAAATAAGCGTGTTTCAGCCTCAGCTGTACTAAATTATTTTGTATAACAGATAGGGTGCTAGGTGGAAGTTTGGGATACCCTGCGACCTGGTGTAATGACAGCAGACAGAAACCAATGCAAAATTAAATAACTTAGTACAGCTGAGGCTGAAACACGCTTATTTTGTATAACAGATAGGGTGCTAGGTGCAAGTTTGGGATACCGTGCAGCCTGGTGTAATGACAGCAGACAGAAACCAATGCAAAATTAAATAACTTAGTAAAGCTGAGGCAGAAGCACGCTTATTTTGTATAAAAGATAGGGTGCTAGGTGCAAGTTTGGGATACCCTGCGGCCTGGTGTAATGACAGCAGTCAGAAACCAATGAAAAATTAAATAACTTAGTAAAGCTGAGGCAGAAGCACGCTTATTTTGTATAACAGATAGGGTGCTAGGTGTAATTTTGGGATACCCTGCGGCCTGGTGTAATGACAGCAGTCAGAAACCAATGCAAAATTAAAAAACTTGGTACAGCTGAGGCTGAAACATGCTTATTTTGTATAACAGATAGGGTGCTAGGTGCAAGTTTGGGATACCCTGCGGCCTGGTGTAATGACAGCAGTCAGAACCCAATGCATAATTAAATAACTTAGTACAGCTGAGGCAGAAGCACGCTTATTTTGTATAACAGATAGGGTGCTAGGTGCAATTTTGGGATACCCTGCGGCCTGGTGTAATAACAGCAGTCAGAAACCAATGCAAAATTAAAAAACTTAGTAAAGCTGAGGCAGAAGCACGCTTATTTTGTATAACAGATAGGGTGCTAGGTGCAAGTTTGGGATACCCTGCGCCCTGGTGTAATGACAGCAGACAGAAACCAATGCAAAATTAAATAACTTGGTACAGCTGAGGCTGAAGCACGCTTATTTTGTATAACAGATAGGGTGCTAGTTGCAAGTTTGGGATACCCTGCCCCCTGGTGTAATGACAGCAGACATAAACCAATGCAAAATTAAATAACTTAGTAAAGCTGAGGCAGAAGCACGCTTATTTTATATAACAGATAGGGTGCTAGGTGCAATTTTGGGATACCCTGCGGCTTGGTGTAATGACAGCAGTCAGAAACCAATGCAAAATTTAAAACCTTAGTACAGCTGAGGCTGAAACACGCTTATTTTGTATAACAGATAGGGTGCTAGCTGCAAGTTTGGTATACCCTGCGGCCTGGTGTAATGACAGCAGTCAGACCCAATGCAAAATTAAATAACTTAGTACAGCTGAGGCTGAAACACGCTTATTTTGTATAACAGATAGGGTGCTAGGAGCAAGTTTGGGATACCCTGCAGCCTGGTGTAATGACAGCAGTCAGAAACCAATGCAAAATTAAATAACTTAGTACAGCTGAGGCTGAAGCACTCTTAGTTTGTATAACAGATAGGGTGCTAGGTGCAAGTTTGGGATACCCTGCGGCCTGGTGTAATGACAGCAGTCATAAACCAATGCAAAATTAAATAACTTAGTACAGCTGAGGCTGAAACACGCTTATTTTGTATAACAGATAGGGTGCTAGGTGCAAGTTTGGGATACCCTGCGGCCTGGTGTAATGACAGCAGTCAGAAACCAATGCATAATTAAATAACTTAGTACAGCTGAGGCTGAAAAACACTTATTTTGTATAACAAATAGGGTGCTAGGTGCAAGTTTGGGATATCCTGCGGCCTGGTGTAATGACAGCAGACAGAAGCCAATGCAAAATTAAATAACTTAGTAAAGCTGAGGCAGAAGCACGCTTATTTTGTATAACAGATAGGGTGCTAGATGCAAGTTTGGGATACCCTGCGGCCTGGTGTAATGACAGCAGACAGAAACCAATGCAAAATTAAATAAGCGTGTTTCAGCCTCATCTGTACTAAGTTATTAATTTTGCATTGGTTTCTGACTGCTGTCATTACATCAGGCCACAGGGCATCCTAAACTTGCACCTAGCACCCTATCTGTTATTCAAAATAAGCGTGTTTCAGCCTCAGCTGTACTAAATTATTTTGTATAACAGATAGGGTGCTAGGTGCAAGTTTGGGATACCCTGCAGCCTGGTGTAATAACAGCAGACAGAAACCAATGCAAAATTAAATAACTTAGTACAGCTGAGGCTGAAGCACGCTTATTTTGTATAACAGATAGCGGGCTAGGTGCAAGTTTGGGATACCCTGCGGCCTGGTGTAATGACAGCAGACAGAAACCAATGCAAAATTAAATAACTTAGTACAGGTGAGGCTGAAACACGCTTATTTTGTATAACAGATAGGGTGCTAGGTGCAAGTTTGGGATACCCTGCGGCCTGGTGTAATGACAGCAGTCAGAAACCAATGCATAATTAAATATTTAGTAAAGCTGAGGCAGAAGCACGCTTATTTTGTATAACAGATAGGGTGCTAGGTGCAAGTTTGGGATAACCTGCGGCCTGGTGTAATGACAGCAGACAGAAACCAATGCAAAATTAAATAAGCGTGTTTCAGCCTCATCTGTACTAAGTTATTTAATTTTGCATTGGTTTCTGTCTGCTGTCATTACACCAGGCCACAGGGTATCCTAAACTTGAACCTAGCACCCTATCTGTTATACAAAATAAGCGTGTTTCAGCCTCAGCTGTACTAAATTATTTTGTATAACAGATAGGGTGCTAGGTGGAAGTTTGGGATACCCTGCGACCTGGTGTAATGACAGCAGACAGAAACCAATGCAAAATTAAATAACTTAGTACAGCTGAGGCTGAAACACGCTTATTTTGTATAACAGATAGGGTGCTAGGTGCAAGTTTGGGATACCCTGCGCCCTGGTGTAATGACAGCAGACAGAAACCAATGCAAAATTAAATAACTTGGTACAGCTGAGGCTGAAGCACGCTTATTTTGTATAACAGATAGGGTGCTAGTTGCAAGTTTGGGATACCCTGCCCCCTGGTGTAATGACAGCAGACATAAACCAATGCAAAATTAAATAACTTAGTAAAGCTGAGGCAGAAGCACGCTTATTTTATATAACAGATAGGGTGCTAGGTGCAATTTTGGGATACCCTGCGGCTTGGTGTAATGACAGCAGTCAGAAACCAATGCAAAATTTAAAACCTTAGTACAGCTGAGGCTGAAACACGCTTATTTTGTATAACAGATAGGGTGCTAGCTGCAAGTTTGGTATACCCTGCGGCCTGGTGTAATGACAGCAGTCAGACCCAATGCAAAATTAAATAACTTAGTACAGCTGAGGCTGAAACACGCTTATTTTGTATAACAGATAGGGTGCTAGGAGCAAGTTTGGGATACCCTGCAGCCTGGTGTAATGACAGCAGTCAGAAACCAATGCAAAATTAAATAACTTAGTACAGCTGAGGCTGAAGCACTCTTAGTTTGTATAACAGATAGGGTGCTAGGTGCAAGTTTGGGATACCCTGCGGCCTGGTGTAATGACAGCAGTCATAAACCAATGCAAAATTAAATAACTTAGTACAGCTGAGGCTGAAACACGCTTATTTTGTATAACAGATAGGGTGCTAGGTGCAAGTTTGGGATACCCTGCGGCCTGGTGTAATGACAGCAGTCAGAAACCAATGCATAATTAAATAACTTAGTACAGCTGAGGCTGAAAAACACTTATTTTGTATAACAAATAGGGTGCTAGGTGCAAGTTTGGGATATCCTGCGGCCTGGTGTAATGACAGCAGAAAGAAGCCAATGCAAAATTAAATAACTTAGTAAAGCTGAGGCAGAAGCACGCTTATTTTGTATAACAGATAGGGTGCTAGATGCAAGTTTGGGATACCCTGCGGCCTGGTGTAATGACAGCAGACAGAAACCAATGCAAAATTAAATAAGCGTGTTTCAGCCTCATCTGTACTAAGTTATTAATTTTGCATTGGTTTCTGACTGCTGTCATTACACCAGGCCACAGGGCATCCTAAACTTGCACCTAGCACCCTATCTGTTATTCAAAATAAGCGTGTTTCAGCCTCAGCTGTACTAAATTATTTTGTATAACAGATAGGGTGCTAGGTGCAAGTTTGGGATACCCTGCAGCCTGGTGTAATAACAGCAGACAGAAACCAATGCAAAATTAAATAACTTAGTACAGCTGAGGCTGAAGCACGCTTATTTTGTATAACAGATAGCGGGCTAGGTGCAAGTTTGGGATACCCTGCGGCCTGGTGTAATGACAGCAGACAGAAACCAATGCAAAATTAAATAACTTAGTACAGGTGAGGCTGAAACACGCTTATTTTGTATAACAGATAGGGTGCTAGGTGCAAGTTTGGGATACCCTGCGGCCTGATGTAATGACAGCAGTCAGAAACCAATGCATAATTAAATAACTTAGTAAAGCTGAGGCAGAAGCACGCTTATTTTGTATAACAGATAGGGTGCTAGGTGCAAGTTTGGGATAACCTGCGGCCTGGTGTAATGACAGCAGACAGAAACCAATGCAAAATTAAATAAGCGTGTTTCAGCCTCATCTGTACTAAGTTATTTAATTTTGCATTGGTTTCTGTCTGCTGTCATTACACCAGGCCACAGGGTATCCTAAACTTGAACCTAGCACCCTATCTGTTATACAAAATAAGCGTGTTTAAGCCTCAGCTGTACTAAATTATTTTGTATAACAGATAGGGTGCTAGGTGGAAGTTTGGGATACCCTGCGACCTGGTGTAATGACAGCAGACAGAAACCAATGCAAAATTAAATAACTTAGTACAGCTGAGGCTGAAACACGCTTATTTTGTATAACAGATAGGGTGCTAGGTGCAAGTTTGGGATACCGTGCGGCCTGGTGTAATGACAGCAGACAGAAACCAATGCAAAATTAAATAACTTAGTAAAGCTGAGGCAGAAGCACGCTTATTTTGTATAAAAGATAGGGTGCTAGGTGCAAGTTTGGGATACCCTGCGGCCTGGTGTAATGACAGCAGTCAGAAACCAATGAAAAATTAAATAACTTAGTAAAGCTGAGGCAGAAGCACGCTTATTTTGTATAACAGATAGGGTGCTAGGTGTAATTTTGGGATACCCTGCGGCCTGGTGTAATGACAGCAGTCAGAAACCAATGCAAAATTAAAAAACTTGGTACAGCTGAGGCTGAAACACGCTTATTTTGTATAACAGATAGGGTGCTAGGTGCAAGTTTGGGATACCCTGCGGCCTGGTGTAATGACAGCAGTCAGAACCCAATGCATAATTAAATAACTTAGTACAGCTGAGGCAGAAGCACGCTTATTTTGTATAACAGATAGGGTGCTAGGTGCAATTTTGGGATACCCTGCGGCCTGGTGTAATAACAGCAGTCAGAAACCAATGCAAAATTAAAAAACTTAGTAAAGCTGAGGCAGAAGCACGCTTATTTTGTATAACAGATAGGGTGCTAGGTGCAAGTTTGGGATACCCTGCGCCCTGGTGTAATGACAGCAGACAGAAACCAATGCAAAATTAAATAACTTGGTACAGCTGAGGCTGAAGCACGCTTATTTTGTATAACAGATAGGGTGCTAGTTGCAAGTTTGGGATACCCTGCCCCCTGGTGTAATGACAGCAGACATAAACCAATGCAAAATTAAATAACTTAGTAAAGCTGAGGCAGAAGCACGCTTATTTTATATAACAGATAGGGTGCTAGGTGCAATTTTGGGATACCCTGCGGCTTGGTGTAATGACAGCAGTCAGAAACCAATGCAAAATTTAAAACCTTAGTACAGCTGAGGCTGAAACACGCTTATTTTGTATAACAGATAGGGTGCTAGCTGCAAGTTTGGTATACCCTGCGGCCTGGTGTAATGACAGCAGTCAGACCCAATGCAAAATTAAATAACTTAGTACAGCTGAGGCTGAAACATGCTTATTTTGTATAACAGATAGGGTGCTAGGAGCAAGTTTGGGATACCCTGCAGCCTGGTGTAATGACAGCAGTCAGAAACCAATGCAAAATTAAATAACTTAGTACAGCTGAGGCTGAAGCACTCTTAGTTTGTATAACAGATAGGGTGCTAGGTGCAAGTTTGGGATACCCTGCGGCCTGGTGTAATGACAGCAGTCATAAACCAATGCAAAATTAAATAACTTAGTAAAGCTGAGGCAGAAGCACGCTTATTTTGTATAAAAGATAGGGTGCTAGGTGCAAGTTTGGGATACCCTGCGGCCTGGTGAAATGACAGCAGTCAGAAACCAATGAAAAATTAAATAACTTAGTAAAGCTGAGGCAGAAGCACGCTTATTTTGTATAACAGATAGGGTGCTAGCTGCAAGTTTGGGATACCCTGCGGCCTGGTGTAATGACAGCAGTCAGACCCAATGCAAAATTAAATAACTTAGTACAGCTGAGGCTGAAACACGCTTATTTTGTATAACAGATAGGGTGCTAGGAGCAAGTTTGGGATACCCTGCAGCCTGGTGTAATGACAGCAGTCAGAAACCAATGCAAAATTAAATAACTTAGTACAGCTGAGGCTGAAGCACTCTTAGTTTGTATAACAGATAGGGTGCTAGCTGCAAGTTTGGGATACCCTGCGGCCTGGTGTAATGACAGCAGTCAGAAACCAATGCAAAATTAAATAACTTAGTACAGGTGAGGCTGAAACACGCTTATTTTGTATAACAGATAGGGTGCTAGGTGCAAGTTTGGGATAACCTGCGGCCTGGTGTAATGACAGCAGACAGAAACCAATGCAAAATTAAATAAGCGTGTTTCAGCCTCATCTGTACTAAGTTATTTAATTTTGCATTGGTTTCTGTCTGCTGTCATTACACCAGGCCACAGGGTATCCTAAACTTGAACCTAGCACCCTATCTGTTATACAAAATAAGCGTGTTTCAGCCTCAGCTGTACTAAATTATTTTGTATAACAGATAGGGTGCTAGGTGGAAGTTTGGGATACCCTGCGACCTGGTGTAATGACAGCAGACAGAAACCAATGCAAAATTAAATAACTTAGTACAGCTGAGGCTGAAACACGCTTATTTTGTATAACAGATAGGGTGCTAGGTGCAAGTTTGGGATACCGTGCGGCCTGGTGTAATGACAGCAGACAGAAACCAATGCAAAATTAAATAACTTAGTTAAGCTGAGGCAGAGGCACGCTTATTTTGTATAACAGATAGGGTGCTAGGTGCAAGTTTGGGATACCCTGCGGCCTGGTGTAATGACAGCAGTCAGAAACCAATGAAAAATTAAATAACTTAGTAAAGCTGAGGCAGAAGCACGCTTATTTTGTATAACAGATAGGGTGCTAGGTGTAATTTTGGGATACCCTGCGGCTGGTGTAATGACAGCAGTCAGAAACCAATGCAAAATTAAAAAACTTGGTACAGCTGAGGCTGAAACACGCTTATTTTGTATAACAGATAGGGTGCTAGGTGCAAGTTTGGGATACCCTGCGGCCTGGTGTAATGACAGCAGTCAGAACCCAATGCATAATTAAATAACTTAGTACAGCTGAGGCAGAAGCACGCTTATTTTGTATAACAGATAGGGTGCTAGGTGCAATTTTGGGATACCCTGCGGCCTGGTGTAATAACAGCAGTCAGAAACCAATGCAAAATTAAAAAACTTAGTAAAGCTGAGGCAGAAGCACGCTTATTTTGTATAACAGATAGGGTGCTAGGTGCAAGTTTGGGATACCCTGCGCCCTGGTGTAATGACAGCAGACAGAAACCAATGCAAAATTAAATAACTTGGTACAGCTGAGGCTGAAGCACGCTTATTTTGTATAACAGATAGGGTGCTAGTTGCAAGTTTGGGATACCCTGCCCCCTGGTGTAATGACAGCAGACATAAACCAATGCAAAATTAAATAACTTAGTAAAGCTGAGGCAGAAGCACGCTTATTTTATATAACAGATAGGGTGCTAGGTGCAATTTTGGGATACCCTGCGGCTTGGTGTAATGACAGCAGTCAGAAACCAATGCAAAATTTAAAACCTTAGTACAGCTGAGGCTGAAACACGCTTATTTTGTATAACAGATAGGGTGCTAGCTGCAAGTTTGGTATACCCTGCGGCCTGGTGTAATGACAGCAGTCAGACCCAATGCAAAATTAAATAACTTAGTACAGCTGAGGCTGAAACACGCTTATTTTGTATAACAGATAGGGTGCTAGGAGCAAGTTTGGGATACCCTGCAGCCTGGTGTAATGACAGCAGTCATAAACCAATGCAAAATTAAATAACTTAGTACAGCTGAGGCTGAAACACGCTTATTTTGTATAACAGATAGGGTGCTAGGTGCAAGTTTGGGATACCCTGCGGCCTGGTGTAATGGCAGCAGTCAGAAACCAATGCATAATTAAATAACTTAGTACAGCTGAGGCTGAAAAACACTTATTTTGTATAACAAATAGGGTGCTAGGTGCAAGTTTGGGATATCCTGCGGCCTGGTGTAATGACAGCAGACAGAAGCCAATGCAAAATTAAATAACTTAGTAAAGCTGAGGCAGAAGCACGCTTATTTTGTATAACAGATAGGGTGCTAGATGCAAGTTTGGGATACCCTGCGGCCTGGTGTAATGACAGCAGACAGAAACCAATGCAAAATTAAATAAGCGTGTTTCAGCCTCATCTGTACTAAGTTATTAATTTTGCATTGGTTTCTGACTGCTGTCATTACACCAGGCCACAGGGCATCCTAAACTTGCACCTAGCACCCTATCTGTTATTCAAAATAAGCGTGTTTCAGCCTCAGCTGTACTAAATTATTTTGTATAACAGATAGGGTGCTAGGTGCAAGTTTGGGATACCCTGCGACCTGATGTAATGACAGCAGACAGAAACCAATGCAAAATTAAATAACTTAGTACAGCTGAGGCAGAAGCACGCTTATTTTGTATAACAGATAGGGTGCTAGCTGCAAGTTTGGGAAACCCTGCGCCCTGGTGTAATGACAGCAGATATAAACCAATGCAAAATTAAATAACTTAGAAAAGCTGAGGCAGAAGCACGCTTATTTTGTATAACAGATAGGGTGCTAGGTGCAAGTTTGGGATACACTGCGCCCTAGAGTAATGACAGCAGACAGAAACCAATGCAAAATTAAATAACTTAGTACAGCTGAAGCAGAAGCACGCTTATTTTGTATAACAGATAGGGTGCTAGGTGCAATTTTGGGATACCCTGCAGCCTGGTGTAATAACAGCAGACAGAAACCAATGCAAAATTAAATAACTTAGTACAGCTGAGGCTGAAGCACGCTTATTTTGTATAACAGATAGCGGGCTAGGTGCAAGTTTGGGATACCCTGCGGCCTGGTGTAATGACAGCAGACAGAAACCAATGCAAAATTAAATAACTTAGTACAGCTGAGGGTGAAACACACTTATTTTGTATAACAGAAAGGGTGCTAGGTGCAAGTTTGGGATACCCTGCGGCCTGGTGTAATGACAGCAGACACAAACCAATGCAAAATTAAATAACAGTACAGCTGAGGCAGAAGCACCCTTATTTTGTATAACAGATAGGGTGCTAGGTGAAATTTTGGGATACCCTGCGGCCTGGTGTAATAACAGCAGACAGAAACCAATGCAAAATTAAATAACTTAGTACAGCTGAGGCTGAAGCACGCTTATTTTGTATAACAGATAGGGTGCTAGCTGCAAGTTTGCGATACCCTGCGCCCTGGTGTAATGACAGCAGACAGAAACCAATGCAAAATTAAATAACTTAGTAAAGCTGAGACAGAAGTAGGCTTATTTTGTATAACAGATAGGGTGCTAGGTACAAGTTTGGGATACCCTGCGGCCTGGTGTAATGACAGCAGTCAGAAACCAGTGCAAAATTAAATAACTTAGTACAGCTGAGGCTGATGCACGCTTATTTTGTATAACAGATAGGGTGCTAGGTGCAAGTTTGGGATACACTGCGGCCTGGTGTAATGACAGCAGTCAGAAACCAATGCAAACTTAAATAACTTAGGAAAGCTGAGGCAGAAGCACGCTTATTTTGTATAGCAGATAGCGTGCTAGGTGCAAGTTTGGGATACCCTGCAGCCTGGTGTAATGACAGCAGACAGAAACCAATGAAAAATGAAATAACTTAGTGAAACTGAGGCAGAAGCACGCTTATTTTGTATAACAGATAGGGTGCTAGGTGCAATTTTGGGATACCCTGCAGCCTGGTGTAATAACAGCAGACAGAAACCAATGCAACATTAAATAACTTAGTACAGCTGAGGCTGAAGCATGCTTATTTTGTATAACAGATAGGGTGCTAGCTGCAAGTTTGGGATACCCTGCGGCCTGGTGTAATGACAGCAGACATAAACCAATGCAAAATTAAATAACTTAGTACAGCTGAGGCTGAAGCACACCTATTTTGTATAACAGATAGGGTGCTAGCTGCAAGTTTGGGATACCCTGCGCCCTGGTGTAATGACAGCAGACAGAAACCAATGCAAAATTAAATAACTTAGTAAAGCTGAGGCAGAAGCACGCTTATTTTATATAACAGATAGGGTGCTAGGTGCAAGTTTGGGATACCCTGCGGCCTGGTGTAATGATAGCAGTCAGAAACCAATGCAAAATTAAATAACTTAGTACAGCTGAGGCTGAAACACGCTTATTTTGTATAACAGATAGGGTGCTAGCTGCAAGTTTGGGATACCCTGCGGCCTGGTGTAATGACAGCAGTCAGAAACCAATGCAAAATTAAATAACTTAGTACAGCTAAGGCTGAAACACGCTTATTTTGTATAACAGATAGGGTGCTAGGTGCAAGTTTGGGATACCCTGCGGCCTGGTGTAATGACAGCAGTCAGAAACCAATGCATAATTAAATAACTTAGTACAGCTGAGGCTGAAACACGCTTATTTTGTATAACAGATAGGGTGCTAGGTGCAAGTTTGGGATATCCTGCGGCCTGGTGTAATGACAGCAGACAGAAGCCAATGCAAAATTAAATAACTTAGTAAAGCTGAGGCAGAAGCACGCTTATTTTGTATAACAGATAGGGTGCTAGGTGCAAGTTTGGGATACCCTGCGCCCTGGTGTAATGACAGCAGACAGAAACCAATGCAAAATTAAATAAGCGTGTTTCAGCCTCATCTGTACTAAGTTATTTAATTTTGCATTGGTTTCTGTCTGCTGTCATTACACCAGGCTACAGGGTATCCTAAACTTGCACCTAGCACCCTATCTGTTATACAAAATAAGCGTGTGTCAGCCTCAGCTGTACTAAATTATTTTGTATAACAGATAGGGTGCTAGGTGGAAGTTTGGGATACCCTGCAACCTGGTGTAATGACAGCAGACAGAAACCAATGCAAAATTAAATAACTTAGTACAGCTGAGGCTGAACCATGCTTATTTTGTATAACAGATAGCGTGCTAGGTGCAAGTTTGGGATACCCTGCAGCCTGGTGTAATGACAGCAGACAGAAACCAATGAAAAATGAAATAACTTAGTGAAACTGAGGCAGAAGCACGCTTATTTTGTATAACATATAGGGGGCTAGGTGCAAGTTTCGGATACCCTGCAGCCTGATGTAATGACAGCAGACAGAAACCAATGCAAAATTAAATAACTTAGTAAAGCTGAGGCAGAAGCACGCTTATTTTGTATAACAGATAGGGTGCTAGGTGCAAGTTTGGGATACCCTGCGGCTTGGTGTAATGACAGCTGTCAGAAACCAATGCAAAATTAAATAACTTAGTACAGCTGAGGCTGAACCATGCTTATTTTGTATAGCAGATAGCGTGCTAGGTGCAAGTTTGGGATACCCTGCAGCCTGGTGTAATGACAGCAGACAGAAACCAATAAAAAATTAAATAACTTAGTGAAACTGAGGCAGAAGCACGCTTATTTTGTATAACAGATAGGGTGCTAGGTACAAGTTTGGGATACACTGCGCCCTAGAGTAATGACAGCAGACAGAAACCAATGCAAAATTAAATAACTTAGTACAGCTGAGGCAGAAGCACGCTTATTTTGTATAACAGATAGGGTGCTAGGTGCAATTTTGGGATACCCTGCAGCCTGGTGTAATAACAGCAGACAGAAACCAATGCAACATTAAATAACTTAGTACAGCTGAGGCTGAAGCACGCTTATTTTGTATAACAGATAGGGTGCTAGCTGCAAGTTTGGGATACCCTGCGGCCTGGTGTAATGACAGCAGACATAAACCAATGCAAAATTAAATAACTTAGTAAAGCTGAGGCAGAAGCACGCTTATTTTGTATAACAGATAGGGTGCTAGGTGGAAGTTTGGGATACCCTGCAGCCTGGTGTAATGACAGCAGACAGAAACCAATGAAAAATGAAATAACTTAGTGAAACTGAGGCAGAAGCACGCTTATTTTGTATAACATATAGGGGGCTAGGTGCAAGTTTCGGATACCCTGCAGCCTGATGTAATGACAGCAGTCAGAAACCAATGCAAAATTAAATAACTTAGTAAAGCTGAGGCAGAAGCATGCTTATTTTGTATAACAGATAGGGTGCTAGGTGCAAGTTTGGGATACCCTGCGCCCTGGTGTAATGACAGCAGTCAGAAACCAATGCAAAATTAAATAACTTAGGAAAGCTGAGGCAGAAGCACACTTATTTTGTATAACAGATAGGGTGCTAGGTGCAAGTTTGGGATACCCTGCGGCCTGGTGCAATGACAGCAGACAAAAACCAATGCAAAATTAAATAACTTAGGAAAGCTGAGGCAGAAGCACGCTTATTTTGTATAACAGATAGGGTGCTAGGTGCAAGTTTGGGATACACTGCGCCCTAGAGTAATGACAGCAGACAGAAACCAATGCAAAATTAAATAACTTAGTACAGCTGAGGCAGAAGCACGCTTATTTTGTATAACAGATAGGGTGCTAGGTGCAATTTTGGGATACCCTGCAGCCTGGTGTAATAACAGCAGACAGAAACCAATGCAACATTAAATAACTTAGTACAGCTGAGGCTGAAGCACGCTTATTTTGTATAACAGATAGGGTGCTAGCTGCAAGTTTGGGATACCCAGCGGCCTGGTGTAATGACAGCAGACATAAACCAATGCAAAATTAAATAACTTAGTAAAGCTGAGGCAGAAGCACGCTTATTTTGTATAACAGATAGGGTGCTAGGTACAAGTTTGGGATACACTGCGCCCTAGAGTAATGACAGCAGATAGAAACCAATGCTAAATTAAATAACTTAGTACAGCTGAGGCAGAAGCACGCTTATTTTGTATAACAGATAGGGTGCTAGGTGCAATTTTGGGATACCCTGCAGCCTGGTGTAATAACAGCAGACAGAAACCAATGCAAAATTAAATAACTTAGTACAGCTGAGGCTGAAGCACACCTATTTTGTATAACAGATAGGGTGCTAGCTGCAAGTTTGGGATACCCTGCGCCCTGGTGTAATGACAGCAGACAGAAACCAATGCAAAATTAAATAACTTAGTAAAGCTGAGGTAGAAGCACGCTTATTTTATATAACAGATAGGGTGCTAGGTGCAAGTTTGGGATACCCTGCAACCTGGTGTAATGACAGCAGTCAGAAACCAATGCAAAATTAAATAACTTAGTACAGCTGAGGCTGAAACACGCTTATTTTGTATAACAGATAGGGTGCTAGGTGCAAGTTTGGGATATCCTGAGGCCTGGTGTAATGACAGAAGACAGAACCCAGTGCAAAATTAAATAACTTAGTAAAGCTGAGGCAGAAGCACGCTTATTTTGTATAACAGATAGGGTGCTAGGTGCAAGTTTGGGATACCCTGCGGCCTGGTGTAATGACAGCAGACAGAAACCAATGCAAAATTAAATAAACGTGTTTCAGCCTCATCTGTACTAAGTTATTTAATTTTGCATTGGTTTCTGTCTGCTGTCATTACACCAGGCCACAGGGTATCCTAAACTTGCACCTAGCACCCTATCTGTTATACAAAATAAGCGTGTTTCAGCCTAAGCTGTACTAAATTGTTTTGTATAACAGATAGGGTGCTAGGTGCAAGTTTGGGATACCCTGCGACCTGGTGTAATGACAGCAGACAGAAACCAATGCAAAATTAAATAACTTAGTACAGCTGAGGCTGAAACACGCTTATTTTGTATAACAGATAGCGTGCTAGGTGCAAGTTTGGGATACCCTGCGGCCTGCTGTAATGACAGCAGACAGAAACCAATGCAAAACTAAATAACTTAGTACAGCTGAGGCAGAAGCACGCTTATTTTGTATAAAAGATAGGGTGCTAGGTGCAAGTTTGGGATGCCCTGCGGCCTGGTGTAATGACAGCAGTCAGACCCAATGCAAAATTAAATAACTTGGTACAGCTGAGGCTGAAGCACTCTTAGTTTGTATAACAGATAGGGTGCTAGCTGCAAGTTTGGGATACCCTGCAGCCTGGTGTAATGACAGCAGTCAGAAACCAATGCAAAATGAAATAACTTGGTACAGCTGAGGCTGAAGCACTCTTAGTTTGTATAACAGATAGGGTGCTAGCTGCAAGTTTGGGATACCCTGCGGCCTGGTGTAATGACAGCAGACAGAAACCAATGCAAAATTAAATAAGCGTGTTTCAGCCTCAGCTGTACTAAGTTATTTAATTTTGCATTGGTTTCTGTCTGCTGTCATTACACCAGGCCACAGGGTATCCTAAACTTGCATCTAGCACCCTATCTGTTATACAAAATAAGCGTGTTTCAGCCTCAGCTGTACTAAATTGTTTTGTATAACAGATAGGGTGCGAGGTGCAAGTTTGGGATACCCTGCGACCTGGTGTAATGACAGCAGACAGAAACCAATGCAAAATTAAATAACTTAGTACAGCTGAGGCTGAAACACGCTTATTTTGTATAACAGATAGCGTGCTAGGTGCAAGTTTGGGATACCCTGCAGCCTGGTGTAATGACAGCAGACAGAAACCAATGCAAAATTAAATAACTTAGTAAAGCTGAGGCAGAAGCACGCTTATTTTGTATAACAGATAGGGTGCTAGGTGCAAGTTTGGGATACCGTGCGGCCTGGTGTAATGACAGCAGACAGAAACCAATGCAAAACTAAATAACTTAGTACAGCTGAGGCAGAAGCACGCTTATTTTGTATAAAAGATAGGGTGCTAGGTGCAAGTTTGGGATACCCTGCGGCCTGGTGTAATGACAGCAGTCAGAAACCAATGAAAAATTAAATAACTTAGTACAGCTGAGGCAGAAGCACGCTTATTTTGTATAACAGATAGGGTGCTAGGTGGAAGTTTGGGATACCCTGCAACCTGGTGTAATGACAGCAGACAGAAACCAATGCAAAATTAAATAACTTAGTACAGCTGAGGCTGAACCATGCTTATTTTGTATAACAGATAGCGTGCTAGGTGCAGGTTTGGGATACGCTGCAGCCTGGTGTAATGACAGCAGACAGAAACCAATGAAAAATTAAATAACTTAGTGAAACTGAGGCAGAAGCACGCTTATTTTGTAAAACATATAGGGTGCTAGGTGCAAGTTTCGGATACCCTGCAGCCTGATGTAATGACAGCAGACAGAAACCAATGCAAAATTAAATAACTTAGTACAGCTGAGGCAGAAGCACGCTTATTTTGTATAACAGATAGGGTGCTAGGTGCAATTTTGGGATACCCTGAAGCCTGGTGTAATAACAGCAGACATAAACCAATGCAAAATTAAATAACTTAGTAAAGCTGAGGCAGAAGCATGCTTATTTTGTATAACAGATAGGGTGCTAGCTGCAAGTTTGGGATACCCTGCGGCCTGGTGTAATGACAGCAGTCAGACCTAATGCAAAATTAAATAACTTAGTAAAGCTGAGGCAGAAGCACGCTTATTTTGTATAACAGACAGGGTGCTAGGTGCAAGTTTGGGATACCCTGCGGCTTGGTGTAATGACAGCTGTCAGAAACCAATGCAAAATTAAATAACTTAGTACAGCTGAGGCTGAAACACGCTTATTTTGTATAACAGATAGGGTGCTAGGTGCAAGTTTGGGATACCCTGCAGCCTGGTGTAATGACAGCAGTCAGAAACCAATGCAAAATTAAATAACTTAGTACAGCTGAGGCTGAAGCACTCTTAGTTTGTATAACAGATAGGGTGCTAGCTGCAAGTTTGGGATACCCTGCGGCCTGGTGTAATGACAGCAGTCAGAAACCAATGCAAAATTAAATAACTTAGTACAGGTGAGGCTGAAACACGCTTATTTTGTATAACAGATAGGGTGCTAGGTGCAAGTTTGGGATACCCTGCGGCCTGGTGTAATGACAGCAGTCAGAAACCAATGCAAAATTAAATAACTTAGGAAAGCTGAGGCAGAAGCACACTTATTTTGTATAACAGATAGGGTGCTAGGTGCAAGTTTGGGATACCCTGCGGCCTGGTGCAATGACAGCAGACAAAAACCAATGCAAAATTAAATAACTTAGGAAAGCTGAGGCAGAAGCACGCTTATTTTGTATAACAGATAGGGTGCTAGGTGCAAGTTTGGGATACACTGCGCCCTAGAGTAATGACAGCAGACAGAAACCAATGCAAAATTAAATAACTTAGTACAGCTGAGGCAGAAGCACGCTTATTTTGCATAACAGATAGGGTGCTAGGTGCAATTTTGGGATACCCTGCAGCCTGGTGTAATAACAGTAGACAGAAACCAATGCAACATTAAATAACTTAGTACAGCTGAGGCTGAAGCACGCTTATTTTGTATAACAGATAGGGTGCTAGCTGCAAGTTTGGGATACCCAGCGGCCTGGTGTAATGACAGCAGACATAAACCAATGCAAAATTAAATAACTTAGTAAAGCTGAGGCAGAAGCACGCTTATTTTGTATAACAGATAGGGTGCTAGGTACAAGTTTGGGATACACTGCGCCCTAGAGTAATGACAGCAGATAGAAACCAATGCTAAATTAAATAACTTAGTACAGCTGAGGCAGAAGCACGCTTATTTTGTATAACAGATAGGGTGCTAGGTGCAATTTTGGGATACCCTGCAGCCTGGTGTAATAACAGCAGACAGAAACCAATGCAAAATTAAATAACTTAGTACAGCTGAGGCTGAAGCACACCTATTTTGTATAACAGATAGGGTGCTAGCTGCAAGTTTGGGATACCCTGCGCCCTGGTGTAATGACAGCAGACAGAAACCAATGCAAAATTAAATAACTTAGTAAAGCTGAGGTAGAAGCACGCTTATTTTATATAACAGATAGGGTGCTAGGTGCAAGTTTGGGATACCCTGCAACCTGGTGTAATGACAGCAGTCAGAAACCAATGCAAAATTAAATAACTTAGTACAGCTGAGGCTGAAACACGCTTATTTTGTATAACAGATAGGGTGCTAGGTGCAAGTTTGGGATATCCTGAGGCCTGGTGTAATGACAGAAGACAGAACCCAGTGCAAAATTAAATAACTTAGTAAAGCTGAGGCAGAAGCACGCTTATTTTGTATAACAGATAGGGTGCTAGGTGCAAGTTTGGGATACCCTGCAGCCTGGTGTAATGACAGCAGACAGAAACCAATGCAAAATTAAATAAACGTGTTTCAGCCTCATCTGTACTAAGTTATTTAATTTTGCATTGGTTTCTGTCTGCTGTCATTACACCAGGCCACAGGGTATCCTAAACTTGCACCTAGCACCCTATCTGTTATACAAAATAAGCGTGTTTCAGCCTAAGCTGTACTAAATTGTTTTGTATAACAGATAGGGTGCTAGGTGCAAGTTTGGGATACCCTGCGACCTGGTGTAATGACAGCAGACAGAAACCAATGCAAAATTAAATAACTTAGTACAGCTGAGGCTGAAACACGCTTATTTTGTATAACAGATAGCGTGCTAGGTGCAAGTTTGGGATACCCTGCGGCCTGCTGTAATGACAGCAGACAGAAACCAATGCAAAACTAAATAACTTAGTACAGCTGAGGCAGAAGCACGCTTATTTTGTATAAAAGATAGGGTGCTAGGTGCAAGTTTGGGATGCCCTGCGGCTTGGTGTAATGACAGCAGTCAGACCCAATGCAAAATTAAATAACTTGGTACAGCTGAGGCTGAAGCACTCTTAGTTTGTATAACAGATAGGGTGCTAGCTGCAAGTTTGGGATACCCTGCAGCCTGGTGTAATGACAGCAGTCAGAAACCAATGCAAAATGAAATAACTTGGTACAGCTGAGGCTGAAGCACTCTTAGTTTGTATAACAGATAGGGTGCTAGCTGCAAGTTTGGGATACCCTGCGGCCTGGTGTAATGACAGCAGACAGAAACCAATGCAAAATTAAATAAGCGTGTTTCAGCCTCAGCTGTACTAAGTTATTTAATTTTGCATTGGTTTCTGTCTGCTGTCATTACACCAGGCCACAGGGTATCCTAAACTTGCATCTAGCACCCTATCTGTTATACAAAATAAGCGTGTTTCAGCCTCAGCTGTACTAAATTGTTTTGTATAACAGATAGGGTGCGAGGTGCAAGTTTGGGATACCCTGCGACCTGGTGTAATGACAGCAGACAGAAACCAATGCAAAATTAAATAACTTAGTACAGCTGAGGCTGAAACACGCTTATTTTGTATAACAGATAGCGTGCTAGGTGCAAGTTTGGGATACCCTGCAGCCTGGTGTAATGACAGCAGACAGAAACCAATGCAAAATTAAATAACTTAGTAAAGCTGAGGCAGAAGCACGCTTATTTTGTATAACAGATAGGGTGCTAGGTGCAAGTTTGGGATACCGTGCGGCCTGGTGTAATGACAGCAGACAGAAACCAATGCAAAACTAAATAACTTAGTACAGCTGAGGCAGAAGCACGCTTATTTTGTATAAAAGATAGGGTGCTAGGTGCAAGTTTGGGATACCCTGCGGCCTGGTGTAATGACAGCAGTCAGAAACCAATGAAAAATTAAATAACTTAGTACAGCTGAGGCAGAAGCACGCTTATTTTGTATAACAGATAGGGTGCTAGGTGGAAGTTTGGGATACCCTGCAACCTGGTGTAATGACAGCAGACAGAAACCAATGCAAACTTAAATAACTTAGTACAGCTGAGGCTGAACCATGCTTATTTTGTATAACAGATAGCGTGCTAGGTGCAGGTTTGGGATACGCTGCAGCCTGGTGTAATGACAGCAGACAGAAACCAATGAAAAATTAAATAACTTAGTGAAACTGAGGCAGAAGCACGCTTATTTTGTAAAACATATAGGGTGCTAGGTGCAAGTTTCGGATACCCTGCAGCCTGATGTAATGACAGCAGACAGAAACCAATGCAAAATTAAATAACTTAGTACAGCTGAGGCAGAAGCACGCTTATTTTGTATAACAGATAGGGTGCTAGGTGCAATTTTGAGATACCCTGAAGCCTGGTGTAATAACAGCAGACAGAAACCAATGCAAAATTAAATAACTTAGTACAGCTGAGGCTGAAGCACGCTTATTTTGTATAACAGATAGGGTGCTAGGTGCAAGTTTGGGATACCCTGCGCCCTGGTGTAATGACAGCAGACATAAACCAATGCAAAATTAAATAACTTAGTAAAGCTGAGGCAGAAGCATGCTTATTTTGTATAACAGATAGGGTGCTAGCTGCAAGTTTGGGATACCCTGCGGCCTGGTGTAATGACAGCAGTCAGACCTAATGCAAAATTAAATAACTTAGTAAAGCTGAGGCAGAAGCACGCTTATTTTGTATAACAGACAGGGTGCTAGGTGCAAGTTTGGGATACCCTGCGGCTTGGTGTAATGACAGCTGTCAGAAACCAATGCAAAATTAAATAACTTAGTACAGCTGAGGCTGAAACACGCTTATTTTGTATAACAGATAGGGTGCCAGGAGCAAGTTTGGGATACCCTGCAGCCTGGTGTAATGACAGCAGTCAGAAACCAATGCAAAATTAAATAACTTAGTACAGCTGAGGCTGAAGCACTCTTAGTTTGTATAACAGATAGGGTGCTAGCTGCAAGTTTGGGATACCCTGCGGCCTGGTGTAATGACAGCAGTCAGAAACCAATGCAAAATTAAATAACTTAGTACAGGTGAGGCTGAAACACGCTTATTTTGTATAACAGATAGGGTGCTAGGTGCAAGTTTGGGATACCCTGCGGCCTGGTGTAATGACAGCAGTCAGAAACCAATGCATAATTAAATAACTTAGTAAAGCTGAGGCAGAAGCACGCTTATTTTGTATAACAGATAGGGTGCTAGGTGCAAGTTTGGGATAACCTGCGGCCTGGTGTAATGACAGCAGACAGAAACCAATGCAAAATTAAATAAGCGTGTTTCAGCCTCATCTGTACTAAGTTATTTAATTTTGCATTGGTTTCTGTCTGCTGTCATTACACCAGGCCACAGGGTATCCTAAACTTGAACCTAGCACCCTATCTGTTATACAAAATAAGCGTGTTTCAGCCTCAGCTGTACTAAATTATTTTGTATAACAGATAGGGTGCTAGGTGGAAGTTTGGGATACCCTGCGACCTGGTGTAATGACACCAGACAGAAACCAATGCAAAATTAAATAACTTAGTACAGCTGAGGCTGAAACACGCTTATTTTGTATAACAGATAGGGTGCTAGGTGCAAGTTTGGGATACCGTGCGGCCTGGTGTAATGACAGCAGACAGAAACCAATGCAAAATTAAATAACTTAGTAAAGCTGAGGCAGAAGCACGCTTATTTTGTATAAAAGATAGGGTGCTAGGTGCAAGTTTGGGATACCCTGCGGCCTGGTGTAATGACAGCAGTCAGAAACCAATGAAAAATTAAATAACTTAGTAAAGCTGAGGCAGAAGCACGCTTATTTTGTATAACAGATAGGGTGCTAGCTGCAAGTTTGGGATACCCTGCGGCCTGGTGTAATGACAGCAGTCAGACCCAATGCAAAATTAAATAACTTAGTACAGCTGAGGCTGAAACACGCTTATTTTGTATAACAGATAGGGTGCTAGGAGCAAGTTTGGGATACCCTGCAGCCTGGTGTAATGACAGCAGTCAGAAACCAATGCAAAATTAAATAACTTAGTACAGCTGAGGCTGAAGCACTCTTAGTTTGTATAACAGATAGGGTGCTAGCTGCAAGTTTGGGATACCCTGCGGCCTGGTGTAATGACAGCAGTCAGAAACCAATGCAAAATTAAATAACTTAGTACAGGTGAGGCTGAAACACGCTTATTTTGTATAACAGATAGGGTGCTAGGTGCAAGTTTGGGATACCCTGCGGCCTGGTGTAATGACAGCAGTCAGAAACCAATGCATAATTAAATAACTTAGTAAAGCTGAGGCAGAAGCACGCTTATTTTGTATAACAGATAGGGTGCTAGGTGCAAGTTTGGGATAACCTGCGGCCTGGTGTAATGACAGCAGACAGAAACCAATGCAAAATTAAATAAGCGTGTTTCAGCCTCATCTGTACTAAGTTATTTAATTTTGCATTGGTTTCTGTCTGCTGTCATTACACCAGGCCATAGGGTATCCTAAACTTGAACCTAGCACCCTATCTGTTATACAAAATAAGCGTGTTTCAGCCTCAGCTGTACTAAATTATTTTGTATAACAGATAGGGTGCTAGGTGGAAGTTTGGGATACCCTGCGACCTGGTGTAATGACAGCAGACAGAAACCAATGCAAAATTAAATAACTTAGTACAGCTGAGGCTGAAACACGCTTATTTTGTATAACAGATAGGGTGCTAGGTGCAAGTTTGGGATACCGTGCGGCCTGGTGTAATGACAGCAGACAGAAACCAATGCAAAATTAAATAACTTAGTAAAGCTGAGGCAGAAGCACGCTTATTTTGTATAAAAGATAGGGTGCTAGGTGCAAGTTTGGGATACCCTGCGGCCTGGTGTAATGACAGCAGTCAGAAACCAATGAAAAATTAAATAACTTAGTAAAGCTGAGGCAGAAGCACGCTAATTTTGTATAACAGATAGGGTGCTAGGTGTAATTTTGGGATACCCTGCGGCCTGGTGTAATGACAGCAGTCAGAAACCAATGCAAAATTAAAAAACTTGGTACAGCTGAGGCTGAAACACGCTTATTTTGTATAACAGATAGGGTGCTAGGTGCAAGTTTGGGATACCCTGCGGCCTGGTGTAATGACAGCAGTCAGAACCCAATGCATAATTAAATAACTTAGTACAGCTGAGGCAGAAGCACGCTTATTTTGTATAACAGATAGGGTGCTAGGTGCAATTTTGGGATACCCTGCGGCCTGGTGTAATAACAGCAGTCAGAAACCAATGCAAAATTAAAAAACTTAGTAAAGCTGAGGCAGAAGCACGCTTATTTTGTATAACAGATAGGGTGCTAGGTGCAAGTTTGGGATACCCTGCGCCCTGGTGTAATGACAGCAGACAGAAACCAATGCAAAATTAAATAACTTGGTACAGCTGAGGCTGAAGCACGCTTATTTTGTATAACAGATAGGGTGCTAGTTGCAAGTTTGGGATACCCTGCCCCCTGGTGTAATGACAGCAGACATAAACCAATGCAAAATTAAATAACTTAGTAAAGCTGAGGCAGAAGCACGCTTATTTTATATAACAGATAGGGTGCTAGGTGCAATTTTGGGATACCCTGCGGCTTGGTGTAATGACAGCAGTCAGAAACCAATGCAAAATTTAAAACCTTAGTACAGCTGAGGCTGAAACACGCTTATTTTGTATAACAGATAGGGTGCTAGCTGCAAGTTTGGTATACCCTGCGGCCTGGTGTAATGACAGCAGTCAGACCCAATGCAAAATTAAATAACTTAGTACAGCTGAGGCTGAAACATGCTTATTTTGTATAACAGATAGGGTGCTAGGAGCAAGTTTGGGATACCCTGCAGCCTGGTGTAATGACAGCAGTCAGAAACAAATGCAAAATTAAATAACTTAGTACAGCTGAGGCTGAAGCACTCTTAGTTTGTATAACAGATAGGGTGCTAGGTGCAAGTTTGGGATACCCTGCGGCCTGGTGTAATGACAGCAGTCATAAACCAATGCAAAATTAAATAACTTAGTAAAGCTGAGGCAGAAGCACGCTTATTTTGTATAAAAGATAGGGTGCTAGGTGCAAGTTTGGGATACCCTGCGGCCTGGTGAAATGACAGCAGTCAGAAACCAATGAAAAATTAAATAACTTAGTAAAGCTGAGGCAGAAGCACGCTTATTTTGTATAACAGATAGGGTGCTAGTTGCAAGTTTGGGATACCCTGCGGCCTGGTGTAATGACAGCAGTCAGACCCAATGCAAAATTAAATAACTTAGTACAGCTGAGGCAGAAACACGCTTATTTTGTATAACAGATAGGGTGCAAGGAGCAAGTTTGGGATACCCTGCAGCCTGGTGTAATGACAGCAGTCAGAAACCAATGCAAAATTAAATAACTTAGTACAGCTGAGGCTGAAGCACTCTTAGTTTGTATAACAGATAGGGTGCTAGCTGCAAGTTTGGGATACCCTGCGGCCTGGTGTAATGACAGCAGTCAGAAACCAATGCAAAATTAAATAACTTAGTACAGGTGAGGCTGAAACACGCTTATTTTGTATAACAGATAGGGTGCTAGGTGCAAGTTTGGGATATCCTGCGGCCTGGTGTAATGACAGCAGTCAGAAACCAATGCATAATTAAATAACTTAGTAAAGCTGAGGCAGAAGCACGCTTATTTTGTATAACAGATAGGGTGCTAGGTGCAAGTTTGGGATAACCTGCGGCCTGGTGTAATGACAGCAGACAGAAACCAATGCAAAATTAAATAAGCGTGTTTCAGCCTCATCTGTACTAAGTTATTTAATTTTGCATTGGTTTCTGTCTGCTGTCATTACACCAGGCCACAAGGTATCCTAAACTTGAACCTAGCACCCTATCTGTTATACAAAATAAGCGTGTTTCAGCCTCAGCTGTACTAAATTATTTTGTATAACAGATAGGGTCCTAGGTGGAAGTTTGGGATACCCTGCGACCTGGTGTAATGACAGCAGACAGAAACCAATGCAAAATTAAATAACTTAGTACAGCTGAGGCTGAAACACGCTTATTTTGTATAACAGATAGGGTGCTAGGTGCAAGTTTGGGATACCGTGCGGCCTGGTGTAATGACAGCAGACAGAAACCAATGCAAAATTAAATAACTTAGTAAAGCTGAGGCAGAAGCACGCTTATTTTGTATAAAAGATAGGGTGCTAGGTGCAAGTTTGGGATACCCTGCGGCCTGGTGTAATGACAGCAGTCAGAAACCAATGAAAAATTAAATAACTTAGTAAAGCTGAGGCAGAAGCACGCTTATTTTGTATAACAGATAGGGTGCTAGGTGTAATTTTGGGATACCCTGCGGCCTGGTGTAATGACAGCAGTCAGAAACCAATGCAAAATTAAAAAACTTGGTACAGCTGAGGCTGAAACACGCTTATTTTGTATAACAGATAGGGTGCTAGGTGCAAGTTTGGGATACCCTGCGGCCTGGTGTAATGACAGCAGTCAGAACCCAATGCATAATTAAATAACTTAGTACAGCTGAGGCAGAAGCACGCTTATTTTGTATAACAGATAGGGTGCTAGGTGCAATTTTGGGATACCCTGCGGCCTGGTGTAATAACAGCAGTCAGAAACCAATGCAAAATTAAAAAACTTAGTAAAGCTGAGGCAGAAGCACGCTTATTTTGTATAACAGATAGGGTGCTAGGTGCAAGTTTGGGATACCCTGCGCCCTGGTGTAATGACAGCAGACAGAAACCAATGCAAAATTAAATAACTTGGTACAGCTGAGGCTGAAGCACGCTTATTTTGTATAACAGATAGGGTGCTAGTTGCAAGTTTGGGATACCCTGCCCCCTAGTGTAATGACAGCAGACATAAACCAATGCAAATTTAAATAACTTAGTAAAGCTGAGGCAGAAGCACGCTTATTTTATATAACAGATAGGGTGCTAGGTGCAATTTTGGGATACCCTGCGGCTTGGTGTAATGACAGCAGTCAGAAACCAATGCAAAATTTAAAACCTTAGTACAGCTGAGGCTGAAACACGCTTATTTTGTATAACAGATAGGGTGCTAGCTGCAAGTTTGGTATACCCTGCGGCCTGGTGTAATGACAGCAGTCAGACCCAATGCAAAATTAAATAACTTAGTACAGCTGAGGCTGAAACACGCTTATTTTGTATAACAGATAGGGTGCTAGGAGCAAGTTTGGGATACCCGTCAGCCTGGTGTAATGACAGCAGTCAGAAACCAATGCAAAATTAAATAACTTAGTACAGCTGAGGCTGAAGCACTCTTAGTTTGTATAACAGATAGGGTGCTAGGTGCAAGTTTGGGATACCCTGCGGCCTGGTGTAATGACAGCAGTCATAAACCAATGCAAAATTAAATAACTTAGTACAGCTGAGGCTGAAACACGCTTATTTTGTATAACAGATAGGGTGCTAGGTGCAAGTTTGGGATACCCTGCGGCCTGGTGTAATGACAGCAGTCAGAAACCAATGCATAATTAAATAACTTAGTACAGCTGAGGCTGAAAAACACTTATTTTGTATAACAAATAGGGTGCTAGGTGCAAGTTTGGGATATCCTGCGGCCTGGTGTAATGACAGCAGACAGAAGCCAATGCAAAATTAAATAACTTAGTAAAGCTGAGGCAGAAGCACGCTTATTTTGTATAACAGATAGGGTGCTAGGTGCAAGTTTGGGATACCCTGCGGCCTGGTGTAATGACAGCAGACAGAAACCAATGCAAAATTAAATAAGCGTGTTTCAGCCTCATCTGTACTAAGTTATTAATTTTGCATTGGTTTCTGACTGCTGTCATTACACCAGGCCACAGGGCATCCTAAACTTGCACCTAGCACCCTATCTGTTATTCAAAATAAGCGTGTTTCAGCCTCAGCTGTACTAAATTATTTTGTATAACAGATAGGGTGCTAGGTGCAAGTTTGGGATACCCTGCGACCTGATGTAATGACAGCAGACAGAAACCAATGCAAAATTAAATAACTTAGTACAGCTGAGGCTGAAGCACTCTTAGTTTGTATAACAGATAGGGTGCTAGCTGCAAGTTTGGGATACCCTGCGGCCTGGTGTAATGACAGCAGACAGAAACCAATGCAAAATTAAATAAGCGTGTTTCAGCCTCAGCTGTACTAAGTTATTTAATTTTGCATTGGTTTCTGTCTGCTGTCATTACACCAGGCCACAGGGTATCCTAAACTTGCATCTAGCACCCTATCTGTTATACAAAATAAGCGTGTTTCAGCCTCAGCTGTACTAAATTGTTTTGTATAACAGATAGGGTGCGAGGTGCAAGTTTGGGATACCCTGCGACCTGGTGTAATGACAGCAGACAGAAACCAATGCAAAATTAAATAACTTAGTACAGCTGAGGCTGAAACACGCTTATTTTGTATAACAGATAGCGTGCTAGGTGCAAGTTTGGGATACCCTGCAGCCTGGTGTAATGACAGCAGACAGAAACCAATGCAAAATTAAATAACTTAGTAAAGCTGAGGCAGAAGCACGCTTATTTTGTATAACAGATAGGGTGCTAGGTGCAAGTTTGGGATACCGTGCGGCCTGGTGTAATGACAGCAGACAGAAACCAATGCAAAACTAAATAACTTAGTACAGCTGAGGCAGAAGCACGCTTATTTTGTATAAAAGATAGGGTGCTAGGTGCAAGTTTGGGATACCCTGCGGCCTGGTGTAATGACAGCAGTCAGAAACCAATGAAAAATTAAATAACTTAGTACAGCTGAGGCAGAAGCACGCTTATTTTGTATAACAGATAGGGTGCTAGGTGGAAGTTTGGGATACCCTGCAACCTGGTGTAATGACAGCAGACAGAAACCAATGCAAAATTAAATAACTTAGTACAGCTGAGGCTGAACCATGCTTATTTTGTATAACAGATAGCGTGCTAGGTGCAGGTTTGGGATACGCTGCAGCCTGGTGTAATGACAGCAGACAGAAACCAATGAAAAATTAAATAACTTAGTGAAACTGAGGCAGAAGCACGCTTATTTTGTAAAACATATAGGGTGCTAGGTGCAAGTTTCGGATACCCTGCAGCCTGATGTAATGACAGCAGACAGAAACCAATGCAAAATTAAATAACTTAGTACAGCTGAGGCAGAAGCACGCTTATTTTGTATAACAGATAGGGTGCTAGGTGCAATTTTGGGATACCCTGAAGCCTGGTGTAATAACAGCAGACAGAAACCAATGCAAAATTAAATAACTTAGTACAGCTGAGGCTGAAGCACGCTTATTTTGTATAACAGATAGGGTGCTAGGTGCAAGTTTGGGATACCCTGCGCCCTGGTGTAATGACAGCAGACATAAACCAATGCAAAATTAAATAACTTAGTAAAGCTGAGGCAGAAGCATGCTTATTTTGTATAACAGATAGGGTGCTAGCTGCAAGTTTGGGATACCCTGCGGCCTGGTGTAATGACAGCAGTCAGACCTAATGCAAAATTAAATAACTTAGTAAAGCTGAGGCAGAAGCACGCTTATTTTGTATAACAGACAGGGTGCTAGGTGCAAGTTTGGGATACCCTGCGGCTTGGTGTAATGACAGCTGTCAGAAACCAATGCAAAATTAAATAACTTAGTACAGCTGAGGCTGAAACACGCTTATTTTGTATAACAGATAGGGTGCTAGGAGCAAGTTTGGGATACCCTGCAGCCTGGTGTAATGACAGCAGTCAGAAACCAATGCAAAAATAAATAACTTAGTACAGCTGAGGCTGAAGCACTCTTAGTTTGTATAACAGATAGGGTGCTAGCTGCAAGTTTGGGATACCCTGCGGCCTGGTGTAATGACAGCAGTCAGAAACCAATGCAAAATTAAATAACTTAGTACAGGTGAGGCTGAAACACGCTTATTTTGTATAACAGATAGGGTGCTAGGTGCAAGTTTGGGATACCCTGCGGCCTGGTGTAATGACAGCAGTCAGAAACCAATGCAAAATTAAATAACTTAGGAAAGCTGAGGCAGAAGCACACTTATTTTGTATAACAGATAGGGTGCTAGGTGCAAGTTTGGGATACCCTGCGGCCTGGTGCAATGACAGCAGACAAAAACCAATGCAAAATTAAATAACTTAGGAAAGCTGAGGCAGAAGCACGCTTATTTTGTATAACAGATAGGGTGCTAGGTGCAAGTTTGGGATACACTGCGCCCTAGAGTAATGACAGCAGACAGAAACCAATGCAAAATTAAATAACTTAGTACAGCTGAGGCAGAAGCACGCTTATTTTGTATAACAGATAGGGTGCTAGGTGCAATTTTGGGATACCCTGCAGCCTGGTGTAATAACAGCAGACAGAAACCAATGCAACATTAAATAACTTAGTACAGCTGAGGCTGAAGCACGCTTATTTTGTATAACAGATAGGGTGCTAGCTGCAAGTTTGGGATACCCAGCGGCCTGGTGTAATGACAGCAGACATAAACCAATGCAAAATTAAATAACTTAGTAAAGCTGAGGCAGAAGCACGCTTATTTTGTATAACAGATAGGGTGCTAGGTACAAGTTTGGGATACACTGCGCCCTAGAGTAATGACAGCAGATAGAAACCAATGCTAAATTAAATAACTTAGTACAGCTGAGGCAGAAGCACGCTTATTTTGTATAACAGATAGGGTGCTAGGTGCAATTTTGGGATACCCTGCAGCCTGGTGTAATAACAGCAGACAGAAACCAATGCAAAATTAAATAACTTAGTACAGCTGAGGCTGAAGCACACCTATTTTGTATAACAGATAGGGTGCTAGCTGCAAGTTTGGGATACCCTGCGCCCTGGTGTAATGACAGCAGACAGAAACCAATGCAAAATTAAATAACTTAGTAAAGCTGAGGTAGAAGCACGCTTATTTTATATAACAGATAGGGTGCTAGGTGCAAGTTTGGGATACCCTGCAACCTGGTGTAATGACAGCAGTCAGAAACCAATGCAAAATTAAATAACTTAGTACAGCTGAGGCTGAAACACGCTTATTTTGTATAACAGATAGGGTGCTAGGTGCAAGTTTGGGATATCCTGAGGCCTGGTGTAATGACAGAAGACAGAACCCAGTGCAAAATTAAATAACTTAGTAAAGCTGAGGCAGAAGCACGCTTATTTTGTATAACAGATAGGGTGCTAGGTGCAAGTTTGGGATACCCTGCGGCCTGGTGTAATGACAGCAGACAGAAACCAATGCAAAATTAAATAAACGTGTTTCAGCCTCATCTGTACTAAGTTATTTAATTTTGCATTGGTTTCTGTCTGCTGTCATTACACCAGGCCACAGGGTATCCTAAACTTGCACCTAGCACCCTATCTGTTATACAAAATAAGCGTGTTTCAGCCTAAGCTGTACTAAATTGTTTTGTATAACAGATAGGGTGCTAGGTGCAAGTTTGGGATACCCTGCGGCCTGGTGTAATGACAGCAGACAGAAACCAATGCAAAATTAAATAACTTAGTACAGCTGAGGCTGAAACACGCTTATTTTGTATAACAGATAGCGTGCTAGGTGCAAGTTTGGGATACCCTGCGGCCTGCTGTAATGACAGCAGACAGAAACCAATGCAAAACTAAATAACTTAGTACAGCTGAGGCAGAAGCACGCTTATTTTGTATAAAAGATAGGGTGCTAGGTGCAAGTTTGGGATGCCCTGCGGCCTGGTGTAATGACAGCAGTCAGACCCAATGCAAAATTAAATAACTTGGTACAGCTGAGGCTGAAGCACTCTTAGTTTGTATAACAGATAGGGTGCTAGCTGCAAGTTTGGGATACCCTGCAGCCTGGTGTAATGACAGCAGTCAGAAACCAATGCAAAATGAAATAACTTGGTACAGCTGAGGCTGAAGCACTCTTAGTTTGTATAACAGATAGGGTGCTAGCTGCAAGTTTGGGATACCCTGCGGCCTGGTGTAATGACAGCAGACAGAAACCAATGCAAAATTAAATAAGCGTGTTTCAGCCTCAGCTGTACTAAGTTATTTAATTTTGCATTGGTTTCTGTCTGCTGTCATTACACCAGGCCACAGGGTATCCTAAACTTGCATCTAGCACCCTATCTGTTATACAAAATAAGCGTGTTTCAGCCTCAGCTGTACTAAATTGTTTTGTATAACAGATAGGGTGCGAGGTGCAAGTTTGGGATACCCTGCGACCTGGTGTAATGACAGCAGACAGAAACCAATGCAAAATTAAATAACTTAGTACAGCTGAGGCTGAAACACGCTTATTTTGTATAACAGATAGCGTGCTAGGTGCAAGTTTGGGATACCCTGCAGCCTGGTGTAATGACAGCAGACAGAAACCAATGCAAAATTAAATAACTTAGTAAAGCTGAGGCAGAAGCACGCTTATTTTGTATAACAGATAGGGTGCTAGGTGCAAGTTTCGGATACCCTGCAGCCTGATGTAATGACAGCAGACAGAAACCAATGCAAAATTAAATAACTTAGTACAGCTGAGGCAGAAGCACGCTTATTTTGTATAACAGATAGGGTGCTAGGTGCAATTTTGAGATACCCTGAAGCCTGGTGTAATAACAGCAGACAGAAACCAATGCAAAATTAAATAACTTAGTACAGCTGAGGCTGAAGCACGCTTATTTTGTATAACAGATAGGGTGCTAGGTGCAAGTTTGGGATACCCTGCGCCCTGGTGTAATGACAGCAGACATAAACCAATGCAAAATTAAATAACTTAGTAAAGCTGAGGCAGAAGCATGCTTATTTTGTATAACAGATAGGGTGCTAGCTGCAAGTTTGGGATACCCTGCGGCCTGGTGTAATGACAGCAGTCAGACCTAATGCAAAATTAAATAACTTAGTAAAGCTGAGGCAGAAGCACGCTTATTTTGTATAACAGACAGGGTGCTAGGTGCAAGTTTGGGATACCCTGCGGCTTGGTGTAATGACAGCTGTCAGAAACCAATGCAAAATTAAATAACTTAGTACAGCTGAGGCTGAAACACGCTTATTTTGTATAACAGATAGGGTGCTAGGAGCAAGTTTGGGATACCCTGCAGCCTGGTGTAATGACAGCAGTCAGAAACCAATGCAAAATTAAATAACTTAGTACAGCTGAGGCTGAAGCACTCTTAGTTTGTATAACAGATAGGGTGCTAGCTGCAAGTTTGGGATACCCTGCGGCCTGGTGTAATGACAGCAGTCAGAAACCAATGCAAAATTAAATAACTTAGTACAGGTGAGGCTGAAACACGCTTATTTTGTATAACAGATAGGGTGCTAGGTGCAAGTTTGGGATACCCTGCGGCCTGGTGTAATGACAGCAGTCAGAAACCAATGCATAATTAAATAACTTAGTAAAGCTGAGGCAGAAGCACGCTTATTTTGTATAACAGATAGGGTGCTAGGTGCAAGTTTGGGATAACCTGCGGCCTGGTGTAATGACAGCAGACAGAAACCAATGCAAAATTAAATAAGCGTGTTTCAGCCTCATCTGTACTAAGTTATTTAATTTTGCATTGGTTTCTGTCTGCTGTCATTACACCAGGCCACAGGGTATCCTAAACTTGAACCTAGCACCCTATCTGTTATACAAAATAAGCGTGTTTCAGCCTCAGCTGTACTAAATTATTTTGTATAACAGATAGGGTGCTAGGTGGAAGTTTGGGATACCCTGCGACCTGGTGTAATGACACCAGACAGAAACCAATGCAAAATTAAATAACTTAGTACAGCTGAGGCTGAAACACGCTTATTTTGTATAACAGATAGGGTGCTAGGTGCAAGTTTGGGATACCGTGCGGCCTGGTGTAATGACAGCAGACAGAAACCAATGCAAAATTAAATAACTTAGTAAAGCTGAGGCAGAAGCACGCTTATTTTGTATAAAAGATAGGGTGCTAGGTGCAAGTTTGGGATACCCTGCGGCCTGGTGTAATGACAGCAGTCAGAAACCAATGAAAAATTAAATAACTTAGTAAAGCTGAGGCAGAAGCACGCTTATTTTGTATAACAGATAGGGTGCTAGCTGCAAGTTTGGGATACCCTGCGGCCTGGTGTAATGACAGCAGTCAGACCCAATGCAAAATTAAATAACTTAGTACAGCTGAGGCTGAAACACGCTTATTTTGTATAACAGATAGGGTGCTAGGAGCAAGTTTGGGATACCCTGCAGCCTGGTGTAATGACAGCAGTCAGAAACCAATGCATAATTAAATAACTTAGTAAAGCTGAGGCAGAAGCACGCTTATTTTGTATAACAGATAGGGTGCTAGGTGCAAGTTTGGGATAACCTGCGGCCTGGTGTAATGACAGCAGACAGAAACCAATGCAAAATTAAATAAGCGTGTTTCAGCCTCATCTGTACTAAGTTATTTAATTTTGCATTGGTTTCTGTCTGCTGTCATTACACCAGGCCACAGGGTATCCTAAACTTGCATCTAGCACCCTATCTGTTATACAAAATAAGCGTGTTTCAGCCTCAGCTGTACTAAATTGTTTTGTATAACAGATAGGGTGCGAGGTGCAAGTTTGGGATACCCTGCGACCTGGTGTAATGACAGCAGACAGAAACCAATGCAAAATTAAATAACTTAGTACAGCTGAGGCTGAAACACGCTTATTTTGTATAACAGATAGCGTGCTAGGTGCAAGTTTGGGATACCCTGCAGCCTGGTGTAATGACAGCAGACAGAAACCAATGCAAAATTAAATAACTTAGTAAAGCTGAGGCAGAAGCACGCTTATTTTGTATAACAGATAGGGTGCTAGGTGCAAGTTTCGGATACCCTGCAGCCTGATGTAATGACAGCAGACAGAAACCAATGCAAAATTAAATAACTTAGTACAGCTGAGGCAGAAGCACGCTTATTTTGTATAACAGATAGGGTGCTAGGTGCAATTTTGAGATACCCTGAAGCCTGGTGTAATAACAGCAGACAGAAACCAATGCAAAATTAAATAACTTAGTACAGCTGAGGCTGAAGCACGCTTATTTTGTATAACAGATAGGGTGCTAGGTGCAAGTTTGGGATACCCTGCGCCCTGGTGTAATGACAGCAGACATAAACCAATGCAAAATTAAATAACTTAGTAAAGCTGAGGCAGAAGCATGCTTATTTTGTATAACAGATAGGGTGCTAGCTGCAAGTTTGGGATACCCTGCGGCCTGGTGTAATGACAGCAGTCAGACCTAATGCAAAATTAAATAACTTAGTAAAGCTGAGGCAGAAGCACGCTTATTTTGTATAACAGACAGGGTGCTAGGTGCAAGTTTGGGATACCCTGCGGCTTGGTGTAATGACAGCTGTCAGAAACCAATGCAAAATTAAATAACTTAGTACAGCTGAGGCTGAAACACGCTTATTTTGTATAACAGATAGGGTGCTAGGAGCAAGTTTGGGATACCCTGCAGCCTGGTGTAATGACAGCAGTCAGAAACCAATGCAAAATTAAATAACTTAGTACAGCTGAGGCTGAAGCACTCTTAGTTTGTATAACAGATAGGGTGCTAGCTGCAAGTTTGGGATACCCTGCGGCCTGGTGTAATGACAGCAGTCAGAAACCAATGCAAAATTAAATAACTTAGTACAGGTGAGGCTGAAACACGCTTATTTTGTATAACAGATAGGGTGCTAGGTGCAAGTTTGGGATACCCTGCGGCCTGGTGTAATGACAGCAGTCAGAAACCAATGCATAATTAAATAACTTAGTAAAGCTGAGGCAGAAGCACGCTTATTTTGTATAACAGATAGGGTGCTAGGTGCAAGTTTGGGATAACCTGCGGCCTGGTGTAATGACAGCAGACAGAAACCAATGCAAAATTAAATAAGCGTGTTTCAGCCTCATCTGTACTAAGTTATTTAATTTTGCATTGGTTTCTGTCTGCTGTCATTACACCAGGCCACAGGGTATCCTAAACTTGAACCTAGCACCCTATCTGTTATACAAAATAAGCGTGTTTCAGCCTCAGCTGTACTAAATTATTTTGTATAACAGATAGGGTGCTAGGTGGAAGTTTGGGATACCCTGCGACCTGGTGTAATGACACCAGACAGAAACCAATGCAAAATTAAATAACTTAGTACAGCTGAGGCTGAAACACGCTTATTTTGTATAACAGATAGGGTGCTAGGTGCAAGTTTGGGATACCGTGCGGCCTGGTGTAATGACAGCAGACAGAAACCAATGCAAAATTAAATAACTTAGTAAAGCTGAGGCAGAAGCACGCTTATTTTGTATAAAAGATAGGGTGCTAGGTGCAAGTTTGGGATACCCTGCGGCCTGGTGTAATGACAGCAGTCAGAAACCAATGAAAAATTAAATAACTTAGTAAAGCTGAGGCAGAAGCACGCTTATTTTGTATAACAGATAGGGTGCTAGCTGCAAGTTTGGGATACCCTGCGGCCTGGTGTAATGACAGCAGTCAGACCCAATGCAAAATTAAATAACTTAGTACAGCTGAGGCTGAAACACGCTTATTTTGTATAACAGATAGGGTGCTAGGAGCAAGTTTGGGATACCCTGCAGCCTGGTGTAATGACAGCAGTCAGAAACCAATGCAAAATTAAATAACTTAGTACAGCTGAGGCTGAAGCACTCTTAGTTTGTATAACAGATAGGGTGCTAGCTGCAAGTTTGGGATACCCTGCGGCCTGGTGTAATGACAGCAGTCAGAAACCAATGCAAAATTAAATAACTTAGTACAGGTGAGGCTGAAACACGCTTATTTTGTATAACAGATAGGGTGCTAGGTGCAAGTTTGGGATACCCTGCGGCCTGGTGTAATGACAGCAGTCAGAAACCAATGCATAATTAAATAACTTAGTAAAGCTGAGGCAGAAGCACGCTTATTTTGTATAACAGATAGGGTGCTAGGTGCAAGTTTGGGATAACCTGCGGCCTGGTGTAATGACAGCAGACAGAAACCAATGCAAAATTAAATAAGCGTGTTTCAGCCTCATCTGTACTAAGTTATTTAATTTTGCATTGGTTTCTGTCTGCTGTCATTACACCAGGCCATAGGGTATCCTAAACTTGAACCTAGCACCCTATCTGTTATACAAAATAAGCGTGTTTCAGCCTCAGCTGTACTAAATTATTTTGTATAACAGATAGGGTGCTAGGTGGAAGTTTGGGATACCCTGCGACCTGGTGTAATGACAGCAGACAGAAACCAATGCAAAATTAAATAACTTAGTACAGCTGAGGCTGAAACACGCTTATTTTGTATAACAGATAGGGTGCTAGGTGCAAGTTTGGGATACCGTGCGGCCTGGTGTAATGACAGCAGACAGAAACCAATGCAAAATTAAATAACTTAGTAAAGCTGAGGCAGAAGCACGCTTATTTTGTATAAAAGATAGGGTGCTAGGTGCAAGTTTGGGATACCCTGCGGCCTGGTGTAATGACAGCAGTCAGAAACCAATGAAAAATTAAATAACTTAGTAAAGCTGAGGCAGAAGCACGCTAATTTTGTATAACAGATAGGGTGCTAGGTGTAATTTTGGGATACCCTGCGGCCTGGTGTAATGACAGCAGTCAGAAACCAATGCAAAATTAAAAAACTTGGTACAGCTGAGGCTGAAACACGCTTATTTTGTATAACAGATAGGGTGCTAGGTGCAAGTTTGGGATACCCTGCGGCCTGGTGTAATGACAGCAGTCAGAACCCAATGCATAATTAAATAACTTAGTACAGCTGAGGCAGAAGCACGCTTATTTTGTATAACAGATAGGGTGCTAGGTGCAATTTTGGGATACCCTGCGGCCTGGTGTAATAACAGCAGTCAGAAACCAATGCAAAATTAAAAAACTTAGTAAAGCTGAGGCAGAAGCACGCTTATTTTGTATAACAGATAGGGTGCTAGGTGCAAGTTTGGGATACCCTGCGCCCTGGTGTAATGACAGCAGACAGAAACCAATGCAAAATTAAATAACTTGGTACAGCTGAGGCTGAAGCACGCTTATTTTGTATAACAGATAGGGTGCTAGTTGCAAGTTTGGGATACCCTGCCCCCTGGTGTAATGACAGCAGACATAAACCAATGCAAAATTAAATAACTTAGTAAAGCTGAGGCAGAAGCACGCTTATTTTATATAACAGATAGGGTGCTAGGTGCAATTTTGGGATACCCTGCGGCTTGGTGTAATGACAGCAGTCAGAAACCAATGCAAAATTTAAAACCTTAGTACAGCTGAGGCTGAAACACGCTTATTTTGTATAACAGATAGGGTGCTAGCTGCAAGTTTGGTATACCCTGCGGCCTGGTGTAATGACAGCAGTCAGACCCAATGCAAAATTAAATAACTTAGTACAGCTGAGGCTGAAACATGCTTATTTTGTATAACAGATAGGGTGCTAGGAGCAAGTTTGGGATACCCTGCAGCCTGGTGTAATGACAGCAGTCAGAAACAAATGCAAAATTAAATAACTTAGTACAGCTGAGGCTGAAGCACTCTTAGTTTGTATAACAGATAGGGTGCTAGGTGCAAGTTTGGGATACCCTGCGGCCTGGTGTAATGACAGCAGTCATAAACCAATGCAAAATTAAATAACTTAGTAAAGCTGAGGCAGAAGCACGCTTATTTTGTATAAAAGATAGGGTGCTAGGTGCAAGTTTGGGATACCCTGCGGCCTGGTGAAATGACAGCAGTCAGAAACCAATGAAAAATTAAATAACTTAGTAAAGCTGAGGCAGAAGCACGCTTATTTTGTATAACAGATAGGGTGCTAGTTGCAAGTTTGGGATACCCTGCGGCCTGGTGTAATGACAGCAGTCAGACCCAATGCAAAATTAAATAACTTAGTACAGCTGAGGCAGAAACACGCTTATTTTGTATAACAGATAGGGTGCAAGGAGCAAGTTTGGGATACCCTGCAGCCTGGTGTAATGACAGCAGTCAGAAACCAATGCAAAATTAAATAACTTAGTACAGCTGAGGCTGAAGCACTCTTAGTTTGTATAACAGATAGGGTGCTAGCTGCAAGTTTGGGATACCCTGCGGCCTGGTGTAATGACAGCAGTCAGAAACCAATGCAAAATTAAATAACTTAGTACAGGTGAGGCTGAAACACGCTTATTTTGTATAACAGATAGGGTGCTAGGTGCAAGTTTGGGATATCCTGCGGCCTGGTGTAATGACAGCAGTCAGAAACCAATGCATAATTAAATAACTTAGTAAAGCTGAGGCAGAAGCACGCTTATTTTGTATAACAGATAGGGTGCTAGGTGCAAGTTTGGGATAACCTGCGGCCTGGTGTAATGACAGCAGACAGAAACCAATGCAAAATTAAATAAGCGTGTTTCAGCCTCATCTGTACTAAGTTATTTAATTTTGCATTGGTTTCTGTCTGCTGTCATTACACCAGGCCACAAGGTATCCTAAACTTGAACCTAGCACCCTATCTGTTATACAAAATAAGCGTGTTTCAGCCTCAGCTGTACTAAATTATTTTGTATAACAGATAGGGTCCTAGGTGGAAGTTTGGGATACCCTGCGACCTGGTGTAATGACAGCAGACAGAAACCAATGCAAAATTAAATAACTTAGTACAGCTGAGGCTGAAACACGCTTATTTTGTATAACAGATAGGGTGCTAGGTGCAAGTTTGGGATACCGTGCGGCCTGGTGTAATGACAGCAGACAGAAACCAATGCAAAATTAAATAACTTAGTAAAGCTGAGGCAGAAGCACGCTTATTTTGTATAAAAGATAGGGTGCTAGGTGCAAGTTTGGGATACCCTGCGGCCTGGTGTAATGACAGCAGTCAGAAACCAATGAAAAATTAAATAACTTAGTAAAGCTGAGGCAGAAGCACGCTTATTTTGTATAACAGATAGGGTGCTAGGTGTAATTTTGGGATACCCTGCGGCCTGGTGTAATGACAGCAGTCAGAAACCAATGCAAAATTAAAAAACTTGGTACAGCTGAGGCTGAAACACGCTTATTTTGTATAACAGATAGGGTGCTAGGTGCAAGTTTGGGATACCCTGCGGCCTGGTGTAATGACAGCAGTCAGAACCCAATGCATAATTAAATAACTTAGTACAGCTGAGGCAGAAGCACGCTTATTTTGTATAACAGATAGGGTGCTAGGTGCAATTTTGGGATACCCTGCGGCCTGGTGTAATAACAGCAGTCAGAAACCAATGCAAAATTAAAAAACTTAGTAAAGCTGAGGCAGAAGCACGCTTATTTTGTATAACAGATAGGGTGCTAGGTGCAAGTTTGGGATACCCTGCGCCCTGGTGTAATGACAGCAGACAGAAAACAATGCAAAATTAAATAACTTGGTACAGCTGAGGCTGAAGCACGCTTATTTTGTATAACAGATAGGGTGCTAGTTGCAAGTTTGGGATACCCTGCCCCCTAGTGTAATGACAGCAGACATAAACCAATGCAAAATTAAATAACTTAGTAAAGCTGAGGCAGAAGCACGCTTATTTTATATAACAGATAGGGTGCTAGGTGCAATTTTGGGATACCCTGCGGCTTGGTGTAATGACAGCAGTCAGAAACCAATGCAAAATTTAAAACCTTAGTACAGCTGAGGCTGAAACACGCTTATTTTGTATAACAGATAGGGTGCTAGCTGCAAGTTTGGTATACCCTGCGGCCTGGTGTAATGACAGCAGTCAGACCCAATGCAAAATTAAATAACTTAGTACAGCTGAGGCTGAAACACGCTTATTTTGTATAACAGATAGGGTGCTAGGAGCAAGTTTGGGATACCCTGCAGCCTGGTGTAATGACAGCAGTCAGAAACCAATGCAAAATTAAATAACTTAGTACAGCTGAGGCTGAAGCACTCTTAGTTTGTATAACAGATAGGGTGCAAGGAGCAAGTTTGGGATACCCTGCAGCCTGGTGTAATGACAGCAGTCAGAAACCAATGCAAAATTAAATAACTTAGTACAGCTGAGGCTGAAGCACTCTTAGTTTGTATAACAGATAGGGTGCTAGCTGCAAGTTTGGGATACCCTGCGGCCTGGTGTAATGACAGCAGTCAGAAACCAATGCAAAATTAAATAACTTAGTACAGGTGAGGCTGAAACACGCTTATTTTGTATAACAGATAGGGTGCTAGGTGCAAGTTTGGGATATCCTGCGGCCTGGTGTAATGACAGCAGTCAGAAACCAATGCATAATTAAATAACTTAGTAAAGCTGAGGCAGAAGCACGCTTATTTTGTATAACAGATAGGGTGCTAGGTGCAAGTTTGGGATAACCTGCGGCCTGGTGTAATGACAGCAGACAGAAACCAATGCAAAATTAAATAAGCGTGTTTCAGCCTCATCTGTACTAAGTTATTTAATTTTGCATTGGTTTCTGTCTGCTGTCATTACACCAGGCCACAAGGTATCCTAAACTTGAACCTAGCACCCTATCTGTTATACAAAATAAGCGTGTTTCAGCCTCAGCTGTACTAAATTATTTTGTATAACAGATAGGGTCCTAGGTGGAAGTTTGGGATACCCTGCGACCTGGTGTAATGACAGCAGACAGAAACCAATGCAAAATTAAATAACTTAGTACAGCTGAGGCTGAAACACGCTTATTTTGTATAACAGATAGGGTGCTAGGTGCAAGTTTGGGATACCGTGCGGCCTGGTGTAATGACAGCAGACAGAAACCAATGCAAAATTAAATAACTTAGTAAAGCTGAGGCAGAAGCACGCTTATTTTGTATAAAAGATAGGGTGCTAGGTGCAAGTTTGGGATACCCTGCGGCCTGGTGTAATGACAGCAGTCAGAAACCAATGAAAAATTAAATAACTTAGTAAAGCTGAGGCAGAAGCACGCTTATTTTGTATAACAGATAGGGTGCTAGGTGTAATTTTGGGATACCCTGCGGCCTGGTGTAATGACAGCAGTCAGAAACCAATGCAAAATTAAAAAACTTGGTACAGCTGAGGCTGAAACACGCTTATTTTGTATAACAGATAGGGTGCTAGGTGCAAGTTTGGGATACCCTGCGGCCTGGTGTAATGACAGCAGTCAGAACCCAATGCATAATTAAATAACTTAGTACAGCTGAGGCAGAAGCACGCTTATTTTGTATAACAGATAGGGTGCTAGGTGCAATTTTGGGATACCCTGCGGCCTGGTGTAATAACAGCAGTCAGAAACCAATGCAAAATTAAAAAACTTAGTAAAGCTGAGGCAGAAGCACGCTTATTTTGTATAACAGATAGGGTGCTAGGTGCAAGTTTGGGATACCCTGCGGCCTGGTGTAATGACAGCAGACAGAAACCAATGCAAAATTAAATAACTTGGTACAGCTGAGGCTGAAGCACGCTTATTTTGTATAACAGATAGGGTGCTAGTTGCAAGTTTGGGATACCCTGCCCCCTAGTGTAATGACAGCAGACATAAACCAATGCAAAATTAAATAACTTAGTAAAGCTGAGGCAGAAGCACGCTTATTTTATATAACAGATAGGGTGCTAGGTGCAATTTTGGGATACCCTGCGGCTTGGTGTAATGACAGCAGTCAGAAACCAATGCAAAATTTAAAACCTTAGTACAGCTGAGGCTGAAACACGCTTATTTTGTATAACAGATAGGGTGCTAGCTGCAAGTTTGGTATACCCTGCGGCCTGGTGTAATGACAGCAGTCAGACCCAATGCAAAATTAAATAACTTAGTACAGCTGAGGCTGAAACACGCTTATTTTGTATAACAGATAGGGTGCTAGGAGCAAGTTTGGGATACCCTGCAGCCTGGTGTAATGACAGCAGTCAGAAACCAATGCAAAATTAAATAACTTAGTACAGCTGAGGCTGAAGCACTCTTAGTTTGTATAACAGATAGGGTGCAAGGAGCAAGTTTGGGATACCCTGCAGCCTGGTGTAATGACAGCAGTCAGAAACCAATGCAAAATTAAATAACTTAGTACAGCTGAGGCTGAAGCACTCTTAGTTTGTATAACAGATAGGGTGCTAGCTGCAAGTTTGGGATACCCTGCGGCCTGGTGTAATGACAGCAGTCAGAAACCAATGCAAAATTAAATAACTTAGTACAGGTGAGGCTGAAACACGCTTATTTTGTATAACAGATAGGGTGCTAGGTGCAAGTTTGGGATATCCTGCGGCCTGGTGTAATGACAGCAGTCAGAAACCAATGCATAATTAAATAACTTAGTAAAGCTGAGGCAGAAGCACGCTTATTTTGTATAACAGATAGGGTGCTAGGTGCAAGTTTGGGATAACCTGCGGCCTGGTGTAATGACAGCAGACAGAAACCAATGCAAAATTAAATAAGCGTGTTTCAGCCTCATCTGTACTAAGTTATTTAATTTTGCATTGGTTTCTGTCTGCTGTCATTACACCAGGCCACAAGGTATCCTAAACTTGAACCTAGCACCCTATCTGTTATACAAAATAAGCGTGTTTCAGCCTCAGCTGTACTAAATTATTTTGTATAACAGATAGGGTCCTAGGTGGAAGTTTGGGATACCCTGCGACCTGGTGTAATGACAGCAGACAGAAACCAATGCAAAATTAAATAACTTAGTACAGCTGAGGCTGAAACACGCTTATTTTGTATAACAGATAGGGTGCTAGGTGCAAGTTTGGGATACCGTGCGGCCTGGTGTAATGACAGCAGACAGAAACCAATGCAAAATTAAATAACTTAGTAAAGCTGAGGCAGAAGCACGCTTATTTTGTATAAAAGATAGGGTGCTAGGTGCAAGTTTGGGATACCCTGCGGCCTGGTGTAATGACAGCAGTCAGAAACCAATGAAAAATTAAATAACTTAGTAAAGCTGAGGCAGAAGCACGCTTATTTTGTATAACAGATAGGGTGCTAGGTGTAATTTTGGGATACCCTGCGGCCTGGTGTAATGACAGCAGTCAGAAACCAATGCAAAATTAAAAAACTTGGTACAGCTGAGGCTGAAACACGCTTATTTTGTATAACAGATAGGGTGCTAGGTGCAAGTTTGGGATACCCTGCGGCCTGGTGTAATGACAGCAGTCAGAACCCAATGCATAATTAAATAACTTAGTACAGCTGAGGCAGAAGCACGCTTATTTTGTATAACAGATAGGGTGCTAGGTGCAATTTTGGGATACCCTGCGGCCTGGTGTAATAACAGCAGTCAGAAACCAATGCAAAATAAAAAACTTAGTAAAGCTGAGGCAGAAGCACGCTTATTTTGTATAACAGATAGGGTGCTAGGTGCAAGTTTGGGATACCCTGCGCCCTGGTGTAATGACAGCAGACAGAAACCAATGCAAAATTAAATAACTTGGTACAGCTGAGGCTGAAGCACGCTTATTTTGTATAACAGATAGGGTGCTAGTTGCAAGTTTGGGATACCCTGCCCCCTAGTGTAATGACAGCAGACATAAACCAATGCAAAATTAAATAACTTAGTAAAGCTGAGGCAGAAGCACGCTTATTTTATATAACAGATAGGGTGCTAGGTGCAATTTTGGGATACCCTGCGGCTTGGTGTAATGACAGCAGTCAGAAACCAATGCAAAATTTAAAACCTTAGTACAGCTGAGGCTGAAACACGCTTATTTTGTATAACAGATAGGGTGCTAGCTGCAAGTTTGGTATACCCTGCGGCCTGGTGTAATGACAGCAGTCAGACCCAATGCAAAATTAAATAACTTAGTACAGCTGAGGCTGAAACACGCTTATTTTGTATAACAGATAGGGTGCTAGGAGCAAGTTTGGGATATCCTGCAGCCTGGTGTAATGACAGCAGTCAGAAACCAATGCAAAATTAAATAACTTAGTACAGCTGAGGCTGAAGCACTCTTAGTTTGTATAACAGATAGGGTGCTAGGTGCAAGTTTGGGATACCCTGCGGCCTGGTGTAATGACAGCAGTCATAAACCAATGCAAAATTAAATAACTTAGTACAGCTGAGGCTGAAACACGCTTATTTTGTATAACAGATAGGGTGCTAGGTGCAAGTTTGGGATACCCTGCGGCCTGGTGTAATGACAGCAGTCAGAAACCAATGCATAATTAAATAACTTAGTACAGCTGAGGCTGAAAAACACTTATTTTGTATAACAAATAGGGTGCTAGGTGCAAGTTTGGGATATCCTGCGGCCTGGTGTAATGACAGCAGACAGAAGCCAATGCAAAATTAAATAACTTAGTAAAGCTGAGGCAGAAGCACGCTTATTTTGTATAACAGATAGGGTGCTAGGTGCAAGTTTGGGATACCCTGCGGCCTGGTGTAATGACAGCAGACAGAAACCAATGCAAAATTAAAAAAGCGTGTTTCAGCCTCATCTGTACTAAGTTATTAATTTTGCATTGGTTTCTGACTGCTGTCATTACACCAGGCCACAGGGCATCCTAAACTTGCACCTAGCACCCTATCTGTTATTCAAAATAAGCGTGTTTCAGCCTCAGCTGTACTAAATTATTTTGTATAACAGATAGGGTGCTAGGTGCAAGTTTGGGATACCCTGCGACCTGATGTAATGACAGCAGACAGAAACCAATGCAAAATTAAATAACTTAGTACAGCTGAGGCAGAAGCACGCTTATTTTGTATAACAGATAGGGTGCTAGCTGCAAGTTTGGGATACCCTGCGCCCTGGTGTAATGACAGCAGATATAAACCAATGCAAAATTAAATAACTTAGAAAAGCTGAGGCAGAAGCACGCTTATTTTGTATAACAGATAGGGTGCTAGGTGCAAGTTTGGGATACACTGCGCCCTAGAGTAATGACAGCAGACAGAAACCAATGCAAAATTAAATAACTTAGTACAGCTGAAGCAGAAGCACGCTTATTTTGTATAACAGATAGGGTGCTAGGTGCAATTTTGGAATACCCTGCAGCCTGGTGTAATAACAGCAGACAGAAACCAATGCAAAATTAAATAACTTAGTACAGCTGAGGCTGAAGCACGCTTATTTTGTATAACAGATAGCGGGCTAGGTGCAAGTTTGGGATACCCTGTGGCCTGGTGTAATGACAGCAGACAGAAACCAATGCAAAATTAAATAACTTAGTACAGCTGAGGGTGAAACACACTTATTTTGTATAACAGATAGGGTGCTAGGTGCAAGTTTGGGATACCCTGCGGCCTGGTGTAATGACAGCAGACACAAACCAATGCAAAATTAAATAACAGTACAGCTGAGGCAGAAGCACCCTTATTTTGTATAACAGATAGGGTGCTAGGTGAAATTTTGGGATACCCTGCGGCCTGGTGTAATAACAGCAGACAGAAACCAATGCAAAATTAAATAACTTAGTACAGCTGAGGCTGAAGCACGCTTATTTTGTATAACAGATAGGGTGCTAGCTGCAAGTTTGCGATACCCTGCGCCCTGGTGTAATGACAGCAGACAGAAACCAATGCAAAATTAAATAACTTAGTAAAGCTGAGACAGAAGTAGGCTTATTTTGTATAACAGATAGGGTGCTAGGTGCAAGTTTGGGATACCCTGCGGCCTGGTGCAATGACAGCAGACAAAAACCAATGCAAAATTAAATAACTTAGGAAAGCTGAGGCAGAAGCACGCTTATTTTGTATAGCAGATAGCGTGCTAGGTGCAAGTTTGGGATGCCCTGCAGCCTGGTGTAATGACAGCAGACAGAAACCAATGAAAAATGAAATAACTTAGTGAAACTGAGGCAGAAGCACGCTTATTTTGTATAACAGATAGGGTGCTAGGTGCAATTTTGGGATACCCTGCAGCCTGGTGTAATAACAGCAGACAGAAACCAATGCAACATTAAATAACTTAGTACAGCTGAGGCTGAAGCATGCTTATTTTGTATAACAGATAGGGTGCTAGCTGCAAGTTTGGGATACCCTGCGGCCTGGTGTAATGACAGCAGACATAAACCAATGCAAAATTAAATAACTTAGTAAAGCTGAGGCAGAAGCACGCTTATTTTGTATAACAGATAGGGTGCTAGGTGCAAGTTTGGGTTACACTGCGCCCTAGAGTAATGACAGCAGATAGAAACCAATGCAAAATTAAATAACTTAGTACAGCTGAGGCAGAAGCACGCTTATTTTGTATAACAGATAGGGTGCTAGGTGCAATTTTGGGATACCCTGCAGCCTGGTGTAATAACAGCAGACAGAAACCAATGCAAAATTAAATAACTTAGTACAGCTGAGGCTGAAGCACACCTATTTTGTATAACAGATAGGGTGCTAGCTGCAAGTTTGGGATACCCTGCGCCCTGGTGTAATGACAGCAGACAGAAACCAATGCAAAATTAAATAACTTAGTAAAAGCTGAGGCAGAAGCACGCTTATTTTATATAACAGATAGGGTGCTAGGTGCAAGTTTGGGATACCCTGCGGCCTGGTGTAATGACAGCAGTCAGAAACCAATGCAAAATTAAATAACTTAGTACAGCTGAGGCTGAAACACGCTTATTTTGTATAACAGATAGGGTGCTAGCTGCAAGTTTGGGATACCCTGCGGCCTGGTGTAATGACAGCAGTCAGAAACCAATGCAAAATTAAATAACTTAGTACAGCTAAGGCTGAAACACGCTTATTTTGTATAACAGATAGGGTGCTAGGTGCAAGTTTGGGATACCCTGCGGCCTGGTGTAATGACAGCAGTCAGAAACCAATGCATAATTAAATAACATAGTACAGCTGAGGCTGAAACACGCTTATTTTGTATAACAGATAGGGTGCTAGGTGCAAGTTTGGGATATCCTGCGGCCTGGTGTAATGACAGCAGACAGAAGCCAATGCAAAATTAAATAACTTAGTAAAGCTGAGGCAGAAGCACGCTTATTTTGTATAACAGATAGGGTGCTAGTTGCAAGTTTGGGATACCCTGCGGCCTGGTGTAATGACAGCAGTCAGACCCAATGCAAAATTAAATAACTTAGTACAGCTGAGGCAGAAACACGCTTATTTTGTATAACAGATAGGGTGCAAGGAGCAAGTTTGGGATACCCTGCAGCCTGGTGTAATGACAGCAGTCAGAAACCAATGCAAAATTAAATAACTTAGTACAGCTGAGGCTGAAGCACTCTTAGTTTGTATAACAGATAGGGTGCTAGCTGCAAGTTTGGGATACCCTGCGGCCTGGTGTAATGACAGCAGTCAGAAACCAATGCAAAATTAAATAACTTAGTACAGGTGAGGCTGAAACACGCTTATTTTGTATAACAGATAGGGTGCTAGGTGCAAGTTTGGGATATCCTGCGGCCTGGTGTAATGACAGCAGTCAGAAACCAATGCATAATTAAATAACTTAGTAAAGCTGAGGCAGAAGCACGCTTATTTTGTATAACAGATAGGGTGCTAGGTGCAAGTTTGGGATAACCTGCGGCCTGGTGTAATGACAGCAGACAGAAACCAATGCAAAATTAAATAAGCGTGTTTCAGCCTCATCTGTACTAAGTTATTTAATTTTGCATTGGTTTCTGTCTGCTGTCATTACACCAGGCCACAAGGTATCCTAAACTTGAACCTAGCACCCTATCTGTTATACAAAATAAGCGTGTTTCAGCCTCAGCTGTACTAAATTATTTTGTATAACAGATAGGGTCCTAGGTGGAAGTTTGGGATACCCTGCGACCTGGTGTAATGACAGCAGACAGAAACCAATGCAAAATTAAATAACTTAGTACAGCTGAGGCTGAAACACGCTTATTTTGTATAACAGATAGGGTGCTAGGTGCAAGTTTGGGATACCGTGCGGCCTGGTGTAATGACAGCAGACAGAAACCAATGCAAAATTAAATAACTTAGTAAAGCTGAGGCAGAAGCACGCTTATTTTGTATAAAAGATAGGGTGCTAGGTGCAAGTTTGGGATACCCTGCGGCCTGGTGTAATGACAGCAGTCAGAAACCAATGAAAAATTAAATAACTTAGTAAAGCTGAGGCAGAAGCACGCTTATTTTGTATAACAGATAGGGTGCTAGGTGTAATTTTGGGATACCCTGCGGCCTGGTGTAATGACAGCAGTCAGAAACCAATGCAAAATTAAAAAACTTGGTACAGCTGAGGCTGAAACACGCTTATTTTGTATAACAGATAGGGTGCTAGGTGCAAGTTTGGGATACCCTGCGGCCTGGTGTAATGACAGCAGTCAGAACCCAATGCATAATTAAATAACTTAGTACAGCTGAGGCAGAAGCACGCTTATTTTGTATAACAGATAGGGTGCTAGGTGCAATTTTGGGATACCCTGCGGCCTGGTGTAATAACAGCAGTCAGAAACCAATGCAAAATTAAAAAACTTAGTAAAGCTGAGGCAGAAGCACGCTTATTTTGTATAACAGATAGGGTGCTAGGTGCAAGTTTGGGATACCCTGCGCCCTGGTGTAATGACAGCAGACAGAAACCAATGCAAAATTAAATAACTTGGTACAGCTGAGGCTGAAGCACGCTTATTTTGTATAACAGATAGGGTGCTAGTTGCAAGTTTGGGATACCCTGCCCCCTAGTGTAATGACAGCAGACATAAACCAATGCAAAATTAAATAACTTAGTAAAGCTGAGGCAGAAGCACGCTTATTTTATATAACAGATAGGGTGCTAGGTGCAATTTTGGGATACCCTGCGGCTTGGTGTAATGACAGCAGTCAGAAACCAATGCAAAATTTAAAACCTTAGTACAGCTGAGGCTGAAACACGCTTATTTTGTATAACAGATAGGGTGCTAGCTGCAAGTTTGGTATACCCTGCGGCCTGGTGTAATGACAGCAGTCAGACCCAATGCAAAATTAAATAACTTAGTACAGCTGAGGCTGAAACACGCTTATTTTGTATAACAGATAGGGTGCTAGGAGCAAGTTTGGGATACCCTGCAGCCTGGTGTAATGACAGCAGTCAGAAACCAATGCAAAATTAAATAACTTAGTACAGCTGAGGCTGAAGCACTCTTAGTTTGTATAACAGATAGGGTGCAAGGAGCAAGTTTGGGATACCCTGCAGCCTGGTGTAATGACAGCAGTCAGAAACCAATGCAAAATTAAATAACTTAGTACAGCTGAGGCTGAAGCACTCTTAGTTTGTATAACAGATAGGGTGCTAGCTGCAAGTTTGGGATACCCTGCGGCCTGGTGTAATGACAGCAGTCAGAAACCAATGCAAAATTAAATAACTTAGTACAGGTGAGGCTGAAACACGCTTATTTTGTATAACAGATAGGGTGCTAGGTGCAAGTTTGGGATATCCTGCGGCCTGGTGTAATGACAGCAGTCAGAAACCAATGCATAATTAAATAACTTAGTAAAGCTGAGGCAGAAGCACGCTTATTTTGTATAACAGATAGGGTGCTAGGTGCAAGTTTGGGATAACCTGCGGCCTGGTGTAATGACAGCAGACAGAAACCAATGCAAAATTAAATAAGCGTGTTTCAGCCTCATCTGTACTAAGTTATTTAATTTTGCATTGGTTTCTGTCTGCTGTCATTACACCAGGCCACAAGGTATCCTAAACTTGAACCTAGCACCCTATCTGTTATACAAAATAAGCGTGTTTCAGCCTCAGCTGTACTAAATTATTTTGTATAACAGATAGGGTCCTAGGTGGAAGTTTGGGATACCCTGCGACCTGGTGTAATGACAGCAGACAGAAACCAATGCAAAATTAAATAACTTAGTACAGCTGAGGCTGAAACACGCTTATTTTGTATAACAGATAGGGTGCTAGGTGCAAGTTTGGGATACCGTGCGGCCTGGTGTAATGACAGCAGACAGAAACCAATGCAAAATTAAATAACTTAGTAAAGCTGAGGCAGAAGCACGCTTATTTTGTATAAAAGATAGGGTGCTAGGTGCAAGTTTGGGATACCCTGCGGCCTGGTGTAATGACAGCAGTCAGAAACCAATGAAAAATTAAATAACTTAGTAAAGCTGAGGCAGAAGCACGCTTATTTTGTATAACAGATAGGGTGCTAGGTGTAATTTTGGGATACCCTGCGGCCTGGTGTAATGACAGCAGTCAGAAACCAATGCAAAATTAAAAAACTTGGTACAGCTGAGGCTGAAACACGCTTAATTTGTATAACAGATAGGGTGCTAGGTGCAAGTTTGGGATACCCTGCGGCCTGGTGTAATGACAGCAGTCAGAACCCAATGCATAATTAAATAACTTAGTACAGCTGAGGCAGAAGCACGCTTATTTTGTATAACAGATAGGGTGCTAGGTGCAATTTTGGGATACCCTGCGGCCTGGTGTAATAACAGCAGTCAGAAACCAATGCAAAATAAAAAACTTAGTAAAGCTGAGGCAGAAGCACGCTTATTTTGTATAACAGATAGGGTGCTAGGTGCAAGTTTGGGATACCCTGCGCCCTGGTGTAATGACAGCAGACAGAAACCAATGCAAAATTAAATAACTTGGTACAGCTGAGGCTGAAGCACGCTTATTTTGTATAACAGATAGGGTGCTAGTTGCAAGTTTGGGATACCCTGCCCCCTAGTGTAATGACAGCAGACATAAACCAATGCAAAATTAAATAACTTAGTAAAGCTGAGGCAGAAGCACGCTTATTTTATATAACAGATAGGGTGCTAGGTGCAATTTTGGGATACCCTGCGGCTTGGTGTAATGACAGCAGTCAGAAACCAATGCAAAATTTAAAACCTTAGTACAGCTGAGGCTGAAACACGCTTATTTTGTATAACAGATAGGGTGCTAGCTGCAAGTTTGGTATACCCTGCGGCCTGGTGTAATGACAGCAGTCAGACCCAATGCAAAATTAAATAACTTAGTACAGCTGAGGCTGAAACACGCTTATTTTGTATAACAGATAGGGTGCTAGGAGCAAGTTTGGGATACCCTGCAGCCTGGTGTAATGACAGCAGTCAGAAACCAATGCAAAATTAAATAACTTAGTACAGCTGAGGCTGAAGCACTCTTAGTTTGTATAACAGATAGGGTGCTAGGTGCAAGTTTGGGATACCCTGCGGCCTGGTGTAATGACAGCAGTCATAAACCAATGCAAAATTAAATAACTTAGTACAGCTGAGGCTGAAACACGCTTATTTTGTATAACAGATAGGGTGCTAGGTGCAAGTTTGGGATACCCTGCGGCCTGGTGTAATGACAGCAGTCAGAAACCAATGCATAATTAAATAACTTAGTACAGCTGAGGCTGAAAAACACTTAGTTTGTATAACAAATAGGGTGCTAGGTGCAAGTTTGGGATATCCTGCGGCCTGGTGTAATGACAGCAGACAGAAGCCAATGCAAAATTAAATAACTTAGTAAAGCTGAGGCAGAAGCACGCTTATTTTGTATAACAGATAGGGTGCTAGGTGCAAGTTTGGGATACCCTGCGGCCTGGTGTAATGACAGCAGACAGAAACCAATGCAAAATTAAATAAGCGTGTTTACAAGCCTCATCTGTACTAAGTTATTAATTTTGCATTGGTTTCTGACTGCTGTCATTACACCAGGCCACAGGGCATCCTAAACTTGCACCTAGCACCCTATCTGTTATTCAAAATAAGCGTGTTTCAGCCTCAGCTGTACTAAATTATTTTGTATAACAGATAGGGTGCTAGGTGCAAGTTTGGGATACCCTGCGACCTGATGTAATGACAGCAGACAGAAACCAATGCAAAATTAAATAACTTAGTACAGCTGAGGCAGAAGCACGCTTATTTTGTATAACAGATAGGGTGCTAGCTGCAAGTTTGGATACCCTGCGCCCTGGTGTAATGACAGCAGATATAAACCAATGCAAAATTAAATAACTTAGAAAAGCTGAGGCAGAAGCACGCTTATTTTGTATAACAGATAGGGTGCTAGGTGCAAGTTTGGGATACACTGCGCCCTAGAGTAATGACAGCAGACAGAAACCAATGCAAAATTAAATAACTTAGTACAGCTGAAGCAGAAGCACGCTTATTTTGTATAACAGATAGGGTGCTAGGTGCAATTTTGGAATACCCTGCAGCCTGGTGTAATAACAGCAGACAGAAACCAATGCAAAATTAAATAACTTAGTACAGCTGAGGCTGAAGCACGCTTATTTTGTATAACAGATAGCGGGCTAGGTGCAAGTTTGGGATACCCTGTGGCCTGGTGTAATGACAGCAGACAGAAACCAATGCAAAATTAAATAACTTAGTACAGCTGAGGGTGAAACACACTTATTTTGTATAACAGATAGGGTGCTAGGTGCAAGTTTGGGATACCCTGCGGCCTGGTGTAATGACAGCAGACACAAACCAATGCAAAATTAAATAACAGTACAGCTGAGGCAGAAGCACCCTTATTTTGTATAACAGATAGGGTGCTAGGTGAAATTTTGGGATACCCTGCGGCCTGGTGTAATAACAGCAGACAGAAACCAATGCAAAATTAAATAACTTAGTACAGCTGAGGCTGAAGCACGCTTATTTTGTATAACAGATAGGGTGCTAGCTGCAAGTTTGCGATACCCTGCGCCCTGGTGTAATGACAGCAGACAGAAACCAATGCAAAATTAAATAACTTAGTAAAGCTGAGACAGAAGTAGGCTTATTTTGTATAACAGATAGGGTGCTAGGTGCAAGTTTGGGATACCCTGCGGCCTGGTGCAATGACAGCAGACAAAAACCAATGCAAAATTAAATAACTTAGGAAAGCTGAGGCAGAAGCACGCTTATTTTGTATAGCAGATAGCGTGCTAGGTGCAAGTTTGGGATGCCCTGCAGCCTGGTGTAATGACAGCAGACAGAAACCAATGAAAAATGAAATAACTTAGTGAAACTGAGGCAGAAGCACGCTTATTTTGTATAACAGATAGGGTGCTAGGTGCAATTTTGGGATACCCTGCAGCCTGGTGTAATAACAGCAGACAGAAACCAATGCAACATTAAATAACTTGGTACAGCTGAGGCTGAAGCATGCTTATTTTGTATAACAGATAGGGTGCTAGCTGCAAGTTTGGGATACCCTGCGGCCTGGTGTAATGACAGCAGACATAAACCAATGCAAAATTAAATAACTTAGTAAAGCTGAGGCAGAAGCACGCTTATTTTGTATAACAGATAGGGTGCTAGGTGCAAGTTTGGGTTACACTGCGCCCTAGAGTAATGACAGCAGATAGAAACCAATGCAAAATTAAATAACTTAGTACAGCTGAGGCAGAAGCACGCTTATTTTGTATAACAGATAGGGTGCTAGGTGCAATTTTGGGATACCCTGCAGCCTGGTGTAATAACAGCAGACAGAAACCAATGCAAAATTAAATAACTTAGTACAGCTGAGGCTGAAGCACACCTATTTTGTATAACAGATAGGGTGCTAGCTGCAAGTTTGGGATACCCTGCGCCCTGGTGTAATGACAGCAGACAGAAACCAATGCAAAATTAAATAACTTAGTAAAAGCTGAGGCAGAAGCACGCTTATTTTATATAACAGATAGGGTGCTAGGTGCAAGTTTGGGATACCCTGCGGCCTGGTGTAATGACAGCAGTCAGAAACCAATGCAAAATTAAATAACTTAGTACAGCTGAGGCTGAAACACGCTTATTTTGTATAACAGATAGGGTGCTAGCTGCAAGTTTGGGATACCCTGCGGCCTGGTGTAATGACAGCAGTCAGAAACCAATGCAAAATTAAATAACTTAGTACAGCTAAGGCTGAAACACGCTTATTTTGTATAACAGATAGGGTGCTAGGTGCAAGTTTGGGATACCCTGCGGCCTGGTGTAATGACAGCAGTCAGAAACCAATGCATAATTAAATAACATAGTACAGCTGAGGCTGAAACACGCTTATTTTGTATAACAGATAGGGTGCTAGGTGCAAGTTTGGGATATCCTGCGGCCTGGTGTAATGACAGCAGACAGAAGCCAATGCAAAATTAAATAACTTAGTAAAGCTGAGGCAGAAGCACGCTTATTTTGTATAACAGATAGGGTGCTAGGTGCAAGTTTGGGATACTCTGCGGCCTGGTGTAATGACAGCAGACAGAAACCAATGCAAAATTAAATAAGCGTGTTTCAGCCTCATCTGTACTAAGTTATTTAATTTTGCATTGGTTTCTGTCTGCTGTCATTACACCAGGCCACAGGGTATCCTAAACTTGCACCTAGCACCCTATCTGTTATACAAAATAAGCGTGTTTCAGCCTCAGCTGTACTAAATTGTTTTGTATAACAGATAGGGTGCTAGGTGCAAGTTTGGGATACCCTGCGACCTGGTGTAATGACAGCAGACAGAAACCAATGCAAAATTAAATAACTTAGTACAGCTGAGGCTGAAACACGCTTATTTTGTATAACAGATAGCGTGCTAGGTGCAAGTTTGGGATACCCTGCAGCCTGGTGTAATGACAGCAGACAGAAACCAATGAAAAATGAAATAACTTAGTGAAACTGAGGCAGAAGCACGCTTATTTTGTATAACATATAGGGGGCTAGGTGCAAGTTTCGGATACCCTGCAGCCTGATGTAATGACAGCAGACAGAAACCAATGCAAAACTAAATAACTTAGTACAGCTGAGGCAGAAGCACGCTTATTTTGTATAAAAGATAGGGTGCTAGGTGCAAGTTTGGGATACCCTGCGGCCTGGTGTAATGACAGCAGTCAGAAACCAATGAAAAATTAAATAACTTAGTACAGCTGAGGCAGAAGCACGGCTATTTTGTATAACAGATAGGGTGCTAGCTGCAAGTTTGGGATGCCCTGCGGCCTGGTGTAATGACAGCAGTCAGACCCAATGCAAAATTAAATAACTTGGTACAGCTGAGGCTGAAGCACTCTTAGTTTGTATAACAGATAGGGTGCTAGCTGCAAGTTTGGGATACCCTGCGGCCTGGTGTAATGACAGCAGTCGGAAACCAATGCAAAATTAAATAACTTGGTACAGCTGAGGCTGAAGCACTCTTAGTTTGTATAACAGATAGGGTGCTAGCTGCAAGTTTGGGATACCCTGCGGCCTGGAGTAATGACAGCAGACAGAAACCGATGCAAAATTAAATAAGCGTGTTTCAACCTCAGCTGTACTAAGTTATTTAATTTTGCATTGGTTTCTGTCTGCTGTCATTACACCAGGCCACAGGGTATCCTAAACTTGCACCTAGCACCCTATCTGTTATACAAAATAAGCGTGTTTCAGCCTCAGCTGTACTAAATTGTTTTGTATAACAGATAGGGTGCGAGGTGCAAGTTTGGGATACCCTGCGACCTGGTGTAATGACAGCAGACAGAAACCAATGCAAAATTAAATAACTTAGTACAGCTGAGGCTGAACCACGCTTATTTTGTATAACAGATAGCGTGCTAGGTGCAAGTTTGGGATACCCTGCAGCCTGGTGTAATGACAGCAGACAGAAACCAATGAAAAATGAAATAACTTAGTACAGCAGAGGCAGAAGCACGCTTATTTTGTATAAAAGATAGGGTGCTAGCTGCAAGTTTGGGATACCCTGCGGCCTGGTGTAATGACAGCAGTCAAAAACCAATGAAAAATTAAATAACTTAGTACAGCAGAGGCAGAAGCACGCTTATTTTGTATAACAGATAGGGTGCTAGCTGCAAGTTTGGGATACCCTGCGGCCTGGTGTAATGACAGCAGTCAGACCCAATGCAAAATTAAATAACTTAGTACAGCTGAGGCTGCAACACGCTTATTTTGTATAATAGATAGGGTGCTAGGAGCAAGTTTGGGATACCCTGCAGCCTGGTGTAATGACAGCAGTCAGAAACCAATGCAAAATTAAATAACTTAGTACAGCTGAGGCTGAAACACGCTTATTTTGTATAACAGATAGGGTGCTAGGTGCAAGTTTGGGATACCCTGCGGCCTGGTGTAATGACAGCAGACAGAAACCAATGCAAAATTAAATAACTTAGTAAAGCTGAGGCAGAAGCAGGCTTATTTTGTATAACAGATAGGGTGCTAGGTGCAAGTTTGGGATACCCTACGCCCTGATGTAATGACAGCAGACAGGAACCAATGCAAAATGAAATAACTTAGTAAAGCTGAGGCAGAAGCACGCTTATTTTGTATAACAGATAGGGTGCTAGGTGCAAGTTTGGGATACCCTGCACCCTGGTGTAATGACAGCAGTCAGAAACCAATGTAAAATTAAATAACTTAGTACAGCTGAGGGTGAAACACACTTATTTTGTAAAACAGATAGGGTGCTAGGTGCAAGTTTGGGATACCCTGTGGCCTGGTGTAATGACAGCAGACAGAAACCAGTGCAAAATTGAATAACTTAGTACAGCTGAGGCAGAAGCACGCTTATTTTGTATAAAAGATAGGTTTGGTTTATTTAATGATTTGTCGCGAGGCTCGAAACCCATACTTTACCCCACTTCTTTTCTTCTCCTTTTACCTCTTTCCTGCCCTTTACTTTTCACTTTCCATCTCTTTCTTTTCAGATTTGTCTTCTTTTTATTATGATTTAAGATATGTTCTATCTACTTCCATTGAGGATTTTGCTCAGCGTGGGGTTTAAGATGGTTGTATTTTTCTGTAAGCTGGTTATATAGTTTTATTTCTGTATGACCTTTTGAACAGTTTGGAGCTCGCTTTAAATGTAACCTTATGCTGTATACCTTTGCATTACTTTAATAAAAAAACTATTAAAAAAAAAAAAAAAAAATAAGCCCATATTCTACATTTAATCTACATTTATAGTGTTCAGTCTCGATTAATCCCTGGACCTACCCAGTTGATGGTGCATGTGTTCTTTCATCAGCCTGTGCTCAGATGTTTCAATCTGTGCCACCATTCTGCGCCTTAGTTCCTATGCCCCCCCCAACCCCTATTAAAAGGTGATGTGGGATTGGATTCCACTGAACACCGAATTAAACCGGACCCTGAATAGAGCCTATCTTGTATGTTTCCCCCACTCTGTACATACAAATTGCCCACATTAAAAATCATCCTATCTGCACCTTTTGCATTTTTGAGGCTTTTAACATCCAAGATGGCAGCCCGTGGAGTATCAGGCTGCCTGCAGAAGGGAAGTGCCGCTTTGCATTCTGGGATTGCTGTCCTTTTCCTCACCCTAGCTCTGCTCAGCTATAACCCCGCTCCCCTGTACTCCCCAATATGTGATGGTTCTGAGGCAAGATGGTGGTGCCCGCATCCTTGAGTCTGGAACAGAGTTGCAGCCCAGCAAGAGGAAAGTATAATAAGTAAGCAGCTAAAAACTTAAACTATTCCCCAGAATCTAAAATGTATATATTTTAAGGGCTTTTTGTTAAATTATGCTGAAGGTCCGGTTTAATTAGGGAAATAGCCCCTGGTGCTTTAGTCTTTTAGGCAGTAGTAGTAGCATCTTCTCCAAAGGTCCAAATTAGTGCAGGGCAGATGGAAGTTTTCAGAATGTAAAAAGTCCTGCTAAACAAGCAATCATTTCTCCTCCTCCTCATTTGGAGTTCTACAAAGTATATATAGAAAATTCTTCTGAGTGGCCTTTGATCATGTAATGACCATAATTAAAGCCAAACTTTGGCCAGACCATGATTTTAAATTAGGGCTTCATTAGAATTGCTCCAATGTTTTAGCTTATTCCAAAATCTACTTTGCAGATTTAGTCTCTCTTCCTTTAATGCAATATTTAAAGAGGCAGGTTCAAACAGAAAAGCCTTGGGTGTCACAGGAATCAGAAGTGTGTTGACTTAGGCCCTTATTTAACAAGGGATAGCGCCAGGTAGCGAATGGTGAGCGAACGGTAATGACGCTCACCGCCACGAGAACGCTGGCTCCCCTCCGCAATCACACATTTATCAAGCCGATCCTGCTTAGCGACTGACAGAGCGCCAGATAGCGAATCATTCATCATTATTCCAGCCTCACCCCACAGCGCCAGCGAGCGACCTTGAACAGCGACAGGTATGACCTCTCGCTACCTGGCGCTCTCCAATGCATTTCAATGGAGCAATCTTTAAATATTCATAATTAATTGCTATTAATTTTTTTTTTTTTTCTTTTAAATGTCAAAAATTCTGTGACCACTTCTGCAATGTTAGATTTTTTTTTTTAAGGTAAAAAAAAAAAAAAAAATGTGTGCAGAATTGATATTACAGGTCTGATATTAATGTATTCATTTTCCAAAATGTTTTGAAAAACATGTTTTTTTTTTTTCAAAAAATATGGTTGTTTGGGGGTTAAAAAACTACTTTTAACCCATCGCCGCCAGCGCTCTGGGGTATAAACAAGCATTTCACAGCGCTTGGATTTTTGGAGCGTGATTTGTTAATGAATATGCTGGGAGCCGTTCGCTGTCATGCGCTCCCATACAGCGCGGAACCTGTCAAACAGCGACTCCTAACCCCGTATTCAACATTACCGCACACCGACTGAGTCGCTGTCAACAGCCGAACAACGGCCAAGCACATCGAATACTAGCGGGCGCTGTGAAAATAACGCTACTGTCGCTCATCTGTCGCTACCTGGCGCTATTAATGAATCGGCCTCATAGTTTATATAATGGTCGCAGATCAAAAACAATGAGGTTGTTTTTTTAACGGTGTTTCATTCTATCACAGACTAAAATAAATTGGGCTTTCACCCCAATAACCAATGCTCTTTATTAGCTGTATTATATCCAGGTAAATATGACAACTCTGGTTTCATATTATGTTTTGATGGTCTTGGTAAATCTATATAAACCGCCATAAAATGTTGGCTTAGTAGCAATCAGGTGGATTACTGTCCAATTTTGAGTTGGAAGGTTGAGCACAGCTACTGCATTTCCTCTTATATAGGACCGGGTCTATTTTTTTTTGCTCCAAGAGATGTGTTGAGGATGATTTTTTGGGGATCTCTTATTTTCTTCTTTTTGTTGAACGAAAAACATTCATTCAAATACAGCCATGTCCTCAAGAATGATGTCAACATGTAGAAGCATGCTAAAGTCGGGGCTCCGAGGCAGCTGCTGCTTCAACAATTTCAATCTAATTTCACCCTACATAAGGAAAGTTCACATTTTCCATATCACCACCTTAAATTGATCCTGGCGCCCACAGCTTTGCCCTTCCTAGCCTGCATGCATGTGGCCATTGTAATAATGATCGTTGCCATGGCACACTTAAAGTGGACCAATCAGTGGTCTGTCTAGCTGGCTGTCGTCACTGTGTGATCCCCGCTACCCCCTCCCAGAACATTTTGGTTGGTCCCTCGCAGCATCCTTGCAGCTGTACCTGAATTCAGATAGGCTGGAGGGGAGGGCGGGGTCTCGCACTCTACAAGGAAACTGGCTTTGGCTGCCACCCCTTCCAATGCCATCGTGATGTCTAAACCAATGGCATAAAGCCCTAATTGGACTAGATCCTGTGCATGTGCCATGGAAACAGCAGAAAGGGCAACCATGTTTGGCTTGTAGTGAATGGCAGTTTGGTGCCTGCCACGGTCACCGCCTGCTGCGATGGAGAAGTTCTATTCACAAGCGAATATGGACAACAGGAGTTCGGGTACCCCCGGAATTCCTTGTCCCGTGACCATGTACTCCCCATGCATCAGAGTAACCGAGAAGGTGTGGAGGACATGTCCCTACTATCTGATCTGCATGAAGCCGCCATCATGCTAAATTTGCATCTCCGCTACCAGCAGGACAAAATCTATACCAATATTGGATCCATACTCGCTTCAGTGAACCCCTATAAGCAAATTACAGGGCTTTATGATGAGAGCGCTATTGATCTGTATAGTCGCCACCATCTTGGGGAGCTGCCGCCCCACATCTTTGCTATTGCCAACGAGTGCTATCGCTGCCTGTGGAAGAGACACGACAGTCAGTGCGTGCTCATCAGTGGAGAAAGCGGCGCAGGCAAAACTGAGAGCACAAAGCTGCTGATGAAGTTCCTGTCCTCGATGAGCCAAAGCTGTGCAGGAGGAGGAAACCAGACGCATGTGGAGAAGGCCATAATGGAGAGCAGCCCAATTCTGGAAGCTTTTGGAAATGCCAAAACTGTTTATAACAACAACTCCAGCCGCTTTGGGAAGTTCATCCAGCTTCACTTTTCTCAACAGGGACACATCCAGGGTGGTCGGGTGGTGGATTATTTATTGGAAAAGGTAAGCCTGTTTTTCTGTGTAAATATCGTTATTCCCTTTTCATTCTGCCGGGCAGATGCAACCACAGCATCTTTCGCTTTATGTTCCCTAGACAAGAGTAACTCGCCAGAGCCCAGGAGAGCGGAACTATCACATATTCTATGCACTGCTGTCTGGTGCAAGTGTGGAGGAACGGGAAGCGCTCTCTCTCTCAGATCCTCATTCCTACCAGTATCTGTGCAACTCGGGCTGTGCGACGGCAGAAGGCCTCAACGATAAAGAGATGTACGAGAAAGTGGTGACTGCTCTACAAGTGATGGACTTCAGCGATGAAGAAATCCGCGAGGTGTGGAAACTGCTCTCTGGGACTCTGCAGTTGGGGAACCTGGAGTTTATGACTGCGGGGGGCGCTCAAATCACGACCAAAGCAGTCTTGAGCGACGTGGCTGATCTCCTGGGTCTGGACTCCTTCCAGCTTTCTGAGGTGCTCACACAAAGATCCATGATCCTAAGAGGAGAAGAGATCCTGTCCCCTCTGACCATAGAACAGGTAAACCAGTGACCAAATACAAGGTCTGCCCCCTCCAGAGTTCATAGACAAGCCTTTTGTTTTTTAAATCAAAAAAACAAAACCCGGGGCAGCTGGCCCTGGAGTCTGCTAGAGCTTATTTTTGGGGTAGGTCTTATTTTCAGAGAAATAGGGTAGATACAGAGAACAGCTCTGATTGGACTAGTGGCCATGCCTGCTCTGTGGGCTTGAGGAGAGTAGATTCACGACTAGGGAGGTTCCACACAGGGTAAAAAAAAAAAAAAAAAAAAAAAAGATAGGGTGCTAGGTGCAAGTTTGGGATACCCTGCGGCCTGGTGTAATGACAGCAGTCAGAAACCAATGAAAAATTAAATAACTTAGTACAGCTGAGGCAGAAGCACGCTTATTTTGTATAACAGATAGGGTGCTAGGTGCAAGTTTGGGATACACTGCGGCCTGGTGTAATGACAGCAGTCAGAAACCAATGCAAAATTAAATAACTTGGTACAGCTGAGGCTGAAGCACTCTTAGTTTGTATAACAAATAGGGTGCTAGCTGCAAGTTTGGGATACCCTGCGGCCTGGTGTAATGACAGCAGTCAGAAACCAATGCAAAATTAAATAACTTAGTACAGCTGAGGCTGAAACACGCTTATTTTGTATAACAGATAGGGTGCTAGGTGCAAGTTTGGGATACCCTGCGGCCTGGTATAATGACAGCAGTCAGAAACCAATGCATAATCAAATAACTTAGTAAAGCTGAGGCAGAAGCACGCTTATTTTGTATAACAGATAGGGTGCTAGGTGCAAGTTTGGGATACCCTGCGGCCTGGTGTAATGACAGCAGACAGAAACCAATGCAAAATTAAATAAGCGTGTTTCAGCCTCATCTGTACTAAGTTATTTAATTTTGCATTGGTTTCTGTCTGCTGTCATTACACCAGGCTACAGGGTATCCTAAACTTGCACCTAGCACCCTATCTGTTATACAAAATAAGCGTGTCAGCATCAGCTGTACTAAAATATTTTGTATAACAGATAGGGTGCTAGGTGGAAGTTTGGGATACCCTGCAACCTGGTGTAATGACAGCAGACAGAAACCAATGCAAAATTAAATAACTTAGTATAGCTGAGGCTAAACCATGCTTATTTTGTATAACAGATAGCGTGCTAGGTGCAAGTTTGGGATACCCTGCAGCCTGGTGTAATGACAGCAGACAGAAACCAATGAAAAATGAAATAACTTAGTGAAACTGAGGCAGAAGCACGCTTATTTTGTATAACATATAGGGGGCTAGGTGCAAGTTTCGGATACCCTGCAGCCTGATGTAATGACAGCAGACAGAAACCAATGCAAAATTAAATAACTTAGTAAAGCTGAGGCAGAAGCACGCTTATTTTGTATAACAGATAGGGTGCTAGGTGCAAGTTTGGGATACCCTGCGGCTTGGTGTAATGACAGCTGTCAGAAACCAATGCAAAATTAAATAACTTAGTACAGCTGAGGCTGAACCATGCTTATTTTGTATAGCAGATAGCGTGCTAGGTGCAAGTTTGGGATACCCTGCAGCCTGGTGTAATGACAGCAGACAGAAACCAATGAAAAATTAAATAACTTAGTTAAACTGAGGCAGAAGCAGGCTTATTTTGTATAACAGATAGGGTGCTAGGTACAAGTTTGGGATACCCTGCGGCCTGGTGTAATGACAGCAGTCAGAAACCAGTGCAACATTAAATAACTTAGTACAGCTGAGGCTGAAGCACGCTTATTTTGTATAACAGATAGGGTGCTAGGTGCAAGTTTGGGATACACTGCGGCCTGGTGTAATGACAGCAGTCAGAAACCAATGCAAAATTAAATAACTTAGGAAAGCTGAGGCAGAAGCACGCTTATTTTGTATAACAGATAGGGTGCTAGGTGCAAGTTTGGGATACCCTGCGGCCTGGTGCAATGACAGCAGACAAAAACCAATGCAAAATTAAATAACTTAGGAAAGCTGAGGCAGAAGCACGCTTATTTTGTATAGCAGATAGCGTGCTAGGTGCAAGTTTGGGATACCCTGCAGCCTGGTGTAATGACAGCAGACAGAAACCAATGAAAAATGAAATAACTTAGTGAAACTGAGGCAGAAGCACGCTTATTTTGTATAACAGATAGGGTGCTAGGTGCAATTTTGGGATACCCTGCAGCCTGGTGTAATAACAGCAGACAGAAACCAATGCAACATTAAATAACTTAGTACAGCTGAGGCTGAAGCACGCTTATTTTGTATAACAGATAGGGTGCTAGCTGCAAGTTTGGGATACCCTGCGGCCTGGTGTAATGACAGCAGACATAAACCAATGCAAAATCAAATAACTTAGTAAAGCTGAGGCAGAAGCACGCTTATTTTGTATAACAGATAGGGTGCTAGGTGCAAGTTTGGGATACACTGCGCCCTAGAGTAATGACAGCAGATAGAAACCAATGCAAAATTAAATAACTTAGTACAGCTGAGGCAGAAGCACGCTTATTTTGTATAACAGATAGGGTGCTAGGTGCAATTTTGGGATACCCTGCAGCCTGGTGTAATAACAGCAGACAGAAACCAATGCAAAATTAAATAACTTAGTACAGCTGAGGCTGAAGCACACCTATTTTGTATAACAGATAGGGTGCTAGCTGCAAGTTTGGGATACCCTGCGCCCTGGTGTAATGACAGCAGACAGAAACCAATGCAAAATTAAATAACTTAGTAAAGCTGAGGCAGAAGCACGCTTATTTTATATAACAGATAGGGTGCTAGGTGCAAGTTTGGGATACCCTGCGGCCTGGTGTAATGACAGCAGTCAGAAACCAATGCAAAATTAAATAACTTAGTACAGCTGAGGCTGAAACTCGCTTATTTTGTATAACAGATAGGGTGCTAGCTGCAAGTTTGGGATACCCTGCGGCCTGGTGCAATGACAGCAGACAAAAACCAATGCAAAATTAAATAACTTAGGAAAGCTGAGGCAGAAGCACGCTTATTTTGTATAACAGATAGGGTGCTAGGTGCAAGTTTGGGATACCCTACGCCCTGATGTAATGACAGCAGACAGGAACCAATGCAAAATGAAATAACTTAGTAAAGCTGAGGCAGAAGCACGCTTATTTTGTATAACAGATAGGGTGCTAGGTGCAAGTTTGGGATACCCTGCACCCTGGTGTAATGACAGCAGACAGGAACCAATGCAAAATGAAATAACTTAGTAAAGCTGAGGCAGAAGCACGCTTATTTTGTATAACAGATAGGGTGCTAGGTGCAAGTTTGGGATACCCTGTGGCCTGGTGTAATGACAGCAGACAGAAACCAGTGCAAAATTGAATAACTTAGTACAGCTGAGGCAGAAGCACGCTTATTTTGTATAAAAGATAGGGTGCTAGGTGCAAGTTTGGGATACCCTGCGGCCTGGTGTAATGACAGCAGTCAGAAACCAATGAAAAATTAAATAACTTAGTACAGCTGAGGCAGAAGCACGCTTATTTTGTATAACAGATAGGGTGCTAGGTGCAAGTTTGGGATACACTGCGGCCTGGTGTAATGACAGCAGTCAGAAACCAATGCAAAATTAAATAACTTGGTACAGCTGAGGCTGAAGCACTCTTAGTTTGTATAACAAATAGGGTGCTAGCTGCAAGTTTGGGATACCCTGCGGCCTGGTGTAATGACAGCAGTCAGAAACCAATGCAAAATTAAATAACTTAGTACAGCTGAGGCTGAAACACGCTTATTTTGTATAACAGATAGGGTGCTAGGTGCAAGTTTGGGATACCCTGCGGCCTGGTGTAATGACAGCAGACAGAAACCAATGCAAAATTAAATAAGCGTGTTTCAGCCTCATCTGTACTAAGTTATTTAATTTTGCATTGGTTTCTGTCTGCTGTCATTACACCAGGCTACAGGGTATCCTAAACTTGCACCTAGCACCCTATCTGTTATACAAAATAAGCGTGTCAGCCTCAGCTGTACTAAATTATTTTGTATAACAGATAGGGTGCTAGGTGGATGTTTGGGATACCCTGCAACCTGGTGTAATGACAGCAGACAGAAACCAATGCAAAATTAAATAACTTAGTATAGCTGAGGCTAAACCATGCTTATTTTGTATAACAGATAGCGTGCTAGGTGCAAGTTTGGGATACCCTGCAGCCTGGTGTAATGACAGCAGACAGAAACCAATGAAAAATGAAATAACTTAGTGAAACTGAGGCAGAAGCACGCTTATTTTGTATAACATATAGGGGGCTAGGTGCAAGTTTCGGATACCCTGCAGCCTGATGTAATGACAGCAGACAGAAACCAATGCAAAATTAAATAACTTAGTAAAGCTGAGGCAGAAGCACGCTTATTTTGTATAACAGATAGGGTGCTAGGTGCAAGTTTGGGATACCCTGCGGCTTGGTGTAATGACAGCTGTCAGAAACCAATGCAAAATTAAATAACTTAGTACAGCTGAGGCTGAACCATGCTTATTTTGTATAGCAGATAGCGTGCTAGGTGCAAGTTTGGGATACCCTGCAGCCTGGTGTAATGACAGCAGACAGAAACCAATGAAAAATTAAATAACTTAGTTAAACTGAGGCAGAAGCAGGCTTATTTTGTATAACAGATAGGGTGCTAGGTACAAGTTTGGGATACCCTGCGGCCTGGTGTAATGACAGCAGTCAGAAACCAGTGCAAAATTAAATAACTTAGTACAGCTGAGGCTGAAGCACGCTTATTTTGTATAACAGATAGGGTGCTAGGTGCAAGTTTGGGATACACTGCGGCCTGGTGTAATGACAGCAGTCAGAAACCAATGCAAAATTAAATAACTTAGGAAAGCTGAGGCAGAAGCACGCTTATTTTGTATAACAGACAGGGTGCTAGGTGCAAGTTTGGGATACCCTGCGGCCTGGTGCAATGACAGCAGACAAAAACCAATGCAAAATTAAATAACTTAGGAAAGCTGAGGCAGAAGCACGCTTATTTTGTATAGCAGATAGCGTGCTAGGTGCAAGTTTGGGATACCCTGCAGCCTGGTGTAATGACAGCAGACAGAAACCAATGAAAAATGAAATAACTTAGTGAAACTGAGGCAGAAGCACGCTTATTTTGTATAACAGATAGGGTGCTAGGTGCAATTTTGGGATACCCTGCAGCCTGGTGTAATAACAGCAGACAGAAACCAATGCAACATTAAATAACTTAGTACAGCTGAGGCTGAAGCACGCTTATTTTGTATAACAGATAGGGTGCTAGCTGCAAGTTTGGGATACCCTGCGGCCTGGTGTAATGACAGCAGACATAAACCTATGCAAAATTAAATAACTTAGTAAAGCTGAGGCAGAAGCATGCTTATTTTGTATAACAGATAGGGTGCTAGGTGCAAGTTTGGGATACACTGCGCCCTAGAGTAATGACAGCAGATAGAAACCAATGCAAAATTAAATAACTTAGTACAGCTGAGGCAGAAGCACGCTTATTTTGTATAACAGATAGGGTGCTAGGTGCAATTTTGGGATACCCTGCAGCCTGGTGTAATAACAGCAGACAGAAACCAATGCAAAATTAAATAACTTAGTACAGCTGAGGCTGAAGCACACCTATTTTGTATAACAGATAGGGTGCTAGCTGCAAGTTTGGGATACCCTGCGCTCTGGTGTAATGACAGCAGACAGAAACCAATGCAAAATTAAATAACTTAGTAAAGCTGAGGCAGAAGCACGCTTATTTTATATAACAGATAGGGTGCTAGGTGCAAGTTTGGGATACCCTGCGGCCTGGTGTAATGACAGCAGTCAGAAACCAATGCAAAATTAAATAACTTAGTACAGCTGAGGCTGAAACACGCTTATTTTGTATAACAGATAGGGTGCTAGCTGCAAGTTTGGCATACCCTGCGGCCTGGTGTAATGACAGCAGTCAGAAACCAATGCAAAATTAAATAACTTAGTACAGCTAAGGCTGAAACACGCTTATTTTGTATAACAGATAGGGTGCTAGGTGCAAGTTTGGGATACCCTGCGGCCTGGTGTAATGACAGCAGTCAGAAACCAATGCATAATTAAATAACTTAGTACAGCTGAGGCTGAAACACGCTTATTTTGTATAACAGATAGGGTGCTAGGTGCAAGTTTGGGATACCCTGCGGCCTGGTATAATGACAGCAGTCAGAAACCAATGCATAATCAAATAACTTAGTAAAGCTGAGGCAGAAGCACGCTTATTTTGTATAACAGATAGGGTGCTAGGTGCAAGTTTGGGATACCCTGCAACCTGGTGTAATGACAGCAGACAGAAACCAATGCAAAATTAAATAACTTAGTACAGCTGAGGCTGAACCATGCTTATTTTGTATAACAGATAGCGTGCTAGGTGCAAGTTTGGGATACCCTGCAGCCTGGTGTAATGACAGCAGACAGAAACCAATGAAAAATGAAATAACTTAGTGAAACTGAGGCAGAAGCACGCTTATTTTGTATAACATATAGGGGGCTAGGTGCAAGTTTCGGATACCCTGCAGCCTGATGTAATGACAGCAGACAGAAACCAATGCAAAATTAAATAACTTAGTAAAGCTGAGGCAGAAGCACGCTTATTTTGTATAACAGATAGGGTGCTAGGTGCAAGTTTGGGATACCCTGCGGCTTGGTGTAATGACAGCTGTCAGAAACCAATGCAAAATTAAATAACTTAGTACAGCTGAGGCTGAACCATGCTTATTTTGTATAGCAGATAGTGTGCTAGGTGCAAGTTTGGGATACCCTGCAGCAGGGTGTAATGACAGCAGACAGAAACCAATGAAAAATTAAATAACTTAGTTAAACTGAGGCAGAAGCAGGCTTATTTTGTATAACAGATAGGGTGCTAGGTACAAGTTTGGGATACCCTGCGGCCTGGTGTAATGACAGCAGTCAGAAACCAGTGCAAAATTAAATAACTTAGTACAGCTGAGGCTGAAGCACGCTTATTTTGTATAACAGATAGGGTGCTAGGTGCAAGTTTGGGATACACTGCGGCCTGGTGTAATGACAGCAGTCAGAAACCAATGCAAAATTAAATAACTTAGGAAAGCTGAGGCAGAAGCACGCTTATTTTGTATAACAGATAGGGTGCTAGGTGCAAGTTTGGGATACCCTGCGGCCTGGTGCAATGACAGCAGACAAAAACCAATGCAAAATTAAATAACTTAGGAAAGCTGAGGCAGAAGCACGCTTATTTTGTATAGCAGATAGCGTGCTAGGTGCAAGTTTGGGATACCCTGCAGCCTGGTGTAATGACAGCAGACAGAAACCAATGAAAAATGAAATAACTTAGTGAAACTGAGGCAGAAGCACGCTTATTTTGTATAACAGATAGGGTGCTAGGTGCAATTTTGGGATACCCTGCAGCCTGGTGTAATAACAGCAGACAGAAACCAATGCAACATTAAATAACTTAGTACAGCTGAGGCTGAAGCACGCTTATTTTGTATAACAGATAGGGTGCTAGCTGCAAGTTTGGGATACCCTGCGGCCTGGTGTAATGACAGCAGACATAAACCAATGCAAAATTAAATAACTTAGTAAAGCTGAGGCAGAAGCATGCTTATTTTGTATAACAGATATGGGTTGATTCAAAGAAACATGTAACAGCTTGGATTTGGGTCACGATCATCCTATTTTTCCCGAACGCTCGTGCGTTCGTATGAACTTGCGAGTGATTCTATAAGCAAATACGTTTCTATCCTCAAATTTACGTCCGTTCGTATGGCAGGTCGGGAATCAGACCTATGTCAGTTTCCATCCTGAATTTTCCGTTTCATTTCTCAGGTTGCAACATTGGTTTTGCCCTTTTTCCTTTTTTTGTCTGGACGTAAATCCTTCTGATCTTGCGGCTGCGCACTACAAACTTACCTCATTAAACTGCATTCTAAATATTTGGTCTTATTTTTCTTTATTTCATTCATTTTGTAGAAACCAACCATTAATGAATGCATTTGCATAATAAAATCTTACTTTGTTTAATTTTTAGTTAACTTGCATTTTTTACTTGTTGATTTAATTTTAATATTTTGGCTTCAAATGGTACAACTTAAATTTTTTGTGTGTGGTTACCCACACCCTCTACATACAGATTGCTCTCACATATTAAAAAACACCCAGCAACTTCTGCATGTTATGAGTCTAGAAACAGCCAAGATGGCGACTCAGGTATTCTCGGGCAGCCTGCAAACAGAAAGGGCCTTGTGACTGTCCGTGCCCCCAGCTCTGGGGGCAAAATACAGCAGTAACCCACATCCTGCACTTTATCCCGCTCTCCTCTCCTCAGTAAGTGTGATGCATCTGACCAAAGATGTGCTTAAATAATTAAACAAAGCAAAGGTAAACAACTACACCAATAAATGCTATCTAAAAATATTATTCTAGTACATCAATTTTAAAATAAATAACAAAGGTCATAAGTTTATTTAATTTACGCAAATATATTGCAAAATAAAGGTTTACATGCAAAGGACTAATTAAGGTCCACATTAAAATGCTTTTATAAGGCATACATGAATCAGGTATGCATTGCCAAACAATTAATGGCCTCGGCCATGCTGATACATGCAGTTCATTGGAGCACAAGACGCGCAGACTCCTCCACATAGCCAAAAAACCTGTTCACGAACAGCAATCCGGCTGCTAAAAGGTGTCGGCTGTGGCTTTCTTTTAAAACGCGTTTAGAGGTTTCTCTGAATCACACCTAAACACATCCAATTATCCTAAGTTTTACGTTTTGATCGTAAGTTTTAGGATTTGATCCAAAGATTTACGTTTTGATCCTAAAATTTAGGAACGAACTTCCGCTGATCGTAAGAGCATATACGCATTCGTACGTAGGCTCGTGCGAGTCGGAAATGGCCAAAAAAACAGGAAAAAATGACTAACACCCACCCAAACGTACGATTTTCGATACGAAATCAATTAACTTTTCCTCTTTGAATCGAGGGGATAGGGTGCTAGGTGCAAGTTTGGGATACACTGCGCCCTAGAGTAATGACAGCAGATAGAAACCAATGCAAAATTAAATAACTTAGTACAGCTGAGGCAGAAGCACGCTTATTTTGTATAACAGATAGGGTGCTAGGTGCAATTTTGGGATACCCTGCAGCCTGGTGTAATAACAGCAGACAGAAACCAATGCAAAATTAAATAACTTAGTACAGCTGAGGCTGAAGCACACCTATTTTGTATAACAGATAGGGTGCTAGCTGCAAGTTTGGGATACCCTGCGCCCTGGTGTAATGACAGCAGACAGAAACCAATGCAAAATTAAATAACTTAGTAAAGCTGAGGCAGAAGCACGCTTATTTTATATAACAGATAGGGTGCTAGGTGCAAGTTTGGGATACCCTGCGGCCTGGTGCAATGACAGCAGACAAAAACCAATGCAAAATTAAATAACTTAGGAAAGCTGAGGCAGAAGCACGCTTATTTTGTATAGCAGATAGCGTGCTAGGTGCAAGTTTGGGATACCCTGCAGCCTGGTGTAATGACAGCAGACAGAAACCAATGAAAAATGAAATAACTTAGTGAAACTGAGGCAGAAGCACGCTTATTTTGTATAACAGATAGGGTGCTAGGTGCAATTTTGGGATACCCTGCAGCCTGGTGTAATAACAGCAGACAGAAACCAATGCAACATTAAATAACTTAGTACAGCTGAGGCTGAAGCACGCTTATTTTGTATAACAGATAGGGTGCTAGCTGCAAGTTTGGGATACCCTGCGGCCTGGTGTAATGACAGCAGACATAAACCAATGCAAAATTAAATAACTTAGTAAAGCTGAGGCAGAAGCATGCTTATTTTGTATAACAGATATGGGTTGATTCAAAGAAACATGTAACAGCTTGGATTTGGGTCACGATCATCCTATTTTTCCCGAACGCTCGTGCGTTCGTATGAACTTGCGAGTGATTCTATAAGCAAATACGTTTCTATCCTCAAATTTACGTCCGTTCGTATGGCAGGTCGGGAATCAGACCTATGTCAGTTTCCATCCTGAATTTTCCGTTTCATTTCTCAGGTTGCAACATTGGTTTTGCCCTTTTTCCTTTTTTTGTCTGGACGTAAATCCTTCTGATCTTGCGGCTGCGCACTACAAACTTACCTCATTAAACTGCATTCTAAATATTTGGTCTTATTTTTCTTTATTTCATTCATTTTGTAGAAACCAACCATTAATGAATGCATTTGCATAATAAAATCTTACTTTGTTTAATTTTTAGTTAACTTGCATTTTTTACTTGTTGATTTAATTTTAATATTTTGGCTTCAAATGGTACAACTTAAATTTTTTGTGTGTGGTTACCCACACCCTCTACATACAGATTGCTCTCACATATTAAAAAACACCCAGCAACTTCTGCATGTTATGAGTCTAGAAACAGCCAAGATGGCGACTCAGGTATTCTCGGGCAGCCTGCAAACAGAAAGGGCCTTGTGACTGTCCGTGCCCCCAGCTCTGGGGGCAAAATACAGCAGTAACCCACATCCTGCACTTTATCCCGCTCTCCTCTCCTCAGTAAGTGTGATGCATCTGACCAAAGATGTGCTTAAATAATTAAACAAAGCAAAGGTAAACAACTACACCAATAAATGCTATCTAAAAATATTATTCTAGTACATCAATTTTAAAATAAATAACAAAGGTCATAAGTTTATTTAATTTACGCAAATATATTGCAAAATAAAGGTTTACATGCAAAGGACTAATTAAGGTCCACATTAAAATGCTTTTATAAGGCATACATGAATCAGGTATGCATTGCCAAACAATTAATGGCCTCGGCCATGCTGATACATGCAGTTCATTGGAGCACAAGACGCGCAGACTCCTCCACATAGCCAAAAAACCTGTTCACGAACAGCAATCCGGCTGCTAAAAGGTGTCGGCTGTGGCTTTCTTTTAAAACGCGTTTAGAGGTTTCTCTGAATCACACCTAAACACATCCAATTATCCTAAGTTTTACGTTTTGATCGTAAGTTTTAGGATTTGATCCAAAGATTTACGTTTTGATCCTAAAATTTAGGAACGAACTTCCGCTGATCGTAAGAGCATATACGCATTCGTACGTAGGCTCGTGCGAGTCGGAAATGGCCAAAAAAACAGGAAAAAATGACTAACACCCACCCAAACGTACGATTTTCGATACGAAATCAATTAACTTTTCCTCTTTGAATCGAGGGGATAGGGTGCTAGGTGCAAGTTTGGGATACACTGCGCCCTAGAGTAATGACAGCAGATAGAAACCAATGCAAAATTAAATAACTTAGTACAGCTGAGGCAGAAGCACGCTTATTTTGTATAACAGATAGGGTGCTAGGTGCAATTTTGGGATACCCTGCAGCCTGGTGTAATAACAGCAGACAGAAACCAATGCAAAATTAAATAACTTAGTACAGCTGAGGCTGAAGCACACCTATTTTGTATAACAGATAGGGTGCTAGCTGCAAGTTTGGGATACCCTGCGCCCTGGTGTAATGACAGCAGACAGAAACCAATGCAAAATTAAATAACTTAGTAAAGCTGAGGCAGAAGCACGCTTATTTTATATAACAGATAGGGTGCTAGGTGCAAGTTTGGGATACCCTGCGGCCTGGTGTAATGACAGCAGTCAGAAACCAATGCAAAATTAAATAACTTAGTACAGCTGAGGCTGAAACACGCTTATTTTGTATAACAGATAGGGTGCTAGCTGCAAGTTTGGGATACCCTGCGGCCTGGTGTAATGACAGCAGTCAGAAACCAATGCAAAATTAAATAACTTAGTACAGCTAAGGCTGAAACACGCTTATTTTGTATAACAGATAGGGTGCTAGGTGCAAGTTTGGGATACCCTGCGGCCTGATGTAATGACAGCAGTCAGAAACCAATGCATAATTAAATAACTTAGTACAGCTGAGGTTGAAACACGCTTATTTTGTATAACAGATAGGGTGCTAGGTGCAAGTTTGGGATACCCTGCGGCCTGGTATAATGACAGCAGTCAGAAACCAATGCATAATCAAATAACTTAGTAAAGCTGAGGCAGAAGCACGCTTATTTTGTATAACAGATAGGGTGCTAGGTGCAAGTTTGGGATACCCTGCAACCTGGTGTAATGACAGCAGACAGAAACCAATGCAAAATTAAATAACTTAGTACAGCTGAGGCTGAACCATGCTTATTTTGTATAACAGATAGCGTGCTAGGTGCAAGTTTGGGATACCCTGCAGCCTGGTGTAATGACAGCAGACAGAAACCAATGAAAAATGAAATAACTTAGTGAAACTGAGGCAGAAGCACGCTTATTTTGTATAACATATAGGGGGCTAGGTGCAAGTTTCGGATACCCTGCAGCCTGATGTAATGACAGCAGACAGAAACCAATGCAAAATTAAATAACTTAGTAAAGCTGAGGCAGAAGCACGCTTATTTTGTATAACAGATAGGGTGCTAGGTGCAAGTTTGGGATACCCTGCGGCTTGGTGTAATGACAGCTGTCAGAAACCAATGCAAAATTAAATAACTTAGTACAGCTGAGGCTGAACCATGCTTATTTTGTATAGCAGATAGCGTGCTAGGTGCAAGTTTGGGATACCCTGCAGCAGGGTGTAATGACAGCAGACAGAAACCAATGAAAAATTAAATAACTTAGTTAAACTGAGGCAGAAGCAGGCTTATTTTGTATAACAGATAGGGTGCTAGGTGCAAGTTTGGGATACCCTGCCGCCTGGTGTAATGACAGCAGACAGAAACCAATGAAAAATGAAATAACTTAGTGAAACTGAGGCAGAAGCACGCTTATTTTGTATAACAGATAGGGTGCTAGGTGCAATTTTGGGATACCCTGCAGCCTGGTGTAATAACAGCAGACAGAAACCAATGCAACATTAAATAACTTAGTACAGCTGAGGCTGAAGCACGCTTATTTTGTATAACAGATAGGGTGCTAGCTGCAAGTTTGGGATACCCTGCGGCCTGGTGTAATGACAGCAGACATAAACCAATGCAAAATTAAATAACTTAGTAAAGCTGAGGCAGAAGCATGCTTATTTTGTATAACAGATAGGGTGCTAGGTGCAAGTTTGGGATACACTGCGCCCTAGAGTAATGACAGCAGATAGAAACCAATGCAAAATTAAATAACTTAGTACAGCTGAGGCAGAAGCACGCTTATTTTGTATAACAGATAGGGTGCTAGGTGCAATTTTGGGATACCCTGCAGCCTGGTGTAATAACAGCAGACAGAAACCAATGCAAAATTAAATAACTTAGTACAGCTGAGGCTGAAGCACACCTATTTTGTATAACAGATAGGGTGCTAGCTGCAAGTTTGGGATACCCTGCGCCCTGGTGTAATGACAGCAGACAGAAACCAATGCAAAATTAAATAACTTAGTAAAGCTGAGGCAGAAGCACGCTTATTTTATATAACAGATAGGGTGCTAGGTGCAAGTTTGGGATACCCTGCGGCCTGGTGTAATGACAGCAGTCAGAAACCAATGCAAAATTAAATAACTTAGTACAGCTGAGGCTGAAACACGCTTATTTTGTATAACAGATAGGGTGCTAGCTGCAAGTTTGGGATACCCTGCGGCCTGGTGTAATGACAGCAGTCAGAAACCAATGCAAAATTAAATAACTTAGTACAGCTAAGGCTGAAACACGCTTATTTTGTATAACAGATAGGGTGCTAGGTGCAAGTTTGGGATACCCTGCGGCCTGGTGTAATGACAGCAGTCAGAAACCAATGCATAATGAAATAATTTAGTACAGCTGAGGCTGAAACACGCTTATTTTGTATAACAGATAGGGTGCTAGGTGCAAGTTTGGGATATCCTGCGGCCTGGTGTAATGACAGCAGACAGAAGCCAATGCAAAATTAAATAACTTAGTAAAGCTGAGGCAGAAGCACGCTTATTTTGTATAACAGATAGGGTGCTAGGTGCAAGTTTGGGATACTCTGCGGCCTGGTGTAATGACAGCAGACAGAAACCAATGCAAAATTAAATAAGCGTGTTTCAGCCTCATCTGTACTAAGTTATTTAATTTTGCATTGGTTTCTGTCTGCTGTCATTACACCAGGCCACAGGGTATCCTAAACTTGCACCTAGCACCCTATCTGTTATACAAAATAAGCGTGTTTCAGCCTCAGCTGTACCAAATTGTTTTGTATAACAGATAGGGTGCTAGGTGCAAGTTTGGGATACCCTGTGACCTGGTGTAATGACAGCAGTCAGAAACCAATGTAAAATTAAATAACTTAGTACAGCTGAGGGTGAAACACACTTATTTTGTAAAACAGATAGGGTGCTAGGTGCAAGTTTGGGATACCCTGTGGCCTGGTGTAATGACAGCAGACAGAAACCAGTGCAAAATTGAATAACTTAGTACAGCTGAGGCAGAAGCACGCTTATTTTGTATAAAAGATAGCGTGCTAGGTGCAAGTTTGGGATACCCTGCGGCCTGGTGTAATGACAGCAGTCAGAAACCAATGAAAAATTAAATAACTTAGTACAGCTGAGGCTGAAACACGCTTATTTTGGATAACAGATAGGGTGCTAGGTGCAAGTTTGGGATACCCTGCACCCTGGTGTAATGACAGCAGTCAGAAACCAATGTAAAATTAAATAACTTAGTACAGCTGAGGGTGAAACACACTTATTTTGTAAAACAGATAGGGTGCTAGGTGCAAGTTTGGGATACCCTGTGGCCTGGTGTAATGACAGCAGACAGAAACCAGTGCAAAATTGAATAACTTAGTACAGCTGAGGCAGAAGCACGCTTATTTTGTATAAAAGATAGCGTGCTAGGTGCAAGTTTGGGATACCCTGCGGCCTGGTGTAATGACAGCAGTCAGAAACCAATGAAAAATTAAATAACTTAGTACAGCTGAGGCAGAAGCACGCTTATTTTGTATAACAGATAGGGTGCTAGGTGCAAGTTTGGGATACACTGCGGCCTGGTGTAATGACAGCAGTCAGAAACCAATGCAAAATTAAATAACTTGGTACAGCTGAGGCTGAAGCACTCTTAGTTTGTATAACAAATAGGGTGCTAGCTGCAAGTTTGGGATACCCTGCGGCCTGGTGTAATGACAGCAGTCAGAAACCAATGCAAAATTAAATAACTTAGTACAGCTGAGGCTGAAACACGCTTATTTTGTATAACAGATAGGGTGCTAGGTGCAAGTTTGGGATACCCTGCGGCCTGGTGTAATGACAGCAGACAGAAACCAATGCAAAATTAAATAAGCGTGTTTCAGCCTCATCTGTACTAAGTTATTTAATTTTGCATTGGTTTCTGTCTGCTGTCATTACACCAGGCTACAGGGTATCCTAAACTTGCACCTAGCACCCTATCTGTTATACAAAATAAGCGTGTCAGCCTCAGCTGTACTAAATTATTTTGTATAACAGATAGGGTGCTAGGTGGAAGTTTGGGATACCCTGCAACCTGGTGTAATGACAGCAGACAGAAACCAATGCAAAATTAAATAACTTAGTACAGCTGAGGCTGAACCATGCTTATTTTGTATAACAGATAGCGTGCTAGGTGCAAGTTTGGGATACCCTGCAGCCTGGTGTAATGACAGCAGACAGAAACCAATGAAAAATGAAATAACTTAGTGAAACTGAGGCAGAAACACGCTTATTTTGTATAACATATAGGGGGCTAGGTGCAAGTTTTGGATACCCTGCAGCCTGATGTAATGACAGCAGACAGAAACCAATGCAAAATTAAATAACTTAGTAAAGCTGAGGCAGAAGCACGCTTATTTTGTATAACAGATAGGGTGCTAGGTGCAAGTTTGGGATACCCTGCAGCAGGGTGTAATGACAGCAGACAGAAACCAATGAAAAATTAAATAACTTAGTTAAACTGAGGCAGAAGCAGGCTTATTTTGTATAACAGATAGGGTGCTAGGTACAAGTTTGGGATACCCTGCGGCCTGGTGTAATGACAGCAGTCAGAAACCAGTGCAAAATTAAATAACTTAGTACAGCTGAGGCTGAAGCACGCTTATTTTGTATAACAGATAGGGTGCTAGGTGCAAGTTTGGGATACACTGCGGCCTGGTGTAATGACAGCAGTCAGAAACCAATGCAAAATTAAATAACTTAGGAAAGCTGAGGCAGAAGCACGCTTATTTTGTATAACAGATAGGGTGCTAGGTGCAAGTTTGGGATACCCTGCGGCCTGGTGCAATGACAGCAGACAAAAACCAATGCAAAATTAAATAACTTAGGAAAGCTGAGGCAGACGCACGCTTATTTTGTATAGCAGATAGCGTGCTAGGTGCAAGTTTGGGATACCCTGCAGCCTGGTGTAATGACAGCAGACAGAAACCAATGAAAAATGAAATAACTTAGTGAAACTGAGGCAGAAGCACGCTTATTTTGTATAACAGATAGGGTGCTAGGTGCAATTTTGGGATACCCTGCAGCCTGGTGTAATAACAGCAGACAGAAACCAATGCAACATTAAATAACTTAGTACAGCTGAGGCTGAAGCACGCTTATTTTGTATAACAGATAGGGTGCTAGCTGCAAGTTTGGGATACCCTGCGGCCTGGTGTAATGACAGCAGACATAAACCAATGCAAAATTAAATAACTTAGTAAAGCTGAGGCAGAAGCACGCTTATTTTGTATAACAGATAGGGTGCTAGGTGCAAGTTTGGGATACACTGCGCCCTAGAGTAATGACAGCAGATAGAAACCAATGCAAAATTAAATAACTTAGTACAGCTGAGGCAGAAGCACGCTTATTTTGTATAACAGATAGGGTGCTAGGTGCAATTTTGGGATACCCTGCAGCCTGGTGTAATAACAGCAGACAGAAACCAATGCAAAATTAAATAACTTAGTACAGCTGAGGCTGAAGCACACCTATTTTGTATAACAGATAGGGTGCTAGCTGCAAGTTTGGGATACCCTGCGCCCTGGTGTAATGACAGCAGACAGAAACCAATGCAAAATTAAATAACTTAGTAAAGCTGAGGCAGAAGCACGCTTATTTTATATAACAGATAGGGTGCTAGGTGCAAGTTTGGGATACCCTGCGGCCTGGTGTAATGACAGCAGTCAGAAACCAATGCAAAATTAAATAACTTAGTACAGCTGAGGCTGAAACACGCTTATTTTGTATAACAGATAGGGTGCTAGCTGCAAGTTTGGGATACCCTGCGGCCTGGTGTAATGACAGCAGTCAGAAACCAATGCATAATTAAATAACTTAGTACAGCTAAGGCTGAAACACGCTTATTTTGTATAACAGATAGGGTGCTAGGTGCAAGTTTGGGATACCCTGCGGCCTGGTGTAATGACAGCAGTCAGAAACCAATGCATAATTAAATAACTTAGTACAGCTGAGGCTGAAACACGCTTATTTTGTATAACAGATAGGGTGCTAGGTGCAAGTTTGGGATATCCTGCGGCCTGGTGTAATGACAGCAACAGAAGCCAATGCAAAATTAAATAACTTAGTAAAGCTGAGGCAGAAGCACGCTTATTTTGTATAACAGATAGGGTGCTAGGTGCAAGTTTGGGATACTCTGCGGCCTGGTGTAATGACAGCAGACAGAAACCAATGCAAAATTAAATAAGCGTGTTTCAGCCTCATCTGTACTAAGTTATTTAATTTTGCATTGGTTTCTGTCTGCTGTCATTACACCAGGCCACAGGGTATCCTAAACTTGCACCTAGCACCCTATCTGTTATACAAAATAAGCGTGTTTCAGCCTCAGCTGTACTAAATTGTTTTGTATAACAGATAGGGTGCTAGGTGCAAGTTTGGGATACCCTGCGACCTGGTGTAATGACAGCAGACAGAAACCAATGCAAAATTAAATAACTTAGTACAGCTGAGGCTGAAACACGCTTATTTTGTATAACAGATAGGGTGCTAGGTGCAAGTTTGGGATACCCTGCACCCTGGTGTAATGACAGCAGTCAGAAACCAATGTAAAATTAAATAACTTAGTACAGCTGAGGGTGAAACACACTTATTTTGTAAAACAGATAGGGTGCTAGGTGCAAGTTTGGGATACCCTGTGGCCTGGTGTAATGACAGCAGACAGAAACCAGTGCAAAATTGAATAACTTAGTACAGCTGAGGCAGAAGCACGCTTATTTTGTATAAAAGATAGGGTGCTAGGTGCAAGTTTGGGATACCCTGCGGCCTGGTGTAATGACAGCAGTCAGAAACCAATGAAAAATTAAATAACTTAGTACAGCTGAGGCAGAAGCACGCTTATTTTGTATAACAGATAGGGTGCTAGGTGCAAGTTTGGGATACACTGCGGCCTGGTGTAATGACAGCAGTCAGAAACCAATGCAAAATTAAATAACTTGGTACAGCTGAGGCTGAAGCACTCTTAGTTTGTATAACAAATAGGGTGCTAGCTGCAAGTTTGGGATACCCTGCGGCCTGGTGTAATGACAGCAGTCAGAAACCAATGCAAAATTAAATAACTTAGTACAGCTGAGGCTGAAACACGCTTATTTTGTATAACAGATAGGGTGCTAGGTGCAAGTTTGGGATACCCTGCGGCCTGGTATAATGACAGCAGTCAGAAACCAATGCATAATCAAATAACTTAGTAAAGCTGAGGCAGAAGCACGCTTATTTTGTATAACAGATAGGGTGCTAGGTGCAAGTTTGGGATACCCTGCGGCCTGGTGTAATGACAGCAGACAGAAACCAATGCAAAATTAAATAAGCGTGTTTCAGCCTCATCTGTACTAAGTTATTTAATTTTGCATTGGTTTCTGTCTGCTGTCATTACACCAGGCCGCAGGGTATCCCAAACTTGTAAAATTAAATAACTTAGTAAAGCTGAGGCAGAAGCACGCTTATTTTGTATAACAGATAGGGTGCTAGGTGCAAGTTTGGGATACCCTGCGGCTTGGTGTAATGACAGCTGTCAGAAACCAATGCAAAATTAAATAACTTAGTACAGCTGAGGCTGAACCATGCTTATTTTGTATAGCAGATAGCGTGCTAGGTGCAAGTTTGGGATACCCTGCAGCAGGGTGTAATGACAGCAGACAGAAACCAATGAAAAATTAAATAACTTAGTTAAACTGAGGCAGAAGCAGGCTTATTTTGTATAACAGATAGGGTGCTAGGTGCAAGTTTGGGATACCCTGCCGCCTGGTGTAATGACAGCAGACAGAAACCAATGAAAAATGAAATAACTTAGTGAAACTGAGGCAGAAGCACGCTTATTTTGTATAACAGATAGGGTGCTAGGTGCAATTTTGGGATACCCTGCAGCCTGGTGTAATAACAGCAGACAGAAACCAATGCAACATTAAATAACTTAGTACAGCTGAGGCTGAAGCACGCTTATTTTGTATAACAGATAGGGTGCTAGCTGCAAGTTTGGGATACCCTGCGGCCTGGTGTAATGACAGCAGACATAAACCAATGCAAAATTAAATAACTTAGTAAAGCTGAGGCAGAAGCATGCTTATTTTGTATAACAGATAGGGTGCTAGGTGCAAGTTTGGGATACACTGCGCCCTAGAGTAATGACAGCAGATAGAAACCAATGCAAAATTAAATAACTTAGTACAGCTGAGGCAGAAGCACGCTTATTTTGTATAACAGATAGGGTGCTAGGTGCAATTTTGGGATACCCTGCAGCCTGGTGTAATAACAGCAGACAGAAACCAATGCAAAATTAAATAACTTAGTACAGCTGAGGCTGAAGCACACCTATTTTGTATAACAGATAGGGTGCTAGCTGCAAGTTTGGGATACCCTGCGCCCTGGTGTAATGACAGCAGACAGAAACCAATGCAAAATTAAATAACTTAGTAAAGCTGAGGCAGAAGCACGCTTATTTTATATAACAGATAGGGTGCTAGGTGCAAGTTTGGGATACCCTGCGGCCTGGTGTAATGACAGCAGTCAGAAACCAATGCAAAATTAAATAACTTAGTACAGCTGAGGCTGAAACACGCTTATTTTGTATAACAGATAGGGTGCTAGCTGCAAGTTTGGGATACCCTGCGGCCTGGTGTAATGACAGCAGTCAGAAACCAATGCAAAATTAAATAACTTAGTACAGCTAAGGCTGAAACACGCTTATTTTGTATAACAGATAGGGTGCTAGGTGCAAGTTTGGGATACCCTGCGGCCTGGTGTAATGACAGCAGTCAGAAACCAATGCATAATGAAATAATTTAGTACAGCTGAGGCTGAAACACGCTTATTTTGTATAACAGATAGGGTGCTAGGTGCAAGTTTGGGATATCCTGCGGCCTGGTGTAATGACAGCAGACAGAAGCCAATGCAAAATTAAATAACTTAGTAAAGCTGAGGCAGAAGCACGCTTATTTTGTATAACAGATAGGGTGCTAGGTGCAAGTTTGGGATACTCTGCGGCCTGGTGTAATGACAGCAGACAGAAACCAATGCAAAATTAAATAAGCGTGTTTCAGCCTCATCTGTACTAAGTTATTTAATTTTGCATTGGTTTCTGTCTGCTGTCATTACACCAGGCCACAGGGTATCCTAAACTTGCACCTAGCACCCTATCTGTTATACAAAATAAGCGTGTTTCAGCCTCAGCTGTACCAAATTGTTTTGTATAACAGATAGGGTGCTAGGTGCAAGTTTGGGATACCCTGCGACCTGGTGTAATGACAGCAGACAGAAACCAATGCAAAATTAAATAACTTAGTACAGCTGAGGCTGAAACACGCTTATTTTGTATAACAGATAGGGTGCTAGGTGCAAGTTTGGGATACCCTGCACCCTGGTGTAATGACAGCAGTCAGAAACCAATGTAAAATTAAATAACTTAGTACAGCTGAGGGTGAAACACACTTATTTTGTAAAACAGATAGGGTGCTAGGTGCAAGTTTGGGATACCCTGTGGCCTGGTGTAATGACAGCAGACAGAAACCAGTGCAAAATTGAATAACTTAGTACAGCTGAGGCAGAAGCACGCTTATTTTGTATAAAAGATAGGGTGCTAGGTGCAAGTTTGGGATACCCTGCGGCCTGGTGTAATGACAGCAGTCAGAAACCAATGAAAAATTAAATAACTTAGTACAGCTGAGGCAGAAGCACGCTTATTTTGTATAACAGATAGGGTGCTAGGTGCAAGTTTGGGATACACTGCGGCCTGGTGTAATGACAGCAGTCAGAAACCAATGCAAAATTAAATAACTTGGTACAGCTGAGGCTGAAGCACTCTTAGTTTGTATAACAAATAGGGTGCTAGCTGCAAGTTTGGGATACCCTGCGGCCTGGTGTAATGACAGCAGTCAGAAACCAATGCAAAATTAAATAACTTAGTACAGCTGAGGCTGAAACACGCTTATTTTGTATAACAGATAGGGTGCTAGGTGCAAGTTTGGGATACCCTGCGGCCTGGTGTAATGACAGCAGACAGAAACCAATGCAAAATTAAATAAGCGTGTTTCAGCCTCATCTGTACTAAGTTATTTAATTTTGCATTGGTTTCTGTCTGCTGTCATTACACCAGGCTACAGGGTATCCTAAACTTGCACCTAGCACCCTATCTGTTATACAAAATAAGCGTGTCAGCCTCAGCTGTACTAAATTATTTTGTATAACAGATAGGGTGCTAGGTGGAAGTTTGGGATACCCTGCAACCTGGTGTAATGACAGCAGACAGAAACCAATGCAAAATTAAATAACTTAGTACAGCTGAGGCTGAACCATGCTTATTTTGTATAACAGATAGCGTGCTAGGTGCAAGTTTGGGATACCCTGCAGCCTGGTGTAATGACAGCAGACAGAAACCAATGAAAAATGAAATAACTTAGTGAAACTGAGGCAGAAGCACGCTTATTTTGTATAACATATAGGGGGCTAGGTGCAAGTTTTGGATACCCTGCAGCCTGATGTAATGACAGCAGACAGAAACCAATGCAAAATTAAATAACTTAGTAAAGCTGAGGCAGAAGCACGCTTATTTTGTATAACAGATAGGGTGCTAGGTGCAAGTTTGGGATACCCTGCGGCTTGGTGTAATGACAGCTGTCAGAAACCAATGCAAAATTAAATAACTTAGTACAGCTGAGGCTGAACCATGCTTATTTTGTATAGCAGATAGCGTGCTAGGTGCAAGTTTGGGATACCCTGCAGCAGGGTGTAATGACAGCAGACAGAAACCAATGAAAAATTAAATAACTTAGTTAAACTGAGGCAGAAGCAGGCTTATTTTGTATAACAGATAGGGTGCTAGGTACAAGTTTGGGATACCCTGCGGCCTGGTGTAATGACAGCAGTCAGAAACCAGTGCAAAATTAAATAACTTAGTACAGCTGAGGCTGAAGCACGCTTATTTTGTATAACAGATAGGGTGCTAGGTGCAAGTTTGGGATACACTGCGGCCTGGTGTAATGACAGCAGTCAGAAACCAATGCAAAATTAAATAACTTAGGAAAGCTGAGGCAGAAGCACGCTTATTTTGTATAACAGATAGGGTGCTAGGTGCAAGTTTGGGATACCCTGCGGCCTGGTGCAATGACAGCAGACAAAAACCAATGCAAAATTAAATAACTTAGGAAAGCTGAGGCAGACGCACGCTTATTTTGTATAGCAGATAGCGTGCTAGGTGCAAGTTTGGGATACCCTGCAGCCTGGTGTAATGACAGCAGACAGAAACCAATGAAAAATGAAATAACTTAGTGAAACTGAGGCAGAAGCACGCTTATTTTGTATAACAGATAGGGTGCTAGGTGCAATTTTGGGATACCCTGCAGCCTGGTGTAATAACAGCAGACAGAAACCAATGCAACATTAAATAACTTAGTACAGCTGAGGCTGAAGCACGCTTATTTTGTATAACAGATAGGGTGCTAGCTGCAAGTTTGGGATACCCTGCGGCCTGGTGTAATGACAGCAGACATAAACCAATGCAAAATTAAATAACTTAGTAAAGCTGAGGCAGAAGCACGCTTATTTTGTATAACAGATAGGGTGCTAGGTGCAAGTTTGGGATACACTGCGCCCTAGAGTAATGACAGCAGATAGAAACCAATGCAAAATTAAATAACTTAGTACAGCTGAGGCAGAAGCACGCTTATTTTGTATAACAGATAGGGTGCTAGGTGCAATTTTGGGATACCCTGCAGCCTGGTGTAATAACAGCAGACAGAAACCAATGCAAAATTAAATAACTTAGTACAGCTGAGGCTGAAGCACACCTATTTTGTATAACAGATAGGGTGCTAGCTGCAAGTTTGGGATACCCTGCGCCCTGGTGTAATGACAGCAGACAGAAACCAATGCAAAATTAAATAACTTAGTAAAGCTGAGGCAGAAGCACGCTTATTTTATATAACAGATAGGGTGCTAGGTGCAAGTTTGGGATACCCTGCGGCCTGGTGTAATGACAGCAGTCAGAAACCAATGCAAAATTAAATAACTTAGTACAGCTGAGGCTGAAACACGCTTATTTTGTATAACAGATAGGGTGCTAGCTGCAAGTTTGGGATACCCTGCGGCCTGGTGTAATGACAGCAGTCAGAAACCAATGCATAATTAAATAACTTAGTACAGCTAAGGCTGAAACACGCTTATTTTGTATAACAGATAGGGTGCTAGGTGCAAGTTTGGGATACCCTGCGGCCTGGTGTAATGACAGCAGTCAGAAACCAATGCATAATTAAATAACTTAGTACAGCTGAGGCTGAAACACGCTTATTTTGTATAACAGATAGGGTGCTAGGTGCAAGTTTGGGATACCCTGCGACCTGGTGTAATGACAGCAGACAGAAACCAATGCAAAATTAAATAACTTAGTAAAGCTGAGGCTGAAACACGCTTATTTTGTATAACAGATAGGGTGCTAGGTGCAAGTTTGGGATACCCTGCACCCTGGTGTAATGACAGCAGTCAGAAACCAATGTAAAATTAAATAACTTAGTACAGCTGAGGGTGAAACACACTTATTTTGTAAAACAGATAGGGTGCTAGGTGCAAGTTTGGGATACCCTGTGGCCTGGTGTAATGACAGCAGACAGAAACCAGTGCAAAATTGAATAACTTAGTACAGCTGAGGCAGAAGCACGCTTATTTTGTATAAAAGATAGGGTGCTAGGTGCAAGTTTGGGATACCCTGCGGCCTGGTGTAATGACAGCAGTCAGAAACCAATGAAAAATTAAATAACTTAGTACAGCTGAGGCAGAAGCACGCTTATTTTGTATAACAGATAGGGTGCTAGGTGCAAGTTTGGGATACACTGCGGCCTGGTGTAATGACAGCAGTCAGAAACCAATGCAAAATTAAATAACTTGGTACAGCTGAGGCTGAAGCACTCTTAGTTTGTATAACAAATAGGGTGCTAGCTGCAAGTTTGGGATACCCTGCGGCCTGGTGTAATGACAGCAGTCAGAAACCAATGCAAAATTAAATAACTTAGTACAGCTGAGGCTGAAACACGCTTATTTTGTATAACAGATAGGGTGCTAGGTGCAAGTTTGGGATACCCTGCGGCCTGGTATAATGACAGCAGTCAGAAACCAATGCATAATCAAATAACTTAGTAAAGCTGAGGCAGAAGCACGCTTATTTTGTATAACAGATAGGGTGCTAGGTGCAAGTTTGGGATACCCTGCGGCCTGGTGTAATGACAGCAGACAGAAACCAATGCAAAATTAAATAAGCGTGTTTCAGCCTCATCTGTACTAAGTTATTTAATTTTGCATTGGTTTCTGTCTGCTGTCATTACACCAGGCCGCAGGGTATCCCAAACTTGTAAAATTAAATAACTTAGTAAAGCTGAGGCAGAAGCACGCTTATTTTGTATAACAGATAGGGTGCTAGGTGCAAGTTTGGGATACCCTGCGGCTTGGTGTAATGACAGCTGTCAGAAACCAATGCAAAATTAAATAACTTAGTACAGCTGAGGCTGAACCATGCTTATTTTGTATAGCAGATAGCGTGCTAGGTGCAAGTTTGGGATACCCTGCAGCAGGGTGTAATGACAGCAGACAGAAACCAATGAAAAATTAAATAACTTAGTTAAACTGAGGCAGAAGCAGGCTTATTTTGTATAACAGATAGGGTGCTAGGTGCAAGTTTGGGATACCCTGCCGCCTGGTGTAATGACAGCAGACAGAAACCAATGAAAAATGAAATAACTTAGTGAAACTGAGGCAGAAGCACGCTTATTTTGTATAACAGATAGGGTGCTAGGTGCAATTTTGGGATACCCTGCAGCCTGGTGTAATAACAGCAGACAGAAACCAATGCAACATTAAATAACTTAGTACAGCTGAGGCTGAAGCACGCTTATTTTGTATAACAGATAGGGTGCTAGCTGCAAGTTTGGGATACCCTGCGGCCTGGTGTAATGACAGCAGACATAAACCAATGCAAAATTAAATAACTTAGTAAAGCTGAGGCAGAAGCATGCTTATTTTGTATAACAGATAGGGTGCTAGGTGCAAGTTTGGGATACACTGCGCCCTAGAGTAATGACAGCAGATAGAAACCAATGCAAAATTAAATAACTTAGTACAGCTGAGGCAGAAGCACGCTTATTTTGTATAACAGATAGGGTGCTAGGTGCAATTTTGGGATACCCTGCAGCCTGGTGTAATAACAGCAGACAGAAACCAATGCAAAATTAAATAACTTAGTACAGCTGAGGCTGAAGCACACCTATTTTGTATAACAGATAGGGTGCTAGCTGCAAGTTTGGGATACCCTGCGCCCTGGTGTAATGACAGCAGACAGAAAGCAATGCAAAATTAAATAACTTAGTAAAGCTGAGGCAGAAGCACGCTTATTTTATATAACAGATAGGGTGCTAGGTGCAAGTTTGGGATACCCTGCGGCCTGGTGTAATGACAGCAGTCAGAAACCAATGCAAAATTAAATAACTTAGTACAGCTGAGGCTGAAACACGCTTATTTTGTATAACAGATAGGGTGCTAGCTGCAAGTTTGGGATACCCTGCGGCCTGGTGTAATGACAGCAGTCAGAAACCAATGCAAAATTAAATAACTTAGTACAGCTAAGGCTGAAACACGCTTATTTTGTATAACAGATAGGGTGCTAGGTGCAAGTTTGGGATACCCTGCGGCCTGGTGTAATGACAGCAGTCAGAAACCAATGCATAATGAAATAATTTAGTACAGCTGAGGCTGAAACACGCTTATTTTGTATAACAGATAGGGTGCTAGGTGCAAGTTTGGGATATCCTGCGGCCTGGTGTAATGACAGCAGACAGAAGCCAATGCAAAATTAAATAACTTAGTAAAGCTGAGGCAGAAGCACGCTTATTTTGTATAACAGATAGGGTGCTAGGTGCAAGTTTGGGATACTCTGCGGCCTGGTGTAATGACAGCAGACAGAAACCAATGCAAAATTAAATAAGCGTGTTTCAGCCTCATCTGTACTAAGTTATTTAATTTTGCATTGGTTTCTGTCTGCTGTCATTACACCAGGCCACAGGGTATCCTAAACTTGCACCTAGCACCCTATCTGTTATACAAAATAAGCGTGTTTCAGCCTCAGCTGTACCAAATTGTTTTGTATAACAGATAGGGTGCTAGGTGCAAGTTTGGGATACCCTGCGACCTGGTGTAATGACAGCAGACAGAAACCAATGCAAAATTAAATAACTTAGTACAGCTGAGGCTGAAACACGCTTATTTTGTATAACAGATAGGGTGCTAGTTGCAAGTTTGGGATACCCTGCACCCTGGTGTAATGACAGCAGTCAGAAACCAATGTAAAATTAAATAACTTAGTACAGCTGAGGGTGAAACACACTTATTTTGTAAAACAGATAGGGTGCTAGGTGCAAGTTTGGGATACCCTGTGGCCTGGTGTAATGACAGCAGACAGAAACCAGTGCAAAATTGAATAACTTAGTACAGCTGAGGCAGAAGCACGCTTATTTTGTATAAAAGATAGGGTGCTAGGTGCAAGTTTGGGATACCCTGCGGCCTGGTGTAATGACAGCAGTCAGAAACCAATGAAAAATTAAATAACTTAGTACAGCTGAGGCAGAAGCACGCTTATTTTGTATAACAGATAGGGTGCTAGGTGCAAGTTTGGGATACACTGCGGCCTGGTGTAATGACAGCAGTCAGAAACCAATGCAAAATTAAATAACTTGGTACAGCTGAGGCTGAAGCACTCTTAGTTTGTATAACAAATAGGGTGCTAGCTGCAAGTTTGGGATACCCTGCGGCCTGGTGTAATGACAGCAGTCAGAAACCAATGCAAAATTAAATAACTTAGTACAGCTGAGGCTGAAACACGCTTATTTTGTATAACAGATAGGGTGCTAGGTGCAAGTTTGGGATACCCTGCGGCCTGGTGTAATGACAGCAGACAGAAACCAATGCAAAATTAAATAAGCGTGTTTCAGCCTCATCTGTACTAAGTTATTTAATTTTGCATTGGTTTCTGTCTGCTGTCATTACACCAGGCTACAGGGTATCCTAAACTTGCACCTAGCACCCTATCTGTTATACAAAATAAGCGTGTCAGCCTCAGCTGTACTAAATTATTTTGTATAACAGATAGGGTGCTAGGTGGAAGTTTGGGATACCCTGCAACCTGGTGTAATGACAGCAGACAGAAACCAATGCAAAATTAAATAACTTAGTACAGCTGAGGCTGAACCATGCTTATTTTGTATAACAGATAGCGTGCTAGGTGCAAGTTTGGGATACCCTGCAGCCTGGTGTAATGACAGCAGACAGAAACCAATGAAAAATGAAATAACTTAGTGAAACTGAGGCAGAAGCACGCTTATTTTGTATAACATATAGGGGGCTAGGTGCAAGTTTTGGATACCCTGCAGCCTGATGTAATGACAGCAGACAGAAACCAATGCAAAATTAAATAACTTAGTAAAGCTGAGGCAGAAGCACGCTTATTTTGTATAACAGATAGGGTGCTAGGTGCAAGTTTGGGATACCCTGCGGCTTGGTGTAATGACAGCTGTCAGAAACCAATGCAAAATTAAATAACTTAGTACAGCTGAGGCTGAACCATGCTTATTTTGTATAGCAGATAGCGTGCTAGGTGCAAGTTTGGGATACCCTGCAGCAGGGTGTAATGACAGCAGACAGAAACCAATGAAAAATTAAATAACTTAGTTAAACTGAGGCAGAAGCAGGCTTATTTTGTATAACAGATAGGGTGCTAGGTACAAGTTTGGGATACCCTGCGGCCTGGTGTAATGACAGCAGTCAGAAACCAGTGCAAAATTAAATAACTTAGTACAGCTGAGGCTGAAGCACGCTTATTTTGTATAACAGATAGGGTGCTAGGTGCAAGTTTGGGATACACTGCGGCCTGGTGTAATGACAGCAGTCAGAAACCAATGCAAAATTAAATAACTTAGGAAAGCTGAGGCAGAAGCACGCTTATTTTGTATAACAGATAGGGTGCTAGGTGCAAGTTTGGGATACCCTGCGGCCTGGTGCAATGACAGCAGACAAAAACCAATGCAAAATTAAATAACTTAGGAAAGCTGAGGCAGACGCACGCTTATTTTGTATAGCAGATAGCGTGCTAGGTGCAAGTTTGGGATACCCTGCAGCCTGGTGTAATGACAGCAGACAGAAACCAATGAAAAATGAAATAACTTAGTGAAACTGAGGCAGAAGCACGCTTATTTTGTATAACAGATAGGGTGCTAGGTGCAATTTTGGGATACCCTGCAGCCTGGTGTAATAACAGCAGACAGAAACCAATGCAACATTAAATAACTTAGTACAGCTGAGGCTGAAGCACGCTTATTTTGTATAACAGATAGGGTGCTAGCTGCAAGTTTGGGATACCCTGCGGCCTGGTGTAATGACAGCAGACATAAACCAATGCAAAATTAAATAACTTAGTAAAGCTGAGGCAGAAGCACGCTTATTTTGTATAACAGATAGGGTGCTAGGTGCAAGTTTGGGATACACTGCAGCCTGGTGTAATAACAGCAGACAGAAACCAATGCAAAATTAAATAACTTAGTACAGCTGAGGCTGAAGCACACCTATTTTGTATAACAGATAGGGTGCTAGCTGCAAGTTTGGGATACCCTGCGCCCTGGTGTAATGACAGCAGACAGAAACCAATGCAAAATTAAATAACTTAGTAAAGCTGAGGCAGAAGCACGCTTATTTTATATAACAGATAGGGTGCTAGGTGCAAGTTTGGGATACCCTGCGGCCTGGTGTAATGACAGCAGTCAGAAACCAATGCAAAATTAAATAACTTAGTACAGCTGAGGCTGAAACACGCTTATTTTGTATAACAGATAGGGTGCTAGCTGCAAGTTTGGGATACCCTGCGGCCTGGTGTAATGACAGCAGTCAGAAACCAATGCATAATTAAATAACTTAGTACAGCTAAGGCTGAAACACGCTTATTTTGTATAACAGATAGGGTGCTAGGTGCAAGTTTGGGATACCCTGCGGCCTGGTGTAATGACAGCAGTCAGAAACCAATGCATAATTAAATAACTTAGTACAGCTGAGGCTGAAACACGCTTATTTTGTATAACAGATAGGGTGCTAGGTGCAAGTTTGGGATATCCTGCGGCCTGGTGTAATGACAGCAACAGAAGCCAATGCAAAATTAAATAACTTAGTAAAGCTGAGGCAGAAGCACGCTTATTTTGTATAACAGATAGGGTGCTAGGTGCAAGTTTGGGATACTCTGCGGCCTGGTGTAATGACAGCAGACAGAAACCAATGCAAAATTAAATAAGCGTGTTTCAGCCTCATCTGTACTAAGTTATTTAATTTTGCATTGGTTTCTGTCTGCTGTCATTACACCAGGCCACAGGGTATCCTAAACTTGCACCTAGCACCCTATCTGTTATACAAAATAAGCGTGTTTCAGCCTCAGCTGTACTAAATTGTTTTGTATAACAGATAGGGTGCTAGGTGCAAGTTTGGGATACCCTGCGACCTGGTGTAATGACAGCAGACAGAAACCAATGCAAAATTAAATAACTTAGTACAGCTGAGGCTGAAACACGCTTATTTTGTATAACAGATAGGGTGCTAGGTGCAAGTTTGGGATACCCTGCACCCTGGTGTAATGACAGCAGTCAGAAACCAATGTAAAATTAAATAACTTAGTACAGCTGAGGGTGAAACACACTTATTTTGTAAAACAGATAGGGTGCTAGGTGCAAGTTTGGGATACCCTGTGGCCTGGTGTAATGACAGCAGACAGAAACCAGTGCAAAATTGAATAACTTAGTAAAGCTGAGGCAGAAGCACGCTTATTTTGTATAAAAGATAGGGTGCTAGGTGCAAGTTTGGGATACCCTGCGGCCTGGTGTAATGACAGCAGTCAGAAACCAATGAAAAATTAAATAACTTAGTACAGCTGAGGCAGAAGCACGCTTATTTTGTATAACAGATAGGGTGCTAGGTGCAAGTTTGGGATACACTGCGGCCTGGTGTAATGACAGCAGTCAGAAACCAATGCAAAATTAAATAACTTGGTACAGCTGAGGCTGAAGCACTCTTAGTTTGTATAACAAATAGGGTGCTAGCTGCAAGTTTGGGATACCCTGCGGCCTGGTGTAATGACAGCAGACAGAAACCAGTGCAAAATTGAATAACTTAGTAAAGCTGAGGCAGAAGCACGCTTATTTTGTATAACAGATAGGGTGCTAGGTGCAAGTTTGGGATACCCTGCGGCCTGGTATAATGACAGCAGTCAGAAACCAATGCATAATCAAATAACTTAGTAAAGCTGAGGCAGAAGCACGCTTATTTTGTATAACAGATAGGGTGCTAGGTGCAAGTTTGGGATACCCTGCGGCCTGGTGTAATGACAGCAGACAGAAACCAATGCAAAATTAAATAAGCGTGTTTCAGCCTCATCTGTACTAAGTTATTTAATTTTGCATTGGTTTCTGTCTGCTGTCATTACACCAGGCTACAGGGTATCCTAAACTTGCACCTAGCACCCTATCTGTTATACAAAATAAGCGTGTCAGCCTCAGCTGTACTAAATTATTTTGTATAACAGATAGGGTGCTAGGTGGAAGTTTGGGATACCCTGCAACCTGGTGTAATGACAGCAGACAGAAACCAATGCAAAATTAAATAACTTAGTACAGCTGAGGCTGAACCATGCTTATTTTGTATAACAGATAGCGTGCTAGGTGCAAGTTTGGGATACCCTGCAGCCTGGTGTAATGACAGCAGACAGAAACCAATGAAAAATGAAATAACTTAGTGAAACTGAGGCAGAAGCACGCTTATTTTGTATAACATATAGGGGGCTAGGTGCAAGTTTCGGATACCCTGCAGCCTGATGTAATGACAGCAGACAGAAACCAATGCAAAATTAAATAACTTAGTAAAGCTGAGGCAGAAGCACGCTTATTTTGTATAACAGATCGGGTGCTAGGTGCAAGTTTGGGATACCCTGCGGCTTGGTGTAATGACAGCTGTCAGAAACCAATGCAAAATTAAATAACTTAGTACAGCTGAGGCTGAACCATGCTTATTTTGTATAGCAGATAGCGTGCTAGGTGCAAGTTTGGGATACCCTGCAGCAGGGTGTAATGACAGCAGACAGAAACCAATGAAAAATTAAATAACTTAGTTAAACTGAGGCAGAAGCAGGCTTATTTTGTATAACAGATAGGGTGCTAGGTACAAGTTTGGGATACCCTGCGGCCTGGTGTAATGACAGCAGTCAGAAACCAGTGCAAAATTAAATAACTTAGTACAGCTGAGGCTGAAGCACGCTTATTTTGTATAACAGATAGGGTGCTAGGTGCAAGTTTGGGATACACTGCGGCCTGGTGTAATGACAGCAGTCAGAAACCAATGCAAAATTAAATAACTTAGGAAAGCTGAGGCAGAAGCACGCTTATTTTGTATAACAGATAGGGTGCTAGGTGCAAGTTTGGGATACCCTGCGGCCTGGTGCAATGACAGCAGACAAAAACCAATGCAAAATTAAATAACTTAGGAAAGCTGAGGCAGAAGCACGCTTATTTTGTATAGCAGATAGCGTGCTAGGTGCAAGTTTGGGATACCCTGCAGCCTGGTGTAATGACAGCAGACAGAAACCAATGAAAAATGAAATAACTTAGTGAAACTGAGGCAGAAGCACGCTTATTTTGTATAACAGATAGGGTGCTAGGTGCAATTTTGGGATACCCTGCAGCCTGGTGTAATAACAGCAGACAGAAACCAATGCAACAATAAATAACTTAGTACAGCTGAGGCTGAAGCACGCTTATTTTGCATAACAGATAGGGTGCTAGCTGCAAGTTTGGGATACCCTGCGGCCTGGTGTAATGACAGCAGACATAAACCAATGCAAAATTAAATAACTTAGTAAAGCTGAGGCAGAAGCATGCTTATTTTGTATAACAGATAGGGTGCTAGGTGCAAGTTTGGGATACACTGCGCCCTAGAGTAATGACAGCAGATAGAAACCAATGCAAAATTAAATAACTTAGTACAGCTGAGGCAGAAGCACGCTTATTTTGTATAACAGATAGGGTGCTAGGTGCAATTTTGGGATACCCTGCAGCCTGGTGTAATAACAGCAGACAGAAACCAATGCAAAATTAAATAACTTAGTACAGCTGAGGCTGAAGCACACCTATTTTGTATAACAGATAGGGTGCTAGCTGCAAGTTTGGGATACCCTGCGCCCTGGTGTAATGACAGCAGACAGAAACCAATGCAAAATTAAATAACTTAGTAAAGCTGAGGCAGAAGCACGCTTATTTTATATAACAGATAGGGTGCTAGGTGCAAGTTTGGGATACCCTGCGGCCTGGTGTAATGACAGCAGTCAGAAACCAATGCAAAATTAAATAACTTAGTACAGCTGAGGCTGAAACACGCTTATTTTGTATAACAGATAGGGTGCTAGCTGCAAGTTTGGGATACCCTGCGGCCTGGTGTAATGACAGCAGTCAGAAACCAATGCAAAATTAAATAACTTAGTACAGCTAAGGCTGAAACACGCTTATTTTGTATAACAGATAGGGTGCTAGGTGCAAGTTTGGGATACCCTGCGGCCTGGTGTAATGACAGCAGTCAGAAACCAATGCATAATTAAATAACTTAGTACAGCTGAGGCTGAAACACGCTTATTTTGTATAACAGATAGGGTGCTAGGTGCAAGTTTGGGATATCCTGCGGCCTGGTGTAATGACAGCAGACAGAAGCCAATGCAAAATTAAATAACTTAGTAAAGCTGAGGCAGAAGCACGCTTATTTTGTATAACAGATAGGGTGCTAGGTGCAAGTTTGGGATACTCTGCGGCCTGGTGTAATGACAGCAGACAGAAACCAATGCAAAATTAAATAAGCGTGTTTCAGCCTCATCTGTACTAAGTTATTTAATTTTGCATTGGTTTCTGTCTGCTGTCATTACACCAGGCCACAGGGTATCCTAAACTTGCACCTAGCACCCTATCTGTTATACAAAATAAGCGTGTTTCAGCCTCAGCTGTACTAAATTGTTTTGTATAACAGATAGGGTGCTAGGTGCAAGTTTGGGATACCCTGCGACCTGGTGTAATGACAGCAGACAGAAACCAATGCAAAATTAAATAACTTAGTACAGCTGAGGCTGAAACACGCTTATTTTGTATAACAGATAGGGTGCTAGGTGCAAGTTTGGGATACCCTGCACCCTGGTGTAATGACAGCAGTCAGAAACCAATGTAAAATTAAATAACTTAGTACAGCTGAGGGTGAAACACACTTATTTTGTAAAACAGATAGGGTGCTAGGTGCAAGTTTGGGATACCCTGTGGCCTGGTGTAATGACAGCAGACAGAAACCAGTGCAAAATTGAATACCTTAGTACAGCTGAGGCAGAAGCACGCTTATTTTGTATAAAAGATAGGGTGCTAGGTGCAAGTTTGGGATACCCTGCGGCCTGGTGTAATGACAGCAGTCAGAAACCAATGAAAAATTAAATAACTTAGTACAGCTGAGGCAGAAGCACGCTTATTTTGTATAACAGATAGGGTGCTAGGTGCAAGTTTGGGATACACTGCGGCCTGGTGTAATGACAGCAGTCAGAAACCAATGCAAAATTAAATAACTTGGTACAGCTGAGGCTGAAGCACTCTTAGTTTGTATAACAAATAGGGTGCTAGCTGCAAGTTTGGGATACCCTGCGGCCTGGTGTAATGACAGCAGTCAGAAACCAATGCAAAATTAAATAACTTAGTACAGCTGAGGCTGAAACACGCTTATTTTGTATAACAGATAGGGTGCTAGGTGCAAGTTTGGGATACCCTGCGGCCTGGTATAATGACAGCAGTCAGAAACCAATGCATAATCAAATAACTTAGTAAAGCTGAGGCAGAAGCACGCTTATTTTGTATAACAGATAGGGTGCTAGGTGCAAGTTTGGGATACCCTGCGGCCTGGTGTAATGACAGCAGACAGAAACCAATGCAAAATTAAATAAGCGTGTTTCAGCCTCATCTGTACTAAGTTATTTAATTTTGCATTGGTTTCTGTCTGCTGTCATTACACCAGGCTACAGGGTATCCTAAACTTGCACCTAGCACCCTATCTGTTATACAAAATAAGCGTGTCAGCCTCAGCTGTACTAAAATATTTTGTATAACAGATAGGGTGCTAGGTGGAAGTTTGGGATACCCTGCAACCTGGTGTAATGACAGCAGACAGAAACCAATGCAAAATTAAATAACTTAGTACAGCTGAGGCTGAACCATGCTTATTTTGTATAACAGATAGTGTGCTAGGTGCAAGTTTGGGATACCCTGCAGCCTGGTATAATGACAGCAGACAGAAACCAATGAAAAATGAAATAACTTAGTGAAACTGAGGCAGAAGCACGCTTATTTTGTATAACATATAGGGGGCTAGGTGCAAGTTTCGGATACCCTGCAGCCTGATGTAATGACAGCAGACAGAAACCAATGCAAAATTAAATAACTTAGTACAGCTGAGGCAGAAGCACGCTTATTTTGTATAACAGATAGGGTGCTAGGTGCAAGTTTGGGATACCCTGCGGCTTGGTGTAATGACAGCTGTCAGAAACCAATGCAAAATTAAATAACTTAGTACAGCTGAGGCTGAACCATGCTTATTTTGTATAGCAGATAGCGTGCTAGGTGCAAGTTTGGGATACCCTGCAGCCTGGTGTAATGACAGCAGACAGAAACCAATGAAAAATTAAATAACTTAGTTAAACTGAGGCAGAAGCAGGCTTATTTTGTATAACAGATAGGGTGCTAGGTACAAGTTTGGGATACCCTGCGGCCTGGTGTAATGACAGCAGTCAGAAACCAGTGCAAAATTAAATAACTTAGTACAGCTGAGGCTGAAGCACGCTTATTTTGTATAACAGATAGGGTGCTAGGTGCAAGTTTGGGATACACTGCGGCCTGGTGTAATGACAGCAGTCAGAAACCAATGCAAAATTAAATAACTTAGGAAAGCTGAGGCAGAAGCACGCTTATTTTGTATAACAGATAGGGTGCTAGGTGCAAGTTTGGGATACCCTGCGGCCTGGTGCAATGACAGCAGACAAAAACCAATGCAAAATTAAATAACTTAGGAAAGCTGAGGCAGAAGCACGCTTATTTTGTATAGCAGATAGCGTGCTAGGTGCAAGTTTGGGATACCCTGCAGCCTGGTGTAATGACAGCAGACAGAAACCAATGAAAAATGAAATAACTTAGTGAAACTGAGGCAGAAGCACGCTTATTTTGTATAACAGATAGGGTGCTAGGTGCAATTTTGGGATACCCTGCAGCCTGGTGTAATAACAGCAGACAGAAACCAATGCAACATTAAATAACTTAGTACAGCTGAGGCTGAAGCATGCTTATTTTGTATAACAGATAGGGTGCTAGCTGCAAGTTTGGGATACCCTGCGGCCTGGTGTAATGACAGCAGACAGAAGCCAATGCAAAATTAAATAACTTAGTAAAGCTGAGGCAGAAGCACGCTTATTTTGTATAACAGATAGGGTGCTAGGTGCAAGTTTGGGATACACTGCGCCCTAGAGTAATGACAGCAGATAGAAACCAATGCAAAATTAAATAACTTAGTACAGCTGAGGCAGAAGCACGCTTATTTTGTATAACAGATAGGGTGCTAGGTGCAATTTTGGGATACCCTGCAGCCTGGTGTAATAACAGCAGACAGAAACCAATGCAAAATTAAATAACTTAGTACAGCTGAGGCTGAAGCACACCTATTTTGTATAACAGATAGGGTGCTAGCTGCAAGTTTGGGATACCCTGCGCCCTGGTGTAATGACAGCAGACAGAAACCAATGCAAAATTAAATAACTTAGTAAAGCTGAGGCAGAAGCACGCTTATTTTATATAACAGATAGGGTGCTAGGTGCAAGTTTGGGATACCCTGCGGCCTGGTGTAATGACAGCAGTCAGAAACCAATGCAAAATTAAATAACTTAGTACAGCTGAGGCTGAAACACGCTTATTTTGTATAACAGATAGGGTGCTAGCTGCAAGTTTGGGATACCCTGCGGCCTGGTGTAATGACAGCAGTCAGAAACCAATGCAAAATTAAATAACTTAGTACAGCTAAGGCTGAAACACGCTTATTTTGTATAACAGATAGGGTGCTAGGTGCAAGTTTGGGATACCCTGCGGCCTGGTGTAATGACAGCAGTCAGAAACCAATGCATAATTAAATAACTTAGTACAGCTGAGGCTGAAACACGCTTATTTTGTATAACAGATAGGGTGCTAGGTGCAAGTTTGGGATATCCTGCGGCCTGGTGTAATGACAGCAGACAGAAGCCAATGCAAAATTAAATAACTTAGTAAAGCTGAGGCAGAAGCACGCTTATTTTGTATAACAGATAGGGTGCTAGGTGCAAGTTTGGGATACTCTGCGGCCTGGTGTAATGACAGCAGACAGAAACCAATGCAAAATTAAATAAGCGTGTTTCAGCCTCATCTGTACTAAGTTATTTAATTTTGCATTGGTTTCTGTCTGCTGTCATTACACCAGGCCACAGGGTATCCTAAACTTGCACCTAGCACCCTATCTGTTATACAAAATAAGCGTGTTTCAGCCTCAGCTGTACTAAATTGTTTTGTATAACAGATAGGGTGCTAGGTGCAAGTTTGGGATACCCTGCGACCTGGTGTAATGACAGCAGACAGAAACCAATGCAAAATTAAATAACTTAGTACAGCTGAGGCTGAAACACGCTTATTTTGTATAACAGATAGGGTGCTAGGTGCAAGTTTGGGATACCCTGCACCCTGGTGTAATGACAGCAGTCAGAAACCAATGTAAAATTAAATAACTTAGTACAGCTGAGGGTGAAACACACTTATTTTGTAAAACAGATAGGGTGCTAGGTGCAAGTTTGGGATACCCTGTGGCCTGGTGTAATGACAGCAGACAGAAACCAGTGCAAAATTGAATAACTTAGTACAGCTGAGGCAGAAGCACGCTTATTTTGTATAAAAGATAGGGTGCTAGGTGCAAGTTTGGGATACCCTGCGGCCTGGTGTAATGACAGCAGTCAGAAACCAATGAAAAATTAAATAACTTAGTACAGCTGAGGCAGAAGCACGCTTATTTTGTATAACAGATAGGGTGCTAGGTGCAAGTTTGGGATACACTGCGGCCTGGTGTAATGACAGCAGTCAGAAACCAATGCAAAATTAAATAACTTGGTACAGCTGAGGCTGAAGCACTCTTAGTTTGTATAACAAATAGGGTGCTAGCTGCAAGTTTGGGATACCCTGCGGCCTGGTGTAATGACAGCAGTCAGAAACCAATGCAAAATTAAATAACTTAGTACAGCTGAGGCTGAAACACGCTTATTTTGTATAACAGATAGGGTGCTAGGTGCAAGTTTGGGATACCCTGCGGCCTGGTATAATGACAGCAGTCAGAAACCAATGCATAATCAAATAACTTAGTAAAGCTGAGGCAGAAGCACGCTTATTTTGTATAACAGATAGGGTGCTAGGTGCAAGTTTGGGATACCCTGCGGCCTGGTGTAATGACAGCAGACAGAAACCAATGCAAAATTAAATAAGCGTGTTTCAGCCTCATCTGTACTAAGTTATTTAATTTTGCATTGGTTTCTGTCTGCTGTCATTACACCAGGCTACAGGGTATCCTAAACTTGCACCTAGCACCCTATCTGTTATACAAAATAAGCGTGTCAGCCTCAGCTGTACTAAAATATTTTGTATAACAGATAGGGTGCTAGGTGGAAGTTTGGGATACCCTGCAACCTGGTGTAATGACAGCAGACAGAAACCAATGCAAAATTAAATAACTTAGTACAGCTGAGGCTGAACCATGCTTATTTTGTATAACAGATAGCGTGCTAGGTGCAAGTTTGGGATACCCTGCAGCCTGGTGTAATGACAGCAGACAGAAACCAATGAAAAATGAAATAACTTAGTGAAACTGAGGCAGAAGCACGCTTATTTTGTATAACATATAGGGGGCTAGGTGCAAGTTTCGGATACCCTGCAGCCTGATGTAATGACAGCAGACAGAAACCAATGCAAAATTAAATAACTTAGTACAGCTGAGGCAGAAGCACGCTTATTTTGTATAACAGATAGGGTGCTAGGTGCAAGTTTGGGATACCCTGCGGCTTGGTGTAATGACAGCTGTCAGAAACCAATGCAAAATTAAATAACTTAGTACAGCTGAGGCTGAACCATGCTTATTTTGTATAGCAGATAGCGTGCTAGGTGCAAGTTTGGGATACCCTGCAGCCTGGTGTAATGACAGCAGACAGAAACCAATGAAAAATTAAATAACTTAGTTAAACTGAGGCAGAAGCAGGCTTATTTTGTATAACAGATAGGGTGCTAGGTACAAGTTTGGGATACCCTGCGGCCTGGTGTAATGACAGCAGTCAGAAACCAGTGCAAAATTAAATAACTTAGTACAGCTGAGGCTGAAGCACGCTTATTTTGTATAACAGATAGGGTGCTAGGTGCAAGTTTGGGATACACTGCGGCCTGGTGTAATGACAGCAGTCAGAAACCAATGCAAAATTAAATAACTTAGGAAAGCTGAGGCAGAAGCACGCTTATTTTGTATAACAGATAGGGTGCTAGGTGCAAGTTTGGGATACCCTGCGGCCTGGTGCAATGACAGCAGACAAAAACCAATGCAAAATTAAATAACTTAGGAAAGCTGAGGCAGAAGCACGCTTATTTTGTATAGCAGATAGCGTGCTAGGTGCAAGTTTGGGATACCCTGCAGCCTGGTGTAATGACAGCAGACAGAAACCAATGAAAAATGAAATAACTTAGTGAAACTGAGGCAGAAGCACGCTTATTTTGTATAACAGATAGGGTGCTAGGTGCAATTTTGGGATACCCTGCAGCCTGGTGTAATAACAGCAGACAGAAACCAATGCAACATTAAATAACTTAGTACAGCTGAGGCTGAAGCATGCTTATTTTGTATAACAGATAGGGTGCTAGCTGCAAGTTTGGGATACCCTGCGGCCTGGTGTAATGACAGCAGACAGAAGCCAATGCAAAATTAAATAACTTAGTAAAGCTGAGGCAGAAGCACGCTTATTTTGTATAACAGATAGGGTGCTAGGTGCAAGTTTGGGATACACTGCGCCCTAGAGTAATGACAGCAGATAGAAACCAATGCAAAATTAAATAACTTAGTACAGCTGAGGCAGAAGCACGCTTATTTTGTATAACAGATAGGGTGCTAGGTGCAATTTTGGGATACCCTGCAGCCTGGTGTAATAACAGCAGACAGAAACCAATGCAAAATTAAATAACTTAGTACAGCTGAGGCTGAAGCACACCTATTTTGTATAACAGATAGGGTGCTAGCTGCAAGTTTGGGATACCCTGCGCCCTGGTGTAATGACAGCAGACAGAAACCAATGCAAAATTAAATAACTTAGTAAAGCTGAGGCAGAAGCACGCTTATTTTATATAACAGATAGGGTGCTAGGTGCAAGTTTGGGATACCCTGCGGCCTGGTGTAATGACAGCAGTCAGAAACCAATGCAAAATTAAATAACTTAGTACAGCTGAGGCTGAAACACGCTTATTTTGTATAACAGATAGGGTGCTAGCTGCAAGTTTGGGATACCCTGCGGCCTGGTGTAATGACAGCAGTCAGAAACCAATGCAAAATTAAATAACTTAGTACAGCTAAGGCTGAAACACGCTTATTTTGTATAACAGATAGGGTGCTAGGTGCAAGTTTGGGATACCCTGCGGCCTGGTGTAATGACAGCAGTCAGAAACCAATGCATAATTAAATAACTTAGTACAGCTGAGGCTGAAACACGCTTATTTTGTATAACAGATAGGGTGCTAGGTGCAAGTTTGGGATATCCTGCGGCCTGGTGTAATGACAGCAGACAGAAGCCAATGCAAAATTAAATAACTTAGTAAAGCTGAGGCAGAAGCACGCTTATTTTGTATAACAGATAGGGTGCTAGGTGCAAGTTTGGGATACTCTGCGGCCTGGTGTAATGACAGCAGACAGAAACCAATGCAAAATTAAATAAGCGTGTTTCAGCCTCATCTGTACTAAGTTATTTAATTTTGCATTGGTTTCTGTCTGCTGTCATTACACCAGGCCACAGGGTATCCTAAACTTGCACCTAGCACCCTATCTGTTATACAAAATAAGCGTGTTTCAGCCTCAGCTGTACTAAATTGTTTTGTATAACAGATAGGGTGCTAGGTGCAAGTTTGGGATACCCTGCGACCTGGTGTAATGACAGCAGACAGAAACCAATGCAAAATTAAATAACTTAGTACAGCTGAGGCTGAAACACGCTTATTTTGTATAACAGATAGGGTGCTAGGTGCAAGTTTGGGATACCCTGCACCCTGGTGTAATGACAGCAGTCAGAAACCAATGTAAAATTAAATAACTTAGTACAGCTGAGGGTGAAACACACTTATTTTGTAAAACAGATAGGGTGCTAGGTGCAAGTTTGGGATACCCTGTGGCCTGGTGTAATGACAGCAGACAGAAACCAGTGCAAAATTGAATAACTTAGTACAGCTGAGGCAGAAGCACGCTTATTTTGTATAAAAGATAGGGTGCTAGGTGCAAGTTTGGGATACCCTGCGGCCTGGTGTAATGACAGCAGTCAGAAACCAATGAAAAATTAAATAACTTAGTACAGCTGAGGCAGAAGCACGCTTATTTTGTATAACAGATAGGGTGCTAGGTGCAAGTTTGGGATACACTGCGGCCTGGTGTAATGACAGCAGTCAGAAACCAATGCAAAATTAAATAACTTGGTACAGCTGAGGCTGAAGCACTCTTAGTTTGTATAACAAATAGGGTGCTAGCTGCAAGTTTGGGATACCCTGCGGCCTGGTGTAATGACAGCAGTCAGAAACCAATGCAAAATTAAATAACTTAGTACAGCTGAGGCTGAAACACGCTTATTTTGTATAACAGATAGGGTGCTAGGTGCAAGTTTGGGATACCCTGCGGCCTGGTATAATGACAGCAGTCAGAAACCAATGCATAATCAAATAACTTAGTAAAGCTGAGGCAGAAGCACGCTTATTTTGTATAACAGATAGGGTGCTAGGTGCAAGTTTGGGATACCCTGCGGCCTGGTGTAATGACAGCAGACAGAAACCAATGCAAAATTAAATAAGCGTGTTTCAGCCTCATCTGTACTAAGTTATTTAATTTTGCATTGGTTTCTGTCTGCTGTCATTACACCAGGCTACAGGGTATCCTAAACTTGCACCTAGCACCCTATCTGTTATACAAAATAAGCGTGTCAGCCTCAGCTGTACTAAAATATTTTGTATAACAGATAGGGTGCTAGGTGGAAGTTTGGGATACCCTGCAACCTGGTGTAATGACAGCAGACAGAAACCAATGCAAAATTAAATAACTTAGTACAGCTGAGGCTGAACCATGCTTATTTTGTATAACAGATAGCGTGCTAGGTGCAAGTTTGGGATACCCTGCAGCCTGGTGTAATGACAGCAGACAGAAACCAATGAAAAATGAAATAACTTAGTGAAACTGAGGCAGAAGCACGCTTATTTTGTATAACATATAGGGGGCTAGGTGCAAGTTTCGGATACCCTGCAGCCTGATGTAATGACAGCAGACAGAAACCAATGCAAAATTAAATAACTTAGTACAGCTGAGGCAGAAGCACGCTTATTTTGTATAACAGATAGGGTGCTAGGTGCAAGTTTGGGATACCCTGCGGCTTGGTGTAATGACAGCTGTCAGAAACCAATGCAAAATTAAATAACTTAGTACAGCTGAGGCTGAACCATGCTTATTTTGTATAGCAGATAGCGTGCTAGGTGCAAGTTTGGGATACCCTGCAGCCTGGTGTAATGACAGCAGACAGAAACCAATGAAAAATTAAATAACTTAGTTAAACTGAGGCAGAAGCAGGCTTATTTTGTATAACAGATAGGGTGCTAGGTACAAGTTTGGGATACCCTGCGGCCTGGTGTAATGACAGCAGTCAGAAACCAGTGCAAAATTAAATAACTTAGTACAGCTGAGGCTGAAGCACGCTTATTTTGTATAACAGATAGGGTGCTAGGTGCAAGTTTGGGATACACTGCGGCCTGGTGTAATGACAGCAGTCAGAAACCAATGCAAAATTAAATAACTTAGGAAAGCTGAGGCAGAAGCACGCTTATTTTGTATAACAGATAGGGTGCTAGGTGCAAGTTTGGGATACCCTGCGGCCTGGTGCAATGACAGCAGACAAAAACCAATGCAAAATTAAATAACTTAGGAAAGCTGAGGCAGAAGCACGCTTATTTTGTATAGCAGATAGCGTGCTAGGTGCAAGTTTGGGATACCCTGCAGCCTGGTGTAATGACAGCAGACAGAAACCAATGAAAAATGAAATAACTTAGTGAAACTGAGGCAGAAGCACGCTTATTTTGTATAACAGATAGGGTGCTAGGTGCAATTTTGGGATACCCTGCAGCCTGGTGTATCAACAGCAGACAGAAACCAATGCAACATTAAATAACTTAGTACAGCTGAGGCTGAAGCATGCTTATTTTGTATAACAGATAGGGTGCTAGCTGCAAGTTTGGGATACCCTGCGGCCTGGTGTAATGACAGCAGACAGAAGCCAATGCAAAATTAAATAACTTAGTAAAGCTGAGGCAGAAGCACGCTTATTTTGTATAACAGATAGGGTGCTAGGTGCAAGTTTGGGATACACTGCGCCCTAGAGTAATGACAGCAGATAGAAACCAATGCAAAATTAAATAACTTAGTACAGCTGAGGCAGAAGCACGCTTATTTTGTATAACAGATAGGGTGCTAGGTGCAATTTTGGGATACCCTGCAGCCTGGTTTAATAACAGCAGACAGAAACCAATGCAAAATTAAATAACTTAGTACAGCTGAGGCTGAAACACACCTATTTTGTATAACAGATAGGGTGCTAGCTGCAAGTTTGGGATACCCTGCGCCCTGGTGTAATGACAGCAGACAGAAACCAATGCAAAATTAAATAACTTAGTAAAGCTGAGGCAGAAGCACGCTTATTTTATATAACAGATAGGGTGCTAGGTGCAAGTTTGGGATACCCTGCGGCCTGGTGTAATGACAGCAGTCAGAAACCAATGCAAAATTAAATAACTTAGTACAGCTGAGGCTGAAACACGCTTATTTTGTATAACAGATAGGGTGCTAGCTGCAAGTTTGGGATACCCTGCGGCCTGGTGTAATGACAGCAGTCAGAAACCAATGCAAAATTAAATAACTTAGTACAGCTAAGGCTGAAACACGCTTATTTTGTATAACAGATAGGGTGCTAGGTGCAAGTTTGGGATACCCTGCGGCCTGGTGTAATGACAGCAGTCAGAAACCAATGCATAATTAAATAACTTAGTACAGCTGAGGCTGAAACACGCTTATTTTGTATAACAGATAGGGTGCTAGGTGCAAGTTTGGGATATCCTGCGGCCTGGTGTAATGACAGCAGACAGAAGCCAATGCAAAATTAAATAACTTAGTAAAGCTGAGGCAGAAGCACGCTTATTTTGTATAACAGATAGGGTGCTAGGTGCAAGTTTGGGATACTCTGCGGCCTGGTGTAATGACAGCAGACAGAAACCAATGCAAAATTAAATAAGCGTGTTTCAGCCTCATCTGTACTAAGTTATTTAATTTTGCATTGGCTTCTGTCTGCTGTCATTACACCAGGCCACAGGGTATCCTAAACTTGCACCTAGCACCCTATCTGTTATACAAAATAAGCGTGTTTCAGCCTCAGCTGTACTAAATTGTTTTGTATAACAGATAGGGTGCTAGGTGCAAGTTTGGGATACCCTGCGACCTGGTGTAATGACAGCAGACAGAAACCAATGCAAAATTAAATAACTTAGTACAGCTGAGGCTGAAACACGCTTATTTTGTATAACAGATAGCGTGCTAGGTGCAATTTTGGGATACCCTGCAGCCTGGTGTAATGACAGCAGACAGAAACCAATGAAAAATGAAATAACTTAGTGAAACTGAGGCAGAAGCACGCTTATTTTGTATAACATATAGGGGGCTAGGTGCAAGTTTCGGATACCCTGCAGCCTGATGTAATGACAGCAGACAGAAACCAATGCAAAACGAAATAACTTAGTACAGCTGAGGCAGAAGCACGCTTATTTTGTTTAAAAGATAGGGTGCTAGGTGCAAGTTTGGGATACCCTGCGGCCTGGTGTAATGACAGCAGTCAGAAACCAATGAAAAATTAAATAACTTAGTACAGCTGAGGCAGAAGCACGGCTATTTTGTATAACAGATAGGGTGCTAGCTGCAAGTTTGGGATGCCCTGTGGCCTGGTGTAATGACAGCAGTCAGACCCAATGCAAAATTAAATAACTTGGTACAGCTGAGGCTGAAGCACTCTTAGTTTGTATAACAGATAGGGTGCTAGCTGCAAGTTTGGGATACCCTGCGGCCTGGTGTAATGACAGCAGTCGGAAACCAATGCAAAATTAAATAACTTGGTACAGCTGAGGCTGAAGCACTCTTAGTTTGTATAACAGATAGGGTGCTAGCTGCAAGTTTGGGATACCCTGCGGCCTGGAGTAATGACAGCAGACAGAAACCAATGCAAAATTAAATAAGCGTGTTTCAACCTCAGCTGTACTAAGTTATTTAATTTTGCATTGGTTTCTGTCTGCTGTCATTACACCAGGCCACAGGGTATCCTAAACTTGCACCTAGCACCCTATCTGTTATACAAAATAAGCGTGTTTCAGCCTCAGCTGTACTAAATTGTTTTGTATAACAGATAGGGTGCGAGGTGCAAGTTTGGGATACCTTGCGACCTGGTGTAATGACAGCAGACAGAAACCAATGCAAAATTAAATAACTTTGTACAGCTGAGGCTGAAACACGCTTATTTTGTATAACAGATAGCGTGCTAGGTGCAAGTTTGGGATACCCTGCAGCCTGGTGTAATGACAGCAGACAGAAACCAATGAAAAATGAAATAACTTAGTGAAACTGAGGCAGAAGCACGCTTATTTTGTATAAAAGATAGGGTGCTAGGTGCAAGTTTGGGATACCCTGCGGCCTGGTGTAATGACAGCAGTCAAAAACCAATGAAAAATTAAATAACTTAGTACAGCAGAGGCAGAAGCACTCTTATTTTGTATAACAGATAGGGTGCTAGCTGCAAGTTTGGGATACCCTGCGGCCTGGTGTAATGACAGCAGTCAGACCCAATGCAAAATTAAATAACTTAGTAAAGCTGAGGCTGCAACACGCTTATTTTGTATAACAGATAGGGTGCTAGGAGCAAGTTTGGGATACCCTGCAGCCTGGTGTAATGACAGCAGTCAGAAACCAATGCAAAATTAAATAACTTGGTACAGCTGAGGCTGAAGCACTCTTAGTTTGTATAACAGATAGGGTGCTAGCTGCAAGTTTGGGATACCCTGCGGCCTGGTGTAATGACAGCAGTCAGAAACCAATGCAAAATTAAATAACTTAGTACAGCTGAGGCTGAAACACGCTTATTTTGTATAACAGATAGGGTGCTAGGTGCACGTTTGGGATACCCTGCGGCCTGGTATAATGACAGCAGTCAGAAACCAATGCATAATCAAATAACTTAGTAAAGCTGAGGCAGAAGCACGCTTATTTTGTATAACAGATAGGGTGCTAGGTGCAAGTTTGGGATACCCTGCGGCCTGGTGTAATGACAGCAGACAGAAACCAATGCAAAATTAAATAAGCGTGTTTCAGCCTCATCTGTACTAAGTTATTTAATTTTGCATTGGTTTCTGTCTGCTGTCATTACACCAGGCTACAGGGTATCCTAAACTTGCACCTAGCACCCTATCTGTTATACAAAATAAGCGTGTGTCAGCCTCAGCTGTACTAAATTATTTTGTATAACAGATAGGGTGCTAGGTGGAAGTTTGGGATACCCTGCAACCTGGTGTAATGACAGCAGACAGAAACCAATGCAAAATTAAATAACTTAGTACAGCTGAGGCTGAACCATGCTTATTTTGTATAACAGATAGCGTGCTAGGTGCAAGTTTGGGATACCCTGCAGCCTGGTGTAATGACAGCAGACAGAAACCAATGAAAAATGAAATAACTTAGTGAAACTGAGGCAGAAGCACGCTTATTTTGTATAACATATAGGGGGCTAGGTGCAAATTTCGGATACCCTGCAGCCTGATGTAATGACAGCAGACAGAAACCAATGCAAAATTAAATAACTTAGTAAAGCTGAGGCAGAAGCACGCTTATTTTGTATAACAGATAGGGTGCTAGGTGCAAGTTTGGGATACCCTGCGGCTTGGTGTAATGACAGCTGTCAAAAACCAATGCAAAATTAAATAACTTAGTACAGCTGAGGCTGAACCATGCTTATTTTGTATAGCAGATAGCGTGCTAGGTGCAAGTTTGGGATACCCTGCAGCCTGGTGTAATGACAGCAGACAGAAACCAATGAAAAATTAAATAACTTAGTTAAACTGAGGCAGAAGCAGGCTTATTTAGTATAACAGATAGGGTGCTAGGTACAAGTTTGGGATACCCTGCGGCCTGGTGTAATGACAGCAGTCAGAAACCAGTGCAAAATTAAATAACTTAGTACAGCTGAGGCTGAAGCACGCTTATTTTGTATAACAGATAGGGTGCTAGGTGCAAGTTTGGGATACACTGCGGCCTGGTGTAATGACAGCAGTCAGAAACCAATGCAAAATTAAATAACTTAGGAAAGCTGAGGCAGAAGCACGCTTATTTTGTATAACAGATAGGGTGCTAGGTGCAAGTTTGGGATACCCTGCGGCCTGGTACAATGACAGCAGAGAAAAACCAATGCAAAATTAAATAACTTAGGAAAGCTGAGGCAGAAGCACGCTTATTTTGTATAGCAGATAGCGTGCTAGGTGCAAGTTTGGGATACCCTGCAGCCTGGTGTAATGACAGCAGACAGAAACCAATGAAAAATGAAATAACTTAGTGAAACTGAGGCAGAAGCACGCTTATTTTGTATAACAGATAGGGTGCTAGGTGCAATTTTGGGATACCCTGCAGCCTGGTGTAATAACAGCAGACAGAAACCAATGCAACATTAAATAACTTAGTACAGCTGAGGCTGAAGCACGCTTATTTTGTATAACAGATAGGGAGCTAGCTGCAAGTTTGGGATACCCTGCGGCCCGCTGTAATGACAGCAGACATAAACCAATGCAAAATTAAATAACTTAGTAAAGCTGAGGCAGAAGCACGCTTATTTTGTATAACAGATAGGGTGCTAGGTGCAAGTTTGGGATACACTGCGCCCTAGAGTAATGACAGCAGATAGAAACCAATGCAAAATTAAATAACTTAGTACAGCTGAGGCTGAAGCACACCTATTTTGTATAACAGATAGGGTGCTAGCTGCAAGTTTGGGATACCCTGCGCCCTGGTGTAATGACAGCAGACAGAAACCAATGCAAAATTAAATAACTTAGTAAAGCTGAGGCAGAAGCACGCTTATTTTATATAACAGATAGGGTGCTAGGTGCAAGTTTGGGATACCCTGCGGCCTGGTGTAATGACAGCAGTCAGAAACCAATGCAAAATTAAATAACTTAGTACAGCTGAGGCTGAAACACGCTTATTTTGTATAACAGATAGGGTGCTAGCTGCAAGTTTGGGATACCCTGCGGCCTGGTGTAATGACAGCAGTCAGAAACCAATGCAAAATTAAATAACTTAGTACAGCTAAGGCTGAAACACGCTTATTTTGTATAACAGATAGGGTGCTAGGTGCAAGTTTGGGATACCCTGCGGCCTGGTGTAATGACAGCAGTCAGAAACCAATGCATAATTAAATAACTTAGTACAGCTGAGGCTGAAACACGCTTATTTTGTATAACAGATAGGGTGCTAGGTGCAAGTTTGGGATATCCTGCGGCCTGGTGTAATGACAGCAGACAGAAGCCAATGCAAAATTAAATAACTTAGTAAAGCTGAGGCAGAAGCACGCTTATTTTGTATAACAGATAGGGTGCTAGGTGCAAGTTTGGGATACTCTGCGGCCTGGTGTAATGACAGCAGACAGAAACCAATGCAAAATTAAATAAGCGTGTTTCAGCCTCATCTGTACCAAGTTATTTAATTTTGCATTGGTTTCTGTCTGCTGTCATTACACCAGGCCACAGGGTATCCTAAACTTGCACCTAGCACCCTATCTGTTATACAAAATAAGCGTGTTTCAGCCTCAGCTGTACTAAATTGTTTTGTATAACAGATAGGGTGCTAGGTGCAAGTTTGGGATACCCTGCGACCTGGTGTAATGACAGCAGACAGAAACCAATGCAAAATTAAATAACTTAGTACAGCTGAGGCAGAAGCACGCTTATTTTGTATAACAGATAGGGTGCTAGGTGCAATTTTGGGATACCCTGCAGCCTGGTGTAATAACAGCAGACAGAAACCAATGCAAAATTAAATAACTTAGTACAGCTGAGGCTGAAGCACACCTATTTTGTATAACAGATAGGGTGCTAGCTGCAAGTTTGGGATACCCTGCGCCCTGGTGTAATGACAGCAGACAGAAACCAATGCAAAATTAAATAACTTAGTAAAGCTGAGGCAGAAGCACGCTTATTTTATATAACAGATAGGGTGCTAGGTGCAAGTTTGAGATACCCTGCGGCCTGGTGTAATGACAGCAGTCAGAAACCAATGCAAAATTAAATAACTTAGTACAGCTGAGGCTGAAACACGCTTATTTTGTATAACAGATAGGGTGCTAGCTGCAAGTTTGGGATACCCTGCGGCCTGGTGTAATGACAGCAGTCAGAAACCAATGCAAAATTAAATAACTTAGCACAGCTAAGGCTGAAACACGCTTATTTTGTATAACAGATAGGGTGCTAGGTGCAAGTTTGGGATACCCTGCGGCCTGGTGTAATGACAGCAGTCAGAAACCAATGCATAATTAAATAACTTAGTACAGCTGAGGCTGAAACACGCTTATTTTGTATAACAGATAGGGTGCTAGGTGCAAGTTTGGGATATCCTGCGGCCTGGTGTAATGACAGCAGACAGAAGCCAATGCAAAATTAAATAACTTAGTAAAGCTGAGGCAGAAGCACGCTTATTTTGTATAACAGATAGGGTGCTAGGTGCAAGTTTGGGATACTCTGCGGCCTGGTGTAATGACAGCAGACAGAAACCAATGCAAAATTAAATAAGCGTGTTTCAGCCTCATCTGTACCAAGTTATTTAATTTTGCATTGGTTTCTGTCTGCTGTCATTACACCAGGCCACAGGGTATCCTAAACTTGCACCTAGCACCCTATCTGTTATACAAAATAAGCGTGTTTCAGCCTCAGCTGTACTAAATTGTTTTGTATAACAGATAGGGTGCTAGGTGCAAGTTTGGGATACCCTGCGACCTGGTGTAATGACAGCAGACAGAAACCAATGCAAAATTAAATAACTTAGTACAGCTGAGGCTGAAACACGCTTATTTTGTATAACAGATAGCATGCTAGGTGCAAGTTTGGGATACCCTGCAGCCTGGTGTAATGACAGCAGACAGAAACCAATGAAAAATGAAATAACTTAGTGAAACTGAGGCAGAAGCACGCTTATTTTGTATAACATATAGGGGGCTAGGTGCAAGTTTCGGATACCCTGCAGCCTGATGTAATGACAGCAGACAGAAACCAATGCAAAACTAAATAACTTAGTACAGCTGAGGCAGAAGCACGCTTATTTTGTATAAAAGATAGGGTGCTAGGTGCAAGTTTGGGATACCCTGCGGCCTGGTGTAATGACAGCAGTCAGAAACCAATGAAAAATTAAATAACTTAGTACAGCTGAGGCAGAAGCACGGCTATTTTGTATAACAGATAGGGTGCTAGCTGCAAGTTTGGGATGCCCTGCGGCCTGGTGTAATGACAGCAGTCAGACCCAATGCAAAATTAAATAACTTGGTACAGCTGAGGCTGAAGCACTCTTAGTTTGTATAACAGATAGGGTGCTAGCTGCAAGTTTGGGATACCCTGCGGCCTGGTGTAATGACAGCAGTCGGAAACCAATGCAAAATTAAATAACTTGGTACAGCTGAGGCTGAAGCACTCTTAGTTTGTATAACAGATAGGGTGCTAGCTGCAAGTTTGGGATACCCTGCGGCCTGGAGTAATGACAGCAGACAGAAACCAATGCAAAATTAAATAAGCGTGTTTCAACCTCAGCTGTACTAAGTTATTTAATTTTGCATTGGTTTCTGTCTGCTGTCATTACACCAGGCCACAGGGTATCCTAAACTTGCACCTAGCACCCTATCTGTTATACAAAATAAGCGTGTTTCAGCCTCAGCTGTACTAAATTGTTTTGTATAACAGATAGGGTGCGAGGTGCAAGTTTGGGATACCCTGCGACCTGGTGTAATGACAGCAGACAGAAACCAATGCAAAATGAAATAACTTAGTACAGCTGAGGCTGAAACACGCTTATTTTGTATAACAGATAGCGTGCTAGGTGCAAGTTTGGGATACCCTGCAGCCTGGTGTAATGACAGCAGACAGAAACCAATGAAAAATGAAATAACTTAGTGAAACTGAGGCAGAAGCACGCTTATTTTGTATAAAAGATAGGGTGCTAGGTGCAAGTTTGGGATACCCTGCGGCCTGGTGTAATGACAGCAGTCAAAAACCAATGAAAAATTAAATAACTTAGTACAGCAGAGGCAGAAGCACGCTTATTTTGTATAACAGATAGGGTGCTAGCTGCAAGTTTGGGATACCCTGCGGCCTGGTGTAATGACAGCAGTCAGACCCAATGCAAAATTAAATAACTTAGTACAGCTGAGGCTGCAACACGCTTATTTTGTATAACAGATAGGGTGCTAGGAGCAAGTTTGGGATACCCTGCAGCCTGGTGTAATGACAGCAGTCAGAAACCAATGCAAAATTAAATAACTTGGTACAGCTGAGGCTGAAGCACTCTTAGTTTGTATAACAGATAGGGTGCTAGCTGCAAGTTTGGGATACCCTGCGGCCTGGTGTAATGACAGCAGTCAGAAACCAATGCAAAATTAAATAACTTAGTACAGCTGAGGCTGAAACACGCTTATTTTGTATAACAGATAGGGTGCTAGGTGCAAGTTTGGGATACCCTGCGGCCTGGTGTAATGACAGCAGACAGAAACCAATGCAAAATTAAATAACTTAGTAAAGCTGAGGCAGAAGCAGGCTTATTTTGTATAACAGATAGGGTGCTAGGTGCAAGTTTGGGATACCCTACGCCCTGATGTAATGACAGCAGACAGGAACCAATGCAAAATGAAATAACTTAGTAAAGCTGAGGCAGAAGCACGCTTATTTTGTATAACAGATAGGGTGCTAGGTGCAAGTTTGGGATACCCTGCACCCTGGTGTAATGACAGCAGTCAGAAACCAATGTAAAATTAAATAACTTAGTACAGCTGAGGGTGAAACACACTTATTTTGTAAAACATATAGGGTGCTAGGTGCAAGTTTGGGATACCCTGTGGCCTGGTGTAATGACAGCAGACAGAAACCAGTGCAAAATTGAATAACTTAGTACAGCTGAGGCAGAAGCACGCTTATTTTGTATAAAAGATAGGGTGCTAGGTGCAAGTTTGGGATACCCTGCGGCCTGGTGTAATGACAGCAGTCAGAAACCAATGAAAAATTAAATAACTTAGTACAGCTGAGGCAGAAGCATGCTTATTTTGTATAACAGATAGGGTGCTAGGTGCAAGTTTGGGATACACTGCGGCCTGGTGTAATGACAGCAGTCAGAAACCAATGCAAAATTAAATAACTTGGTACAGCTGAGGCTGAAGCACTCTTAGTTTGTATAACAAATAGGGTGCTAGCTGCAAGTTTGGGATACCCTGCGGCCTGGTGTAATGACAGCAGTCAGAAACCAATGCAAAATTAAATAACTTAGTACAGCTGAGGCTGAAACACGCTTATTTTGTATAACAGATAGGGTGCTAGGTGCAAGTTTGGGATACCCTGCGGCCTGGTATAATGACAGCAGTCAGAAACCAATGCATAATCAAATAACTTAGTAAAGCTGAGGCAGAAGCACGCTTATTTTGTATAACAGATAGGGTGCTAGGTGCAAGTTTGGGATACCCTGCGGCCTTGTGTAATGACAGCAGACAGAAACCAATGCAAAATTAAATAAGCGTGTTTCAGCCTCATCTGTACTAAGTTATTTAATTTTGCATTGGTTTCTGTCTGCTGTCATTACACCAGGCTACAGGGTATCCTAAACTTGCACCTAGCACCCTATCTGTTATACAAAATAAGCGTGTGTCAGCCTCAGCTGTACTAAATTATTTTGTATAACAGATAGGGTGCTAGGTGGAAGTTTGGGATACCCTGCAACCTGGTGTAATGACAGCAGACAGAAACCAATGCAAAATTAAATAACTTAGTACAGCTGAGGCTGAACCATGCTTATTTTGTATAACAGATAGCGTGCTAGGTGCAAGTTTGGGATACCCTGCAGCCTGGTGTAATGACAGCAGACAGAAACCAATGAAAAATGAAATAACTTAGTGAAACTGAGGCAGAAGCACGCTTATTTTGTATAACATATAGGGGGCTAGGTGCAAGTTTCGGATACCCTGCAGCCTGATGTAATGACAGCAGACAGAAACCAATGCAAAATTAAATAACTTAGTAAAGCTGAGGCAGAAGCACGCTTATTTTGTATAACAGATAGGGTGCTAGGTGCAAGTTTGGGATACCCTGCGGCTTGGTGTAATGACAGCTGTCAGAAACCAATGCAAAATTAAATAACTTAGTACAGCTGAGGCTGAACCATGCTTATTTTGTATAGCAGATAGCGTGCTAGCTGCAAGTTTGGGATACCCTGCAGCCTGGTGTAATGACAGCAGACAGAAACCAATGAAAAATTAAATAACTTAAACTGAGGCAGAAGCACGCTTATTTTGTATAACAGATAGGGTGCTAGGTGCAATTTTGGGATACCCTGCAGCCTGGTGTAATAACAGCAGTCAGAAACCAATGCAACATTAAATAACTTAGTACAGCTGAGGCTGAAGCACGCTTATTTTGTATAACAGATAGGGTGCTAGCTGCAAGTTTGGGATACCCTGTGGCCTGGTGTAATGACAGCAGACATAAACCAATGCAAAATTAAATAACTTAGTAAAGCTGAGGCAGAAGCACGCTTATTTTGTATAACAGATAGGGTGCTAGGTGGAAGTTTGGGATACCCTGCAACCTGGTGTAATGACAGCAGACAGAAACCAATGCAAAATTAAATAACTTAGTACAGCTGAGGCTGAACCATGCTTATTTTGTATAACAGATAGGGTGCTAGGTGCAAGTTTGGGATACCCTGCGGCTTGGTGTAATGACAGCTGTCAGAAACCAATGCAAAATTAAATAACTTAGTACAGCTGAGGCTGAACCATGCTTATTTTGTATAGCAGATAGCGTGCTAGGTGCAAGTTTGGGATACCCTGCAGCCTGGTGTAATGACAGCAGACAGAAACCAATGAAAAATTAAATAACTTAAACTGAGGCAGAAGCACGCTTATTTTGTATAACAGATAGGGTGCTAGGTGCAATTTTGGGATACCCTGCAGCCTGGTGTAATAACAGCAGTCAGAAACCAATGCAACATTAAATAACTTAGTACAGCTGAGGCTGAAGCACGCTTATTTTGTATAACAGATAGGGTGCTAGCTGCAAGTTTGGGATACCCTGCAGCCTGGTGTAATGACAGCAGACAGAAACCAATGAAAAATGAAATAACTTAGTGAAACTGAGGCAGAAGCACGCTTATTTTGTATAACATATAGGGGGCTAGGTGCAAGTTTCGGATACCCTGCAGCCTGATGTAATGACAGCAGACAGAAACCAATGCAAAATTAAATAACTTAGTAAAGCTGAGGCAGAAGCACGCTTATTTTGTATAACAGATAGGGTGCTAGGTGCAAGTTTGGGATACCCTGCGGCTTGGTGTAATGACAGCTGTCAGAAACCAATGCAAAATTAAATAACTTAGTACAGCTGAGGCTGAACCATGCTTATTTTGTATAGCAGATAGCGTGCTAGGTGCAAGTTTGGGATACCCTGCAGCCTGGTGTAATGACAGCAGACAGAAACCAATGAAAAATTAAATAACTTAAACTGAGGCAGAAGCACGCTTATTTTGTATAACAGATAGGGTGCTAGGTGCAATTTTGGGATACCCTGCAGCCTGGTGTAATAACAGCATTCAGAAACCAATGCAACATTAAATAACTTAGTACAGCTGAGGCTGAAGCACGCTTATTTTGTATAACAGATAGGGTGCTAGCTGCAAGTTTGGGATACCCTGTGGCCTGGTGTAATGACAGCAGACATAAACCAATGCAAAATTAAATAACTTAGTAAAGCTGAGGCAGAAGCACGCTTATTTTGTATAACAGATAGGGTGCTAGGTGGAAGTTTGGGATACCCTGCAACCTGGTGTAATGACAGCAGACAGAAACCAATGCAAAATTAAATAACTTAGTACAGCTGAGGCTGAACCATGCTTATTTTGTATAACAGATAGGGTGCTAGGTGCAAGTTTGGGATACCCTGCGGCTTGGTGTAATGACAGCTGTCAGAAACCAATGCAAAATTAAATAACTTAGTACAGCTGAGGCTGAACCATGCTTATTTTGTATAACAGATAGCGTGCTAGGTGCAAGTTTGGGATACCCTGCAGTCTGATGTAATGACAGCAGACAGAAACCAATAAAAAATGAAATAACTTAGTGAAACTGAGGCAGAAGCACGCTTATTTTGTATAACATATAGGGGGCTAGGTGCAAGTTTGGGATACCCTGCAGCCAGGTGTAATGACAGCAGACAGAAACCAATGAAAAATTAAATAACTTAGTGAAACTGAGGCAGAAGCACGCTTATTTTGTATAACAGATAGGGTGCTAGGTGCAAGTTTGGGATACACTGCGCCCTAGATTAATAACAGCAGACAGAAACCAATGCAAAATTAAATAACTTAGTACAGCTGAGGCAGAAGCACGCTTATTTTGTATAACAGATAGGGTGCTAGGTGCAATTTTGGGATACCCTGCAGCCTGGTGTAATAACAGCAGACAGAAACCAATGCAACATTAAATAACTTAGTACAGCTGAGGCTGAAGCACGCTTATTTTGTATAACAGATAGGGTGCTAGCTGCAAGTTTGGGATACCCTGCGGCCTGGTGTAATGACAGCAGACATAAACCAATGCAAAATTAAATAACTTAGTAAAGCTGAGGCAGAAGCACGCTTATTTTCTATAACAGATAGGGTGCTAGGTGCAAGTTTGGGATACACTGCGCCCTAGAGTAATGACAGCAGATAGAAACCAATGCTAAATAAAATAACTTAGTACAGCTGAGGCAGAAGCACGCTTATTTTGTATAACAGATAGGGTGCTAGGTGCAATTTTGGGATACCCTGCACCCTGGTGTAATAACAGCAGACAGAAACCAATGCAAAATTAAATAACTTAGTACAGCTGAGGCTGAAGCACACCTATTTTGTATAACAGATAGAGTGCTAGCTGCAAGTTTGGGATACACTGCGCCCTAGAGTAATGACAGCAGACAGAAACCAATGCAAAATTAAATAACTTAGTACAGCTGAGGCTGAAACACGCTTATTTTGTATAACAGATAGGGTGCTAGCTGCAAGTTTGGGATACCCTGCGGCCTGGTGTAATGACAGCAGTCAGAAACCGATGCAAAATTAAATAACTTAGTACAGCTAAGGCTGAAAGACGCTTATATTGTATAACAGATAGGGTGCTAGGTGCAAGTTTGGGATACCCTGCGGCCTGGTATAATGACAGCAGTCAGAAACCAATGCATAATCAAATAACTTAGTAAAGCTGAGGCAGAAGCACGCTTATTTTGTATAACAGATAGGGTGCTAGGTGCAAGTTTGGGATACCCTGCGGCCTGGTGTAATGACAGCAGACAGAAACCAATGCAAAATTAAATAAGCGTGTTTCAGCCTCATCTGTACTAAGTTATTAAATTTTGCATTGGTTTCTGTCTGCTGTCATTACACCAGGCTACAGGGTATCCTAAACTTGCACCTAGCACCCTATCTGTTATACAAAATAAGCGTGTGTCAGCCTCAGCTGTACTAAATTATTTTGTATAACAGATAGGGTGCTAGGTGGAAGTTTGGGATACCCTGCAACCTGGTGTAATGACAGCAGACAGAAACCAATGCAAAATTAAATAATTTAGTACAGCTGAGGCTGAACCATGCTTATTTTGTATAACAGATAGCGTGCTAGGTGCAAGTTTGGGATACCCTGCAGCCTGGTGTAATAACAGCAGACAGAAACCAATGCAACATTAAATAACTTAGTACAGCTGAGGCTGAAGCACGCTTATTTTGTATAACAGATAGGGTGCTAGCTGCAAGTTTGGGATACCCTGCGGCCTGGTGTAATGACAGCAGACATAAACCAATGCAAAATTAAATAACTTAGTACAGCTGAGGCTGAACCATGCTTATTTTGTATAACAGATAGCGTGCTAGGTGCAAGTTTGGGATACCCTGCAGCCTGGTGTAATAACAGCAGACAGAAACCAATGCAACATTAAATAACTTAGTACAGCTGAGGCAGAAGCACGCTTATTTTGTATAACAGATAGGGTGCTAGGTGGAAGTTTGGGATACCCTGCAACCTGGTGTAATGACAGCAGACAGAAACCAATGCAAAATTAAATAACTTAGTACAGCTGAGGCTGAACCATGCTTATTTTGTATAACAGATAGCGTGCTAGGTGCAAGTTTGGGATACCCTGCAGCCTGGTGTAATGACAGCAGACAGAAACCAATGAAAAATGAAATAACTTAGTGAAACTGAGGCAGAAGCACGCTTATTTTGTATAACATATAGGGGGCTAGGTGCAAGTTTCGGATACCCTGCAGCCTGATGTAATGACAGCAGACAGAAACCAATGCAAAATTAAATAACTTAGTAAAGCTGAGGCAGAAGCACGCTTATTTTGTATAACAGATAGGGTGCTAGGTGCAAGTTTGGGATACCCTGCGGCTTGGTGTAATGACAGCTGTCAGAAACCAATGCAAAATTAAATAACTTAGTACAGCTGAGGCTGAACCATGCTTATTTTGTATAACAGATAGCGTGCTAGGTGCAAGTTTGGGATACCCTGCAGCCTGGTGTAATGACAGCAGACAGAAACCAATAAAAAATGAAATAGCTTAGTGAAACTGAGGCAGAAGCACGCTTATTTTGTATAACATATAGGGGGCTAGGTGCAAGTTTGGGATACCCTGCAGCCTGGTGTAATGACAGCAGACAGAAACCAATGAAAAATTAAATAACTTAGTGAAACTGAGGCAGAAGCACGCTTATTTTGTATAACAGATAGGGTGCTAGGTGCAAGTTTGGGATACACTGCGCCCTAGAGTAATGACAGCAGACAGAAACCAATGCAAAATTAAATAACTTAGTACAGCTGAGGCAGAAGCACGCTTATTTTGTATAACAGATAGGGTGCTAGGTGCAATTTTGGGATACCCTGTGGCCTGGTGTAATGACAGCAGACAGAAACCAGTGCAAAATTGAATAACTTAGTACAGCTGAGGCAGAAGCACGCTTATTTTGTATAAAAGATAGGGTGCTAGGTGCAAGTTTGGGATACCCTGCGGCCTGGTGTAATGACAGCAGTCAGAAACCAATGAAAAATTAAATAACTTAGTACAGCTGAGGCAGAAGCACGCTTATTTGGTATAACAGATAGGGTGCTAGGTGCAAGTTTGGGATACACTGCGGCCTGGTGTAATGACAGCAGTCAGAAACCAATGCACAATTAAATAACTTGGTACAGCTGAGACTGAAGCACTCTTAGTTTGTATAACAGATAGGGTGCTAGCTGCAAGTTTGGGATACCCTGCGGCCTGGTGTAATGACAGCAGTCAGACCCAATGCAAAATTAAATAACTTAGTACAGCTGAGACTGCAACACGCTTATTTTGTATAACAGATAGGGTGCTAGGAGCAAGTTTGGGATACCCTGCAGCCTGGTGTAATGACAGCAGTCAGAAACCAATGCAAAATTAAATAACTTGGTACAGCTGAGGCTGAAGCACTCTTAGTTTGTATAACAAATAGGGTGCTAGCTGCAAGTTTGGGATACCCTGCAGCCTGGTGTAATGACAGCAGTCAGAAACCAATGAAAAATGAAATAACTTAGTGAAACTGAGGCAGAAGCACGCTTATTTTGTATAACATATAGGGGGCTAGGTGCAAGTTTCGGATACCCTGCAGCCTGATGTAATGACAGCAGACAGAAACCAATGCAAAATTAAATAACTTAGTAAAGCTGAGGCAGAAGCACGCTTATTTTGTATAACAGATAGGGTGCTAGGTGCAAGTTTGGGATACCCTGCGGCTTGGTGTAATGACAGCTGTCAGAAACCAATGCAAAATTAAATAACTTAGTACAGCTGAGGCTGAACCATGCTTATTTTGTATAGCAGATAGCGTGCTAGGTGCAAGTTTGGGATACCCTGCAGCCTGGTGTAATGACAGCAGACAGAAACCAATGAAAAATTAAATAACTTAGTGAAACTGAGGCAGAAGCACGCTTATTTTGTATAACAGATAGGGTGCTAGGTGCAAGTTTGGGATACACTGCGCCCTAGAGTAATGACAGCAGACAGAAACCAATGCAAAATTAAATAACTTAGTACAGCTGAGGCAGAAGCACGCTTATTTTGTATAACAGATAGGGTGCTAGGTGCAATTTTGGGATACCCTGCAGCCTGGTGTAATAACAGCAGACAGAAACCAATGCAACATTAAATAACTTAGTACAGCTGAGGCTGAAGCACGCTTATTTTGTATAACAGATAGGGTGCTAGCTGCAAGTTTGGGATACCCTGCGGCCTGGTGTAATGACAGCAGACATAAACCAATGCAAAATTAAATAACTTAGTAAAGCTGAGGCAGAAGCACGCTTATTTTGTATAACAGATAGGGTGCTAGGTGGAAGTTTGGGATACCCTGCAACCTGGTGTAATGACAGCAGACAGAAACCAATGCAAAATTAAATAACTTAGTACAGCTGAGGCTGAACCATGCTTATTTTGTATAACAGATAGCGTGCTAGGTGCAAGTTTGGGATACCCTGCAGCCTGGTGTAATGACAGCAGACAGAAACCAATGAAAAATGAAATAACTTAGTGAAACTGAGGCAGAAGCACGCTTATTTTGTATAACATATAGGGGGCTAGGTGCAAGTTTCGGATACCCTGCAGCCTGATGTAATGACAGCAGACATAAACCAATGCAAAATTAAATAACTTAGTAAAGCTGAGGCAGAAGCACGCTTATTTTGTATAACAGATAGGGTGCTAGGTGCAAGTTTGGGATACCCTGCGGCTTGGTGTAATGACAGCTGTCAGAAACCAATGCAAAATTAAATAACTTAGTACAGCTGAGGCTGAACCATGCTTATTTTGTATAACAGATAGCGTGCTAGGTGCAAGTTTGGGATACCCTGCAGCCTGGTGTAATGACAGCAGACAGAAACCAATAAAAAATGAAATAACTTAGTGAAACTGAGGCAGAAGCACGCTTATTTTGTATAACATATAGGGGGCTAGGTGCAAGTTTGGGATACCCTGCAGCCTGGTGTAATGACAGCAGACAGAAACCAATGAAAAATTAAATAACTTAGTGAAACTGAGGCAGAAGCACGCTTATTTTGTATAACAGATAGGGTGCTAGGTGCAAGTTTGGGATACACTGCGCCCTAGAGTAATGACAGCAGACAGAAACCAATGCAAAATTAAATAACTTAGTACAGCTGAGGCAGAAGCACGCTTATTTTGTATAACAGATAGGGTGCTAGGTGCAATTTTGGGATACCCTGTGGCCTGGTGTAATGACAGCAGACAGAAACCAGTGCAAAATTGAATAACTTAGTACAGCTGAGGCAGAAGCACGCTTATTTTGTATAAAAGATAGGGTGCTAGGTGCAAGTTTGGGATACCCTGCGGCCTGGTGTAATGACAGCAGTCAGAAACCAATGAAAAATTAAATAACTTAGTACAGCTGAGGCAGAAGCACGCTTATTTGGTATAACAGATAGGGTGCTAGCTGCAAGTTTGGGATACCCTGCGGCCTGGTGTAATGACAGCAGTCAGACCCAATGCAAAATTAAATAACTTAGTACAGCTGAGACTGCAACACGCTTATTTTGTATAACAGATAGGGTGCTAGGAGCAAGTTTGGGATACCCTGCAGCCTGGTGTAATGACAGCAGTCAGAAACCAATGCAAAATTAAATAACTTGGTACAGCTGAGGCTGAAGCACTCTTAGTTTGTATAACAAATAGGGTGCTAGCTGCAAGTTTGGGATACCCTGCAGCCTGGTGTAATGACAGCAGTCAGAAACCAATGAAAAATGAAATAACTTAGTGAAACTGAGGCAGAAGCACGCTTATTTTGTATAACATATAGGGGGCTAGGTGCAAGTTTCGGATACCCTGCAGCCTGATGTAATGACAGCAGACAGAAACCAATGCAAAATTAAATAACTTAGTAAAGCTGAGGCAGAAGCACGCTTATTTTGTATAACAGATAGGGTGCTAGGTGCAAGTTTGGGATACCCTGCGGCTTGGTGTAATGACAGCTGTCAGAAACCAATGCAAAATTAAATAACTTAGTACAGCTGAGGCTGAACCATGCTTATTTTGTATAGCAGATAGCGTGCTAGGTGCAAGTTTGGGATACCCTGCAGCCTGGTGTAATGACAGCAGACAGAAACCAATGAAAAATTAAATAACTTAGTGAAACTGAGGCAGAAGCACGCTTATTTTGTATAACAGATAGGGTGCTAGGTGCAAGTTTGGGATACACTGCGCCCTAGAGTAATGACAGCAGACAGAAACCAATGCAAAATTAAATAACTTAGTACAGCTGAGGCAGAAGCACGCTTATTTTGTATAACAGATAGGGTGCTAGGTGCAATTTTGGGATACCCTGCAGCCTGGTGTAATAACAGCAGACAGAAACCAATGCAACATTAAATAACTTAGTACAGCTGAGGCTGAAGCACGCTTATTTTGTATAACAGATAGGGTGCTAGCTGCAAGTTTGGGATACCCTGCGGCCTGGTGTAATGACAGCAGACATAAACCAATGCAAAATTAAATAACTTAGTAAAGCTGAGGCAGAAGCACGCTTATTTTGTATAACAGATAGGGTGCTAGGTGGAAGTTTGGGATACCCTGCAACCTGGTGTAATGACAGCAGACAGAAACCAATGCAAAATTAAATAACTTAGTACAGCTGAGGCTGAACCATGCTTATTTTGTATAACAGATAGCGTGCTAGGTGCAAGTTTGGGATACCCTGCAGCCTGGTGTAATGACAGCAGACAGAAACCAATGAAAAATGAAATAACTTAGTGAAACTGAGGCAGAAGCACGCTTATTTTGTATAACATATAGGGGGCTAGGTGCAAGTTTCGGATACCCTGCAGCCTGATGTAATGACAGCAGACATAAACCAATGCAAAATTAAATAACTTAGTAAAGCTGAGGCAGAAGCACGCTTATTTTGTATAACAGATAGGGTGCTAGGTGCAAGTTTGGGATACCCTGCGGCTTGGTGTAATGACAGCTGTCAGAAACCAATGCAAAATTAAATAACTTAGTACAGCTGAGGCTGAACCATGCTTATTTTGTATAACAGATAGCGTGCTAGGTGCAAGTTTGGGATACCCTGCAGCCTGGTGTAATGACAGCAGACAGAAACCAATAAAAAATGAAATAACTTAGTGAAACTGCGGCAGAAGCACGCTTATTTTGTATAACATATAGGGGGCTAGGTGCAAGTTTGGGATACCCTGCAGCCTGGTGTAATGACAGCAGACAGAAACCAATGAAAAATTAAATAACTTAGTGAAACTGAGGCAGAAGCACGCTTATTTTGTATAACAGATAGGGTGCTAGGTGCAAGTTTGGGATACACTGCGCCCTAGAGTAATGACAGCAGACAGAAACCAATGCAAAATTAAATAACTTAGTACAGCTGAGGCAGAAGCACGCTTATTTTGTATAACAGATAGGGTGCTAGGTGCAATTTTGGGATACCCTGCAGCCTGGTGTAATAACAGCAGACAGAAACCAATGCAACATTAAATAACTTAGTACAGCTGAGGCTGAAGCACGCTTATTTTGTATAACAGATAGGGTGCTAGCTGCAAGTTTGGGATACCCTGCGGCCTGGTGTAATGACAGCAGACATAAAGCAATGCAAAATTAAATAACTTAGTAAAGCTGAGGCAGAAGCACGCTTATTTTCTATAACAGATAGGGTGCTAGGTGCAAGTTTCGGATACACTGCGCCCTAGAGTAATGACAGCAGATAGAAACCAATGCTAAATAAAATAACTTAGTACAGCTGAGGCAGAAGCACGCTTATTTTGTATAACAGATAGGGTGCTAGGTGCAATTTTGGGATACCCTGCAGCCTGGTGTAATAACAGCAGACAGAAACCAATGCAAAATTAAATAACTTAGTACAGCTGAGGCTGAAGCACACCTATTTTGTATAACAGATAGGGTGCTAGCTGCAAGTTTGGGATACCCTGCGCCCTGGTGTAATGACAGCAGACAGAAACCAATGCAAAATTAAATAACTTAGTAAAGCTGAGGCAGAAGCACGCTTATTTTATATAACAGATAGGGTGCTAGGTGCACGTTTGGGATACCCTGCGGCCTGGTGTAATGACAGCAGTCAGAAACCAATGCAAAATTAAATAACTTAGTACAGCTGAGGCTGAAACACGCTTATTTTGTATAACAGATAGGGTGCTAGCTGCAAGTTTGGGATACCCTGCGGCCTGGTGTAATGACAGCAGTCAGAAACCGATGCAAAATTAAATAACTTAGTACAGCTAAGGCTGAAACACGCTTATATTGTATAACAGATAGGGTGCTAGGTGCAAGTTTGGGATACCCTGCGGCCTGGTATAATGACAGCAGTCAGAAACCAATGCATAATCAAATAACTTAGTAAAGCTGAGGCAGAAGCACGCTTATTTTGTATAACAGATAGGGTGCTAGGTGCAAGTTTGGGATACCCTGCGGCCTGGTGTAATGACAGCAGACAGAAACCAATGCAAAATTAAATAAGCGTGTTTCAGCCTCATCTGTCCTAAGTTATTTAATTTTGCATTGGTTTCTGTCTGCTGTCATTACACCAGGCTACAGGGTATCCTAAACTTGCACCTAGCACCCTATCTGTTATACAAAATAAGCGTGTGTCAGCCTCAGCTGTACTAAATTATTTTGTATAACAGATAGGGTGCTAGGTGGAAGTTTGGGATACCCTGCAACCTGGTGTAATGACAGCAGACAGAAACCAATGCAAAATTAAATAATTTAGTACAGCTGAGGCTGAACCATGCTTATTTTGTATAACAGATAGCGTGCTAGGTGCAAGTTTGGGATACCCTGCAGCCTGGTGTAATGACAGCAGACAGAAACCAATGAAAAATGAAATAACTTAGTGAAACTGAGGCAGAAGCACGCTTATTTTGTATAACATATAGGGGGCTAGGTGCAAGTTTCGGATACCCTGCAGCCTGATGTAATGACAGCAGACAGAAACCAATGCAAAATTAAATAACTTAGTAAAGCTGAGGCAGAAGCACGCTTATTTTGTATAACAGATAGGGTGCTAGGTGCAAGTTTGGGATACCCTGCGGCTTGGTGTAATGACAGCTGTCAGAAACCAATGCAAAATTAAATAACTTAGTACAGCTGAGGCTGAACCATGCTTATTTTGTATAGCAGATAGCGTGCTAGGTGCAAGTTTGGGATACCCTGCAGCCTGGTGTAATGACAGCAGACAGAAACCAATGAAAAATTAAATAACTTAGTGAAACTGAGGCAGAAGCACGCTTATTTTGTATAACAGATAGGGTGCTAGGTGCAAGTTTGGGATACCCTGCGGCCTGGTGTAATGACAGCAGACATAAACCAATGCAAAATTAAATAAGGGTGTTTCAGCCTCATCTGTACTAAGTTATTTAATTTTGCATTGGTTTCTGTCTGCTGTCATTACACCAGGCTACAGGGTATCCTAAACTTGCACCTAGCACCCTATCTGTTATACAAAATAAGCGTGTGTCAGCCTCAGCTGTACTAAATTATTTTGTATAACAGATAGGGTGCTAGGTGGAAGTTTGGGATACCCTGCAACCTGGTGTAATGACAGCAGACAGAAACCAATGCAAAATTAAATAACTTAGTACAGCTGAGGCTGAACCATGCTTATTTTGTATAACAGATAGCGTGCTAGGTGTAAGTTTGGGATACCCTGCAGCCTGGTGTAATGACAGCAGACAGAAACCAATGAAAAATGAAATAACTTAGTGAAACTGAGGCAGAAGCACGCTTATTTTGTATAACATATAGGGGGCTAGGTGCAAGTTTCGGATACCCTGCAGCCTAATGTAATGACAGCAGACAGAAACCAATGCAAAATTAAATAACTTAGTACAGCTGAGGCAGAAGCACGCTTATTTTGTATAACAGATAGGGTGCTAGGTGCAATTTTGGGATACCCTGCAGCCTGGTGTAATAACAGCAGACAGAAACCAATGCAACATTAAATAACTTAGTACAGCTGAGGCTGAAGCACGCTTATTTTGTATAACAGATAGGGTGCTAGCTGCAAGTTTGGGATACCCTGCGGCCTGGTGTAATGACAGCAGACATAAACCAATGCAAAATTAAATAACTTAGTAAAGCTGAGGCAGAAGCACGCTTATTTTGTATAACAGATAGGGTGCTAGCTGCAAGTTTGGGATACCCTGCAACCTGGTGTAATGACAGCAGACAGAAACCAATGCAAAATTAAATAACTTAGTACAGCTGAGGCTGAACCATGCTTATTTTGTATAACAGATAGCGTGCTAGGTGCAAGTTTGGGATACCCTGCAGCCTGGTGTAATGACAGCAGACAGAAACCAATGAAAAATGAAATAACTTAGTGAAACTGAGGCAGAAGCACGCTTATTTTGTATAACATATAGGGGGCTAGGTGCAAGTTTCGGATACCCTGCAGCCTGATGTAATGACAAAAGACAGAAACCAATGCAAAATTAAATAACTTAGTAAAGCTGAGGCAGAAGCACGCTTATTTTGTATAACAGATAGGGTGCTAGGTGCAAGTTTGGGATACCCTGCGGCTTGGTGTAATGACAGCTGTCAGAAACCAATGCAAAATTAAATAACTTAGTACAGCTGAGGCTGAACCATGCTTATTTTGTATAACAGATAGTGTGCTAGGTGCAAGTTTGGGATACCCTGCAGCCTGGTGTAATGACAGCAGACAGAAACCAATAAAAAATGAAATAACTTAGTGAAACTGAGGCAGAAGCACGCTTATTTTGTATAACATATAGGGGGCTAGGTGCAAGTTTGGGATACCCTGCAGCCTGGTGTAATGACAGCAGACAGAAACCAATGAAAAATTAAATAACTTAGTGAAACTGAGGCAGAAGCACGCTTATTTTGTATAACAGATAGGGTGCTAGGTGCAAGTTTGGGATACACTGCGCCCTAGAGTAATGACAGCAGACAGAAACCAATGCAAAATTAAATAACTTAGTACAGCTGAGGCAGAAGCACGCTTATTTTGTATAACAGATAGGGTGCTAGGTGCAATTTTGGGATACCCTGCAGCCTGGTGTAATAACAGCAGACAGAAACCAATGCAACATTAAATAACTTAGTACAGCTGAGGCTGAAGCACGCTTATTTTGTATAACAGATAGGGTGCTAGCTGCAAGTTTGGGATACCCTGCGGCCTGGTGTAATGACAGCAGACATAAACCAATGCAAAATTAAATAACTTAGTAAAGCTGAGGCAGAAGCACGCTTATTTTCTATAACAGATAGGGTGCTAGGTGCAAGTTTGGGATACACTGCGCCCTAGAGTAATGACAGCAGATAGAAACCAATGCTAAATAAAATAACTTAGTACAGCTGAGGCAGAAGCACGCTTATTTTGTATAACAGATAGGGTGCTAGGTGCAATTTTGGGATACCCTGCAGCCTGGTGTAATAACAGCAGACAGAAACCAATGCAAAATTAAATAACTTAGTACAGCTGAGGCTTAAGCACACCTATTTTGTATAACAGATAGGGTGCTAGCTGCAAGTTTGGGATACACTGCGCCCTAGAGTAATGACAGCAGACAGAAACCAATGCAAAATTAAATAACTTAGTACAGCTGAGGCTGCAACACGCTTATTTTGTATAACAGATAGGGTGCTAGCTGCAAGTTTGGGATACCCTGCGGCCTGGTGTAATGACAGCAGTCAGAAACCGATGCAAAATTAAATAACTTAGTACAGCTAAGGCTGAAACACGCTTATATTGTATAACAGATAGGGTGCTAGGTGCAAGTTTGGGATACCCTGCGGCCTGGTATAATGACAGCAGTCAGAAACCAATGCATAATCAAATAACTTAGTAAAGCTGAGGCAGAAGCACGCTTATTTTGTATAACAGATAGGGTGCTAGGTGCAAGTTTGGGATACCCTGCGGCCTGGTGTAATGACAGCAGACAGAAACCAATGCAAAATTAAATAAGCGTGTTTCAGCCTCATCTGTACTAAGTTATTTAATTTTGCATTGGTTTCTGTCTGCTGTCATTACACCAGGCTACAGGGTATCCTAAACTTGCACCTAGCACCCTATCTGTTATACAAAATAAGCGTGTGTCAGCCTCAGCTGTACTAAATTATTTTGTATAACAGATAGGGTGCTAGGTGGAAGTTTGGGATACCCTGCAACCTGGTGTAATGACAGCAGACAGAAACCAATGCAAAATTAAATAATTTAGTACAGCTGAGGCTGAACCATGCTTATTTTGTATAACAGATAGCGTGCTAGGTGCAAGTTTGGGATACCCTGCAGCCTGGTGTAATGACAGCAGACAGAAACCAATGAAAAATGAAATAACTTAGTGAAACTGAGGCAGAAGCACGCTTATTTTGTATAACATATAGGGGGCTAGGTGCAAGTTTCGGATACCCTGCAGCCTGATGTAATGACAGCAGACAGAAACCAATGCAAAATTAAATAACTTAGTACAGCTGAGGCTGAACCATGCTTATTTTGTATAGCAGATAGCGTGCTAGGTGCAAGTTTGGGATACCCTGCAGCCTGGTGTAATGACAGCAGACAGAAACCAATGAAAAATTAAATAACTTAGTGAAACTGAGGCAGAAGCACGCTTATTTTGTATAACAGATAGGGTGCTAGGTGCAAGTTTGGGATACACTGCGCCCTAGAGTAATGACAGCAGACAGAAACCAATGCAAAATTAAATAACTTAGTACAGCTGAGGCAGAAGCATGCTTATTTTGTATAACAGATAGGGTGCTAGGTGCAATTTTCGGATACCCTGCAGCCTGGTGTAATAACAGCAGACAGAAACCAATGCAACATTAAATAACTTAGTACAGCTGAGGCTGAAGCACGCTTATTTTGTATAACAGATAGGGTGCTAGCTGCAAGTTTGGGATACCCTGCGGCCTGGTGTAATGACAGCAGACATAAACCAATGCAAAATTAAATAACTTAGTAAAGCTGAGGCAGAAGCACGCTTATTTTGTATAACAGATAGGGTGCTAGGTGGAAGTTTGGGATACCCTGCAACCTGGTGTAATGACAGCAGACAGAAACCAATGCAAAATTAAATAATTTAGTACAGCTGAGGCTGAACCCATGCTTATTTTGTATAACAGATAGCGTGCTAGGTGCAAGTTTGGGATACCCTGCAGCCTGGTGTAATGACAGCAGACAGAAACCAATGAAAAATGAAATAACTTAGTGAAACTGAGGCAGAAGCACGCTTATTTTGTATAACATATAGGGGGCTAGGTGCAAGTTTCGGATACCCTGCAGCCTGATGTAATGACAGCAGACAGAAACCAATGCAAAATTAAATAACTTAGTAAAGCTGAGGCAGAAGCACGCTTATTTTGTATAACAGATAGGGTGCTAGGTGCAAGTTTGGGATACCCTGCGGCTTGGTGTAATGACAGCTGTCAGAAACCAATGCAAAATTAAATAACTTAGTACAGCTGAGGCTGAACCATGCTTATTTTGTATAGCAGATAGCGTGCTAGGTGCAAGTTTGGGATACCCTGCAGCCTGGTGTAATGACAGCAGACAGAAACCAATGAAAAATTAAATAACTTAGTGAAACTGAGGCAGAAGCACGCTTATTTTGTATAACAGATAGGGTGCTAGGTGCAAGTTTGGGATACACTGCGCCCTAGAGTAATGACAGCAGACAGAAACCAATGCAAAATTAAATAACTTAGTACAGCTGAGGCAGAAGCACGCTTATTTTGTATAACAGATAGGGTGCTAGGTGCAATTTTGGGATACCCTGCAGCCTGGTGTAATAACAGCAGACAGAAACCAATGCAACATTAAATAACTTAGTACAGCTGAGGCTGAAGCACGCTTATTTTGTATAACAGATAGGGTGCTAGCTGCAAGTTTGGGATACCCTGCGGCCTGGTGTAATGACAGCAGACATAAACCAATGCAAAATTAAATAACTTAGTAAAGCTGAGGCAGAAGCACGCTTATTTTGTATAACAGATAGGGTGCTAGGTGGAAGTTTGGGATACCCTGCAACCTGGTGTAATGACAGCAGACAGAAACCAATGCAAAATTAAATAACTTAGTGAAACTGAGGCAGAAGCACGCTTATTTTGTATAACATATAGGGGGCTAGGTGCAAGTTTCGGATACCCTGCAGCCTGATGTAATGACAGCAGACATAAACCAATGCAAAATTAAATAACTTAGTAAAGCTGAGGCAGAAGCACGCTTATTTTGTATAACAGATAGGGTGCTAGGTGCAAGTTTGGGATACCCTGCGGCTTGGTGTAATGACAGCTGTCAGAAACCAATGCAAAATTAAATAACTTAGTACAGCTGAGGCTGAACCATGCTTATTTTGTATAACAGATAGCGTGCTAGGTGCAAGTTTGGGATACCCTGCAGCCTGGTGTAATGACAGCAGACAGAAACCAATAAAAAATGAAATAACTTAGTGAAACTGAGGCAGAAGCACGCTTATTTTGTATAAGATATAGGGGGCTAGGTGCAAGTTTGGGATACCCTGCAGCCTGGTGTAATGACAGCAGACAGAAACCAATGAAAAATTAAATAACTTAGTGAAACTGAGGCAGAAGCATGCTTATTTTGTATAACAGATAGGGTGCTAGGTGCAAGTTTGGGATACACTGCGCCCTAGAGTAATGACAGCAGACAGAAACCAATGCAAAATTTAATAACTCAGTACAGCTGAGGCAGAAGCACGCTTATTTTGTATAACAGATAGGGTGCTAGGTGCAATTTTGGGATACCCTGCAGCCTGGTGTAATAACAGCAGACAGAAACCAATGCAACATTAAATAACTTAGTACAGCTGAGGCTGAAGCACGCTTATTTTGTATAACAGATAGGGTGCTAGCTGCAAGTTTGGGATACCCTGCGGCCTGGTGTAATGACAGCAGACATAAAGCAATGCAAAATTAAATAACTTAGTAAAGCTGAGGCAGAAGCACGCTTATTTTCTATAACAGATAGGGTGCTAGGTGCAAGTTTGGGATACACTGCGCCCTAGAGTAATGACAGCAGATAGAAACCAATGCTAAATAAAATAACTTAGTACAGCTGAGGCAGAAGCATGCTTATTTTGTATAACAGATAGGGTGCTAGGTGCAATTTTGGGATACCCTGCAGCCTGGTGTAATAACAGCAGACAGAAACCAATGCAAAATTAAATAACTTAGTACAGCTGAGGCTGAAGCACACCTATTTTGTATAACAGATAGGGTGCTAGCTGCAAGTTTGGGATACCCTGCGCCCTGGTGTAATGACAGCAGACAGAAACCAATGCAAAATTAAATAACTTAGTAAAGCTGAGGCAGAAGCACGCTTATTTTATATAACAGATAGGGTGCTAGGTGCAAGTTTGGGATACCCTGCGGCCTGGTGTAATGACAGCAGTCAGAAACCAATGCAAAATTAAATAACTTAGTACAGCTGAGGCTGAAACACGCTTATTTTGTATAACAGATAGGGTGCTAGCTGCAAGTTTGGGATACCCTGCGGCCTGGTGTAATGACAGCAGTCAGAAACCGATGCAAAATTAAATAACTTAGTACAGCTAAGGCTGAAACACGCTTATTTTGTATAACAGATAGGGTGCTAGGTGCAAGTTTGGGATACCCTGCGGCCTGGTATAATGACAGCAGTCAGAAACCAATGCATAATCAAATAACTTAGTAAAGCTGAGGCAGAAGCACGCTTATTTTGTATAACAGATAGGGTGCTAGGTGCAAGTTTGGGATACCCTGCGGCCTGGTGTAATGACAGCAGACATAAACCAATGCAAAATTAAATAAGGGTGTTTCAGCCTCATCTGTACTAAGTTATTTAATTTTGCATTGGTTTCTGTCTGCTGTCATTACACCAGGCTACAGGGTATCCTAAACTTGCACCTAGCACCCTATCTGTTATACAAAATAAGCGTGTGTCAGCCTCAGCTGTACTAAATTATTTTGTATAACAGATAGGGTGCTAGGTGGAAGTTTGGGATACCCTGCAACCTGGTGTAATGACAGCAGACAGAAACCAATGCAAAATTAAATAACTTAGTACAGCTGAGGCTGAACCATGCTTATTTTGTATAACAGATAGCGTGCTAGGTGTAAGTTTGGGATACCCTGCAGCCTGGTGTAATGACAGCAGACAGAAACCAATGAAAAATGAAATAACTTAGTGAAACTGAGGCAGAAGCACGCTTATTTTGTATAACATATAGGGGGCTAGGTGCAAGTTTCGGATACCCTGCAGCCTAATGTAATGACAGCAGACAGAAACCAATGCAAAATTAAATAACTTAGTACAGCTGAGGCAGAAGCACGCTTATTTTGTATAACAGATAGGGTGCTAGGTGCAATTTTGGGATACCCTGCAGCCTGGTGTAATAACAGCAGACAGAAACCAATGCAACATTAAATAACTTAGTACAGCTGAGGCTGAAGCACGCTTATTTTGTATAACAGATAGGGTGCTAGCTGCAAGTTTGGGATACCCTGCGGCCTGGTGTAATGACAGCAGACATAAACCAATGCAAAATTAAATAACTTAGTAAAGCTGAGGCAGAAGCACGCTTATTTTGTATAACAGATAGGGTGCTAGCTGCAAGTTTGGGATACCCTGCAACCTGGTGTAATGACAGCAGACAGAAACCAATGCAAAATTAAATAACTTAGTACAGCTGAGGCTGAAACACGCTTATTTTGTATAACAGATAGCGTGCTAGGTGCAAGTTTGGGATACCCTGCAGCCTGGTGTAATGACAGCAGACAGAAACCAATGCAAAATTAAATAACTTAGTAAAGCTGAGGCAGAAGCACGCTTATTTTGTATAACAGATAGGGTACTAGGTGCAAGTTTGGGATACCGTGCGGCCTGGTGTAATGACAGCAGACAGAAACCAATGCAAAACTAAATAACTTAGTACAGCTGAGGCAGAAGCACGCTTATTTTGTATAAAAGATAGGGTGCTAGGTGCAAGTTTGGGATACCCTGCGGCCTGGTGTAATGACAGCAGTCAGAAACCAATGAAAAATTAAATAACTTAGTACAGCTGAGGCAGAAGCACGCTTATTTTGTATAACAGATAGGGTGCTAGGTGGAAGTTTGGGATACCCTGCAACCTGGTGTAATGACAGCAGACAGAAACCAATGCAACATTAAATAACTTAGTACAGCTGAGGCTGAACCATGCTTATTTTGTATAACAGATAGCGTGCTAGGTGCAGGTTTGGGATACCCTGCAGCCTGGTGTAATGACAGCAGACAGAAACCAATGAAAAATTAAATAACTTAGTGAAACTGAGGCAGAAGCACTCTTATTTTGTATAACATATAGGGTGCTAGGTGCAAGTTTCGGATACCCTGCAGCCTGATGTAATGACCGCAGACAGAAACCAATGCAAAATTAAATAACTTAGTACAGCTGAGGCAGAAGCACGCTTATTTTGTATAACAGATAGGGTGCTAGGTGCAATTTTGGGATACCCTGCAGCCTGGTGTAATAACAGCAGACAGAAACCAATGCAACATTAAATAACTTAGTACAGCTGAGGCTGAAACACGCTTATTTTGTATAACAGATAGCGTGCTAGGTGCAAGTTTGGGATACCCTGCGGCCTGGTGTAATGACAGCAGACAGAAACCAATGCAAAACTAAATAACTTAGTACAGCTGAGGCAGAAGCACGCTTATTTTGTATAAAAGATAGGGTGCTAGGTGCAAGTTTGGGATACCCTGCGGCCTGGTGTAATGACAGCAGCCAGAAACCAATGAAAAATTAAATAACTTAGTACAGCTGAGGCAGAAGCACGCCTATTTTGTATAACAGATAGGGTGCTAGCTGCAAGTTTGGGATGCCCTGCGGCCTGGTGTAATGACAGCAGTCAGACCCAATGCAAAATTAAATAACTTGGTACAGCTGAGGCTGAAGCACTCTTAGTTTGTATAACAGATAGGGTGCTAGCTGCAAGTTTGGGATACCCTGCAGCCTGGTGTAATGACAGCAGTCAGAAACCAATGCAAAATTAAATAACTTGGTACAGCTGAGGCTGAAGCACTCTTAGTTTGTATAACAGATAGGGTGCTAGCTGCAAGTTTGGGATACCCTGCGGCCTGGTGTAATGACAGCAGACAGAAACCAATGCAAAATTAAATAAGCGTGTTTCAGCCTCAGCTGTACTAAGTTATTTAATTTTGCATTGGTTTCTGTCTGCTGTCATTACACCAGGCCACAGGGTATCCTAAACTTGCACCTAGCACCCTATCTGTTATACAAAATAAGCGTGTTTCAGCCTCAGCTGTACTAAATTGTTTTGTATAACAAATAGGGTGCGAGGTGCAAGTTTGGGATACCCTGCGACCTGGTGTAATGACAGCAGACAGAAACCAATGCAAAATTAAATAACTTAGTACAGCTGAGGCTGAAACACGCTTATTTTGTATAACAGATAGCGTGCTAGGTGCAAGTTTGGGATACCCTGCAGCCTGGTGTAATGACAGCAGACAGAAACCAATGCAAAATTAAATAACTTAGTAAAGCTGAGGCAGAAGCACGCTTATTTTGTATAACAGATAGGGTGCTAGGTGCAAGTTTGGGATACCGTGCGGCCTGGTGTAATGACAGCAGACAGAAACCAATGCAAAACTAAATAACTTAGTACAGCTGAGGCAGAAGCACGCATATTTTGTATAAAAGATAGGGTGCTAGGTGCAAGTTTGGGATACCCTGCGGCCTGGTGTAATGACAGCAGTCAGAAACCAATGAAAAATTAAATAACTTAGTACAGCTGAGGCAGAAGCACGCTTATTTTGTATAACAGATAGGGTGCTAGGTGGAAGTTTGGGATACCCTGCAACCTGGTGTAATGACAGCAGACAGAAACCAATGCAACATTAAATAACTTAGTACAGCTGAGGCTGAACCATGCTTATTTTGTATAACAGATAGCGTGCTAGGTGCAGGTTTGGGATACCCTGCAGCCTGGTGTAATGACAGCAGACAGAAACCAATGAAAAATTAAATAACTTAGTGAAACTGAGGCAGAAGCACGCTTATTTTGTATAACATATAGGGTGCTAGGTGCAAGTTTCGGATACCCTGCAGCCTGATGTAATGACAGCAGACAGAAACCAATGCAAAATTAAATAACTTAGTACAGCTGAGGCAGAAGCACGCTTATTTTGTATAACAGATAGGGTGCTAGGTGCAATTTTGGGATACCCTGCAGCCTGGTGTAATAACAGCAGACAGAAACCAATGCAACATTAAATAACTTAGTACAGCTGAGGCTGAAGTACGCTTATTTTGTATAACAGATAGGGTGCTAGCTGCAAGTTTGGGATACCCTGCGGCCTGGTGTAATGACAGCAGACATAAACCAATGCAAAATTAAATAACTTAGTAAAGCTGAGGCAGAAGCATGCTTATTTTGTATAACAGATAGGGTGCTATCTGCAAGTTTGGGATACCCTGCGGCCTGGTGTAATGACAGCAGTCAGACCTAATGCAAAATTAAATAACTTAGTAAAGCTGAGGCAGAAGCACGCTTATTTTGTATAACAGATAGGGTGCTAGGTGCAAGTTTGGGATACCCTGCGGCTTGGTGTAATGACAGCTGTCAGAAACCAATGCAAAATTAAATAACTTAGTACAGCTGAGGCTGAAGCACGCTTATTTTATATAACAGATAGGGTGCTAGGTGCAAGTTTGGGATACCCTGCGGCCTGGTGTAATGACAGCAGTCAGAAACCAATGCAAAATTAAATAACTTAGTACAGCTGAGGCTGAAACACACTTATTTTGTATAACAGATAGGGTGCTAGCTGCAAGTTTGGGATACCCTGCGGCCTGGTGTAATGACAGCAGTCAGAACCAATGCAAAATTAAATAACTTAGTACTGCTGAGGCTGAAACACGCTTATTTTGTATAACAGATAGGGTGCTAGGAGCAAGTTTGGGATACCCTGCAGCCTGGTGTAATGACAGCAGTCAGAAACCAATGCAAAATTAAATAACTTAGTACAGCTGAGGCTGAAGCACTCTTAGTTTGTATAACAGATAGGGTGCTAGCTGCAAGTTTGGGATACCCTGCGACCTGGTGTAATGACAGCAGACAGAAACCAATGCAAAATTAAATAACTTAGTAAAGCTGAGGCAGAAGCACGCTTATTTTGTATAAAAGATAGGGTGCTAGGTGCAAGTTTGGGATACCCTGCGGCCTGGTGTAATGACAGCAGTCAGAAATCAATGCAAAATTAAATAACTTGGTACAGCTGAGGCTGAAACACGCTTATTTTGTATAACAGATAGGGTGCTAGGTGCAATTTTGGGATACCCTGCGGCCTGGTGTAATGACAGCAGTCAGAAACCAATGCAAAATTAAATAACTTGGTACAGCTGAGGCTGAAACATGCTTATTTTGTATAACAGATAGGGTGCTAGGTGCACTTTTGGGATACCCTGCGGCCTGGTGTAATGACAGCAGTCAGAAACCAATGCAAAATTAAAAAACTTGGTACAGCTGAGGCTGAAACACGCTTATTTTGTATAACAGATAGGGTGCTAGGTGCAAATTTGGGATACCCTGCGGCCTGGTGTAATGACAGCAGTCAGAACCCAATGCATAATTAAATAACTTAGTACAGCTGAGGCAGAAGCACGCTTATTTTGTATAACAGATAGGGTGCTAGGTGTAATTTTGGGATACCCTGCGGCCTGGTGTAATGACAGCAGTCAGAAACCAATGCAAAATTAAAAAACTTGGTACAGCTGAGGCTGAAACACGCTTATTTTGTATAACAGATAGGGTGCTAGGTGCAAATTTGGGATACCCTGCGGCCTGGTGTAATGACAGCAGTCAGAACCCAATGCATAATTAAATAACTTAGTACAGCTGAGGCAGAAGCACGCTTATTTTGTATAACAGATAGGGTGCTAGGTGCAATTTTGGGATACCCTGCGGCCTGGTGTAATAACAGCAGTCAGAAACCAATGCAAAATTAAAAAACTTAGTACAGCTGAGGCAGAAGCACGTTTATTTTGTATAACAGATAGGGTGCTAGGTGCAAGTTTGGGATACCCTGCGCCCTGGTGTAATGACAGCAGACAGAAACCAATGCAAAATTAAATAACTTGGTACAGCTGAGGCTGAAACACGCTTATTTTGTATAACAGATAGGGTGCTAGGTGCAATTTTGGGATACCCTGCGGCCTGGTGTAATGACAGCAGTCAGAAATCAATGCAAAATTAAATAACTTGGTACAGCTGAGGCTGAAACACGCTTATTTTGTATAACAGATAGGGTGCTAGGTGCAATTTTGGGATACCCTGCGGCCTGGTGTAATGACAGCAGTCAGAAACCAATGCAAAATTAAATAACTTGGTACAGCTGAGGCTGAAACATGCTTATTTTGTATAACAGATAGGGTGCTAGGTGCACTTTTGGGATACCTTGCGGCCTGGTGTAATGACAGCAGACAGAAACCAATGCAAAATTAAATAACTTAGAAAAGCTGAGGCTGAAGCCCGCTTATTTTGTATAACAGATAGGGTGCTAGGTGCAAGTTTGGGATACCCTGCGCCCTGGAGTAATGACAGCAGAGAGAAACCAATGCAAAATTAAATAACTTATTACAGCTGAGGCTGAAACACGCTTATTTTGTATAACAGATAGGGTGCTAGGTGCAAGTTTTGGATACCCTGCGGCCTGGTGTAATGACAGCAGTCAGAAACCAATGCAAAATTAAATAACTTAGTACAGCTGAGGCTGAAACACGCTTATTTTGTATAACAGATAGGGTGCTAGGTGCAAGTTTGGGATACCCTGCGGCCTGGTGTAATGACAGCAGTCAGAAACCAATGCATAATTAAATAACTTAGTAAAGCTGAGGCAGAAGCATGCTTATTTTGTATAACAGATAGGGTGCTAGGTGCAAGTTTGGGATACCCTGCGGCCTGGTGTAATGACAGCAGACAGAAACCAATGCAAAATTAAATAAGCGTGTTTCAGCCTCATCTGTACTAAGTTATTTAATTTTGCATTGGTTTCTGTCTGCTGTCATTACACCAGGCCACAGGGTATCCTAAACTTGCACCTAGCACCCTATCTGTAATACAAAATAAGCGTGTTTCAGCCTCAGCTGTACTAAATTATTTTGTATAACAGATAGGGTGCTAGGTGGAAGCTTGGGATACCCTGCAACCTGGTGTAATGACAGCAGACAGAAACCAATGCAAAATTAAATAACTTAGTAAAGCTGAGGCAGAAGCACGCTTATTTTGTATAACAGATAGGGTGCTAGGTGCAAGTTTGGGATACCGTGCGGCCTGGTGTAATGACAGCAGACAGAAACCAATGCAAAACTAAATAACTTAGTACAGCTGAGGCAGAAGCACGCTTATTTTGTATAAAAGATAGGGTGCTAGGTGCAAGTTTGGGATACCCTGCGGCCTGGTGTAATGACAGCAGTCAGAAACCAATGAAAAATTAAATAACTTAGTACAGCTGAGGCAGAAGCACGCTTATTTTGTATAACAGATAGCGTGCTAGGTGCAGGTTTGGGATACCCTGCAGCCTGGTGTAATGACAGCAGACAGAAACCAATGAAAAATTAAATAACTTAGTGAAACTGAGGCAGAAGCACGCTTCTTTTGTATAACATATAGGGTGCTAGGTGCAAGTTTCGGATACCCTGCAACCTGATGTAATGACAGCAGACAGAAACCAATGCAAAATTAAATAACTTAGTACAGCTGAGGCAGAAGCACGCTTATTTTGTATAACAGATAGGGTGCTAGGTGCAATTTTGGGATACCCTGAAGCCTGGTGTAATAACAGCAGACAGAAACCAATGAAAAATTAAATAACTTAGTGAAACTGAGGCAGAAGCACGCTTATTTTGTATAACAGATAGGGTGCTAGGTGCAAGTTTGGGATACACTGCGCCCTAGAGTAATGACAGCAGACAGAAACCAATGCAAAATTAAATAACTTAGTACAGCTGAGGCAGAAGCACGCTTATTTTGTATAACAGATAGGGTGCTAGGTGCAATTTTGGGATACCCTGCAGCCTGGTGTAATAACAGCAGACAGAAACCAATGCAACATTAAATAACTTAGTACAGCTGAGGCTGAAGCACGCTTATTTTGTATAACAGATAGGGTGCTAGCTGCAAGTTTGGGATACCCTGCGGCCTGGTGTAATGACAGCAGACATAAACCAATGCAAAATTAAATAACTTAGTAAAGCTGAGGCAGAAGCATGCTTATTTTGTATAACAGAAAGGGTGCTAGCTGCAAGTTTGGGAAACCCTGCGGCCTGGTGTAATGACAGCAGACATAAACCAATGCAAAATTAAATAACTTAGTAAAGCTGAGGCAGAAGCACGCTTATTTTGTATAACAGATAGGGTGCTAGGTGCAAGTTTGGGATACCGTGCGGCCTGGTGTAATGACAGCAGACAGAAACCAATGCAAAACTAAATAACTTAGTACAGCTGAGGCAGAAGCACGCTTATTTTGTATAAAAGATAGGGTGCTAGGTGCAAGTTTGGGATACCCTGCGGCCTGGTGTAATGACAGCAGTCAGAAACCAATGAAAAATTAAATAACTTAGTACAGCTGAGGCAGAAGCACGCTTATTTTGTATAACAGATAGCGTGCTAGGTGCAGGTTTGGGATACCCTGCAGCCTGGTGTAATGACAGCAGACAGAAACCAATGAAAAATTAAATAACTTAGTGAAACTGAGGCAGAAGCACGCTTCTTTTGTATAACATATAGGGTGCTAGGTGCAAGTTTTGGATACCCTGCAGCCTGATGTAATGACAGCAGACAGAAACCAATGCAAAATTAAATAACTTAGTACAGCTGAGGCAGAAGCACGCTTATTTTGTATAACAGATAGGGTGCTAGGTGCAATTTTGGGATACCCTGAAGCCTGGTGTAATAACAGCAGACAGAAACCAATGAAAAATTAAATAACTTAGTGAAACTGAGGCAGAAGCACGCTTATTTTGTATAACAGATAGGGTGCTAGGTGCAAGTTTGGGATACACTGCGCCCTAGAGTAATGACAGCAGACAGAAACCAATGCAAAATTAAATAACTTAGTACAGCTGAGGCAGAAGCACGCTTATTTTGTATAACAGATAGGGTGCTAGGTGCAATTTTGGGATACCCTGCAGCCTGGTGTAATAACAGCAGACAGAAACCAATGCAACATTAAATAACTTAGTACAGCTGAGGCTGAAGCACGCTTATTTTGTATAACAGATAGGGTGCTAGCTGCAAGTTTGGGATACCCTGCGGCCTGGTGTAATGACAGCAGACATAAACCAATGCAAAATTAAATAACTTAGTAAAGCTGAGGCAGAAGCATGCTTATTTTGTATAACAGAAAGGGTGCTAGCTGCAAGTTTGGGATACCCTGCGGCCTGGTGTAATGACAGCAGTCAGACCTAATGCAAAATTAAATAACTTAGTAAAGCTGAGGCAGAAGCACGCTTATTTTGTATAACAGATAGGGTGCTAGGTGCAAGTTTGGGATACCCTGCTGCTTGGTGTAATGACAGCTGTCAGAAACCAATGCAAAATTAAATAACTTAGTACAGCTGAGGCTGAAGCACTCTTAGTTTGTATAACAGATAGGGTGCTAGCTGCAAGTTTGGGATACCCTGCGACCTGGTGTAATGACAGCAGACAGAAACCAATGCAAAATTAAATAACTTAGTACAGCTGAGGCTGAAACACGCTTATTTTGTATAACAGATAGGGTGCTAGGTGCAAGTTTGGGATACCGTGCGGCCTGGTGTAATGACAGCAGACAGAAACCAATGCAAAATTAAATAACTTAGTAAAGCTGAGGCAGAAGCACGCTTATTTTGTATAAAAGATAGGGTGCTAGGTGCAAGTTTGGGATACCCTGCGGCCTGGTGTAATGACAGCAGTCAGAAACCAATGAAAAATTAAATAACTTAGTAAAGCTGAGGCAGAAGCACGCTTATTTTGTATAACAGATAGGGTGCTAGGTGTAATTTTGGGATACCCTGCGGCCTGGTGTAATGACAGCAGTCAGAAACCAATGCAAAATTAAAAAACTTGGTACAGCTGAGGCTGAAACACGCTTATTTTGTATAACAGATAGGGTGCTAGGTGCAAATTTGGAATACCCTGCGGCCTGGTGTAATGACAGCAGTCAGAACCCAATGCATAATTAAATAACTTAGTACAGCTGAGGCAGAAGCACGCTTATTTTGTATAACAGATAGGGTGCTAGGTGCAATTTTGGGATACCCTGCGGCCTGGTGTAATAACAGCAGTCAGAAACCAATGCAAAATTAAAAAACTTAGTAAAGCTGAGGCAGAAGCACGCTTATTTTGTATAACAGATAGGGTGCTAGGTGCAAGTTTGGGATACCCTGCGCCCTGGTGTAATGACAGCAGACAGAAACCAATGCAAAATAAAATAACTTGGTACAGCTGAGGCTGAAACACGCTTATTTTGTATAACAGATAGGGTGCTAGGTGCAATTTTGGGATACCCTGCGGCCTGGTGTAATGACAGCAGTCAGAAATCAATGCAAAATTAAATAACTTGGTACAGCTGAGGCTGAAACACGCTTATTTTGTATAACAGATAGGGTGCTAGGTGCAATTTTGGGATACCCTGCGGCCTGGTGTAATGACAGCAGTCAGAAACCAATGCAAAATTAAATAACTTGGTACAGCTGAGGCTGAAACATGCTTATTTTGTATAACAGATAGGGTGCTAGGTGCACTTTTGGGATACCTTGCGGCCTGGTGTAATGACAGCAGACAGAAACCAATGCAAAATTAAATAACTTAGAAAAGCTGAGGCTGAAGCCCGCTTATTTTGTATAACAGATAGGGTGCTAGGTGCAAGTCTGGGATACCCTGCGCCCTGGAGTAATGACAGCAGAGAGAAACCAATGCAAAATTAAATAACTTATTACAGCTGAGGCTGAAACACGCTTATTTTGTATAACAGATAGGGTGCTAGGTGCAAGTTTTGGATACCCTGCGGCCTGGTGTAATGACAGCAGTCAGAAACCAATGCAAAATTAAATAACTTAGTACAGCTGAGGCTGAAACACGCTTATTTTGTATAACAGATAGGGTGCTAGGTGCAAGTTTGGGATACCCTGCGGCCTGGTGTAATGACAGCAGTCAGAAACCAATGCATAATTAAATAACTTAGTAAAGCTGAGGCAGAAGCATGCTTATTTTGTATAACAGATAGGGTGCTAGGTGCAAGTTTGGGATACCCTGCGGCCTGGTGTAATGACAGCAGACAGAAACCAATGCAAAATTAAATAAGCGTGTTTCAGCCTCATCTGTACTAAGTTATTTAATTTTGCATTGGTTTCTGTCTGCTGTCATTACACCAGGCCACAGGGTATCCTAAACTTGCACCTAGCACCCTATCTGTTATACAAAATAAGCGTGTTTCAGCCTCAGCTGTACTAAATTATTTTGTATAACAGATAGGGTGCTAGGTGGAAGCTTGGGATACCCTGCAACCTGGTGTAATGACAGCAGACAGAAACCAATGCAAAATTAAATAACTTAGTACAGCTGAGGCAGAAGCACGCTTATTTTGTATAACATATAGGGGGCTAGGTGCAAGTTTCGGATACCCTGCAGCCTGGTGTAATGACAGCAGACAGAAACCAATGCAAAATTAAATAACTTAGTAAAGCTGAGGCAGAAGCACGCTTATTTTGTATAACAGATAGGGTGTTAGGTGCACGTTTGGGATACCCTGCGCCCTGGTGTAATGACAGCAGACAGAAACCAATGCGAAATTAAATAACTTAGTAAAACTGAGACAGCAGCACGCTTATTTTGTATAAAAGATAGGGTGCTAGGTGCAAGTTTGGGATACCCTGCGGCCTGGTGTAATGACAGCAGTCAGAAACCAATGCAAAATTAAATACTTTGTACAGCTGAGGCAGAAGCACGCTTATTTTGTATAGCAGATAGGGGGCTAGGTGCAAGTTTGGGATATCCTGCAGCCTGGTGTAATGACAGCAGACAGAAACCAATGCAAAATTAAATAACTTAGTAAAGCTGAAGCAGAAGCACGCTTATTTTGTATAAAAGATAGGGTCCTAGGTGCAAGTTTGGGATACCCTGCGGCCTGGTGTAATGACAGCAGACAGAAACCAATGCAAAATTAAATAACTTAGAAAAGTTGAGGCAGAAGCACGCTTATTATGTATAACAGATAGGGTGCTAGGTGCAAGTTTGTGATACCCTGCAGCCTGGTGTAATGACAGCAGACAGAAACCAATGCAAAATTAAATAACTTAGTAAAGCTGAGGCAGAAGCACGCTTATTTTGTATAACAGATAGGGTGCTAGGTGCAAGTTTGGGATACCCTGCGCCCTGGTGTTATGACAGCAGACAGAAACCAATGCAAAATTAAATAACTTAGTAAAGCTGAGGCAGAAGCACGCTTATTTTGTATAAAATATAGGGTGCTAGGTGCAAGTTTGGGATACCCTGCAGCCTGGTGTAATGACAGCAGTCAGAAACCAATGCAAAATTAAATAACTTAGTACAGCTGAGGCAGAAGCACGCTTATTTTGTATAACAGATAGGGTGCTAGGTGCAATTTTGGGATTCCCTGCGGCCTGGTGTAATAACAGCAGACAGAAACCAATGCAAAATTAAATAACTTAGTACAGCTAAGGCTGAAACACGATTATTTTGTATAACAGATAGGGTGCTTGCTGCAAGTTTGGGATACCCTGCAGCCTGGTGTAATGACAGCAGACAGAAACCAATGTAAAATTAAATAACTTAGTACAGCTGAGGCAGAAGCACGCTTATTTTGTATAACAGATAGGGTGCTAGGTGCAATTTTGGGATACCCTGCGGCCTGGTGTAATGACAGCAGACAGAAACCAATGCAAAATGAAATAACTTAGAAAAGCAGAAGCACGCTTTTTTTGTATAACAGATAGCGTGCTAGGTGCAAGTTTGGGATACCCTGCAGCCTGGTGTAATGACAGCAGACAGAAACCAATGCAAAATTAAATAACTTAGTGAAACTGAGGCAGAAGCACGCTTATTTTGTATAACATATAGGGGGCTAGATGCAAGTTTCGGATACTCTGCAGCCTGGTGTAATGACAGCAGACAGAAACCAATGCAAAATTAAATAACTTAGTAAAGCTGAGGCAGAAGCACGCTTATTTTGTATAACAGATAGGGTGCTAGGTGCAAGTTTTGGATACCCTGCGGCCTGGTGTAATAACAGCAGACAGAAACCAATGCAAAATTAAATAACTTAGTACAGCTAAGGCTGAAACACGCTTATTTTGTATAACAGATAGGGTGCTAGGTGCAAGTTTGGGATACCCTGCGGCCTGGTGTAATGACAGCAGACAGAAACCAATGCAAAATTCAATAACTTAGTACAGCTGAGGCTGAAGTACGCTTATTTTGTATAACAGGGTGCTAGGTACAATTTTGGGATACCCTGCGGCATGGTATAATGACAGGAAACAGAAACCAATGCAAAATTAAATAACTTAGTACAGCTGAGGCTGAAGCACGCTTATTTTGTATAACACGGTGCTAGGTGCAATTTTGGAATACCCTGTGGCCTGGTGTAATGACAGCAGACAGAAACCAATGCAAAATTAAATAACTTAGTAAAGCTGAGGCTGAAGCACGCCTATTTTGTATAACAGATAGTGTGCTAGGTGCAATTTTGGGATTCCCTGTGGCCTGGTGTAATGACAGCAGACAGAAACCAATGCAAAATTAAATAACTTAGTACAGCTGAGGCTGAAGCATGCTTATTTTGTATAACAGATAGGGTGCTAGGTGCAGGTGTGGGATTTTGTATAAAAGATAGGGTCACGTGCTGAAATGGAATGCTGGGGTTTTTACAGCAGACCAAAAAAATTAAAACTAATCGAGCTATAAGAAATGTTAAATGTGCCACTGCCAACATGGGATGCACAGTGGCCAGGAATTTTTACCGCACAAAACACAGCAATTTAAGACTGATCTGGCAAATGAAGTGAAATGAAAATAAAAAAAGCTTTCTTTCCCTGTCTATTTCTATGCTGTCCCTGCCTGGATCGTTCCCGATTTTTCACTATCTTTCCCTGGCTCTACCTGACACTCTGTGGGTCTCCCTGCCTCTCTGTTACTCTCTCCCTGTCTGTAGCAACTTAGCAAGCTCCGTTGTCTGTGCACTGCAAGTCTCAAATGCGCACAAGCAAGATGGCCGCTGCTTTATATAGTGCTGTGACGTCACGGGGCTTCCTGGCTGCTGATAGGCTGCATGTGACTGTCCCATCATACCTTGGCCTAGGGTACATGTCTGGACATGTGCCGTCCACCATCTTAGAATGCCTGTCATTGAAATGAATGGAGTTTAAAGGAAAACTTTGATCGATCGAATCGCGGGGGAATTCGGATTCGTTCAGAATCTAATTTTTAATGAAATTCGGAACGAATCCGGGTTCGTCCGGATTGATTCGCTCATCTCTAATGGCTACATCCTTTTTTGTATGTTTTCCAGCTTGCAAACCAAAGGCGGAATAGCACACCTGCTGGAATAGATACATCTTGGCATAGTTTGGGTAGTTTTGTTATTTTGGATGTCTGCCTCATTTCAATGAGGGACACCAGTTCAGGACACCAGCAGGGCCTAAATGTTACAAAAGGAGCCACAGCACTCAAACCAGTTAGCTTGCTGACCAACCTACAATCTGTCTCTAAACTTGGTTAAAAACAGAGGGCTCGGTGCAAGCACATGAGTGTAGGCTGGGACATGTCCACAGAGTTTCTTGAGGGAAATACGGTTAGGTCGGATCAGCTCGAATAGCTTAACATCATGCATGCAATCGACATACGCACACTTCTGATGCAATCGAAAGTCCAAAAGATTCATGCAAAACAAGCCTCATACTCTGCAAGGAAGTCTTCGGAGGGCTCCATCACGCTTTCCCGCATAACACACCACTACACTCCTACCAGGAAGTAGAGCTCGTATGTGGAGCGTGAAATACCACTTTCCTTGAACTGTCCCAAAGGGCCAATCATTCCTAATAAAGGCTATGAATCATGCGCAAGCCCATACTAATGATGTATTATACGTTTAATCGCAAAAACTTCACAAAGAAGATGCGCAATAGACACAATAGCAGCTAAAGCAATACGTCCACAAAAATACACCAGAAGCTCGAACATGGAAAAAATATATGCAAAATATACACATACACACACTTTTTCAAGTTCATTTACAAAAGGCTGTGAATCAGACAGGGGGCAGGCCTCCACCGTTTAGGAGTAACATGGAGGAAGAGAAATGGGAACCCCCTAACATGGAGGAGCAGCCCAAATTGGAGATAGCGGCTGCATCCAGTGAGGGAAAACCATGAAGAAGAGAACTCTGCCCAGGAGAGGAGGACAGCTACATTCCCAGATACATAGCCTCGAGCTTGTGGTGAAATCTGCCCAGTAACAGTCAGCAAACACTACACATGATTTAACTCATCTCCCCCCTATTCAAAGCCAATAAGCCTCAGAAGGACTCAGGATTTTGAAGGGTGTTAGATCCAATGGAATGTTCTTGTTTTGCTTTTTAGAGAAACCCATGAGTGCCATTAGGGCTAACAAGCAATGCTGTGGGTGCTGTCTGTGCTGGTGACACCCATGGCTTCTCCCTGGTTTTTATAATTAAATATATTCCCCTAAAGGATACTTTAAGTAGCTTATATTGGTGTGCATGTCCTGAATTAATTCCCATGATATTCCACCCAAAAGCCAGCGAATAAGCCACACTCATAAACCACGCCCCCACCACACCCATAACTCTGCTAACTGGTCACCAAGGTTGGTATATATATATATATATATATATATATATATACCCAACATCCACCAAGCTGAACTGAAAGGTCCTAATCCAGGTTGTATATAATAGTAAGCGCAGCAGTCACCATCAACCACAGTAAAAAAACGCTGTTTAGATTTCAGTAGTCACACTAGTTAGTTGCAGGTAGCAGTACCAACCCTCCCAAAAATCAGAACTATTCCTTACTCATTTAACAGATTACAGATAAGCACACACACAATCACAAACAAGACACACAGTTAAAAAACAAAAGAAATCTGATTAATTGATAAAAACAGCTATGTAGCTGCTTGTGACCTAAAGCAGGTACATTGCTGTTTTTAAGAATTAATCTGGAATTAGGGAAGGCCCACTATGTGAAACCACCAATGCAAAAAATACAATTCTGTGAGTACTCACCTGTAGAATTGTTTTTGTAGTATACAGCACATCTTGTTTCACTTATTCCTTACGTCTGGGTTATCCGCCACAAGGCGGCGCAGTGACTTGTGGCATCTCCCGGCACTATAAAAAGCCAGGAACCTCCCACAAATTCCCAGTGTTGCAAAGCAGTTAGACAAGAAGCCGGGAGAACAATAATGAAGAAAAAACCCCAAAAGAGCATTTGAACAAATCACCATACAGATGTAACCAAGACTAATAATAACAAGGGAGGGGTGAAACAGGACGTGCTGTATACTACAAAAACAATTCTACAGGTGAGTACTCACAGAATTGTATTTTTCCAAGTATACAGCACGTCCTGTTTCACTTATTCCTTACGTCTGGGAGATCCAAAAGCAGTGTCCGTAAGATAGGGTGGGATCCCCAAAAAGCAACGGCGGGCAGATCAAACCACTGCCGTCTGAAGGACCTTGCGGCCAAAAGAAGCATCAGCTGAGGCCTTAACATCAGCCTTGTAAAACATGTAAAAGTATGAACAGAAGACCAAGTTGCGGGGTTACAAACTTGTTCAGCAGAAGCTTGGTGCTGAAAAGCCCAAGAGGCACCAATAGCACGAGTGGAATGAGCAGTTAGACGGAAAGGAGGCTCCTTCCCCTTAGCAGAATAGGCTTGCACCACCACCTCACGGATCCACTTGCTGATAGTGGATTTAGCCGGAGACAACCCCTTCTTAGGTCCAGAAGGGAGAACAAAAAGAGCATCAGTATTCCTGAAGGATTCAGTAGCAACAAAATAAAACTTCAAAGCCCTGACCACATACAAAGAATGTAAAGTCCGCTCCTTAGGAGTATTAGGATTATGGCACAAAGAAGGCAAAACAATGTCCTGGTTGAGATGAAAAGCAGACACAACCTTAGGCAAATAATCTGGCTTAAACCCAAACACCACCTTATCCTGGTGTCACTCAAAATAAGGAGGTTTGATGGAAAGCGCCGCCAACTCAGAAACTTGCCTGACAGAGGTAATAGCCACCAAAAAGGCTACCTTAAGAGTCAGAATGGACAAGGCGGTCTCACGTAGAGGCTCAAAGGGAGGACCCTGCAGAGCAGATAATACCAGATTCAGATCCCAAACTGGTAACATAGGCTTACGTGGCGGACGCACCTGAGTAACCCCCTGGAAAAAGGTCTTAACCAACCGGTGATTGGCAAAGGATCTTTGGAAAAAAATTGCCAGAGCTGAAACATGACCTTTGAGGGTACTAAGTTGAAGGCCCAAATCCAAACCATGTTGCAAAAATTCCAAAATCCTGGAAATGGAAAACGTCCAACAGGAAAAAGACTTAGAATCACACCAGGCAATGTAAGCATACCAGATCCTGTAGTAGATAAGCGACGAGGACTTCTTTCTAGCCCGAATCATAGTATCCACCACAGAAGCTGGCAACCCCTTATCCATCAATATGAAGGTTTCAGCAGCCAAGCCGTCAAAGCCAGCATTTGTAAATTGGGATGGCACAGCTGTCCCTGAGTGAGCAGGTCTGGATCCTTGGGCAGGACGTATTGATCTACTTCCAACAGCACGATGTCTGCGAACCATACCCTTCTTGGCCAACAGGGGGCCACCAGAATGGTTGGCACCCCTTCCTGGGCTACAGAGGAAAAGGAGGGAACACAGAGGAGCCGAAACCCTGTCCAAGGCATTGCTAGCACATCCGTGGTTAAAGACAGTGGGTCCTGTGAGAGACAAAGACTGGAAGCTTGTGATTGTGACGGGACGCAAGCAGGTCCACATCCGGCAGACCCCAGCGGTGGCACAGGGAGCGAAATACCCTGTTGCTGAGGGACCATTCCCCCAGCCGAGACATCCACCTGCTCAAGAAGTCTGCCTCCAGGTTTTCCACTCCCGGGATGTAAACTGTTGAGATGCAGGGGACATTCTCTTCCGCCCAGGACAGTATCAGGGACACTTCCTTGAGGGCTCGCTTGCTCCGAGTCCCTCCCTGATAATTGATGTAGGCAACCACCGTCTGGTTGTCCGAGCGGATCTGAACAGCCCGACCCTGAAGGTGTGGGGTCAACTGGGAGAGAACCAACCTTATCGCCCGCAGTTCTAGAATGTTGATGGGAGCATAGGCCTCCTGGGGGCCCCACTGACCCTGGAACTTCAGAGACTTCCAAAAGCCCCCCCAACCTGTCAGACTGGCATCTGTGGTGACAGTCTTCCAGCAGGGGGGCAGAAAGGTCTCTTTGAGTCTAGTCACCACGAGAGGGACTGTCTGGCCAGAGGGGACAGAGCAAATCCCTGATCCAGGGACACAGGGTCCCGATCCCACACTGACAAGAGGTGCAACTAAAAAGGTCTCATGTGAAACTGAGCAAAGGGGACCGCCTCAAAGCATGACACCATCAGACTCACTAACCTGCCGAATGGAGGGATGAGGACAAGAAAATAGAAACCATGCCTGCGCCTGTAGGCTCTCCACCTTCTGCTGAGGGAGGAATACTTTGACTTGAGAGGCATCCAGAGTCATGCCCAGAAAAGACCTCACCAAGGACGGAGACAGTGAAGACTTGGGATGGTTGATCACCCAGCCGAAGGACTCGAGTGTGGAAACCACCCCCTGGGTGTCTAACTCGGCTTGATGGAAGGACTGAGACACAATCAGAATGTCATCCAGATAAGGAAGGATGCGTATGCCCTGAGACCTCAACAGAGCCATCACACCCGCCAGCACCTTGGTGAACACCCGAGGAGCCGAGGTGATACCGAACGGTAAGGCCACTAATTGGTAGTGCTGATCCTCCAGAGCGAACCTGAGAAATCTCTGATGACCTGGAAAGATTGGTACATAAAGGTAAGCATCTTTGATGTCCACAGAAGTCATGAAGTCGCCCGGGCGCAGGGTACTGACCGCCGAGTGCAGAGTCTCCATGCGAAAATGCTTGAACCTGACAAACTTGTTGAGGCGTTTCAAATCCCCTTTTTGGGGACCGTGAACAGATTGGAGTAGAAAGCTCGACCCCTTTCCCGGAAAGGCACCGGGCAGATGACACCCAACTCCAAAAGGTTTTGGACCGCAAGGCGCAAGCCCTTAGCTGCCAGAGGGTTTTGAGCCATCCGGGATCTGATGAATCTTGGGGGCGGCCAGGCTGCAAACTCTATCTTGTACCCGGAGGACACCACCTGCTGAATCCACCGGTCTGAGACCTGGATGGGTGAGGGTGCCTCCTCATGCCTGAGTGGGCTTGGGGGAAGGTTTGGACCCTAGGAGAGGCCGGGACAACCTCGGCCTCTACCCCGGCCCAAGAGTCTCTGCGTGTCCCCGCAAATGGTGCACCCCGGCCAGCCCTGGGAGCACGGAAGGAGGGGAGGGAAGAACCAGCCCCCCAAAAGGACGGCAGCTGCCTCCTGCGTTGAGGCAGCCTACTATCCCTGGCAAACAGATCCAGGCGCTCACCAAAGAGCTGCAGCCCCATAAAGGGGAATCCAGTGAGAGCCTTCTTAGTATCATTATCAGCCGCCCACTGACGCAGCCAAACAGAGCGGCGTATAGCCACCAAAAGGGCAGAGGTCCTACCACACATCCTGACCGCATCATCCATAGCAGAAAGAATAAATGCAACAAAATCATAGCAATGCAGGAGGGATCTATAATCCTCCCTCTATTGGCACTATCCAGAAGACACTTGAGCAGCCCTTTAATAGCAATAGCCGTAATGAAAGCAGCACATACCAGGCGCAGCACAGTCCCCACACAAGCAAAAGCGTGACAGGCTAGCTGATCCACACACCGGTCCTCACCATCCCTCAGGGTAGAAGTGTCAAGGGGAATGCATGACCGAGGTATTGGACAACCCGAGCACGGGAGCATCCACCTCAGGGGGACACAACCAGCGCTTAACCACATCAGCAGGGAAGGGATACCTCTTGTCTCAACTCTTGGGCACCGCGGGCAATCTACTAGGACGTTCCCACTCCTTGAGCACCAAATTATTAAAGTGATTCTGCTCAGGGAACTCCAGGCATTGTTTAACAGTATGAAAGAGCTCACCTTGCTGCTTTTTAGCCGCCCCAGGAGGAGTAATACATAATACTTAAAAAATGTGAGCCCTCTTCTAGGGAGTAATGGCCAGAAAGAGAGTAATGTCCCTCATCCTCCTCAGAAAAAAGGGAAACAGCGGGCGTTAGATACCGCTTCTTGCCAGAAGCCTTACGTGGGGCAGACCCAGTAATATGCCTTTCAAGGCTGGCCACCCGCATAGACAAATCATAATGTGACTCTCTGCTAGCATGTCCCTCACTAGGGGTCAAATGCAGGTGCGGGGGGGTAGGTGATGTCGAAGGGGGCACAGAGCTGGGAAGTGTAGCAGACAACCCAGACTGCAGCGCAAGTACCTTTTGGGCGCAGGGCAAACACACCCTGACACCATTACTCACAGGGGATACCCCACACGCGGCACACAGCTGGGCTTGTCCCGAAGAAAACCCAAGCACATTATCCCCGGAAGCCTCCATATGGTGATTAATATAGGCGCAAACGGCCAGTACAGGAGCAAGGCTAACAATAGCCACCCGGGATGCCCCCCCAGGGATGCCCAGATGCCCGCTAGGGAAGGTGGAAGATTGCAAGGGTAGGGCCGGGAGAAACCACAGTTCCGGTTGTCCCGCCTGAAAGACAAAATAAAAGACACATAAATATCCCATAGCGCAGCTAAGTTACAATCAAAACAACCCCGAAGGAGACTCACGGACCAAGTGGGAACGAAAGCACCAACCGCCAGACCACAGCAGCAGCGCGTCACAGCTCCGGAGAGACGAGGGCCCCAGAGCACCGTAGACACAAAATGGCACCGGAGTGGTCCTTGAGGGGCAGGCGTGGCGGTATGACGCGGAACGCGGGTCCCGCCCCCCTCCAAAGAGCGCGAAATCGTGGTCACGTGCCACACCAGCGCCATGACAGTGCAGAAAAAACACCTCAGAATATAGCGCCGCCCGCCACGGAGCGCCGTACAGCGTGGCGGCGAACACACAGCAGCATGCAGTCCAAACACAGTAAAACACACCAAAAGACCCCCAAGGCACCCCCGCCAGCCGCCCGCCCCCCTCCCCGAGAGCACCACAGGGAGAGAGCGAGGGGGCAACAGAGCAGTGGCAGGGGCCCAGCCCAGCCCAGGGAAGATGAAGAAAGGAGGTGGGGTGGTGGGTCACTTATCCCAATAGACTTGGCAGCTAGGGCCACGGCATCCCACAAAAGGCTCACCATAAAAGCCTGTAACCGACTACCGCCGATCCAATGGTGCATGAGCAGGCACAAAGCAAATCATTATGCTTGGCTCACTTCCACTTGTCTTAGCTATATAGAAGTCTTGTTGGCTAAAGGCTGAATGGAGCCGATCACGCCACCTGCCACATCCCTGCTAGCCTCTAGCTGGGGGCGTTTCTATACCACCCATTCAACCATACCTGGCATGGCCACGCACCTGCCTAAAGGTGGAGTGTAGTGCGGCTGTGGCCCACATGGGGTGTTGGATTGGGAATCAGGCAGTAATTATCAGGGTTTGGGGGGTTTCACCAACCCTTCTTAATCTTTACATCCATTTGACTAAACTTCCTTCAGTTATCTGCTGACGATTCTAGCTGCCTCAGATTGCACCCCTCCAGCCTCACTTGGACTCTTGCCCCCCCCCCCCCCTTGGGACCCTTGCTCCTCTTTGGGAACCCTTGCCCTCTCTTTTGGGACCATTGCCCCATGTTTTGGTATGCTTTCCCTCCCTTTTGGGATGCTTGTACCCCCTGATTTGAGGGACAATTGCTCTCAGGACCCTTGCTGGGATCTGTACACCCCTGCTGCCCCCAGAACTGCTGTACACCCTTAGTCCTAGATTACTAGTCCCTGGTCCCTTCTTCTCCACTTCCCCACCAGAAATCCTTCATCTACCAGATAAGCTGCTCCTGGAATAAATTAAAGCTGCTTCTGGGATTCCGTGACTACCTGCTGCTCCTGATTCCACTAATACCCTTCACATTGTAACTATAAATTCACACATGAACACACATTTTATGTTTTGAGTTATTTAGTTATTAGTTATTTTTTCTATTTCTGACTGTTAGTTATTGTTCTGTTTAGATTGGTTTTACTGTTTGTATATTGCCTTTTTTAAGCTTTTTTTCCAGCTTTTAGATTCAGCTTTTATTTATCCTTTGGAATAGGATCTTGCTTGATGTTTTGATTTTGTTTTAGTTTTTTTTTAATTTAATCTGGCTATGGCTGGGTGTCAGTCAGAAATGATGGAGTCTGATTTAGTGAGTCTGAGTATGTTCCCTCTATCCAGTGATCAGGTGAGTTGCTGACCAACGGAATTGTTCTCATTAGATGTGGAGAACAGAAGATGAGTAACCTTTTTTTTTCTGGCCGGTCAATTACTTCAATTCAGTTAAACATCTAGCCGATCTTCAGGGTTTCACACATAGGTTTAAGCAGACCAAAATATTCTGTGTAACAAAGCACTAGGAAACTCATAAATTCTTACCTGGGCTATGTATGGGAGTTAACATTAGCTGGAAGGAAACCAAGAATCACCAGAAAGGTGAGATTCACAGAGATTCCTGGGAGTCACACACATTAAAATAGGCAGGCTGCTAGTGGGTGGGGGTTAAAGCATCTGTCACTAATACATTGAGCATGAATGTCAGATAGATAACTAGTATTGGGGGCGTGCACGCGCAGCCGAGCAAGATGGATGCCTGCTAGCTCAGCTCCGCAGGTCAGAGAGGCTGGAAGCACACAGCAGCACAGATCATGAGAGGCCCCTAAACGGCACAGGAGACCTTTGGAAGCCCCAGTCCACTTACCAGAGGCGATGAACACAGCTCACAGCAGGAAGAAAGCTGCTAGGGAGACACGCAGATCAGCAGCTCCAGCAGGCAAGATGGCAGCAGTCCCTGACACTTCTGAGGAGGAGACAGCTCACGGCACTCCAAGTAAGGAGATCCGTGGGGGGATAAGCGCTGGGGAGGATCTTTCCCTCGACTCCAGAGATAGCTGGCCCCAGCACCCTCCATCCACACAGACTGCAGCTCAGAGCCCCACAGATAACCAGGCCGATCCTCAGACACAGGCCTTCTTAGACGAGGGTCAGAGTGCCAAAATAGACAAAAATATAACAGTAGAAGAAGTCTTGAAAGCAATCAAGACATTAAAATCCAATAAATGGCCTGGGCATGATGGGTTCACCATGGCATTTTATTAAAAAAATGGCCCCCATAGTAGCACCTCGACTGGCGAGGGTTTACAACTATATCAAAGGAGGAAACTCCATAGACCCAGACATGCTTAGAGCCATGATAACAATGGTCCCGAAGCCTGGAAAGGACCACCAAAACTGGACAAATTTTTGGCCAATATGACTCCTTAAAGTGGACTTGAAAATCCTCACGAAGATCTTAGCCAACAGAGTCAACAAATTTCTGGGGGATGTAATTCACAGGGATCAGGTGGGTTTTGTCCCTAGAAGACAAGCTGGAGATGGCGTGCACAGGATAATGCAATTGATACAGGGGGCAAAGGACCAGAAATTTGAGGCAATGCTCCTTTCTCTTGATGGGGAGAAAGCTTTCGATTCCCTCTCTTGGCAATACCTCCAGTCCTCCTTAAATAAATGGGGCTTTGGCCCAGGATTCCTCTCTTGGATCGCAGCTTTGTACTCCAACCCGTCTGTTTGCGTTAAGTATGCTGGCTTCCATTCCCCAAGTTTCAAGATCCAGAGAGGTACCAGACAAGGATGTCCTTTGTCCCCTGTATTATTCATCCTGGCCCTAAAACCACTTGCAATAAAACTAAGGCAAAATACCTCAATCATAGGAATCCCCTTAGGAGGCAGGCAACATAAAGTTCGACATGCTGTTGATGTTGAGCTCCCCACATACCTCAGCCCCTAATGCCATCAACCTGCTGACCACTTTTGGGGGCATCTCAGGCCTTAAACTTAACACCTCAAAGTCCACTGCATTAGACGTCTCACTCTCTGCTAGTACAAATCACACTTTATCCCAAAAATTTACGTGGACTTGGACACAGAGACTGCAGTATCTGGGGATCAAATTAACAGCCAACTATACAGATTTGTATAATGCCAACTACCCAGAAACATTTAGAAAACTGGACACTCTACTTCAGTCCTGGCAATTTATAAAATTGTCTTGGCTAGGGAGAATAGCAGCTCTCAAGATTACCTTTTTACCAAAAATTCTATATTTCTTCAGAGTGCTCCCAGTTCAGGTCCCTAAACGTGCCCTCGACATCCTTCAACAGAAAATCATGTCATTTACATGGTGCAAATCCAGACCAAGGATAAATAAAACAACTCTCTTCTGTAAAAAAGACCAAGGCGGCCTGGCCTTCCCATCCCTGCATAAATATTATACAGCAGCTCAAATAGCGCCCCTAGTACTCCTACACGCCCCACAACATAAACCATTATGGATCCTAAATGACATTGGCGCTTGTGACCCAGTCCTCCCGGCATCTCTGCTCTGGATCCCTAGAACAATTAGACCGAAAAGTATCCCTCCAATCCTAAAGTTCTCCTTGACAATATGGGACAAACTCAAACATGAATTCACCTCACCTCATTTGCCAGCTTCCCCCCTGCTAGGTAACCCAATGTTTCCATCAGGGGTCACGTACCCTAAAAATTACAAATGGTGGTCACAGAAAGGCCTAACCTCTGTAGACAAACTCTGCACCCCCAAAGGGGATGAAAACCAAACAAGACCTCGCACCCCGTGATAGCTTACCACCTTCTGAGGTATTTTGACACCTACAAGTCCAACATTTTGTTAAAAGCCTCCTAAAATAGTCTTCTCCTCCATATAGGAATACGGACTTCAAAATCAGATGCATAAGAGACCATTTTGAAAGGGGCTTAATATCCAGTTTATACACAGCTCAAGTTACACCCCCAGCCCCTATTCACCACAACTATATGATAAGATGGAAACAAGAGATGGGAACAACTAAAGATCCTGAGATATGGCAGAAAATCTGGAGTGATACAAGAAAATTGTAACACGCTGGTTTTAGAAAATGCCTATAAAATCCTCTTCAGATGGTATTACACTCCAGACAGAATCCACAAATTTCCCCCCTCAGATTCTCCATTATGCTTTAGAGGGTGCCAAGAAAGAGGCACAATGTTCCACATCTGGTGGGAGTGCCCTGTGGTTCGTTCTACATGGGATAAATCCTACAAATTGATATTTGACATCCTACACATATCCAGTACTGGCAATCCATGGGAGGTGCTCCTATCACTCAAATCTGGTACATACACAAAGCCAGAGTGGCGATTGGTACTTCAGCTAGGGGGTGATAGCTAGAAACTGGAAATCGCCCCAAATACCTTGGCAGGAGATCTGTAATAGGATGTCAGATATCATGTGCAATGAGAAAATTACCGCGATAATGAACAATTCATACGACAAATTCCTCAGTACCTGGAACCCGTGGATAGAGTATATTGGGCTGAGCCCTCATAAAACAGACCTGTCCCTCCCTATCTAACAACTAGACTCAGGACTGGTCTGGTTCTAGTTCTCACTTTCTTATTAAAACATGATCCAGCAGACCTGGGCTCTCATGGTCCCCCCTTCTCTTTTTGCCCCACCACATCTACACCAGTCCAATGTTCATTTATCATAGTTAGAAGTTTGCCCAAGGTCAGTCAGGGTGCTGAACACCCAAAAGTGAATATACAAATAGCTCTCAAAATAATTTTAATGAGAATTCGTAATCTCAATTTATACTACTTAAGTTCCACAAGACGCATATCCCTTGGTTAGACACTGTCTGATTTTGCGAGCTACTTTTGCTGACATCAAAAGATAATGTGAGCATTTTGTTGACTTATCTTTACTGTTTATCTGCATTCCATTATGCACTCAACTATGTACGCTTTTTGCATTACCACTTGTTCAGTAGTTTAAAGTGGATGTCCAGTCTCATGTAAAGCCTCTTTTGTTGGAGATGCAACAGTCTAGCTTTGTCTATAAATGCCTATAGTTGCTGGAGTGACTTCTGCTGGATTGACATTTATGACACTAGATGTTGCTGTTACTAATGCTTATCTGTAGTCTCTCTTTGCTTTTCAGAATATGTTCTGCATTTCCTGTACATTGAGCTGTGCTCTATGACTTCTCTCCATTTAAGGTGACCTTCTCTTACTGCACTCATCTTCCAGAAAAAACAGTTCCTCTTGCTCCTCTTGCTTATCTATCTGGATTTGACTTTGCTACACTCAACATTCACACTATGCAATAGGTTATGGGCCCAGTGATCAAATAAAGCCTCAGTGACTAAGTATAAATGAGGGACCAGATGTGGCCCTGGCATGGCAAAGCCCTGAACAGGAGACAGCGTGGCCGATTCAGAGATCCACATAAGGAAGCTTCCACAAATCTTCTGTATACAAGTAACACTGTTCCTATATATAAAGGAGGGAAACTGACCAGCAGGCTCAGAGCTTACACTCTCAGTGGCCAAGCTGAAAAATGACAATTATCAGCTATGGAAGTTAAAAGTAGAAATGCAAGGTTATAACTACAGAGAGGCCACAGGATGATTATTAGGAGTGGGACAGGAAAAACAGGCATAGGCCACCATAAGCTTACTAGTGGAGGATGATCAGCTTATGCAGTGAGAATAAAGCAAAAGACATGTGGGATTTACTGAAAAGACCGCATGAGAGATCCAGCTTAAAAGGCAAGTTGTTTCTGCTGAGGAAACTTTAGAAAATTAGGCTTAGCAGAGAGCAGGACATGCAAAAGCATATAAATGCAATGCTGGAAGTGATTGCACAACTCATCAGATCAGTTGGTGAGAATATAACAGACAGTTTTGTCTCAGTCATGTATTATGCAGTTAAACCCTTTAACCGCCAGCCTACCTTGAGATTTTGTCACCCTTTGTTGCCAGATTATTTTGCACTATTTTGCGCTCCCCATGTTCAACTGTGATTTTTGAAGGGATTTCCAGGGATTTCCCAGGAAAGTGATACATTGTTTTTTTTCAGCAGAGCCTGGGGTTTAACATGAAATGTTTTGTTTGTCATTTTATAAGTGTATTCTCAATATTTTTGGGTGAAAATTGTGCAAAAAAATTTAAAAAAAACTATTTTTTTACAATTTGTAGTGTTTTTTTGTAATAAAAAATGTAAGTTTGCCAATAAAATCTTATTGCGTGTGAAACCCCAATTTCTCCCGGTTACAGCAGTACCACATATGTATAGGTACCCTTTCCTGGCCAGGAGACTCCCCCAAACAGAAACAACGCTTTAGGTTAACTATGCTATGTAATATGCGCACCTTGCAGTTTTTCAAGAAAAACAACCCTTTACATTTGAATTACCCACCACAAACTATATATTCCCTAGAAGTATACACCTCAGGCTTTCTAGGTGTACCAGGCTTGTTGACATCGGTGCAGTTTTCTGGAAGTAATCCCTCAATGTATTCTTTGGTTGCACAGGGTTTCCCTAAAAATGAATAAAAAAGCAGAATCTGAAAATCTGAAAAAAGCAACATCCCCCAAACAGAATGATACCCAAATGATAAAAAACAAAAAGGACATTGGTTAACTGTAAGGCTGGCAAATCACACAGTGACGCAATTATTGCCAAGAAACATAAAATTTAATTGATGGGAAAGGTATGGCACAAACATATATACCATGTATTTACATCAAGTCTACAAAATACTAAAAAGCAATTGCTAGAGCTAAAACCCGACCACGCTCCCTCCAACGCGACCTGACTGATGCCGGCTGCTACATGTAATAACCCGGTACTCTGATGCACCAGCGGAGAGGCGCCTCGTCACCGGCTACAGAGGCGGCGGCAAGATCCCCGAAGTGGCGGTGAGTGACAGCGGCGGCGGCCAGCTTTATAGCTTGTTTGCTGATCTGGAGTCAGGCCATTCGCTCCCGCATGTGAGGTCTGCCATACCTGCCATGTCTGATTGACAAGCCCGGATACAGCGCCTGGCTATTTCTAAGACTGGGTACAAGTCTATACCACGGAAAGTACTTTCTGGGACATTGTGCAGTCGCACAGGTTGTTTTCCACTCAGTGACTGGTCTCTATAAAAGCATTATCGCCATCGCCAAAATCCGGGATACCAGCTTTAAAGTAACCGTGGATATTATCCCTTTTGTTAAGGCTGGCCGGCCAGTATGTATGGTTGCGGTGTGGAGGGGTGTGTGGAGTCCAGGTAGCACCTGGCGGGGGCCCCTGGTTTTAGCTCTAGCAATTGTTTTTTAGTATTTTGTAGACTTGATGTAAATACATGATATATATGTTTGTGCCATACCTTTCCCATCAATTAAATGTTATGTTTTTTGGCAATAATTGCGTCACTGTGTGATTTGCCAGCCTTACAGTTAACCAATGTCCTTTTTGTTTTTTATCATTCAAGTATACCGGTTTGTAAGGCGCCCATAGAGTGGGCAGTGCATCCCACTTGGTGTAATAGGGACTCCCAATTTTTTTATTTTCCATATTTAGAATGATACCCAACATGCATAGGTTCTGTCAAGGAAAGAGTTGCCAAACACACCAAAGTAAAGCATGCGCATAGTGGTAATTTTACTTCAAAATTTCAGCTCTGCATACAAAGTGCGCACCTTGTGCTTTCTCTACCAAACCAACCCTTTACATTTGAAATATCCCCAATAAACCATATATTCCCTGAAAGTACTCATGTTAAGCTTTCTAAGCGTACCCAGCTTGTTGTAGTGGGCTCATCTTTCTGTAAGTAATATCTCGAAGAATTCTTAGGTTGCACAGGGTTTCACAAAAAAAATTATAAAAAAGCAGAATAAAAAACACCTTTTCCTAAAATATCAATATGCAAATAAGAAAAATCAAGCTAAATCTGAAAGTGCAACAATACCCAACATGCATAGGTACCTGTAACCTTTTGACTGCCAGTCTACTTGAGATTTTATCACCCTCTGCTGACAGGATATTTTTCACTATTTTGCGTGATGTTTAACTGTGATTTTTGCAGGAATTTCCAAGAAAATGGCATATTTTCTTTTTGTGGCAGAGTTTAGGCTTTAACATGAAATGTCTTGTTTGTATTTTTTTATATATATATATTATATATTGTACTTTTTTATATATTTTTAAATAAATAAGTAAAACAAAAATAAAAACAAATATATTTTTTTAAATAGTCTCCTTTATTTTAACAAAAACATTTATTTTTTTAAAGAAAACCAAATTGCATGTGAAAACCCCATTTCTCCCGATTACAATGATACCACATATGTATCGGTAGCCCCCCCGTTCCTGTCCAGGTGATCCCCTAAACTGAAAAGAGCACTTTATAACATTTACAAATAAAATACAACTACTATCCACATAATAAAGGGTTAAATAAAAAAAGGGTCCCCCTTCAAAAGGGGGGGGGGGACACCATTTCTTGGGGGAATTTTAAGGGTGTTTTTGGAAGGCAGGTAATGGGGGGTCTCGGGGTTAATGGCAAGTCACCCACTAGCCGCAGGTGACTTGCCAGACCCAGAACCTTGTGAACTGGTATATGGAGTCTCATAGATCCCTTACAAGTTCACAAATAATTAAAAGTAAAAAAAAAACACACACAGAGACACACTTTAAAAATAACTTTATTAAAAAATATATTTTTTTAAATTATTTTTTTAAATACCTCCCATCAATCCCAGTGTCCCCCGCTGATCACTTAGGCTTCTGCTCTCCTGCTGCTGCTGGAAGCCTTTTATACCTACTGGGTTACAGGTAACATAGGGTTAATTTTTTAAAAAATGACGTAGGGTCCCCCCTCCCAGGGAGGGGGACCTCATTTTTGGGGGGATTTTTAAGGGTTAAAACCCTTAAAAATCCCCCCAAAAATGGCATGAGGTCCCCCCTACCCAGCGTAACCAGCCTGTGACAAGCTATGGGGGCTTGTAGAACAGCTTTAGTGGCCCCTGGCCCTGCTGGCTACAAGCCGCCATAGCCTAGGGCCACGGCTCTTCTGCCCCCCCTGGGCTTTGGGGAGGCAGGTAATTTGGGGGGCCAGGGGTTAATGGCAAGTCACCCGCTAGCCGCAGGTGACTTGCCAGACCCCCAAGCCTTGTGAACTGGTATAGGGGTCACATGGACCCCTTACCAGTTCACAAAGGGTTAAAAGTAAAAAAACACACAGACACACTTTTTAAAAATATCTTTATTAAAAAAATAAATAAATGTTTTTTAATATTTTTTTTTAAAACGTACCTCCACATCCATCCCTGTGTCCCATGCTGATCACTTAGGCTTCCGCTCTCCTGCTGCTGCTGGAAGCCTTTTATACCTACTGGGTAACAGGTAACATAGGGTTAATTAAAAAAAAAAAAGGACATAGGGTCCCCCCTCCCAGGGAGGGGGCCCCCATTTTTGGGGGGGATTTTTAAGGGTTAAAACCCTTAAAAATCCCCCTAAAAAATGGTGTGAGGACCCCCCTACCCAGCGTAACCAGCCTGTGACCAGCTATGGGGGGCTTGTAGAACAGGGTGCAAGGGCCAGCTTTAGTGGGCCCTGGCCCTGCCGGCTACAAGCCGTCATAGCCTAGGGCCACGGCTCTTCTGCCCCCCCCCTGAGCTTTGGGGAGGCAGGTAATTTGGGGGGCCAGGGGTTAATGGCAAGTCACCCGCTAGCCACAGGTGACTTGCCAGACCCCCGAGCCTTGTGAACTGGTATAAGGGGTCTCATGGATCCCTTACCAGTTCACAATGGGTTAACAGTAAAAAAAAAAAAACAAACACACACAGTTTGCAAATAACTTTATTGAAAAAAAAAAAAATGTTTTTACTTTACTCACCTCTGATCTTCATATGCAGTGTCCCGTGGTGATCTGATTGATGCAGGTGACAGCTGGGCAGAGAAGGGGGGAGGCAGGTGATCGGAGGATCGCCTACCTCCCTCCTTTTCTGCCCAGCCGTCACCGGCGTCTGACAGCTGAGATGCCGGGTGCCCCGATGACACCCGGCAGTGATGTCATCGGGGCTTGAAGTAAAGATGGTGGCGGCCATAGGAGATAAGAGGGAGGAGGGCTGTTAGGCCTTAGGCCCCCTCCAGAAGATGGAAGAGCGGGGGGGTTGATCGGTGCCCCCCCCCCCGTGAAGAGGAGAGCCGGTAGGAGCTAACAGGTGAGTAACTTTTTTTTTTGTTTTTTTTTACAGATAATTCTGGCGGCTGCTGAAATGGGGGCACCCTATTTTGGGCACTCCCCTGCAGCCAGAGGAGCCCCAATTGGTGATCGGAGCCCCTCTGGCTGAAGAGGAGATCCGGCCGGATTGAACAAGGGGTCAGGTAAGTGACTTTTTTTTTTACTTTTTCTACTAGCAGGGGGGAAAGTCAGGCACGTACAATTTACCTGGCTGGCGGTTAACTGCAGGGGAGGCAGCCACATAAATGTTACGTGGCTGGCGGTTAAAGGGTTAATCAATACACACACACACTGCACTGATTAATGCTCAGGAGACACGGCCTGAGGCAGAGCTGACACTAGCATTTATTAATTTGCACAATATGTTGGACAGGGTGGATTACTGAATAGTAATGGGCGAGCCCAAATCATAAAGTTCACGTTCATACCGGATTTTGCGAGTTCGGGTCCCTAAACCCGAACACAAACCTCAGACAGGAGTCCATGACGAGGTTCGGTGTTTGGCCCGAACACGGAAATGCTAGTTATTGGGTTGCTTTTAGTGTTGGATTTTAAAGCCATCCCATTTAATATTAAAACTGACTTCGAGTTGCCATTTTTCATTAGATAGGCACTGAGCACTGTGGTGTATCCTGTTATCCCACAACTTGCTCTAAGCACTGGGGTGTATCCTGTTATTCCACAACTTGTTCTAAGAATTGGGGTGTAACCTGTTATCCCACAACTTGCCCTAGGCACTGGGGTGTAACTTGTTATCCCACAACTTGCTCTAATCACTGTGGTGTGTGTAACCTATTATACTACAACTTGCTCTAACCACTGGGGTGTAACCTGTTATCCCACAACTTGCTGTAAGCACTAGGGTGAGTGTACCCTGTTATAATACAACTTGCTCTAGGCACTGAGGTGTGTATAACCTATTATACTACAACTTGCTCTAAGCACTGGGTTTAGTGTACCCTTTTATACTACAATGTGCTCTAAGCACTGGGCTGTGTGTACCGTTTTATCTCACAACTTGCTCTAAGCACTGGGATGTAACCTTTTATCCTACAACTTGCTCTAAACACTGGGGTGAGTGTACTCTGTTATGCTACAACTTTCTCTAAGCCCTGAGGTGTGTGTAACCTTTTATCCCACAACTTGCTCTAAGCACTGAGGTGTATCCTGTTCCCCCCACAACTTGCTATAAGCACTAGTGTGTACTACTCTCTAATACTGCTGTAAGCACTAGGGTGTAACCTGTTATTCCACAACTTGTTCTAAGCACTGGGGTGTGTGTCAGTACTCCACTTCAATTCTACTTGCTTAAAGCACATGGGGTTTAACTCCACTTTAATACTACTTGTCTTGTTCTGTTTTGCTTTTGTAGCTGCATAAGCAATCGTAAATAGCTGTGTATGGCTCTTGCAGAGTTTGCGAGGGGACGAGATTTTCGTTTACGTTGAATTGTAATCCTCGTTTACTACCGTTTTTGAGCATTTTTCAACGTACCTTTCAACATAGAATTTCAGTGTCCCGTGATATTCAGCTTGCATGTTTCTCAAAATATATGTAGAAACGTAATTTTGATATAGAAGCTGCAATGTCTGCATGCACGCAGCTTATGAACTAATTCATGTACCCGCATCTACAATGGGCTCATGGGACATAGCCCAGAAACCCAATTAACAGGAGCACCACATAGTTAAAAGTGTAATTACATTTATTGAAACACTAATCAGGAGACACACACACAAAACATTACAACACTGACAATTTAAAACACTGCATATCCCTTATTTCATCCAGTGCTACAATTGTAGCGAAAATATCTGGGCAACTCCTATACTGTCCAAACAATATTGAATCCCGGACCTGTAAGATCTATTTTTGTGCCGGCACAAACCCTAATTGCCCACTGTCTAAAAAGATTTCTAATAATAAAGTGACTGTGCAAAACAGCTGGTATACAATAACATGAACATCAAGATAACATATCCAATATTAATTCCAATGTGCAAATGTGCAAACAGTGATTCAGTACAACAATAATAAAACTACATACATATTAAGAAAATATGAAGTGTAAAAGGTATAAGTATATATCAAAAAAGTTGGTCATGGATACAAAAAACACAACTAATCAGTGCAACTAGTAATGACTATCAAACCAAGAAACAGAAAAAGAGACCAATACTCAGCCTGGCACCGGGTAAGGACACAAAAGTATGGAGCAGGGGGTCTGCAGAGGGGACACCTTCGAACGCGGCCGCCCGTGCCGCTTCCTTGGGTGAGTAAATAGTTTAAGTCAGACCTACTTAAATACCTGACAAAATGCACCTCAATTACCGCCATTCCACAGGTGCTGCTCAGACGCATCGGCGTCGCAGCACAGGTCCGGCGCGGCGGATGTGACGTAGCGGATGTGACGTCACCGCCGTATCTCTAATATTGCTGGAACGCATCTGCGTTGCAGCATACATCCAGCCCAGGGGAAATGACGTCACCGGCTGTGACGTCCCGTCCTTTCATCGGTTCAGATGCTGGTGGATGTTTGCATCATGTGGGGGTGGGACCCCGCAACCCGGGCGAGCAAACCCCGCCTCGCCCACCACACCCACTCCTGGCTGGCACATCCCCCATTTAGGCTGCCCACTCCTGCCTATCTTATAAAGTCTTGCTTTGTACGGCCACTCATAGGTCACCCCTGTAAGGGCCAGACAATTAAAGTCCGTCATGGGTAATGAGTACATCTGTGGGCGCTCAAGGAACGGGGGGGATTTTACACAGGGCGCCTCCCCAAGCAGGGGCGCCACCCACATTCCCAGGGAAAAGTAATATTTAAAGTGCAAAAAAGCAGGAACACAATGTGCCTCCATCAATACTCAAGTCAAATCTCTATCTAAATAAGAATAATTTGAATACATTAGTCTGGCCATAACTATATAATAGGTGCCGTTCTATGCTGTATGCCCATAGCTGGCGTTTCTACCATTATAATATTTAGTTGATAAGCCCAACGGGAAAAGGAGGGAGAGGAAGGAAAAGCTAGAAGAAGAAGAAGGGGAGCAAGGAAAAAGAGGAAAAAGGGAGGGGAAGGAGGGAGATGAGAAGGGGAGAAGGGAGGGAATGGGAAAAAGGAGGAAAAGGGGGGCGGGTCGGGAAAAAAGGGGGGGCGGGCAGGAACCCACCAAGATTGTTGTAAAGAAATTAAGGGGGGACCCCCGACCGGGTCCTCCAATGATATAAAGTCACCGCCTTTAGGGTCAAGAGAACCCACACATATGTGTTTGAAAAACCAATGGATATAGCATTATAAATCCCACAATCTGGGTATAGTTATGTTGGTGCATAGGTAGATGTATTAAGACTTCATGCTGTTATGTTTAGGGAGGTAGTCTTCCAACGTCCAGGTCCTACACTTGGCCAATAAGGACCACTTCATGGGAGCTTCCATCCACCACCAAGTGCACCACTCACTGTGGTTTAATTCATGTACCCGGTTACAGCTATTCCATCACTCACTTCTGCTCCAATGCTTACCTTAAGTCCCTTGTCAGTGTTTTTTTTTCATGTCCCAATGGTTTCATGCTTACCCAATGCTTGATGATCTGGGTGAATGTGAAGGTGATGTCAGATTCCTCCTCCAGAGCAGACACGATATCCAGTGCCAATGACCGTTTGGCAAAGCTGTTGGGCAGGAAATTATAGCGATGGGTCATCATCATCTAAAAAGTGGATGAAATACAGATGTTCAATCCAACACAGTGGCAGGCCAGCTACCAAGCCCAGCAAAGCCACTCCTACACATACTGGTCGCAAAGGCAAATCTCAGCCATGCAAGAATGTAGAGCCAACCAGGGCTTCAACAAGGCAAAGAAAATTTGCTTTGAGCCAGACTGCTCAAACCAAAACTGCCACAACCAGGAAGGCAAAAGAAACCTCCTCCAGCCATACTGCTCGCCCTACTCACACATCTCATACTACAACATCATTTCCAAGCAAGTGTAGTAAGGGCAAGGGGAAGAGTAGGGCAACACACAATAGCCCCCCCAAAAAACCCTCTCCTGCTTGAGGCCACTTAGAAGACTTAGAAGCAAAAGTGTGAACAGATAGGGAGGTAAAATACTGAGCCTGGCAGCGGGAAAGTCACGTAGAATAAGGAGCGGGGAACTAGCAGCGGGGACACCTTCGATCGCGGCCGCCCATGCCGCTTCGCTGGGTGAGTAAATTACAACTAAGAATTCCTGCTATAAATACCTGTGAGTGTGCAGTTGGGGTCCGCGCCATCCGGCAGGTGTTGCTGAAACGCATCTGCGTATCAGCTCCAGTCCCGTGCGACGGATGTGACGTCACACATGGCCGGATGTAACGCCACTAAGTCATGCATATTCATTAGAGATGAGCGAACCGGTTCGGACGAACCGGAATTCGCTCCGAATTTCAGGAAATATTCGATTCGGCACGAACCCGAATATTTTGTGGTTCGTGCCGATCGAATTTTTCCTGAAATGTAAAAAAAAAAAATGCCGGCATGGTGGGAGCGGAGCCGGCCGGCGGGCCGGTAAAGCCAGCCAGCCCGCTCCCACCATGCCGGCATTTAAAAAACAAAAAAAAAAGCATTTTTGCCGGCATGGTGGGAGCGGGCCGGCCGGCTCCGCTGTCAGCGGAACCGGCCGGGGCGCTCCGCTGTCAGCGGAACCGGCTGGCCCGCTCCCACCATGCCGGCATTTAAAAAACAAAAAAAAAAAGCATTTTTGCCGGCATGGTGGGAGCGGGCCGGCCGGCTCCGCTGTCAGCGGAACCGGCCGGCGCGCTCCGCTGTCAGCGGAACCGGCCGGCCCGCTCCCACCATGCCGGCATTTAAAAAAAAAGCAAACACTTACCTGCAGGTCCGGAGCGTGGAGGCCGGCACCGCTCTCAGCTGTCATCTGAGGGCGCGTCATCAGAGGCGCCCTCTGATGACGTGCCCTCAAATGACAGCTGAGAGCGGCGCCGGCCTCCACGCTCCGGACCTGCAGGTAAGTGTTTGCTTTTTTTTTTAAATGCCGGCATGGTGGGAGCGGGCCGGCCGGTTCCGCTGACAGCGGAGCGCACCGGCCGGTTCCGCTGACAGCGGAGCCGGCCGGCCCGCTCCCACCATGCCGGCAAAAATGCTTTTTTTTTTTTTTTTTTTTTTTTTAAATGCCGGCATGGTGGGAGCGGGCGGTAGAAGAATATATTGCTGAGGGGCCTTGCCAACCAGCTTATATGAGGTCAGTAACCTTTGGTTGCTCTGGACAAATACTTATATGTCATCACTTTAATAGTTTATATTATAGTCAAGACTGTTTGATCAAGATATTTGTTGTTCCTGCCTATACCTTGATTTATGCTTTTTAATTTTCATGTAAATAATGGGTTGCGCCCTTGACTGTGGGGCACCCTGTGCGCCCTTCCGCGCGCACCCACAACCCGGATTGTGTGTCTGCCGGGCCGTGTCTGGTCCCGGCACATGCACTCGCCCGGGGGGGTGGGTACCCGGTGTTGATATGGGGTGCGCTGTGGCTGGGGAATAAAGTGGTGTCCCTGTGAACTCGGGAAGGCATGGATACGGAGCCCAGTGTCATATGCACAGGGGCAAGTGGGACGGGCAAAGTGATGTTTGCCTGCCATTAAAAACAAGTTCCGCCCTCTCTGACTAATAACGCCGTTATGAATATGCATGACTTAGTGGCGTCACATCCGGCCATGTGTGACGTCACATCCGTCGCACGGGACTGGAGCTGATACGCAGATGCATTTCAGCAACACCTGCCGGATGGCGCGGACCCCAACTGCACACTCACAGGTATTTATAGCAGGAATTCTTAGTTGTAATTTACTCACCCAGCGAAGCGGCACGGGCGGCCGCGATCGAAGGTGTCCCGGCTGCTAGTTCCCCGCTCCTTATTCTACGTGACTTACACGCTGCCAGGCTCAGTATTTTACCTCCCTATCTGTTCACACTTTTGCTTATATTTGATTGTCTTGAATTGTTTACTCTGCAACTGTGTTAGGTGTCCATGACCAATATTCTTGGACATATATTGAACATTTATCATTACTTTGTTACCTTGTAATTAATTGCACTTAGTCACTTTATATAATTTGCACTTATTAAATATTAGGATTATGAAGTTCTCATGATGCACTGCACTTTACATGAATTGATACCATGTTTATTATGCACTGTCACTTTGCTGTATGGAGTTAAACAGATAGTGTGAGGTTGGGTTTTTTTGTGCCGGCACAAAAGATTAGATTTATTTCTTTTGGGGGGGGGGGGGGGGTTGTACGTACTGATATTTTAGGAGCTTTCCAGAAATAATTTGTTGTGAGTGCAGCACTGGATGTTATTTGGGGATATGCAGTGTTTTTAATGTGTTGGTTTTGTACAGTGTCTGTTTTGTGTTTTGTGTTTGATCAAATCTGACTCTTAATAAATGTAATTGTATACTGATTGTTCTGGTGCTCCTGTTGTTTGGGTTTCTTGGTTGTATCCGATGAGCCTAACTTGGATATAGTGAAGCTAATAATAAGATTATACCATTTTACATCATCCATCAGGCCTACATCACACCTGTAAAGAGAGACCACATTGACTCCAGCCAGTGGACTGCTTGACCTAAATGTGGCAGGGAGGGGGCAGATTTTTGGCACATGGTGTGGTCCTGCAGGGTTCTGGGTAGTTTTTGGAAGGAGGTGACTAGGTTTATCAGCTCCTTAGCATTGCCTCAGGCAGAGTGTGAGCCCAAACTCTACATTTTGGGAATAATGCCGGAAGACAGGTAAAATAATTATCAAAAGATGCTTATCATTGAATCCCTATTCCTTGCAAGGAAGGCAGTGGTGATGAACTGGATGGCAGCACTGGGTCCGACAGTCCAAATGTGAAAAACTATGGTTAACAGTTTATTGCCTTACAGTGGTATACAAAAACAGAAGTTACCCACATACATTTTGATAGGGTGTGGGGAATATGGTGGGAAAATTCAGATACTTGCTAAAGTGGAATAGACGCACACCACAGTGGACAGGATGGAATAAAGGAAGCAGGTCTGGGTCAAATTAGGTTTTCCCTGTTGAGTGTCTCTAGGCCATCAAATGGTACTGGGGGGTGCGAGGGACAATAGAAAAGTGGGTCCAGAGTGGTGGGGATGGACGGACATTTAAATGTTTTAGTAGCTAACCTGTATAGTTTCCCTTTCTCTAAAAATAGTATGTGTGTGAATGATGCTTACTGCATGGCTTATGACATACCCTGCGTTAGGTACAGGAAACAAAGACCACGCATATTGCTGATGGCTTATATTTATTGGTATATGTACAACTAATGTAAGAGATGTATGATTATGCAGCAAATATTGGAATTACACAATTGTATACCTTGTCTATAAACATCTACAAATTATAATAAACTGAGTTTGATAATAGAGAAGGTAAGGGGTTGGGAGAGGAGAAAGGGAAAGAGAAGCAGAAGCAACAGCATATGCATAATAAACATAATACAAAAACAATGCATACTACCAGAACTAGGATTGTCTGGAAGTTCACAAAGGACAACAGATCAAGCCAGACAAGGCTTGAGAATATATTTTAAAATGTCCTTGCAACGAAACCCCTAAGGGTAAGTTATTAACAGAAACATAACAATCTGAAATGTTAAACCACCTGGAGGGTCTACACAATATATAGTATTCAAAAGCAATATAAATCTATAATGTACATATACAATATGAATCTAGGTCAAATGTAGTGTTGGACAAGCCCCTAGAGGTTCGAGTTCCTCCGAAACAATAGTTTGGTTTGGGTACCTTAAATTCACCCGAACTCAAACCTAGTCCCCATTGAAATCAATGGGGACCTGAATTTTGGGGGCAATTCTGTCTCTGGGGGCCCCTCTGCCCCCACTCCTCACCCACCCGGACGGAGGGGAGTCCATCCGTCATGGTGCCCCAGGGTCAGAATCGCGACAGAACTGTAAAAAACAATGTGGTGGTGGGCTCTTTAAACTATTTGAAGAATATGCAGCAGGAAGTGGCAACTTACCTAAACCCTGTGATACTGTCAGCAGTTGGTGTTCTTACATTGTCAAATCAGCTTTAGGTCTGGGCTTCAGAAAGATGGCCGCCACTCCCATGAGTGAGGACACTGGCAGCTAGCTCAGTAGCCCATCAAGCATCTGGCTCAAGTCCATGATCAGGTATATGTTGCGGTTCAGGTTCACCTAACACTAATCAGGGGTTAGCTCTTATGGAAAATGTGTGCATACAGGGAAGATGTAATTCAACTATGGGAATGTATCTAGAACAGGCAAAGGATAAATATTAAGTATCTCTGGTTAGTCTTAGAGGAAGAAAAAATTGAGATAGCAGTTTTTATCAAGTTACTGAGGAGGTTGCCACTAGTTTTCTATGGAAAGCTTTGAGGTTTTTCTAGGGCTTCATTGGGCATCTCTTGCTTTGTGTGATAGGGTCTTTTTTGGGGAACACAGCTGGAAGTGCATCCACATTGGCTCTGGAGGTCTCTGGCCACTGGTGAAGGATCAGATTGAGCTTGATTAGAAACTCTCTATGGTGTCTTCCGGATTGGATGCAGCATAGGAGTTACCTTTAAAGTCTAAGAGTAATTTGAAAGGGTACCCCCAATGGTATTTAAACTGGTTGAAACAAAAAACCTCCAATTATTGCCTTACCTCCCATCTCCTAGAGATGGTTTGTACCAAATAAGTGAAGAGCTGATATATGATATTTTGGAAGGTTAGATGTTCTATTTCTATAGCTGCTTGCAGAAAACTTGTTTTGGTTTTGTAGAAGTGATGTTGACAATTATGTCACATGGAGGGCCCTCGTGGTTATTTTGGATTAGGGCTCAGTGGACAAGATCAAATTCCAGTCGTTTGATAGTAAGTTCAGGTGAAAGTTCCTGTAAAAGCGCCGCTGTTGTTGATTGAAGGTCATTGACTGATTCATGTATACCTCTAATTCGAAGATTTGATCTATGCAACCTATTTTTCAGGTTCAGGGTAAGCTCTAGGTTGTTGCATTTCAGAATGGATCAGCAAATCAGCTCTCATTTTAAGGGAGAAGATCAAAGGTATTAGAGGGACCATCTTTGTAGATTTGAGGGGAAGCCATCTGCAAAGTGTATGCAGAGCAAATATGTGTCTGCTTAATGACAGCTGAAAGATTGTGAGATATGTTGTACCAGGAGCAGGAGGCACATAGTAGCACTCTGAGTTGTAATGAAGAAGTTAGAAACAGATTTCACAAAGAAAAGAGCTGTGTGTGGGAAATGTATCACTTTCTGTGAATCCTGCTATATAAAGCTATGGCTCCTTTAAGATGGCTGTGGGAGGGATTATAGCTGAATATAAACAGGAAACACTGTATTACAGTTTTATATTGTTTTTTGTTTAGGACCAAGGAACTGTACTTAGGTGGGGAGCTAAGGAGATTGTTATTGTAATTAGTGCCTAGCACTTCAATTCCTGAAGAACAGGAATGGTGACAGATCAGCTGCATAAGAACGCAGCCTGTGAAGTGAGCAGCTTCTGAAGACTTGTCCGACCGACCAGGACTTTGGCTTATTACCTCACGTGGAGCAGATGGCTGAGAGGTGAGGGGGATGATTGAATGAAGCAAGGCAACTGATGGGGCAGGTGTGACTGCTGAGATGCATCACAAGATGCTGCTGAGTCTGAGGTAAATAGCAGGGAGCTGATTCCACATTAGCCGTGGTTCAGACTGGCCGCAGGATAAAAACGCTGAGGTTCTGTTACCAGAACCAGCTAAGGGGACCCAATTGCATTGATGATGGTCCCCAAGGAAGCTGCAACACTGATGTTGCTTGCTGTGTTAATGGCCATATTACGGAGTTAATTGTGATTAGGTATTGCAGAGCTGATTCAGCCTGCGGACATAACAGTCCCCATGCACATGTGCACTCTCATGTGTATGTCTTCTTTTACCTTAAACTGGTAAGGATTCATTGAGGCCTCTATACCGGTACAAAGGTTAGGAGAGCCTGGCAAAACACAGCAGATGACTTGCCAAAAACCCTGCTGATTACCTGCACCCCCAACAGCCAGCGGGGTGCAGAAGAGCCCTGTGACCATATGGACTATGTGGGCTGGTAGTCTTTAGGGCCACAGGGGGTGACAATCTATTCTAAGTATGTCACACACCCCGCTTCAAGATATTCATTACCTGTGGGTAGTATGGTCCTGTAGAGGGCTTCTGCAGAGATGATTGGAGGAAAGAAAGCCCCTCCCAGTCCATAAGTACCTGGGACCTCCCACTCATTACCCAGTCTTCATCTCTGCAGACGGCGAGCAAGCAGAAGATGATATCTCCTCCTTGCACAGGGGGACTTTAAGGTAGCCGGGTCTACTCCCGGCCTATATATATTTTTATTTCCGTTCGGACTCTTTATTCCCTTTATTGATATATAGCTATTTAAATGCCTCCCAGTCTTGACTGCTGTCCGAGCGAGGGTATAACAGCACCTCAGGTGCTCAGGAGCTATGCTCCACCGCGAGACCCTATAAAGAGGGTAGGCGGTTATACCGGGTTGGTGACTCCGGTTTGGGATGCCCTGTCCAAGAGTTTAATTTTCTCCTTAAATGGCCTATTCCCCTTTTTTAGTTGTGTGGAGGCCTCTTATTCAGCTTCTGGTGTTTTTCTATGGGGGCGCCTGGAAAATAGATTTATTTGAAATGTTTGTTTAAAATGTTTACTTTTCTGGTATGAATAGTTATAATGTAAACTTGTTGCAATCTTTTTTGCTGACAGACACTGGATTTTTACCTCAGAGCTGAGGGGAGGATTTCTCCCCTCACGCTCTTTAGTGAGGGGGCGGGGCCGGGCCTTCGGTATGAGGCCGCAGCCTGCGCCCTTTAGGAGTTTGGAGCTGGTAGCGTGACCGAGCGGGGAGCAGCTCCGCTTGTTATGCGGGCTGCTACCGGCTCTATTATGCACCCGGTGCCGCGGCTGCCTGCGGCACCGGTGCGCGAGTGTTAATGGAGGGGAGCTTCCCCTCACGTCTGACAGACACTGTGCTGGGTTTTTTTCCTCAGAGCTGAGACAGGTGCTGGATTTTACCTTCAGCTTATTCAGCTTCTGGTGTTTTTCTATGGGGGCGCCTGGAAAATAGATTTATTTGAAATGTTTGTTTAAAATGTTTACTTTTCTTTTATTTTATGAATAGTTATAATGTAAACTTGTTGCAATCTTTTTTGCTGACAGACACTGGATTTTACCTCAGAGCTGAGGGGAGGATTTCTCCCATCACGCTCTTCAGTGAGGGGGCGGGGCCGGGCCTTCGGTATGAGGCCGCAGCCCGCGCCCTTTAGGAGTTTGGAGCTGCTGGGCGGAGCCTTGCAGCGCGCGATCCACGCTGGCCACGCCCCCCTGCTGCGTCTCCCGCTCTGATCTGTGTTACCTCAGGCAGAGGACACAGTGTATTGGCGCCCAAAGACTCAGTGAGTGGCCCTGCGGCCGTTGCTTATCTGTACATATTTGCATATATATATGTATATATATAGGTATAATATATATAGGTTTATATAGGGAGAACCTCTTACTGTCTTTTTCTATGTTTTTCAGGCTGAACTGCCAGGAATTTTTTCAGGTTTCTCCTGGTCCTAGAGTACCTGGGTACTTTTGCTATTTATTACAAAACCTCCCACTTTGACAATATAAGGGCATCCCGGGTTGCTTAATAGCGTAATTCCCTCACTCATAGCGACTATTCAAGTTCACCTTATGGAGGCATCCCAAGATTCCGGGCTCCCCTCGGGACAATCCCGGAAGTGTATGGGTTGTGGGGTATCCCTAACAGGGGATGATTTTTTCCTATGTATATCATGTGCACAGCAGACTATTACACGGCAGTCCGGTCCCCAGGCATCTGGGTCAGCGCAGCCGGCTTCATCCTCTCCCCCTCCCACTTTGACCCATGCCCCGTGTGAGATTGCCACGGGGGGGGGCAGTCGCAATCTGATGTGTGTGCCAGTTTGGCCAGTATTGAAAAATTCATTTCCTCCACGGTTGCCAAGAAAGCACCGGCTAAGAGGAAGCATTTATCACCGGTTAATCATTTTGAATATGATGATGACGAGGACGGCCTGGATTGGTCAGATTATTCCCCTCTAGAAGAAGGGGAATTATTTGAGGATTCAGATATTTCTGATGATCAGCAATTTGTTGGTGCTGATTCCGATCGGAGCTCAGGGACTTCCTTGGATACTCCTAATGTTCTGACTCAGATGTTTGAGGTGCTTGCTATCTCGCCTCCAGCGGAGGTTACTCAACAGCAAGGGGAGTTTTATGACGAATCCAAGCCGAGGTTGGAATTCCCTAATCAAAAGCATTTTGATAATATTATTTCTAAGGAATGGGAAAGGCCTGCCCGGCTCCCAGGCATTCCCCAAAGTTGGGATAAGAGGTATCCTTTTCCAGTGGATACGGTTAAGCGCTGGGCGTCTCCCCCCGAGGTGGACGCTCCTATTTTGGGGTTATCCAACTCAGCCGTATTAAACAACCCTGATTGCTCCTCTCTTAAGGATGGTGAGGATAAACGCATTGACCAGATGGCTTGTCATGGTTTTGCCAGTATTGGGGCAGCAATAAGGCCTGTTTGTGCCTCATCGCTGTTGGCGGTGGCTACGAGAAAGGTGGTCAGGCACTTGTTATCCTCCTCCGGTTTGAATCCGGACAGTGAGGAATTTCGTGAACTAAAACAATGTGAGGGGTTTTTGTCCTTCATGGTGGCCGCTTTGGATGATTCCTTGATGATGAGTAGTAGAGCCTCTGCTCTAATGGTTACTATCAGGCGTTCAATTTGGTTACGCCAGTGGGCGGCTGACTTTGGGTCAAAAAAGTCACTAACAGCTCTTCCCTTCGTTGGGTTACGGCTCTTTGGAGACAAGCTGGATGCCGTGGCCAAGGGGGGCAAACTACCTCAACGCAAGAAGCAACGTTGCCCCTTTCGAGGAGCGTCTTCCTTCACTCCTTCCTTTCGGGGATCTAGAGCAGGAAGAGGTTTCGCCTTCCCTTCTACAAGGGGAAATTCCTGGAATAGGGGCAGAGGACATGCCCGTTCAGAATACAGTTGGGGCTCAAAACCCAAACCCGTGGCCAAGCCCGCTCAACAATGAGGGGGCGCCCTCACCCGTGCGGGTGGGGGGACGGCTACAGCACTTCTCCCAGGTCTGGAACCGAGAGGTCTCGGACAGGTGGATCAGGGAAGTGGTGTCTTCCGGCTACAAGCTGGAGTTTGAGTCCTACCCTCCCCCGCGTTTCCTCAGGTCTCGGGTGTCCCCGGAGGCACTGGCTGCGCAGCAGCTCCGGGCGGCAGTATCGAGTGTTCTGGAAATGGCAGTCATTTGCCCAGTTCCCTCATTAGACCGGGGTCGGGGTTTTTACTCAAATCTGTTCACGGTCCCCAAAAAGGATGGCTCCGTCCGGCCCATACTGGACCTAAAGATTCTCAACAAGTTCGTCAGACTGCGAAGGTTTCGCATGGAAACGTTGCGCTCGGCTATTCATTCTCTTCGTCAGGGGGACTTCATGACGTCCATAGACATTCAGGACGCTTACCTCCATGTTCCCATTTTTCCCGCACACCAGAGGTTTCTGAGGTTCGCGGTGGAGGATCGGCACTTTCAGTTTGTAGCTCTTCCCTTCGGTCTCACCACAGGTGTTTTCACCAAGGTGCTTGCTGGGGTGATGGCTCTCCTCAGAGCGCAGGGGATTCGCATTGTGCCATATCTGGACGATCTCCTCATCATGGCACCGTCATTCAGCCAGGATGGTAACATCCACTCTGGAGAGGTTCGGCTGGGTGATCAACTACCCCAAGTCCTCCCTACACCCGTCCAGGACAGTATCCTTTCTGGGAATGTCTCTGGATACAGATCTGGCCAGAGTTTTCCTTCCTCAGTCCAAGGTTCTTCTGATTCAGGAGTTGGTTTGGTCGCTCATGTCCATGCCTCGACCGTCCATCCGTCTAGGGATGAGACTGGTGGGTTTGATGGTGGCCTCATTCGAGGCGGTTCCCTTTGCTCAGTTTCACACAAGGACACTTCAGCTCCATCTGTTATCGGTCTGGAACAGGTCTCAGTCGCTGGGTCATCTTTTTCAGATGTCTCCCCGGGTTCGCCGCTCGCTTCGGTGGTGGCTGAACTCAACCAACCTACTGAGGGGCAGATCTTTTCGGACTCCTCAGTGGGAGATAGTCACTACGGATGCCAGCCTCTCAGGATGGGGGGGCTTTTGGAAGGATCTGCAAGTTCAGGGTTTGTGGAGTCTCCTGGAAGCTCACGAGTCTATCAATGTTCTGGAATTGAGGGCCATCAGGTTGTTTCTTTGTCATTTGACTCATCAACTGCGAGACTTGCCGGTCCAGGTCAGGTCGGACAATCGGACGGTGGTGGCCTACATCAATCACCAGGGAGGAACCCGCAGCAGGAATGCCCTCAAGGAAGTGTCTCTGATCCTGGACTGGGCAGAGAGACATGTCCCGTGTATCTCAGCAGTTTGCATCCCAGGTGTGGAGAACACGGAGGCGGACTCTCTGAGCAGGATGTCAGCCCGCAAGGGGGAATGGTCTCTCAATCCCAGGGTCTTTCACTCAATTTGTCACAGGTGGGGGTCACTGGCGGTGGACCTAATTGCCTCCCATCACAATCACAAACTTCCGGCTTTTGTGTCTCTGGCGAAGGACCCACTGGCTCTCGCGACGGACGCCATGTCCCTGAACTGGAGGGATCTGGGGTTTCTGTACCTGTTCCCTCCGTTTCCCATGGTGGCCAGAGTAGTGCGCAAGCTTGCTCTGGAGAGAGCAACAGCAATTCTGGTAGCTCCAAGGTGGCCAAGACAGGTCTGGTTCGCAGACGTGGTAAGGTCGGCAGAAGATCAGTTCGTTCTGCCCCTGCTGCCAGATCTGCTCACACAGGGTCATCTTCGTTACCCCAATTTACCAACGCTGGCTTTGACGGCGTGGCTGCTGAAACCTCCATCTTGAAGGAGGAAGGTCTTTCTGACGCTGTTATTCAGACTCTCATTCGTGCTAGAAAGAAGTCTTCTTTATCCGTGTACTATAGGACTTGGAGGTCTTATATTGATTGGTGTGAGGCTAGGGCCTTCCCTTGTAGGGAATTCTCTGTTTCTAGAATTTTGGAGTTCTTGCAACATGGTCTGGACTTAGGGCTCCAACTCAGTACTCTGAAGAGGCAGGTGTCTGCCCTGGCGGTATTTTTCCAAAAGTCTTTTGCACTACATCCTTTGGTTAAGACCTTTTTCCAGGGGGTTACGCATGTGCGGCCTCCTAGGAAGCCTTTGATTCCGGTTTGGGATTTGAATTTGGTTCTTTCTGCGCTACAGGGTCCCCCCTTTGAGCCCTTGCATGATAGTCCTTTGTCTTCCCTTACGCAGAAGGTGGCATTTTTGGTAGCTATCACTTCAGTTAGACGTGTTTCTGAGTTGGCGGCTCTGTCTATTCAAGCTCCATATTTTGAAAGACATCAGGATAAAGTGGTTTTCCGTTTTAAGACGGACTTTCTTCCTAAGGTGGTTTCGTCCTTTCGTTTAAATAAGAATATTGTTCTGCCCTCTCTCTGTCCTAACCCCAGCAATGACAAGGAGAGGGTCCTGCATTCTTTGGATGTGGTTCGTGTTGTGAAGTATTATTTGGTGGTAACGTCTGCCTTTCGGAAGACTGATGCATTCTTCGTGGTGCCTTTTGGGCCCAAGAAGGGTCTAGCACCCACAAAGTCTACCATCAGCAGATGGATCCGTCAGGCCATTGTAGGGGCCTATTCTGCTAAGGGGAGAGATCCTCCCTTTCGTGTTACTGCTCATTCTACTCGTGCGGTTGGGGCCTCCTGGGCTTTTCAGCACCAGGCCTCTGTTGAGCAAGTTTGCAAGGCCGCTACCTGGTCTTCTGTTCACACTTTTTCAAAGTTTTACAAGGTTGATGTGCGGGCCTCAGCGGATGCTGTTTTTGGCCGCAAAGTTCTGCAGGCTGCAGTAGTTTGAGTTGTGCTTTATACCTTATTTTTGGTTCCCCACCCTTTATGCACACTGCTATTGGATGTCCCACAGGTAATGAATATCTTGAAGCGGGGTGTGTGACATACTTAGAATAATACCATTTTGTGAATACTTACCTTGTAAAATGGGTATTATAAGTATGTCACACACCCCGCTTCAACCCGCCCTTTGGATTCTGCATCCTTCATATGGTGAACTTTGTGTTGTTATGACTGATATTTGGCTCTTCCTGGTCCTTTACCTTACTGCTTTCTTTATACTGGGTAATGAGTGGGAGGTCCCAGGTACTTATGGACTGGGAGGGGCTTTCTTTCCTCCAATCATCTCTACAGAAGCCCTCTACAGGACCATACTACCCACAGGTAATGAATATCTTGAAGCGGGGTGTGTGACATACTTATAATACCCATTTTACAAGGTGAGTATTCACAAAATGGTATTTTTTCGGTAGGCTGGCACTGAAAGCATTAATTATCCACTTCCCTCCTGCCACCATCCCTCTCTGTTCCACTAACATAAAATTATACAATAAAATAGAAAAGATTTGCCTGATAGAACAATATTGCCCCCCTTTCCTAACCAAATTAAAGTAATTTACCAGGCTAGTCAGGTAGGGACACTGCATGCATAAACCAGTCACTGGTCTGGTGGAGCTTATATTGTCACCTTCCATCCGCAGCCCAGTGCCCCAAAACAGCCTGTGTTTCTGTTTTTACTAAAGTATTTGCTAATATTCATAACAAAACCAATACAGCTCCCTGGCTGAGCAGCCCTGACCCAGCGATGCATTCGCAGTGCACACAGCTCAGCAATGCAACCTGCCATTAGAGCTAATTCTCAAGTTTTTTGTGAGGATAAAAAAATGTAGTGGTGCAAAAATGTGCATAGCTAAATGGTACTGAATTGCACTAAAGGAAAAAACAACTTTTGTTGAATCAGCCCTAATGTGACCTAAGTTTAGTTGTAACCGAGCTAATTAGCATATGGCAGGCCATTCACCATAATACTATTTACTGTCAGTCTTTTTATCAATAATTGGCAAAGGCTTTAGTAAAAAAAAGAAACACAGGCTGTTTTGGGGCACTGGACTTGGGATGGAAGGTGATGGCATAAACTTCCTTTCTGAGTATATGTGCATTTTAAGATTCAAATTCCCTGCTGCACTGCCATATGGAAGCAGGCTTCCTCAGTGAATGGCAGCAGAGGAATTGTGAAGCTGTTCGAGAGCATCTCACACTGTTTAATTTCAATGCAGGACTGAGAGTGGCTAAGGGAGAAATATACTGTTCACAATGGGACTTTGAAACTGAAGGACAGGAACCTGCATCCCATGGGTTGGTAGGTAAGTGCCATTTTGTGTTCTACCTTGACTGTCCCTTTAAACATTGAAAAGGTATTAAAGCAGAAGCAAAAATGTATTTAAACTTACATGAATTGGTGATGCAGGATCTGGTTGTACACTCTAAAATAAAGAGAAGAAACTGATTAAATTTATTTTCCAGTAATATATTCTGGTATACTACCATATATTTAAATTGTCTGTTCCTATTAATACAATTCAAACTGTATGTGCCTGCATTTTTACATTTGGATTAATACAAAGCAGATATGAAATACATTTAAAATGAACCTACAATACATCAAGTACAGCATAGAATTGAGCACTTCTTTGAAATTTTACTAAAGGGGAAAGGGTCTGAAACCACGGCTTCCACAGCTATGAAGCCTGCAGCCATGTGACTACTGTACCAAATAATGAATCTAGTTGTGCAAACTTTTTCAGGATCTTCACCCATTTACAAGCAGCAAAATTATGGAAAAGGGGCGCCCCTGTTTTAGTTTCAATATATTTTTATTTTAAAGAATTAAAAAAGTACAGTTACTCTTGTTTCAGGAGGAAAAAAATTCATAGCACAGTACAAAATCTTCTGTTTATTTAGAAAGCACAGAAATGCAGAAACATTTTCCTTCTAAGAGCTATTAAGCAACATTTGTCTAGGATCTTTTTCAAGTCTAGAAACTCGCTAAGTATCTTCTGATTCTGATCTTAAAATGTTGCTCTAAAGCTATGATTCTTCTAAAAAGATATAAACAATAATTGTTACAAGAATGGAGTAGTGGGGAGAGGAGTAGGGACCTATAGGACGAAGGAGGGAGCAACAGCGGAAGTGATTTGCCCATGGAGTCCAGACCTGTTGAAGTTGTACCTAACTGTCATGAACTATTGTGATTTTAGCTGATAGTAGGATCTTGGTTATGAGCTGGTATGTAGGTCTGGGAATTCCTGTAATCTTCTCATAAAGCAGGTAGATTCTGGGTGAAAGGGGAATTGAGATATTGGTAATACTTTATCTCCTTCCAAAACTGGGAAGCTATAGGGCAGGTCCACCATGTGTGTAGCGTGTCCCCTGGAATGTTACATGCTTTAAAACATTCGGGGGAGACATTTGGGAAGGCTTTAGCTATTCTAGCTGGGACCAGGTACAACCTCATATTTACCTTGAGGCTATCTTCTATCAGTGTTGTGTTGATAATCCCTGTAGTGGAGCTTGAGATGGATTTCTTCCATCTGTAGTTCCAGGTCTCTATCCCAGGACTGCATATAGGATAATTTGTTTTGATTATTTGATTATTATTATTTGATTATAGAGCATAGCTATGCCTCCTGCCCTTATCAAGGAGGATGAAGCTAGTCTTGAGTCCTGGAATGTATGTCTAAGGACATTCTCCTTATAGAAGAAAATAAATGAAAGATCTGCTGCACTGAAAAGTTTCGTTGATAGGAAGTCTACTGTCAGGAAATCTCCTATTCTATAAAGACACCGCAACATGGCAAAAAAAATAAGCATAAATAGATAGATGCAAAATTAATTCCCAGGATATGTTTCCCATTTGATCCTACACAATAACACAAATAAAGATTGGAAAAAATGCACACCTTACTCAAGGGCTATGATTTGCAATTAAATAAGTGTATTGATAGTGACATAAAGAAAACACAATTATATACAATAATTCCCCCTTTGCAATACGAGAGGTAAAAATCGCCAGTTGTAAAAACAATGTATATAGTAGATTGATATTTGGCCATTCAGTTATATATAGTTATTAGAGAATTGCAATACATATCCCAGCCACACAGTGGTACCAGCATTCAGTTAACACAGAGAAGTATAGAGATAATACATAAATAGCTAATAAGATGTCTGTATATAATAGTAAGATAATAGCAATACCTATTCCTTCATTTCACCTTAAAGCGGACTTTCACCCTGAATAAGAACATATCTTATATGTTTCCCACACCCTGTACATACAGATTACTCACATTAAAAATCATCCTACCTTCTTCTACTACATGTTATGAGCCTTTAAACATCCAAGATGGCGGCTCATGGAGCTTCAGGCAGCCTGCAATCAGGAAGTGTCTTCTGACTGTGTCGCTCTGCATTCTGGGATTGCTGTCCTTTCCCTGACCCCAGCTTTGCTCTATCTGAGCAAAGCACAGCTATAACCCCGCCCCCCGTCCTTTATCCTGCTCTCCTCTGCTCAGTATGTTATGCTTCTGAGTCAAGATGGCGGTGCCTATATCCTAGAGTCCTGAACAGAGTTACAGCCCAGCGGGGGAAATAATAATAAGTAAGTGACAAAAAACTTAAAATATATTAATTTTAGATGCTGGGGAATAGATTTTAAAGGGTTTGGACTTTTCATTAAATCACGCTGAAGGTCCTATTTGAGTAACATAAGAATGGCATTACAAAGGACTCACAACAAATATCTAAAATCACTATTTACAGCAGGGACATCAAAGGTCAAAGTGCCATTCTACATCCTATAATATAATCCAAAAAATACAAAATATACAGAGGTCAAACTAATGTGTAATTAACCCAAAATATGTGCAAAAAGTGCCAATGCGTACCTAAAGCGCTTTACATGAAGTGCAAATGCTAATTAAATACAGAAAGAGAAAACTCTTTAAAGTACTCAGGTAGATTCAACATAAAAGAGTATCACCATATGCATAGGCCAATTGGTGCGCCTGGTATCCCTTTTACCCATGCGTTTCGTGGGGTAAACCCACTTTCTCAAGGTGCCTCCCAACTCCTTATATACCTGCAAACTCCTCTGTGCAAATATGACAATGATCCACAATCAGCGCGCACGCTTCCGTGCACGGCAGTCCAGGCCGGCGGCCGCTCAATATGCAGGAGACGCACGCCGATAACGGAAACCACCCACCACGGGGAACGTCACTGCCCATCCCTCCCCACCGCCCGCCCCCCAAACCACCCGGCCAACCGCGTCATTTAGCAACACCACATAGCGGAGTGCAACAGACGCCGAGGTGGAAAGTGGCAGGCGGCGAGGAGGAAGAAGGCAGGCATTATAGCGCCAGGTGGAGGAGTGGGAAGACAGGTAAGTACACATTACATATTCATAAAAACATAGATAAAACTACAATTTTATTATATTACATGATATAGTTCACCATAAGACAACAAAGAATCACAAATTGAAGTAAGGAATGGCTATGCTTAAAATTACTAATACAATGCAGAGAGGATGACTAAACAGGAACAATCAAACATGTACATAATCACGATTTCATAATAATAATACATAATCACGCCTTGTCCAAAACAACAGAGAATTAACAAGGATTATATATACGTAGAACCATTTGAATTTTCTATTTTCCAAGGTGGACCAATGCATGATAAAATTTAAAACAATGCACAATATATGAAGATAAAGATAAAAAATAATAATAATAGTAATAATAATAATAATAATAATAATAATAAATAAAATAAAAAAAAACATATATAAAATATATAAATGTGAGCAAAATTAATAAAAGTTATATGAATACATGATAACAATGATATTAAAAAGTGAAACATATAAATAATAATACATAAATTAATTATATGAATAATGATGATGTATAAATAATAATACATAAACAATTAGTGAAATATATAAATTATGATGTATAAATAATGATACATAAATAAATAGATAGTGAAATATGTGAATCATGGTAGTATATAAATAATAAAATAAATGAATAAAATAAATATATAATTCACATATAATCACATATAATAATAATGTAAGTCCTCCATAGCTGGTAACGCCGTGTTCCCATCCAACAAATTCTCTTTGTTACTTGAGAACCGACGTGGACATCATAGGATCTCTAGCAATTACATCCATACTCTCAGCAAGAAAATTCCCTCCACCACTTAGAAACCAATCCCATCACAAAAGTATAACCCAATATAAATCTAAAAGAAAACACACACAACAAATATTAAACACATCCCTGTGAAAGAGTAAAAAACCAACAGAAGTGAAAAAAATATATATATATATTATATTTATTATAATATTTCATATATGTCCAGCATTATTGTTATTGGACCCTCCTCTAAATAATGTTCAAAAACCTTTAGGCCCTTATTTAACAAGGGATAGCGCCAGGTAGCGAATGGTGAGCGAACGGTAATGACGGTCACCGCCACGAGAACGCCGGCTCCCCTCCGCAATCACACATTTATCAAGCCGATCCTGCTTAGCGACTGACAGACCGCCAGATAGCGAATCATTCATCATTATTCCAGCCTCACCCCACAGCGCCAGCGAGCGACCTTGAACTGCGACAGGTATGACCTCTCGCTACCTGGCACTCTCCAATGCATTTCAATGGAGCAATCTTTAAATATTCTTAATTAATTGCTATTAACAACAGCCGAACAACGGCCAAGCACAGCGAATACTAGCGTGCGCTGTGAAAATGCCGCTACTGTCGCTCATCTGTCGCTACCTGGTGCTATTAATGAATCGGCCTCCCCATCTACCTACCTAGGAATGGTTCAAACGAAACAGCCTCATTTAATCCCAGTGGTGCAATGGTGTTCAATCTATGCATCCACTTCAATTCTTGTTGTAATAGCCTTGTTTTTAAGTCCCCCCCCAAAACCTAGATGAAGTCAACAACTTGGCCACCATGTTTCCTTAGAAAATGATCCGCCACAGGTGTGATGATTTTATTTTGCTTTCTGTTACTTTCAGCCAGACGGATATTGGACAGGTGTGTATTTTCAAAGTATTTTTTGTTTCGCTCACATAACTGAGTCCACATCTGAGAAAGTAAACCATACCCACAGATCTGCAGTTTAAAAACTGCCAAATGTAAAATTTCTCCTTAGTATAGGGATTGATCATAACGAGTTGGTCCTCGTTATGTACTGGCAGATGTTACAATGTCCACAAGATTGACCTCCATTCAAACTCTGTTCATGAAGCCATGTGAATGGGATGGTATCACAAAATGGCTCCGGCATAACAGACCCTTCAAGTTGGGGGCCCATCTAGCTGTCATCTGGACTCCATCTTTAACAAAAGCATGTAAAGAGGAATCCGATCGTAGGATATTCCAATGTTTCTCAAGAATCTGATGAACTAATCCCCAACTACTATTATATCTAGTGATAAATCTTACATTCTGCCTGCCTCTCTCTGGTTCTTGGATTCAATAAAGCCCCCCGATCTTGGAAACTCTTCATAAGGTCGACCGCATGTCTGCAGAACTCACTCTCACTTGAGCAGTTTCGTCAAATACGTGCAAATTGCCCCTTGGGGATACCCCTCTTTTGATGTAAGGGATGGAACTTCCAAAGTGCAGTAGACCATTAACAGCCGTGTCCTTTCTATACAATGTCATTGAGATCGTCCCATCAGACTCTAAACACAGTTTAAGATCCAGTAACTCGACCTGTGTATTACCCAGCCTTGAGAAAGAGCCCTACGGGCTCGGAACGCGTGGGCTCGCTGCAGGGGCACCATCCAGGTCAGCACAACAGTAAGGATCTGTAATTGTGTGTTTTATGTGCGGTCATAGTTTTTTGCACCTTATCCTCTGATGGGTTTTACCTCCATTGTTATGTGTTTGTTAATTGATGCACTCCACTATTTAGCACTCAGCACTTTATTGTACATATATATTTAGCATAGGTAGCACTTTATAATTATAGTAGGTAGGATTGTCTCACTGTAGACTGTAATAGATTGTATTGGCAGGATGGCTCCCCCATGTGGCTGGTCATGGTAACAGCAATGGGTTAATGTTGTTTTAATTGCTTTTAATGAGATGATTATTAATAAAGATTATTGAAAAGATTATTGTATGGACTGATTATCCGAGAGTGCAAGGGTTAGTCCCCAGGGACCCAGTGGGGGGTTTGGGAGGTTACCCCCAATTCTTTGGTATTAGAGTGGATATAGAATAGGTCAGGAAGATATTTATATCATTCTGATTAAGTTTGTCCCAAAATTCTCGACATCTCTCCTGAGGCCCCTGCCATAGTATCAAAATGTCATCTATAAAGTGGAACCAACCCATGATATAAACATGAGGATCCCCAAACACCCCCTACCCTTCCCACCACCCCAGGAAGAGGTTCACTATGAAGGGCGCACAACGTGCCCCCATAGCAACCCCCCTCTTCTGGTGGTAGTGGCGATCATCGAACACAAAATGGTTGTGGGAAACCACAAAGTCCAACAATTCCATGATGAATTTTCGTTTCTCCCTATGTGTTCCAACCTCCATACTCAAAAAGTAGCTGGTAGTCTTCAACGCCCACAGATGAGAAATATTAGTATATAAAGATTCTACATCAGTGGTGACTAAGATCGTATCCTGTGACCAATGTGTGCCTTCCAACTTATTCATGAGATCTAATAGGATAATCCACTCTTGAAAAATGATATGTTGTCCGATCAATTACCCCATTACAGATTGCCCTCTCCAAAATGTCCAAGCTTTCATAGTTTCTATCATCACTTAATTGTCTCTGGGCCTCTTTTACATATTGGTCTACACTCCAGACAATGACATTTATCCCTTTGTCTGCATTGCGGATGACAAAATTAGGATTGGATCTAAGATTGGGAATTGCATCTAGTTCTTTCTTAGTCAAATTCTTTCTAATCTTTGTCTGAGGTAATCAGGTAAATTCCTCCACTCACCAAACGAAAAAAAAGTCAGGATCGCAGGTGATGTGCTGATAGGAGGGGTAAATGTCGAAGGTCTCTTGCATTTTCTCATCAAGGCCAACCAATCTTGAGGAGTAATATCTTCAGGAGGGATATCAGTAAGGATAGCATTGGCAGGAACTCTGGAGGAAGTGGGGGAAACATCCCTGGAGTTGTCAACACCCACATCTGTGGAGAAGTGCTTTTTAAGTCTTACAAAACATAAATAAATCCTTAGTCATTTCAAATGTATAAATTACATTTGTGGGGGAGAAATTCAAACTCCTACTAAGGACCGACCTCTCCACTGGCGATAGAGTGTACTCAGAGAGGTTTATCACTTTAAGTGCCCTTGATTCTCCAAGTAAGCGGTCACACCCTAAGTTCTCCGCTGTTTGGGGCGTTGGGACACCAATCTCAATCTCTCTGTGGCTTTGTCTGTTTTCTCTTTCTGTATTTCTTCTCACCCCTCCCATTGCCTGAGTGTCTCCACCTATACACCCTATGTCCCTCCTTATCCTTTTTGTCCCTAGCCATTTTTGAACGTTTGTTCTAGATTATATTTTCCTCATTCAAATCCAAATCATTTTTAAGAGTGTCTTGGTAATCCTGAAATGATTCCTGTGCTTCTGATACAGTTTCTGCAAGTCCACCTTAACCCTCATCAAAAGCTCCTTATCAAATTCAATTAACATATTAATAAGTGCTAACGAGCATGTCTGTAAATGTGATTACCATGTTTGTTTACTTCCCATGCCAGGAAGATTTGGACCCTCAGGCCCCTAGGGACCAGCTGTTGTTCTTTGTACCATTCTAGGTTGTTGATATTCCACCATAGGCTTATGTACTGTTTCCGTGCCTGTTTAAGTTGTACAAATAACGATTTAACATCTCTATTTACTCCAATATCTCATATAAAATTAGAAGCCATATTTGTGCAAGAGTCACTAAACTTACAAAAGAGAGAGTGAAGAAGCTGGAAATGAATCACTATATAGAAAAATAGAAAACAACCCCTGCACCACCCCAAAAAAGAAATTAACAATATAGGAATTGTGTGCCAATATGGGATGCCCCAAGCAAATAACCAATTGGAGAAACCAAAAATTGTGGCCCCAGCAACTACAAGGAAAAGCCCAAACCGGCACCACTAGCCTAAAACAAACTATTTACATGATAATCATGAATTTATTATTATTAAGGACTCACAACAAATATGTAAAATCATTATTTAAAGCAGGGACCAAAGTGCCCATTTTACATTCAATAATATAAGCCAAAAAATACAAAATATACAGAGGTCAAAAACTTATGTGTAATTAACCCAAAATATGTGCAAAAAGTGCCAATGCGTCCTAAAGTTATGTAAAGACAGTGCTTTACATAAAGTATAAGTGCTAATTAAATACAGAAAGAGAAAACTCTTTAAAGTGCTCAGGCAGATTCAACATGAAAGAGTATCACCATATATATAGGCCAGTTGGTGTCCCCACTAGTTCCTGGTATCCCTTTTACACATGCGTTTTGTGGGGTAAACCCACTTTCTCAAGGTGCCAGGAAAAATCTGTCTCCCCAACTCATTATATACCTGCAAACTCCTCTGTGCAAATGTGACAATGATCCTGCACAGTTATCCTGCACACGGCGGCCCTAGCCAACAGCCGCTCAATACGCAGGAGATGCATGCCGATAACTGAAGCTGCCCACCACGGAGAACGTCACTGCCCATTACTCTCCGCCGCCTGCCCCCCCCCCCAAACTGCATGGCCGACGGGCCAATCAGCAACTTCACATAGCGGCGTGCAACCATTGCAACGGGCGCTGAGACGGGGAGTGGCAGGCGTTGGGGAATCACATTTACAGACATGCTCCTTAGTACTTATTGATATGTTAATTGAATTTGATAAGGAGCTTTTGATGAGGGTTAAAGTGGACCTGCAGAAACTGTATCAGAAGCTAGTCGAGTGTATTGCACATGAATCATTTCAGGATGACCAACACACCTAAGAAAGATTTGCATCGGTATGAGGAAAATATCATCCAGCACAAATGTTCCAAAATGGCTAGGGACAAAAAGGATAAGGAGGGGCATAGAGTGTATAGGTGGAGACACTCAGCCAATGGGAGGGGGGATCGCTGGAGACAGCACACCTCCCATTTGGGGAGTAGGAGTTCCTCAGTCTCAAAGGGGGAACAAAGGCTGAAATGTCGTAATCTGGAGCGTAGACCAATATGTAAAAGAGGCCCAGAGACAATTAAGATGATAGAAACTATAAACGATTTGCTTATAGTCCTCTAATGGACTATATGGCAGACTTCTTGGACATTTTGGAGAGGGCAATCTGATCGGACAAAATATGATTTTTTAAGAGTGGATTATCCTATTATCCCCACTTTTTATTTACTACCAAAAGTCCATAAGAGCATGACTACCCCGTGGGGATAGCCCATTATTTCAGGAATGGGCAGTCTGACTGAGCAGGCTAGCCTATTCATTGACCTTCATTTGCAAAGTTTTGTCCAGTCCCTTTATATTCGTGATTCGTTAGATCTCATGAATAAGTTGGAAGACACACATTGGTCACAGGATATGATCCTAGTCACCGCTGATGTGGAATCTTTATACAGAGCCGTAGCAGCCATGAGGCGAATGAGGCACTGGCCTCGGGCGCAGCCAGGGCTGGATTTTAGGAGGGGTGCAAGCAGGGCCGTATTTGCTGTAAGGCACACCTAGAGCGGGGCTTGAGACTAGGGGTGGGCTAACCGCAGTAGCTGCAGTGGTGTTAATATTTTTTTTTTAGATCATCGGTGGTCAGTGGAGATGGTCAGTACACAATCGCGCCCCCCCCGCCCCTGCCCATTCCCAGCATTCACAGCACTGCCCCTATTCATCCCTCTTATTCCCAGTTCTTCCCCCATTTATTCCTCATTCCCAGCTTTTCCCACATCCACTGCTCTTTTTCCCAGCACTGCTCCCATCAATCTCTCTTATTCCGAGCTCTCAACTTATTCAGAGATTTCAACTACACCCTCCCCCTGGACCTTCAACTTGGCACAGACCACGGTAAATGGACCTCGACTAAAAGTACTTGATTACCACTGCTTTGGATCATTGGTGCCCAGTGCAACAGTGGACAACATAGTGTGGCACCCCCTCCCATTCCTATAGACAGTGTGTCATGCTCCCTCCCATTCCCATAGGCAGTGTGTCATGCTCCCTCCCATTCCCATAGGCAGTGTGTCATGCTCCCTCCCATTCCCATAGGCAGTGTGTCATGCTTCCTCCCATTCCCCATATAGGCAGTGTGGCATTCCCATTTCCCATAGGCAGTGTGGCATTCCTATTTCCCATAGGCAATGTGGCATTCGCATTTTCCATAGGCAGTGTGGCATTCCCCCTCTCCGATAGGCAAAAGAAAAATATGTACACTCACATATACATCTCTCCCACGTTGCTGGCCAGGCCACAGGAGGTCAGAAGATGTAGGAGCCACAGGTGGGCGGGCAGGGATCCCTGCCCGATGTCCCCATCGCTGCTTCTTCTCCGGCGCGAGCAAACACGCCTGGCTCTGTGCAACAGGTGGGCGTGGCCTGTGTCAAGTGACGGCCACCAGCTGCACAGAGTCGGATGTTTGCTCTGAGTGCGGCGGCGGTGGGGACAGTGCAGACAGCAGGGATCAGGTACCTTGCCTGTCCGCCTGCCGTTCCTGCATCTTCTGGCCTCCCGTGGCTATGGTGGCCCGGCCAGCAGCGCGGTAGCGATATATATGAGAGTTTAATGTTTTTTTCTTTTTACATTTGCCCGATAAGAGGCACTGACTTTCCCCCCTCTGTTGGAGATAAATGGCAGCTCATGTCTCTGCAGAGGTTTCCATCCCCAGATCCATCCAAAATTTAAGGGGGATCTGCCCAATCTCTGTGTTTTGGGGCCCAGCAGTCAGATGCCAATAGATCATGACATAGATATCAGTGGATGGAAAATTAGGATTTGATTTTATAAATATTGTAATTGTTGGAGTGAAATATGTATTGATTCCACAGTCAATATGTCACTGCTTTACTGCAGGAGAGCACAGCTTATCCACTCATCATGATAGGAACTGCAGTACTCTTAGTTATTGTAATAGTAAATGTGTCACTGTTGCGATATTGATAACTTAATTGTGACATCCCAAGTGCGCGCACATACATGCATGGTTGACGTAACATTTGTGGGATCGAGCCCTAAAAATAGACCAATAATATGCAATATGCAGAACAATAGCATTTTGTTTTCTGCAGTAACACTGTCTACTTTCACTGTTGACAACTTGTGCTGCCCACCAAGCACATTTTACTGCCAAATATGGCCCCTTATGTCACCTACAATGCAAAGGTGACATAAGGAGACATATTTGGCCATACTCACTCTATCAATGTTATTTTTCCTGGTCCTGCATTGTGTTCATAATTTAAATTACAGGCAACAATTAAGTCTCCTAGAATTAGCAATATCCACATCTTCCACAAAAATATATTCTTGAATCTCATATAGCTGAAAAATTAAACAGTTCTATTCTACATTCTTTATGCCTATTTTCCTTAATGTCTCTCAAAATAATCCAGTAAACAAGAAACAAAAGAAAAAGAAAAGATATATAATTTTCTTTTTTTTTTGGTGGGGGGGGGGCGCGATTTTCTGGGCTTGCCTCGGGCGCAAAAGAAGCTAGCTACAGCTCTGTCTTTATATACAAATATTTCTCATCGGTGGGCTTTGAAGACCACCAGCTGCTTTGTGAGTATGGAGGCTGGAACACATAGGGAGAAACACAAATTTATCATGGAGTTGTTGGACTTTGTGCTCTCCCATTCTGTGTTCGATGACTACAGCCAGCAGAGGGGGGTTGCAATGGGGGTGCGTTTTGCACCCTCCATAGTGAACCTCTTCCTGCGTTGGTGGGAAAGGGAGGTGGTGTTTAGGAACCCCATGAATGAATTTCAACCCTATATCATGGGTTGGTACCACTTTATAGACATGCGGTTGACCTTAAGAAGAGATTCCAAGCAATTTGATTACAAGCACACATAATCAGGTAGCTAATACCGATCAGAGGGCTTTATTGAATTCAAGAACCAGAGAGAGACAGGCAGAATGTAAGATTTATCACTATATATAATAGTAATTGGGGATTAGTTCGTCAGATTCTTGAGAAACATTGGAATATCCTACAATCGGATCCCTCTTTACATGCTTTTGTTAAAGATGGAGTCCAGATGACAGCTAGATGGGCCCCCAACTTGAAGGATCTGTTATGCCGGAGCCATTTTGTGAGACCATCCACATGGCTTCGTGAATGGGGTTCGAACAGCGGTCAATTTTGTGGACATTGTAACATCTGCCAGTACATAAGGAGGACCAACTTTGTAATCAATCACTATACTAAGGAGAAATTTTACATTTGGCAGTTTTTAAACTGCAGATCTGAGGGTGTGGTTTATCTTCTCAGATGTGGATGTGGACTCGGTTATGTGGGCGAAACAAAAAATGCTTTGCAAATACGAGTACAGGCACAAAATAACAAAATAACATCATCACACCTGTGGCAGATCAATTTCTAAGGAAACATGGTGGCCAAGTTGTTAACTTACAAGTTATTCCATTAGAAAAAGTTAATCTAGGAATCGGGGGGGGACTTAAAAAGTAAGCTATTACAACAAGAATTGAAGTGGATGCATAGATTGAACACCATTGCACCACTGGGATTAAACAAGCATGTTTCGTTTGAACCATTCCTAGGTAAGTAGATACTATGCTACAGAGATCCTATGATGTCCACGTCGGTTTTCAAGTAATGAAGAGAATTTGATGGATGGGAACACGGCGTTACCAGCTATGGAGAATTAACATTATATGAATTATATATTTATTTATTTATTTTTTTGTGCTCAAAAAAAGTATTTCTTTTACAAATATTTTAATGAGATTTTGCATAGCTTAATACAGCATGGGTACATACAATTGCAATAGAGTTTGCTAAACAGAAAGCAAATGAACTGGATACAGCATATTAAACATTATAATAAAGCATAATAGCATTAAGAAATAGTTTCAAGATACTGATTACATTGAGGTTAAACATAATCTACATAACATAGACTATTGTGGTGAAGAAAACTGGATTATAGTCGAACTCTAAACCATTTTTAACAGACTAACACAGGGAAAGACATGGAGGAAGACTGGGGAGGGTGGTGGGGGGGAGGGGTGCGAGGCCCATGGTGACCATGGCTGGAGTGGAAGCTGGGAAAGGTGGATAGTTAATGGGCCCAAGTAACCATTAGCTTGGTGAGAGGGTCTTAATTATATCGGGAAGGTAGGGTCCGTTTGACCCCTAGTTAGACCCGTGTGGTCTATCCAGGGCTGCCAAATATTATAGAATTTGTCATATTGGTCCCTGGAAATTGCCGTTAGCTTCTCATTGCACATGATGTCTGATATTCTGCTCTGTATTTCCGCCCAGGGTATAGTTGGGAGTTTCCAATTTCTCGCTATGGTTGCCCTTACCACTGAAACGATGTGCAGTGCTAGCCGCCATTGACGTTTTGTGTAGCTACCTATCTTAAGTGAGAGAAGAGCCTCCCATGGGTTCCCCCGAACCTCAATTTGCAAGATATCTGCAATAAGTTTATAGCCTCTATGCCAGATTTCCTGAGCAACAGGGCAATCCCTCCACATATGTAACATAGAACCTCTCTCCTGACATCCCCTGAAACAGAGGGGAGAGGTGGAGGGGGAAAACCTGTGAATGCGCTCAGGGGTGTAGTACCACCTAAAAAGGATTTTGTGAGTGTTTTCTTGGGTCAGGGCGTTATAGGAGATTTTACTCGTATTTCTCAAGATTGCACCCCATTCCTCTCTATCTCTCCCTCGGCCCAACTCCCTCTCCCAGTTAAGCATGTAGTTATGTTTTCCCGTAGGAGACAGGGCTACCAGGGAAGCATATAAGCTGGATATTAAACCTCCCAAGAAGTGGTCCCTGATGCATCTGTGCTCAAATTCGGTACCTCTGTATAGGGAAGAGGACTTTCTCAGCAAGCCGCATATAAAGTGTTGTATCTGGAGAGATCTAAATACCTCAGAAGGCGGAAAATCACCTCCAGATGCTAGATACTGTTGGGGCTTCGCGCCAGCTGGGGCACAGAGGCGATCCACTAATGTGAGGTTATGCTGTGCCCATCATTTGAAGTTATGTTTGTGAGAAATGCAAGGAGGGAAGGCTGGGTTGCCCAGTAGTGGGGAAGCCGGAAGATGGGGAGAGGAGAAGATATGTTTTATCGTATCCCAGATACTCAGGGTAAATTTTAGAAGAGTGGGGAGGGGACTAGGCCTGGAGGAGCTAGGAACCCAGAGTAGGGAGGCCGGGGCCACAGGGTGCAGATGGCTATATCATTAAGCACCCAGATTGGTTTATATTGTGGAGTATGTAGGAGAACTAAAGGAGTGACTTGGGCTGCTAGATAGTACATATGAAGGGCCAGAAAGGCAAATCCTCCATTCTCTTTCTTACAATATAGTATATCTCTGCTTATTCTGGGTCTAGACTTATTCCAGGCATACATGAGAATTTTCCTCTGGAGAGACTCCAGTATACTCCTAGGTACCGCTATCGGAAGAACGCGAAAGAAGTATAGGATTTTAGGTAAGTATGTCATTTTTAGCGCGGCAATCCTCCCTAACCAGGAACTGCCATGATTGTAACAGAGTATCCAGGGATTTAAACAGATCTGGGTAGTTTGCTTTATACAAAGTGTCCAGACTATTAGTTAGTTTAATCCCTAAATAAGGAAGTTTTTGGACCCATATCCACTGGAAGTTCTGAGACAACAACTCCCGGGTGCGGTCTGATAAAGTTACTAGGGATGAGCGAATCGATCCGGACGAACCCGGATTCGTTCCGAATTTCATGAAAAATTCGATTCTGAACGAATCCGAATTTCCCCGCGATTCGATCGATCAAAGTTTTCCTTTAAACTCCATTTATTTCAATTACAGGCATTCTAAAATGGTGGGAGCACATGTCCGGACATATCCCCTGGGGCAAGGTATCATGGGAAGGTCACATGTAGCCTATCAGCAGGCAGGAGCCCCGGTGACGTCACAGCACTATATAAAGCGGCGGCCATCTTGCTTGTGCGCATTTCAGACTTGCATTCGTGAGACAGCGGTGGTTGCTTGCTGCAGACAGGGACAGACAGTTAGCGCTAGGTAGGGAGATTTACAGATAGGTAGGGAGATTTACAGATAGGTAAAGAGAGAGACAGATAGTTAGGGAGATTTAGAGTGGTAGACAGAGCTAGGGAAAGATAGGTTTAAAACTGGAACAATCCAGCAGCATACAAGTCAGGGTGCCTAGTGCTGGCTATGATTCATATTTCATAATTACTGGGTTACTGTTAATATATTTGGTTTGGTTTAAATACAGCTGCACACTGTGCATGCAATGCACATGCTATTTAACCCTTTCTGCTATTTAGGCCTGAACGCTATTTTAACCCTATCTGTTAAATACAGCTGCACACTAAGCATGCAATGCACATGCTATTTAACCCTTTCTGCTGTTTAGGCCTGAACGCTATTTTAACCCTATCTGTTAAATACAGCTGCACACTGTGCATGCAATGCACATGCTATTTAACCCTTTCTGCTATTTAGGCCTGAACGCTATTTTAACCCTATCTGTTAAAGTGGACCAACACCCAGGATTTTGACTATCCTGGGTCTTGGTCCACTTCGGTGGGGCACCCCCGATCGGGGTGCCCCGCTGTGTGAAACCCCCCCGATCACCCTAAAAACTCACCTCTCCCCGCACCGACGGACAAGCGATTTGACAGCCGCTTGTCCGTGGCTCCTCCGCCGCCGCCTCCCGCGCGTCCCTCTTGACGCGCGCACCCCCATGCCGGCCATTCACAGATGGCCGGCGCGGGGGCGCGCACGCCTAGAGGGGCGCGAGGGAGGCGGCGGCGGCCGGCCGCCGCCGAAACTAAGCTAAGGGGGTTTGGGGGTTTTGGGGGGGTTTCACCCCGCGGGACATCCCGATCTCGGATGTCCCGCGGGGAGGGAGGTGATCGGCCCGGGAATCTTATAGATTCCCGGGCCGATCACCCGAGGGTGATGGTCCACTTTAAATACAGCTGCACACTGTGCATGCAATGCACATGCTATTTAACCCTTTCTGCTATTTAGGCCTGAACGCTATTTTAACCCTATCTGTTAGACAAAAACATTTCTCATACTTGGATTATTGTTACTTATTGTTCAGCTTAAAATACATTACGCCACACTTGCATCCCAAGGCACATGCTATTTAACCCTATCAGTTAAACAAAAGCATTTATCATACTTGGATTATTGTTAATACTTTTTGCTCAGCTTAAAATACATTAGCCACACTGGCATCCCAAGGCACATGCTATTTTAACCCTATCTGTTAAACAAAAGCATTTTTCATACTTGGATTAGTGTTAAAAGTTTCTGTTCAGCTTAAAATATACCAGGCCACACGGGCATCCCAAGGCACATGCCATTTTAACCCTATCTGTTAAACAAAAGCATTTCTCATACTTGGATTGTTGTTACTTTTTGTTCAGCTTAAAATACATTACGCCACACTGGCATCCCAAGGCACATGCTATTTAACCCTATTTGTTAAACAAAAGCATTTCTCATACTTGGATTAGTGTCAAAAGTTTCTGCTCAACTTAAAATACATTACGCCACACTGGCATCCCAAGGCACATGCTATTTAACCCTATCTGTTAAACAAAAGCATTTCTCATACTTGGATTAGTGTCAAAAGTTTCTGCTTAGCTTAAAATACATTACGCCACACTGACATCCCAAGGCACATGCTATTTAACCCTATCTGTTAAACAAAAGCATTTCTCATACTTGGATTAGTGTCAAAAGTTTCTGCTCAGCTTAACATACATTACGCCACACTGGCATCCCAAGGCACATGCTATTTAACCCTATCTGTTAAACAAAAGCATTTCTCATACTTGGATTATTGTTAATACTTTTGTTCATCTTAAAATACATTACGCCACACTGGCATCCCAAGGCACATGCTATTTAACCCTATCTGTTAATAAAAAGCATTTTTCATACTTGCATTAGTGTCAAAAGTTTCTGCTCAGCTTAAAATACATTAAGCCACACTGGCATCCCAAGGCACATGCTATTTAACCCTATCTGTTAAACAAAAGCATTTCTCATACTTGGATTATTGTTAATACATTTTGCTCAGCTTAAAATACATTAGGCCACACTGGCATCCCAAGGCACATGCTATTTTAACCCTATCTGTTAAACAAAAGCATTTCTCATACTTGGATTAGTGTTAAAAGTTTCTGTTCAGCTTAAAATATACCAGGCCACACGGGCATCCCAAGGCACATGCTATTTTAACCCTATCTGTTAAACAAAAGCATTTCTCATACTTGGATTATTGTTAATACTTTTTGTTCAGCGTAACATACATTACGCCACACTGGCATCCCAAGGCACATGCTATTTAACCCTATCTGTTAAACAAAAGCATTTCTCATACTTGGATTAGTGTCAAAAGTTTCTGCTCAGCTTAAAATACATTACGCCACACTGGCATCCCAAGGCACATGCTATTTAACCCTATCTGTTAAACAAAAGCATTTCTCATACTTGGATTATTGTTAATACTCTCTGCTCAGCTTAAAATAAATTACACCACACTGGCATCCCAAGGCACATGCTATTTTAACCCTATCTGTTAAACAAAAGCATTTCTCATACTTGGATTATTGTTAATACTTTTTGCTCAGCTTAAAATACATTAGGCCACACTGGCATCCCAAGGCACATGCTATTTTAACCCTATCTGTTAAACAAAAGCATTTCTCATACTTGGATTAGTGTTAAAAGTTTCTGCTCAGCTTAAAATATACCAGGCCACACGGGCATCCCAAGGCACATGCTATTTTAACCCTATCTGTTAAAAGCATTTCTAATACTTGGATTATTGTTAATAATTCTTGTTCAGCTTAAAATACATTACGCCACACTGGCATCCCAAGGCACATGATATTTAACCCTATCTGTTAAACAAAAGCATTTCTCATACTTGAATTAGTGTCAAACGTTTCTGCTCAGCTTAAAATACATTACGCCACACTGGCATCCCAAGGCACATGCTATTTAACCCTATCTGTTAAACTAAAGCATTTCTCATACTTGGATTAGTGTCAAAAGTTTCTGCTCAGCTTAAAATACATTACGCCACACTGGCATCCCAAGGCACATGCTATTTAACCCTATATGTTAAACAAAAGCATTTCTCATACTTGAATTAGTGTCAAAAGTTTCTGCTCAGCTTAAAATACATTACGCCACACTGGCATCCCAAGGCACATGCTATTTAACCCTATCTGTTAAACAAAAGCATTTCTCATACTTGGATCAGTGTTAAAAGTTTCTGTTCAGCTTAAAATATGCCAGGCCACACGGGCATCCCAAGGCACATGCTATTTAACCCTATCTGTTAAACAAAAGCATTTCTCATACTTGGATTATTGTTAATACTTTTTGTTCAGCTTAAAATACATTACGCCACACTGGCATCCCAAGGCACATGCTATTTAACCCTATCTGTTAAACAAAAGCAATTCTCATACTTGGATTAGTGTCAAAAGTTTATGCTCAGCTTAAAATACATTACGCCACACTGGCATCCTAAGGCACATGCTATTTAACCCTATCTGTTAAACAAAAGCATTTCTCATACTTGGATTATTGTTAATACTTTTTGCTCATCTTAAAATACATTAGGCCACACTGACATCCCAAGGTACATGCTATTTTAACCCTATCTGTTAAACCAAATCATTTCTCATACTTGGATTATTGTTAATACTTTTTTTTCAGCGTAACATACATTACGCCACACTGGCATCCCAAGGCACATGCTATTTAACCCTATCTGTTAAACAAAAGCATTTCTCATACTTGGATTAGTGTCAAAAGTTTCTGCTCAGCTTAAAATACATTACGCCACACTGGCATCCCAAGGCACATGCTATTTAACCCTATCTGTTAAACAAAAGCATTTCTCATACTTGGATTATTGTTAATACTCTCTGCTCAGCTTAAAATACATTACACCACACTGGCATCCCAAGGCACATGCTATTTTAACCCTATCCTACAACATAAGCGTTGCTCAGCATCAGCTTCATTAAGCTACTTCAGTTTGCACTTGTTTTTGACTGCTTTTAATAAACCAGGCCGCAGGGCACCCCAAAGCTGCACCTTGCACCCTATCTGTTATACAACATAAGCGTTGATCAGCATCAGCTGCTTTATTAAGCTACATCAGTTTGCACTTGTTTTTGACTGCTTTCAATAAACCAGGCCGCAGGGCACCCCAAAGCTGCACCTTGCACCCTATCTCTTATACAACATAAGCATTGATCAGCATCAGCTTCATTAAGCTACTTCAGTTTGCACTTGTTTTTGACTGCTTTCAATAAACCAGGCTGCAGGGCACCCCAAAGCTGCACCCAGCACCCTATCTGTTATACAACATAAGCGTTGATCAGCATCAGCTTCATTAAGCTACTTCAGTTTGCACTTGTTTTTGACTGTTTTCAATAAACCAGGCCGCAGGGCCTAAGGTAAGGGGGTTTGGGGGTTTTGGGGGGTTTCACCCCGCGGGACATCCCGATCTCGGATGTCCCGCGGGGAGGGAGGTGATCGGCCCAGGAATCTTATAGATTCCCGGGCCGATCACCCAAGGGTGATGGTCCACTTTAAATACAGCTGCACACTGTGCATGCAATGCACATGCTATTTAACCCTTTCTGCTATTTAGGCCTGAACGCTATTTTAACCCTATCTGTTAAACAAAAGCATTACTCATACTTGGATTATTGTTACTTTTTGTTCAGCTTAAAATACATTACGCCACACTGGCATCCCAAGGCACATGCTATTTAACCCTATCTGTTAAACAAAAGCATTTATCATACTTGGATTATTGTTACTTTTTGTTCAGCTTAAAATACATTAGGCCACACTGGCATCCCAAGGCACATGCTATTTTAACCCTATCTGTTAAACAAAAGCATTTCTCATACTTGGATTATTGTTAATACTTTTTGCTCAGCTTAAAATACATTAGCCACACTGGCATCCCAAGGCACATGCTATTTTAACCCTATCTGTTAAACAAAAGCATTTTTCATACTTGGATTAGTGTTAAAAGTTTCTGTTCAGCTTAAAATATACCAGGCCACATGGGCATCCCAAGGCACATGCTATTTTAACCCTATTTGTTAAACAAAAGCATTTTAACCCTATCTGTTATACAACATAAGCGTTGATCAGCATCAGCTTCATTAAGCTACTTCAGTTTGCACTTGTTTTTGACTGCTTTTAAAAAAACAGGCCGCAGGGCACCCCAAAGCTGCACCTTGCACCCTATCTGTTATACAACATAAGCGTTGATCAGCATCAGCTGCTTTATTAAGCTACATCAGTTTGCACTTGTTTTTGACTGCTTTTAATAAACCAGGCCGCAGGGCACCCCAAAGCTGCACCTTGCACCCTATCTGTTATACAACATAAGCGTTGATCAGCATCAGCTGCTTTATTAAGCCACTTCAGTTTGCACTTGTTTTTGACTGCTTTCAATAAACCAGGCCGCAGGGCACCCCAAAGCTGCACCTTGCACCCTATCTCTTATACAACATAAGCATTGATCAGCATCAGCTTCATTAAGCTACTTCAGTTTGCACTTGTTTTTGACTGCTTCAATAAACCAGGCTGCAGGGCACCCCAAAGCTGCACCCAGCACCCTATCTGTTATACAACATAAGCGTTGATCAGCATCAGCTTCATTAAGCTACTTCAGTTTGCACTTGTTTTTGACTGTTTTCAATAAACCAGGCCGCAGGGCCTAAGGTAAGGGGGTTTGGGGGTTTTGGGGGGGTTTCACCCCGCGGGACATCCCGATCTCGGATGTCCCGCGGGGAGGGAGGTGATCGGCCCAGGAATCTTATAGATTCCCGGGCCGATCACCCAAGGGTGATGGTCCACTTTAAATACAGCTGCACACTGTGCATGCAATGCACATGCTATTTAACCCTTTCTGCTATTTAGGCCTGAACGCTATTTTAACCCTATCTGTTAAACAAAAGCATTTCTCATACTTGGATTATTGTTACTTTTTGTTCAGCTTAAAATACATTACGCCACACTGGCATCCCAAGGCACATGCTATTTAACCCTATCTGTTAAACAAAAGCATTTCTCATACTTGGATTATTGTTACTTTTTGTTCAGCTTAAAATACATTAGGCCACACTGGCATCCCAAGGCACATGCTATTTTAACCCTATCTGTTAAACAAAAGCATTTCTCATACTTGGATTATTGTTAATACTTTTTGCTCAGCTTAAAATACATTAGCCACACTGGCATCCCAAGGCACATGCTATTTTAACCCTATCTGTTAAACAAAAGCATTTTTCATACTTGGAATATTGTTACTTTTTGTTCAGCTTAAAATACATTACGCCACACTGGCATCCCAAGGCACATGCTATTTAACTCTATCTGTTAAACAAAAGCATTTCTCATACTTGGATTATTGTTACTTTTTGCTCATCTTAAAATACATTAGGCCACACTGGCATCCCAAGGTACATGCTATTTTAACCCTATCTGTTAAACAAAAGCATTTCTCATACTTGGATTAGTGTTAAAAGTTTCTGTTCAGCTTAACATATACCAGGCCACACGGGCATCCCAAGGCACATGTTATTTTAACCCTATCTGTTAAACAAAAGCATTTCTCATACTTGGATTATTGTTAATAATTTTTATTCAGCTTAAAATACATTACGCCACACTGGCATCCCAAGGCACATGCTATTTAACCCTATCTGTTAAACAAAAGCATTTCTCATACTTGAATTAGTGTCAAAAGTTTATGCTCAGCTTAAAATACATTACGCCACACTGGCATCCCAAGGCACATGCTATTTAACCCTATCTGTTTAACAAAAGCATTTCTCATACTTGGATTAGTGTCAAAAGTTTCTGCTTATCTTAAAATACATTACGCCACACTGACATCCCAAGGCACATGCTATTTAACCCTATCTGTTAAACAAAAGCATTTCTCATACTTGGATTAGTGTCAAAAGTTTCTGCTCAGCTTAAAATACATTACGCCACACTGGCATCCCAAGGCACATGCTATTTAACCTTAACTGTTAAACAAAAGCATTTCTCATACTTGAATTATTGTTAATACTTTTTGTTCAGCTTAAAATACATTAGGCCACACTGGCATCCCAAGGCACATGCTATTTTAACCCTATCTGTTAAACAAAAGCATTTCTCATACTTGGATTATTGTTAATACTTTTTGCTCAGCTTAAAATACATTAGGCCACACTGGCATCCCAAGGCACATGCTATTTTAACCCTATCTGTTAAACAAAAGCATTTCTCACACTTGGATTATTGTTACTTTTTGTTCAGCTTAAAATACATTACGCCACACTGGCATCCCAAGGCACATGCTATTTAACTCTATCTGTTAAACAAAAGCATTTCTCATACTTGGATTATTGTTACTTTTTGCTCATCTTAAAATACATTAGGCCACACTGGCATCCCAAGGTACATGCTATTTTAACCCTATCTGTTAAACAAAAGCATTTCTCATACTTGGATTAGTGTTAAAAGTTTCTGTTCAGCTTAAAATATACCAGGCCACACGGGCATCCCAAGGCACATGCTATTTTAACCCTATCTGTTAAACAAAATCATTTCTCATACTTGGATTATTGTTAATACTTTTTTTTCAGCGTAACATACATTACGCCACACTGGCATCCCAAGGCACATGCTATTTAACCCTATCTGTTAAACAAAAGCATTTCTCATACTTGGATTAGTGTCAAAAGTTTCTGCTCAGCTTAAAATACATTACGCCACACTGGCATCCCAAGGCACATGCTATTTAACCCTATCTGTTAAACAAAAGCATTTCTCATACTTGGATTATTGTTAATACTCTCTGCTCAGCTTAAAATACATTACACCACACTGGCATCCCAAGGCACATGCTATTTTAACCCTATCTGTTATACAACATAAGCGTTGATCAGCTTCATTAAGCTACTTCAGTTTGCACTTGTTTTTGACTGCTTTTAAAAAACCAGGCCGCAGGGCTCCCCAAAGCTGCACCTTGCACCCTATCTGTTATACAACATAAGCGTTGATCAGCATCAGCTGCTTTATTAAGCTACATCAGTTTCCACTTGTTTTTGACTGCTTTTAATAAACCAGGCCGCAGGGCACCCCAAAGCTGCACCTTGCACCCTATCTGTTATACAACATAAGCGTTGATCAGCATCAGCTGCTTTATTAAGCTACTTCAGTTTGCACTTGTTTTTGACTGCTTTCAATAAACCAGGCCGCAGGGCACCCCAAAGCTGCACCTTGCACCCTATCTCTTATACAACATAAGCATTGATCAGCATCAGCTTCATTAAGCTAATTCAGTTTGCACTTGTTTTTGACTGCTTTCAATAAACCAGGCTGCAGGGCACCCCAAAGCTGCACCCAGCACCCTATCTGTTATACAACATAAGCGTTGATCAGCATCAGCTTCATTAAGCTACTTCAGTTTGCACTTGTTTTTGACTGTTTTCAATAAACCAGGCCGCAGGGCCTAAGGTAAGGGGGTTTGGGGGTTTTGGGGGGGTTTCACCCCGCGGGACATCCCGATCTCGGATGTCCCGCGGGGAGGGAGGTGATCGGCCCAGGAATCTTATAGATTCCCGGGCCGATCACCCAAGGGTGATGGTCCACTTTAAATACAGCTGCACACTGTGCATGCAATGCACATGCTATTTAACCCTTTCTGCTATTTAGGCCTGAACGCTATTTTAACCCTATCTGTTAAACAAAAGCATTTCTCATACTTGGATTATTGTTACTTTTTGTTCAGCTTAAAATACATTACGCCACACTGGCATCCCAAGGCACATGCTATTTAACCCTATCTGTTAAACAAAAGCATTTCTCATACTTGGATTATTGTTACTTTTTGTTCAGCTTAAAATACATTAGGCCACACTGGCATCCCAAGGCACATGCTATTTTAACCCTATCTGTTAAACAAAAGCATTTCTCATACTTGGATTATTGTTAATACTTTTTGCTCAGCTTAAAATACATTAGCCACACTGGCATCCCAAGGCACATGCTATTTTAACCCTATCTGTTAAACAAAAGCATTTTTCATACTTGGATTAGTGTTAAAAGTTTCTGTTCAGCTTAAAATATACCAGGCCACATGGTCATCCCAAGGCACATGCTATTTTAACCCTATCTGTTAAACAAAAGCATTTCTCATACTTGGAATATTGTTACTTTTTGTTCAGCTTAAAATACATTACGCCACACTGGCATCCCAAGGCACATGCTATTTAACTCTATCTGTTAAACAAAAGCATTTCTCATACTTGGATTATTGTTACTTTTTGCTCATCTTAAAATACATTAGGCCACACTGGCATCCCAAGGTACATGCTATTTTAACCCTATCTGTTAAACAAAAGCATTTCTCATACTTGGATTAGTGTTAAAAGTTTCTGTTCAGCTTAACATATACCAGGCCACACGGGCATCCCAAGGCACATGTTATTTTAACCCTATCTGTTAAACAAAAGCATTTCTCATACTTGGATTATTGTTAATAATTTTTATTCAGCTTAAAATACATTACGCCACACTGGCATCCCAAGGCACATGCTATTTAACCCTATCTGTTAAACAAAAGCATTTCTCATACTTGAATTAGTGTCAAAAGTTTATGCTCAGCTTAAAATACATTACGCCACACTGGCATCCCAAGGCACATGCTATTTAACCCTATCTGTTTAACAAAAGCATTTCTCATACTTGGATTAGTGTCAAAAGTTTCTGCTTATCTTAAAATACATTACGCCACACTGACATCCCAAGGCACATGCTATTTAACCCTATCTGTTAAACAAAAGCATTTCTCATACTTGGATTAGTGTCAAAAGTTTCTGCTCAGCTTAAAATACATTACGCCACACTGGCATCCCAAGGCACATGCTATTTAACCTTAACTGTTAAACAAAAGCATTTCTCATACTTGAATTATTGTTAATACTTTTTGTTCAGCTTAAAATACATTAGGCCACACTGGCATCCCAAGGCACATGCTATTTTAACCCTATCTGTTAAACAAAAGCATTTCTCATACTTGGATTATTGTTAATACTTTTTGCTCAGCTTAAAATACATTAGGCCACACTGGCATCCCAAGGCACATGCTATTTTAACCCTATCTGTTAAACAAAAGCATTTCTCACACTTGGATTATTGTTACTTTTTGTTCAGCTTAAAATACATTACGCCACACTGGCATCCCAAGGCACATGCTATTTAACTCTATCTGTTAAACAAAAGCATTTCTCATACTTGGATTATTGTTACTTTTTGCTCATCTTAAAATACATTAGGCCACACTGGCATCCCAAGGTACATGCTATTTTAACCCTATCTGTTAAACAAAAGCATTTCTCATACTTGGATTAGTGTTAAAAGTTTCTGTTCAGCTTAAAATATACCAGGCCACACGGGCATCCCAAGGCACATGCTATTTTAACCCTATCTGTTAAACAAAATCATTTCTCATACTTGGATTATTGTTAATACTTTTTTTTCAGCGTAACATACATTACGCCACACTGGCATCCCAAGGCACATGCTATTTAACCCTATCTGTTAAACAAAAGCATTTCTCATACTTGAATTAGTGTCAAAAGTTTCTGCTCAGCTTAAAATACATTACGCCACACTGGCATCCCAAGGCACATGCTATTTAACCCTATCTGTTAAACAAAAGCATTTCTCATACTTGGATTATTGTTAATACTCTCTGCTCAGCTTAAAATACATTACACCACACTGGCATCCCAAGGCACATGCTATTTTAACCCTATCTGTTATACAACATAAGCGTTGATCAGCTTCATTAAGCTACTTCAGTTTGCACTTGTTTTTGACTGCTTTTAAAAAACCAGGCCGCAGGGCTCCCCAAAGCTGCACCTTGCACCCTATCTGTTATACAACATAAGCGTTGATCAGCATCAGCTGCTTTATTAAGCTACATCAGTTTCCACTTGTTTTTGACTGCTTTTAATAAACCAGGCCGCAGGGCACCCCAAAGCTGCACCTTGCACCCTATCTGTTATACAACATAAGCGTTGATCAGCATCAGCTGCTTTATTAAGCTACTTCAGTTTGCACTTGTTTTTGACTGCTTTCAATAAACCAGGCCGCAGGGCACCCCAAAGCTGCACCTTGCACCCTATCTCTTATACAACATAAGCATTGATCAGCATCAGCTTCATTAAGCTAATTCAGTTTGCACTTGTTTTTGACTGCTTTCAATAAACCAGGCTGCAGGGCACCCCAAAGCTGCACCCAGCACCCTATCTGTTATACAACATAAGCGTTGATCAGCATCAGCTTCATTAAGCTACTTCAGTTTGCACTTGTTTTTGACTGTTTTCAATAAACCAGGCCGCAGGGCCTAAGGTAAGGGGGTTTGGGGGTTTTGGGGGGGTTTCACCCCGCGGGACATCCCGATCTCGGATGTCCCGCGGGGAGGGAGGTGATCGGCCCAGGAATCTTATAGATTCCCGGGCCGATCACCCAAGGGTGATGGTCCACTTTAAATACAGCTGCACACTGTGCATGCAATGCACATGCTATTTAACCCTTTCTGCTATTTAGGCCTGAACGCTATTTTAACCCTATCTGTTAAACAAAAGCATTTCTCATACTTGGATTATTGTTACTTTTTGTTCAGCTTAAAATACATTACGCCACACTGGCATCCCAAGGCACATGCTATTTAACCCTATCTGTTAAACAAAAGCATTTCTCATACTTGGATTATTGTTACTTTTTGTTCAGCTTAAAATACATTAGGCCACACTGGCATCCCAAGGCACATGCTATTTTAACCCTATCTGTTAAACAAAAGCATTTCTCATACTTGGATTATTGTTAATACTTTTTGCTCAGCTTAAAATACATTAGCCACACTGGCATCCCAAGGCACATGCTATTTTAACCCTATCTGTTAAACAAAAGCATTTTTCATACTTGGATTAGTGTTAAAAGTTTCTGTTCAGCTTAAAATATACCAGGCCACATGGGCATCCCAAGGCACATGCTATTTTAACCCTATCTGTTAAACAAAAGCATTTCTCATACTTGGATTAGTGTCAAAAGTTTCTGCTTATCTTAAAATACATTACGCCACACTGGCATCCCAAGGCACATGCTATTTAACCCTATCTGTTAAACAAAAGCATTTCTCATACTTGGATTAGTGTCAAAAGTTTCTGCTCAGCTTAAAATACATTACGCCACACTGGCATCCCAAGGCACATGCTATTTAACCTTAACTGTTAAACAAAAGCATTTCTCATACTTGAATTATTGTTAATACTTTTTGTTCAGCTTAAAATACATTAGGCCACACTGGCATCCCAAGGCACATGCTATTTTAACCCTATCTGTTAAACAAAAGCATTTCTCATACTTGGATTATTGTTAATACTTTTTGCTCAGCTTAAAATACATTAGGCCACACTGGCGTCCCAAGGCACATGCTATTTTAACCCTATCTGTTAAACAAAAGCATTTCTCATACTTGGATTAGTGTTAAAAGTTTCTGTTCAGCTTAAAATATACCAGGCCACACGGGCATCCCAAGGCACATGCTATTTTAACCCTATCTGTTAAAAGCATTACTCATACTTGGATTAGTGTTACAAGTTTCTGTTCAGCTTAAAATATACCAGGCCACACGGGCATCCCAAGGCACATGCTATTTTAACCCTATCTGTTAAACAAAAGCATTTCTCATACTTGGATTATTGTTAATAATTTTTGTTCAGCTTAAAATACATTACGCCACACTGGCATCCCAAGGCACATGCTATTTAACCCTATCTGTTAAACAAAAGCATTTCTCATACTTGAATTAGTGTCAAACGTTTCTGCTCAGCTTAAAATACATTACGCCACACTGGCATCCAAAGGCACATGCTATTTAACCCTATCTGTTAAACAAAAGCATTTCTCATACTTGAATTAGTTTCAAACGTTTCTGCTCAGCTTAAAATACATTAGGCCACACTGGCATCCCAATGCACATGCTATTTTAACCCTATCTGTTAAACAAAAGCATTTCTCATACTTGGATCAGTGTTAAAAGTTTCTGTTCAGCTTAAAATATACCAGGCCACACGGGCATCCCAAGGCACATGCTATTTAACCCTATCTGTTAAAAAAAAGCATTTCTCATACTTGGATTATTGTTAATACTTTTTGTTCAGCTTAAAATACATTACGCCACACTGGCATCCCAAGGCACATGCTATTTAACCCTATCTGTTAAACAAAAGCATTTCTCATACTTGGATTAGTGTCAAAAGTTTCTGCTCAGCTTAAAATACATTACGCCACACTGGCATCCCGAGGCACATGCTATTTAACCCTATATGTTAAACAAAAGCATTTCTCATACTTGAATTAGTGTCAAAAGTTTCTGCTCAGCTTAAAATACATTACGCCACACTGGCATCCCAAGGCACATGCTATTTAACCCTATCTGTTAAACAAAAGCATTTCTCATACTTGAATTAGTGTCAAACGTTTCTGCTCAGTTTAAAATACATTAGGCCACACTGGCATCCCTATGCACATGCTATTTTAACCCTATCTGTTAAACAAAAGCATTTCTCATACTTGGATCAGTGTTAAAAGTTTCTGTTCAGCTTAAAATATACCAGGCCACACGGGCATCCCAAGGCACATGCTATTTAACCCTATCTGTTAAACAAAAGCATTTCTCATACTTGGATTAGTGTTAAAAGTTTCTGTTCAGCTTAAAATATACCAGGCCACACGGGCATCCCAAGGCACATGCTATTTTAACCCTATCTGTTAAACAAAATCATTTCTCATACTTGGATTAGTGTTAATACTTTTTTTTCAGCGTAACATACATTACGCCACACTGGCATCCCAAGGCACATGCTATTTAACCCTATCTGTTAAAAGCATTTCTCATACTTGGATTAGTGTCAAAAGTTTCTGCTCAGCTTAAAATACATTACGCCACACTGGCATCCCAAGGCACATGCTATTTAACCCTATCTGTTAAACAAAATCATTTCTCATACTTGGATTATTGTTAATACTCTCTGCTCAGCTTAAAATACATTACACCACACTGGCATCGCAAGGCACATGCTATTTTACCCTATCTGTTATACAACATAAGCGTTGATCAGCATCAGCTTCATTAAGCTACTTCAGTTTGCACTTGTTTTTGACTGCTTTTAAAAAACCAGGCCGCAGGGCACCCCAAAGCTGCACCTTGCACCCTATCTGTTATACAACATAAGCGTCGATCAGCATCAGCTGCTTTATTAAGCTACATCAGTTTGCACTTGTTTTTGACTGCTTTTAATAAACCAGGCCGCAGGGCACCCCAAAGCTGCACCTTGCACCCTATCTGTTATACAACATAAGCGTTGATCAGCATCAGCTGCTTTATTAAGCTACTTCAGTTTGCACTTGTTTTTGACTGCTTTCAATAAACCAGGCCGCATGGCACCCCAAAGCTGCACCTTGCACCCTATCTGTTATACAACATAAGCATTGATCAGCATCAGCTTCATTAAGCTACTTCAGTTTGCACGTGTTTTTGACTGCTTTCAATAAACCAGGCTGCAGGGCACCCCAAAGCTGCACCCAGCACCCTATCTGTTATACAACATAAGCGTTGATCAGCATCAGCTTCATTAAGCTACTTCAGTTTGCACTTGTTTTTGACTGTTTTCAATAAACCAGGCCGCAGGGCCTAAGGTAAGGGGGTTTGGGGGTTTTGGGGGGGTTTCACCCCATGGGACATCCCGATCTCGGATGTCCCGCGGGGAGGGAGGTGATCGGCCCGGGAATCTTATAGATTCCCGGGCCGATCACCCGAGGGTGATGGTCCACTTTAAATACAGCTGCACACTGTGCATGCAATGCACATGCTATTTAACCCTTTCTGCTATTTAGGCCTGAACGCTATTTTAACCCTATCTGTTAAACAAAAGCATTTCTCATACTTGGATTATTGTTACTTTTTGTTCAGCTTAAAATACATTACGCCACACTGGCATCCCAAGGCACATGCTATTTAACCCTATCTGTTAAACAAAAGCATTTATCATACTTGAATTATTGTTACTTTTTGTTCAGCTTAAAATACATTAGGCCACACTGGCATCCCAAGGCACATGCTATTTTAACCCTATCTGTTAAACAAAAGCATTTCTCATACTTGGATTATTGTTAATACTTTTTGCTCAGCTTAAAATACATTAGCCACACTGGCATCCCAAGGCACATGCTATTTTAACCCTATCTGTTAAACAAAAGCATTTTTCATACTTGGATTAGTGTTAAAAGTTTCTGTTCAGCTTAAAATATACCAGGCCACACGGGCATCCCAAGGCACATGCTATTTTAACCCTATCTGTTAAACAAAAGCATTTCTCATACTTGGATTATTGTTACTTTTTGTTCAGCTTAAAATACATTACGCCACACTGGCATCCCAAGGCACATGCTATTTAACTCTATCTGTTAAACAAAAGCATTTCTCATACTTGGATTATTGTTACTTTTTGCTCAGCTTAAAATACATTACGCCACACTGGCATCCCAAGGCACATGCTATTTAACCCTATCTGTTAAACAAAAGCATTTCTCATACTTGGATTAGAGTCAAAAGTTTCTGCTCAGCTTAAAATACATTACGCCACACTGGCATCCCAAGGCACATGCTATTTAACCCTATAGGTTAAACAAAAGCATTTCTCATACTTGGATTAGTGTCAAAAGTTTCTGCTCAGCTTAAAATACATTACGCCACACTGGCATCCCAAGGCACATGCTATTTAACCTTAACTGTTAAACAAAAGCATTTCTCATACTTGGATTATTGTTAATACTTTTTGTTCATCTTAAAATACATTAGGCCACACTGGCATCCCAAGGCACATGCTATTTTGACCCTATCTGTTAAACAAAAGCATTTCTCATACTTGGATTATTGTTAATACTTTTGTTCATCTTAAAATACATTACGCCACACTGGCATCCCAAGGCACATGCTATTTAACCCTGTCTGTTAAACAAAAGCATTTCTCATACTTGGATTAGTGTCAAAAGTTTCTGCTCAGCTTAAAATACATTAAGCCACACTGACATCCCAAGGCACATGCTATTTAACCCTATCTGTTAAACAAAAGCATTTCTCATACTTGGATTATTGTTAATACTTTTTGCTCAGCTTAAAATACATTAGGCCACACTGGCATCCCAAGGCACATGCTATTTTAACCCTATCTGTTAAACAAAAGCATTTCTCATACTTGGATTATTGTTAATAATTTTTGTTCAGCTTAAAATACATTACGCCACACTGGCATCCCAAGGCACATGCTATTTAACCCTATCTGTTAAACAAAAGCATTTCTCATACTTGAATTAGTGTCAAACGTTTCTGCTCAGCTTAAAATACATTACGCCACACTGGCATCCAAAGGCACATGCTATTTAACCCTATCTGTTAAACAAAAGCATTTCTCATACTTGAATTAGTGTCAAACGTTTCTGCTCAGCTTAAAATACATTAGGCCACACTGGCATCCCAATGCACATGCTATTTAACCCTGTCTGTTAAACAAAAGCATTTCTCATACTTGGATTAGTGTTAAAAGTTTCTGTTCAGCTTAAAATATACCAGGCCACACGGGCATCCCAAGGCACATGCTATTTTAACCCTATCTGTTAAACAAAAGCATTTCTCATACTTGGATTAGTGTTAAAAGTTTCTGTTCAGCTTAAAATATACCAGGCCACACGGGCATCCCAAGGCACATGCTATTTTAACCCTATCTGTTAAACAAAAGCATTTCTCATACTTGGATTATTGTTAATAATTTTTGTTCAGCTTAAAATACATTACGCCACACTGGCATCCCAAGGCACATGCTATTTAACCCTATCTGTTAAACAAAAGCATTTCTCATACTTGAATTAGTGTCAAATGTTTCTGCTCAGCTTAAAATACATTACGCCACACTGGCATCCAAAGGCACATGCTATTTAACCCTATCTGTTAAACAAAAGCATTTCTCATACTTGAATTAGTGTCAAACGTTTCTGCTCAGCTTAAAATACATTAGGCCACACTGGCATCCCAATGCACATGCTATTTTAACCCTATCTGTTAAACAAAAGCATTTCTCATACTTGGATCAGTGTTAAAAGTTTCTGTTCAGCTTAAAATATACCAGGCCACACGGGCATCCCAAGGCACATGCTATTTAACCCTATCTGTTAAACAAAAGCATTTCTCATACTTGGATTATTGTTAATACTTTTTGTTCAGCTTAAAATACATTACGCCACACTGGCATCCCAAGGCACATGCTATTTAACCCTATCTGTTAAACAAAAGCATTTCTCATACTTGGATTAGTGTCAAAAGTTTCTGCTCAGCTTAAAATACATTACGCCACACTGGCATCCCAAGGCACATGCTATTTAACCCTATCTGTTAAACAAAAGCATTTCTCATACTTGAATTAGTGTCAAACGTTTCTGCTCAGCTTAAAATACATTAGGCCGCACTGGCATCCCTATGCACATGCTATTTTAACCCTATCTGTTAAACAAAAGCATTTCTCATACTTGGATCAGTGTTAAAAGTTTCTGTTCAGCTTAAAATATACCAGGCCACACGGGCATCCCAAGGCACATGTTATTTAACCCTATCTGTTAAACAAAAGCATTTCTCATACTTGGATTATTGTTAATACTTTTTGTTCAGCTTAAAATACATTACGCCACACTGGCATCCCAAGGCACATGCTATTTAACCCTATCTGTTAAACAAAAGCATTTGTCATACTTGGATTAGTGTCAAAAGTTTCTGCTCAGCTTAAAATACATTACGCCACACTGGCATCCTAAGGCACATGCTATTTAACCCTATCTGTTAAACAAAAGCATTTCTCATACTTGGATTATTGTTAATACTTTTTGCTCATCTTAAAATACATTAGGTCACACTGGCATCCCAAGGCACATGCTATTTTAACCCTATCTGTTAAACAAAAGCATTTCTCATACTTGGATTAGTGTTAAAAGTTTCTGTTCAGCTTAAAATATACCAGGCCACACGGGCATCCCAAGGCACATGCTATTTTAACCCTATCTGTTAAACAAAATCATTTCTCATACTTGGATTATTGTTAATACTTTTTGTTCAGCGTAACATACATTACGCCACACTGGCATCCCAAGGCATTTCTCATACTTGGATTATTGTTAATACTCTCTGCTCAGCTTAAAATACATTACACCACACTGGCATCCCAAGGCACATGCTATTTTAACTCTATATGTTATACAACATAAGTGTTGATCAGCATTAGCTTCATTAAGCTACTTCAGTTTGCACTTGTTTTTGACTGCTTTTAATAAACCAGGCCGCAGGGCACCCCAAAGCTGCACCTTGCACCCTATCTGTTATACAACATAAGCGTTGATCAGCATCAGCTGCTTTATTAAGCTACATCAGTTTGCACTTGTTTTTGACTGCTTTTAATAAACCAGGCCGCATGGCACCCCAAAGCTGCACCTTTCACCCTATCTGTTATACAACATAAGCGTTGATCAGCATCAGCTGCTTTATTAAGCTACTTCAGTTTGCACTTGTTTTTGACTGCTTTCAATAAACCAGGCCGCAGGGCACCCCAAAGCTGCACCTTGCACCCTATCTCTTATACAACATAAGCGTTGATCAGCATCAGCTTCATTAAGCTACTTCAGTTTGCACTTGTTTTTGACTGTTTTCAATAAACCAGGCCGCAGGGCACCCCAAAGATGCACCTTGCACCCTATCTGTTATACAACATAAGCATTGATCAGCATCAGCTTCATTAAGCTACTTCAGTTTGCACTTGTTTTTGACTGCTTTCAATAAACCAGGCTGCAGGGCACCCCAAAGCTGCACCCAGCACCCTATCTGTTAAACAACATAAGCGTTGATCAGCATCAGCTTCATTAAGCTACTTCAGTTTGCACTTGTTTTTGACTGTTTTCAATAAACCAGGCCGCAGGGCACCCCAAAGCTGCACCTTGCACCTTATCTGTTATACAACATAAGCGTTGATCAGCATCAGCTGCTTTATTAAGCTACTTCAGTTTGCACTTGTTTTTGACTGTTTTCAATAAACCAGGCCGCAGGGCACCCCAAAGCTGCACCTTGCACCCTATCTGTTATACAACTTAAGCGTTGATCAGCATCAGCTGCTTTATTAAGCTACTTCAGTTTGCACTTGTTTTTGACTGCTTTTAATAAACCAGGCCGCAGGGCACCCCAAAGCTGCACCTTGCACCCTATCTGTTATACAACATAAGCGTTGATCAGCATCAGCTTCATTAAGCTACTTCAGTTTGCACTTGTTTTTGACTGTTTTCAATAAACCAGGCCGCAGGGCACCCCAAAGCTGCACCTTGCACCCTGTTATACAACATAAGCGTTGATCAGCATCAGCTTCATTAAGCTACTTCAGTTTGCACTTGTTTTTGACTGTTTTCAATAAACCAGGCCGCAGGGCACCCCAAAGCTGCACCTTGCACCCTATCTGTTATACAACATAAGCGTTGATCAGCATCAGCTGCTTTATTAAGCTACTTCAGTTTGCACTTGTTTTTGACTGCTTTTAATAAACCAGGCTGCAGGGCACCCCAAAGCTGCACCTTGCACCCAATCTGTTATACAACATAAGCGTTGATAAGCATCAGCTTCATTAAGCTACTTCAGTTTGCACTTGTTTTTGACTGTTTTCAATAAACCAGGCCGCAGGGCACCCCAAAGCTGCACCTTGCACCCTATCTGGTATACAACATAAGCGTTGATCAGCATCAGCTGCTTTATTAAGCTACTTCAGTTTGCACTTGTTTTTGACTGTTTTCAATAAACCAGGCCGCAGGGCACCCCAAAGCTGCACCTTGCACCCTATCTGTTATACAACATAAGCGTTGATCAGCATCAGCTTCATTAAGCTACTTCAGTTTGCACTTCCTTTTTGACTGCTTTCAATAAACCAGGCCACAGGGCACCCCAAAGCTGCACCTTGCACCCTATCTGTTTATGCTAAATAAGCAAATACATAAAAATGTCAGGCAGACAAGTGCCAGGATGTTCAAAGAAGAGTAGCAGAGGCCAAGATTCAGCAGGCAGAGGGCGCAGCAGACTAGGGGAAAGTGGCAGCAGGAGTCACGGTGAGAGACCTGATCTGCCAGTATCTGCTAGCGGCCGTGTCTCCACCAGTAACGCATCTGCCGTGGTAGATTGGTTCACGCGCTCATCAACATCATCACAAGTTACATCTGAGACCTCCATTCTAGGGTCGGTAGGTTCCTCTGACACAACCCTGAGTTGGCATGCCCCGAGAGCAGTCCCTGTCCTCCATTGCCTCTGTCCTATGCCGTTCCCTCCCCCAGCGACGTATCCTATGCTTTGGGTTCAGCTCCACTCTTTAGTGAGGAGGACGATCAGATAGAGGACAGTCAGCAGCTACTGCCCAGCCATGAAATGGAGGTGGCTTCTTTAGCTTGGCAGACAAACAGTGATGTGGACAGTGTCGTGGGTGTTGCGAGATTTCCAGCTTCTGCGCCAGACACTGTTGAGGAAACCGAGAACATCAGTGACGTACAGCCACAACTCGGTGATGATGATGATGATGATGATGAAGCCGATTGCACTTGGGAGCCAGGTGAGGAAGGGGCTTCATCGTCATCATCAGGAGAAGAGGGGCGCAGGTTGCCCCGGAGTCAGCAGCTCAGGCAGCAAGGTGTTAGCAGCATGGTTGGCAGGCAGCATGGGGGCACAATTGTAAAGCCTGGAGCCAAACGGGGCCGGGGCCGGGGTAGAGCACCTGCTGCGCGGCAGGCTACCTTATCGGGAGGTAGTGGAGCAGGGGTTCCTGGAGTTGGCGACAACAGCAGCGAATCAGTGAGGCCTGTTGGGAAAAGTAGCTACTCGGCAGTGTGGCAGTTTTTCCTGAAGCATCCGCAGGAGGGTAACATGGCCACATGCAAGATATGTAGGCAGAAGATGAAGCGTGGCCAGGGCCCAAATGTTGGCACCACGGCCCTGCGTCAACATATGATGCGTCACCATAAAGCGACCTGGGAGAACCGAGGCTCCCAAGGGGTGGTCCAGTCTGCTTCCTCACCAAGTGTCATGCCGCTCCCAATTTCTGCCAGCCAAGGCTCTAGCACCTCAGCCGAAGGCAGCTGTGCGTCATACCCATCCTCTGTCACTCCTGCTCCTCCTCCTCCTCCTCCAAGTCATGCATCCCGCCAGCAATCCATCAGCGAAGCCATGTCCAAAAGACAGCAGTATGCACCCACTCATCCTACGGCGCAGAAGCTGAATGTGCTCCTGTCCAAGTTGCTGGTGCTGCAGTCGCTCCCTTTTCAGGTGGTGGACTCTGCACCTTTCAGAGAACTGATGGCTTGTGCCGAGCCGAGGAGTCCCAAGCCGTCATTGCTTTGCCAAGAAGGCAGTACCAGCGCTGCACACTTTTGTTGAACAGAAGGTGGGCCAGTCCTTGAGCCTGTCGGTGTGTAGCAAAGTGCATGGCAGCGCCGACATCTGGAGCTGTAACTACGGTCAGGGACAGTACATGTCATTTACGGCCCACTGGGTGAATGTGGTCCCTTTGCAGCAGCAACTTGGACAGGTCACGCCGCTTCGGCCTCCGCGCTCCCTGCCCGTTGGGTCTGTGACACTGTGCGACTCGGCCTCCTCATCCTCCGCCATCTCCTCACCCTCCACTGTAGGCTCAAGTCTCAGTGCCCCTCCAGTCTACCATGTGTGCAGGGCACGGAGGTGTCACGCAGTGCTTCACATGGTTTGTCTTGGCGAACGGAGTCACACAGGGGAGGAACTGCTTAAATTTATTCATCAGGAAATCCAAACATGGCTTACTCCAAGAAAACTTAAAATAGGAATCATGGTTACCGACAATGGGAAGAACATTTTGTCTGCGCTGCGCCAAGGAAGGCTGACCCATGCCCCCTGCATGGCTCACGTCTTCAATCTGGTTGTCAAGCGGTTTCTGAAGTGTTCCCCCCATATGCAAGACATCCTAACAACTTCAAGAAAACTTTGCATGCACTTCAGCCACTCAAACACCGCCAAACACACCCTTCTTGAGCTACAACGTCAGAACGGTATCCCCCAACATAGTCTGATTTGCGATGTTTCCACCCGTTGGAATTCCACCCTTCACATGTTGGACCGATTATATGAACAGAGAAAAGTCATCACGGATTTCCTGATGATCCAAGCGGATAGGGGGACTCCCCTGTGTAACTTCAATGTCAACCAGTGGCAGCTCATACGTGACACCTGCCGTTTGCTTAGGCCCTTTGAGGAAGCCACTTTATTTGTCAGTCGGCAGGATTACGGGATGAACAACGTGATTCCACTGCTTCATGTACTACAGCAAATGTTGGAAACCATGGCTGGTCAGGGCACTGGAGACATGGCGTCTACATCTTACGGCCACATGAACCCCGTTGGAGCTGAACTAGAGGAGGAAGAGGAGGAGGAGGGGCACAGTGAAGCACAGTTTAGGCTTGGCGAAATGGCTGGTTTATCTAGTCAGCGGACAGGAGAGGAAGAGCAGGAGCAGCCAGAGGAGCTAGAGGGTTTTGAGGAAGGCGAGACAGAGGACCCGGACACACCGTGGCAGTATGCAGTGGAGATGGAGACAGGTAGTCCATCCGAGTCACTTGCGCAAATGGCAGGAAGCATGCTCACGTGCTTGCGTAGTGACCCCAGAATTGTTTCCATTTGTCGGCGGGATGACTTCTGGCTGTCCACCTTATTGGACCCTCGCTTCTGGCACAAAATGGGGGCAGTTTTTAAACCCGCCGAGAGGGAGGACAAACTGAACTACTACAATGACATTCTACGTAGGCAGTTGGCCGATGCCTATCTGCGCCATGGTCCATACTCTCGCAGGTCTGACTAGAGGGGACCTCTGCGCTCACCTTCCACTGCCATGGCTGCTGGGGGGGGTTGGCAGGAGCAGCAGCAGCAGCTCCATCAGCAGCAGCCTCAGTCTTCAGTCGCTAATGAGTAGCTTTCTACACCTGCATAGTGAGGCTACTCATGAGCAGCAGGAAGACCTGGAGCAGGACCTCAACCAGCAGGTCATGTCATACCTTGACATGACCATGCCAACACACCTTGAGGATCCGCTGGACTTCTGGGCAGCCAAACTTGATTTGTGGCCGCAACTAGCAGAGTTTGCCCTGGAAAAGCTGTCCTGCCCGGCAAGTAGCGTGCCATCTGAGCGGGTGTTTAGTGCGTCGGGGGCCATAGTTACGGTGAGGAGAACTCGTCTGTCAACTAAAAATGTGGAGAGACTCACCTTTGTCAAAATGAATCAGGGATGGATCAGCCAGGATTTCCACCCACCAATGCCTGATGCATGCGACTACATTCAGCATGGTGCCACGTTTTACACTTTCCAAATGGTGCAAAACATATTTATGTCTTTAGGCCAATTTTTGGGCTCCGGCTGATGCCAACTTCAGGGTGTGCCTTCCAACCAATTTTTGGCCTCCTGCTGATGCCAACTTCAGGGTGTGCCTTTCAGCCAATGTTTGGGCTCCTGCTGCTGCTTGCAACTCCAGGGTGTGATTCATCCAATTTTTGGGCTCCTGAAGCCAACTCCAGTGTCTCTTTAAAGTAATGTTCGGGCTCCTGCTGCTGCTTGCAACTCCAGGGTGTGATTCATCCAATTTTTGGGCTCCTGCTGCCAACTCCAGTGTCTCTCTCAGCCAATTTTTGGCCTCCTGCTGCTGCTGCTGCTTGCAACTCCAGGGTGTCTTTCAAGCAATGTTTGGGCTCCTGCTTATGCTGCTGCCAACTCCAGGGTGTGTCTTCCAGCTAATGTATGTGCTCCCGCTGCTGCCAACTTCAGGGTGCCTTCCAGCAAATTTCTAGGTTCCTGCTCCTGCTGCTGCCAACTCCAGGGTGTGTCAGTCAATTTTTGGGCTCCTGCTGCTGCCAACTCCAGTGTCTCTTTCAGCAAATGTTTGGGCTCCTGCTGCTGCTGCTTGCAACTCCAGGGTGTGATTCATCCAATTTTTGGGCTCCTGCTGCCAACTCCAGTGTCTCTTTCAGCCAATGTTTGGGCTCCTGCTGCTTGCAACTCCAGGGTGCGATTCATCCAATTTTTGGGCTCCTGCTGCCAACTCCAGGGTCTCTCTCAGCCAATGTTTGGCCTCCTGCTGCTGCTTGCAAACTCCAGGGTGTGATTCATCCAATTTTTGGGCTCCTGCTGCCAACTCCAGTGTCTCTCTCAGCCAATGTTTGGCCTCCTGCTGCTGCTTGCAACTCCAGGGTGTGATTCCAATTTTTGGGCTCCTGCTGCCAACTCCAGTGTCTCTCTCAGCCAATTTTTGGCCTCCTGCTGCTGCTGCCAACTCCAGGGTGTCTTTCAAGCAATGTTTGGGCTCCTGCTTATGCTGCTGCCAACTCCAGGGTGTGCCTTCCAGCTAATGTATGTGCTCCTGCTGCTGCCAACTTCAGGGTGCCTTCCAGCCAATTTCTAGGTTCCTGCTGCTGCTGCCAACTCCAGGGTGTGTCAGTCAATTTTTGGGCTCCTGCTGCTGCCAACTCCAGTGTCTCTTTCAGCCAAAGTTTGGGCTCCTGCTGCTGCTGCTTGCAACTCCAGGGTGTGATTCATCCAATTTTTGGGCTCCTGCTGCCAACTCCAGTGTCTCTCTCAGCCAATTTTTGGCCTCCTGCCGCTGCTGCTGCTTGCAACTCCAGGGTGTCTTTCAAGCAATGTTTGGGCTCCTGCTTATGCTGCTGCCAACTCCAGGGTGTGCCTTCCAGCTAATGTATGTGCTCCCGCTGCTGCCAACTTCAGGGTGCCTTCCAGCAAATTTCTAGGTTCCTGCTCCTGCTGCTGCCAACTCCAGGGTGTGTCAGTCAATTTTTGGGCTCCTGCTGCTGCCAACTCCAGTGTCTCTTTCAGCAAATGTTTGGGCTCCTGCTGCTGCTGCTTGCAACTCCAGGGTGTGATTCATCCAATTTTTGGGCTCCTGCTGCCAACTCCAGTGTCTCTTTCAGCCAATGTTTGGGCTCCTGCTGCTTGCAACTCCAGGGTGCGATTCATCCAATTTTTGGGCTCCTGCTGCCAACTCCAGGGTCTCTCTCAGCCAATGTTTGGCCTCCTGCTGCTGCTTGAAAACTCCAGGGTGTGATTCATCCAATTTTTGGGCTCCTGCTGCCCACTCCAGTGTCTCTCTCAGCCAATGTTTGGCCTCCTGCTGCTGCTTGCAACTCCAGGGTGTGATTCCAATTTTTGGGCTCCTGCTGCCAACTCCAGTGTCTCTCTCAGCCAATTTTTGGCCTCCTGCTGCTGCTGCTGCCAACTCCAGGGTGTCTTTCAAGCAATGTTTGGGCTCCTGCTTATGCTGCTGCCAACTCCAGGGTGTGCCTTCCAGCTAATGTATGTGCTCCTGCTGCTGCCAACTTCAGGGTGCCTTCCAGCCAATTTCTAGGTTCCTGCTGCTGCTGCCAACTCCAGGGTGTGTCAGTCAATTTTTGGGCTCCTGCTGCTGCAAACTCCAGTGTCTCTTTCAGCCAAAGTTTGGGATCCTGCTGCTGCTGCTTGCAACGCCAGGGTGTGATTCATCCAATTTTTGGGCTCCTGAAGCCAACTCCAGTGTCTCTTTAAAGTAATGTTCAGCCTCCTGCTGCTGCTTGCAACTCCAGGGTGTGATTCATCCAATTTTTGGGCTCGTGCTGCCAACTCCAGGGTCTCTCTCAGCCAATGTTTGGCCTCCTGCTGCTGCTTGCAACTCCAGGGTGTGATTCATCCAATTTTTGGGCTACTGAAGCCAACTCCAGTGTCTCTTTAAAGTAATGTTCGGGCTCCTGCTGCTGCTTGCAACTCTGGGGTGTTATTCATCCAATTTTTGGGCTCCTGCTGCCAACTCCAGTGTCTCTCTCAGCCAATGTTTGGCCTCCTGCTGCTGCTTGCAACTCCAGGGTGTGATTCATCCAATTTTTGGGCTCCTGCTGCCAACTCCAGTGTCTCTCTCAGCCAATTTTTGGCCTCCTGCTGCTGCTGCTGCTGCCAACTCCAGGGTGTCTTTCAAGCAATGTTTGGGCTCCTGCTTATACTGCTGCCAACTCCAGGGTGTGCCTTCCAGCTAATGTATGTGCTCCTGCTGCTGCCAACCTCAGGATGCCTTCCAGCCAATTTCTAGGTTCCTGCTGCTGCTGCCAACTCCAGGGTGTGTCAGTCAATTTTTGGGCTCCTGCTGCTGCCAAATCCGGTGTCTCTCTCAGCCAATTTTTGGCTTCCTGCTGCTGCTGCTGCTGCCAACTTCAGGGTGTCTTTCAAGCAATGTTTGGGCTCCTGCTTATGCTGCTGCCAACTCCAGAGTGTGCCTTCCAGCTAATGTATGTGCTCCTGCTGCTGTCAACTTCAGGGTGCCTTCCAGCCAATTTCTAGGTTCCTGCTGCTGCCAACTCCAGAGTGTGTCAGTCAATTTTTGGGCTCCTGCTGCTGCCAACTCAAGTGTCTCTTTAAAGCAATGTTTGGGCTGCTGCTGCTTGCAACTCCAGGGTGTGATTCATCCAATTTTTGGGCTCCTGCTGCCAACTCCAGTGTCTCTTTCAGCCAATGTTTGGGCTCCTGCTGCTGCTGCTTGCAACTCCAGTGTGTGATTCATCCAATTTTTGGGCTCCTGCTGCCAACTCAAGTGTCTCTTTAAAGCAATGTTTGGGCTGCTGCTGCTGCTTGCAACTCCAGGGTGTGATTCATCCAATTTTTGGGCTCCTGCTGCCAACTCCAGTGTCTTATTCAAGCTATGTTCGGGCTGCTGCTGCTGCTGCTGCTGCTTGCAACTCCAGGGTGTGATTCATCCAATTTTTGGGCTCCTGCTGCCAACTCCAGTGTCTCTTTCAAGCTATGTTTGGGCTCCTGCTGCTGCTGCTTGCAACTCCAGGGTGTCATTCAGCCAATTTTTGGGCTCCTGCTGCCAACTCCAGGATGTGTTTCAGACAATATTTGGGCTCCTGCTGCTGCCAGCTCCTTGGTGCTAAGGTTGGAAGTAAGTGAACACGCGGTGAACAACGGGAGGCAACAATAAATTGTAAAATAAGTGGACTAAAAATTCAAACACTAGGTAACCCGGACTAAATGTATAGTCGTGTGTTTGAGGTTCTTGTGTCTGATCCAGCGCATGGGGGGGGGGAGGGGCACTCGCACGAGCTACCTCATCCCCACAACTTTAGCAAAGAGACAGCTACCAATAAGGGAGCTGATTGGTAAACGCGCTATTCCAGAACAAAACCAGGGCCCGTTATCTATAAACTTAAAAATTCTATCTTAAGACATTCTAATAAGGTAACAGATGGAACAGGGGATGTTACTCACGGCCCGGGTAACCAACTCAGAACGACAAATTGTAGCACAGCCCGGATGGTCGGCTTACAGTTACGTGTTACAATAGGGCCCAAAACTCGTACTCAAGAATAGACTACTTCTTCATCAGACAACAAAATATGTCGATGCTGAGTGGGGAAATATACCATCAACATCTTATGGTTGGAAAATGGATAGGGAACTCCTTGAGAATAACAACTACAAAAGTAAAATAAGTCAAGACTTAAAAGAATTTTTTAATATTAATATTACTGAAGATGTCACAACTGGGACAATATGGGAGACCCATAAAAGCTATATCAGAGGCTCCCGTATTGCCTTAACAGTTAAAAATAAGAGGGAAGCCCAGCAAAAAATAAGGAACTTAATGGAATCCATTGACAAGTTAGAAAAATCACGTAAACAGCATAAGTCTGAAAAAATCTATGAAGAGCTATGTAAAGCAAGACAGAAGCTTAAAGAGGCACTAAGCCCAAAGGAAAGTAGGCAGGAAAGAATTAAGGAAAAAAATGAATTAAATAAAAATGGAAAAAGCCTTGCAAATATGATTGCAGACAGAAGGGCAGTAAACTTCATAGAAAAAATACAAGACGAGGGAGGCAGCGAGAAATATACACTCGAGGAAATTAAAGATACTTTTTATAAATTCTACCAAGATATATATTCGGTGCCTGAATCTAAAATAGATAACTATGACTCATTTCTAGCAGATATGAATATCTCGGATATACCCAGGAATCTCATAGAAAGCCTGGAAAAACCATTTGAATCTAAGGAAATCATAACAGCAATAGGAACATTAAAAATGGGGAAGTCCAGAGGAAATGACGGGCTTCCTGCAGGGTACTATAAATCGTTTGCCACAGAACTTGTACCACATTTAGTTAGCCTATTCAACGCAATAGATAATACCCAACCTTTAAATCAGCATATGAATAGTGAGACCATAAAACTAATTCTCAAGCTGGACAAAGACTCAATAAACTGTACACATTTTAGACCTATCTCATTAATTAAGGTTGATCTAAAAATCTATGCAATGGTAATCAGTAACAGACTTGAAAACATCTTACCATATGTCATCTCCCCCAATCAGGCAGGATTTATACCAAATAGGGGCATATATCAAAACATCTCACAGACTTTATCATTAATTAATAGAATAAAGGCAAAGAAAACAAGGGCAATTGTCGTTGCATTAGATGCGGAAAAGGCTTTCGATCGAATTTCCTGGGGCTTCCTGGCAGCAGTTATAAAACGGATTGGGCTGGCCACAAAATTTATAGGAAAGATAATGAGTTTATATACCAATCAAAATGCCCGAATCAACATCAATGGCTCCCTAACCAACCAGCTTGTTTTAAAAAACGATACAAGACAAGGTTGCCCGCTGTCGCCAATTCTTTTCAACCTCCACCTAGAGGCCCTAATAAGTAAAATTAACTACGATCCATTGATCAAAGGAATAGGAGACGGAAAATCTAACCCCAAACTATTAGCATATGCCGATGATATATTATTGATACTTGAAAATCCAAAAGCTTCTCTCCAATGCTGTTTACAAATAATTAGGCTTTTCGGCAACTACTCAAACTTCAATCTAAATATGGAGAAATCAATAATACTGCCCTTCAACCTAACTCCTACGGACTTTAAAGAACTTAAACAGTCAGTCAGCCTAAAAAATTGAAAAAAATGTCATTAAGTATCTAGGAATTAAAATCTCGTTCAACCCCGGATCCCTCCTGGAACTAAATTATATCCCACTACTTCAATGGCTTAGGGAGGCCACCAAAAAATGGAATAAACTCCCATTGAATTTAATGGGAAGGATATCGCTGGTTAAAATTCTCCCAAAAATAATTTTTCTTTTTCAAGCTTTGCCAATATCAATCCCAGAAAAGTTCTTCAGTGAACTCTCTAGAATTACTACACTATTTATATGGAGAGGTAAGAGACATAGGTTTAAATATAGCTACCTAAGTCGCCCAATAGAGCAAGGAGGCCTAGGGGCACCAGACTATCGAACATATTACTACTCTACACACCTGCAAAGAATACTTAAATGGAACCACATGCTTGATAAAGGAAAATGGGTTTGGATGGAACTAGGTCCGATTAATATTGATGAAGTTTTCTCCCTAAACCTAAAAAAGCTGAATGAAGTAATTAGGCGCCTAACCCACCCCATTACACTACCAATAATCAACACACTTAAAAAATTAATCACAGACCCAGAAAAATCTCCATACCCACAACATTTGATTGCCCTAGATAAGAGAGAAACAAGGCTTTCGACAGGAAATACATCAGGATCGAGGATATTTGGACCAGAGAAATCGACCTAAATATACTGTACCCTAAGGAAAAAATAGAAACAGATATGACTCTCCTTTTAAACTTCATTAAATCCCGTAACTTACTTAACACACTCACCCAGCCAAATCCGCTAACTCTACTGACAAGATTTCAAAAAATATTTTTTCTACCAGACGCAATTCCTAAACAGTTATCCTTCTACTACAAGTTATTACTGGAGTACAACAACAATAAAAATAACAAACCAGACTCGTACAAAAAGAAATGGAATAAGGATCTAGGAAAAACCATAGGTGTGATAGGTTGGCAACAAATTCACAAAGCCAACTTAACTTACGATCAACACCACTCAGAATCTTCAACTTTAAATACATAACACGATATTATTTAACAACGGACTATAATGACAAGATGACCCCCTTTTCATGTGGTGGGATTGTAAGCTTACCAAAAAATTTTGGGAGGAAGTGGTAAATTTCATCAATATAAAAGGAGGAGGAATAAACATGATGTATACTAGATAAAATCCTGCTAGAACCTCAATGGACATCCCAAGATCCCACAAACTTGGCCATAGCACATTTGATAACTACAGGTACAAGACAATATATAGGTAGCTGCTGAGGTAACCCAAATCCTCCTACTTTTATAGCATGGAACATAAGATGAAAATGTAGCGATAACCTTTATCGCTGGAGGGCTTCTCCGCCAGAGACGTCCTTTTCCCAATGGTGAGAGGTGCTGCAGGAATCCCAGAGTCATCCGTGAGGAACCAGGAAAAGCCCTTACAAGGGCTAGTGAATTGTAATATAGCGTTTCCCCCAATAAGAGACAGAACTCAGTATTGAGGGTGAAGATGAACTTCTTTATTAGTGCCACCCTGTGCCTTATATGCAAGGCTCCATGCAAGGGGACCTCCCCCGTGGACCTGATGGAGAACTGCATGCTAAACCCACAGACCAATGGGAGCAGGGCACGCAATCCCTCAACTCTGCCAGTAACACAATCAGTAGAACAATAGCAGTCTGTAACACAATCAGCAATACAATAGCCGTCTGTAACACAATCAATAGTACAATGACAATAGCCGTCTGAAACACAATCAATCAATACAATGACAGTCTGTAACGTAATCAATAGCACAATGCCATTGTCTGTGACATGCTCAAGAAAATGAAAGTAATCAGTTTATGCAAAAGTCCAAGGGCAGAAACAATGCCTTTAAAATCCAAAAGGCATAGAGTCTGTCACAATGCCCCCTTTTTGTGGAACACCCGGCAGGCCCGGATTGACCCTGTTCAGGTTAACGTGGGGCTGTTCGGACTCTTGTTATGGGCAGAGTCTGTGTAAGGACAAGTCTGCAAATAGTGAGTAACAGGACTAAACATTGACGTGGGCTGTACATAGGAATCGGTCATGGGTGTGTTCCAAACACTGGGATATTGTGGCGTTGGTGAGTTCAGCACCAAAGTCCTTGGTTGGATGTGTGCACAGGTGCTTTGCTTTCTTATAGCTGGTCCAAGTTTCAATCTCTTTCCATGGAAACTGATTGGAGAATCCACAATCTTCTGCACATCTACATCCTCGTAAAAGGAGACAAAACCATAACCCTTAGAAACGCCAGAGGCATCCCTAATAATTTTGACATTCTTTACAGCGCCATACTTTGAAAAAAAATACTTAATTTCATGCTGATCAATCCGACGGTCAATGCCCCCAACAAAAATAGTGTTTGGCATAAGTTTCCCTTCTGGAAGGACGTAACCTGATGGCTGATCCTCTTCTTGGCTTCTTGTAACAGACATGACCTGATGCAGACAAAACCCCTGGGTCTCCCCGACCAGTGGGCTGGAGTCGGCAGCTAGGGCTGGAGCCCGGGTTGTAACAGGGTTGATGCTGGCTGGCCCAGGGGTAGTGTAGGCAGAAGTCATTGGTCCTAGATCATTTCCCAATAGTACTTCTGCGGGTAAGTTGTCCATAAGTCCCACATGTACCCTGCCGGATCCAGCACCCCAGTCAAGATGTACTCGGGCGGTGGGGAGTCGAAACACAGCTCCTCCCGCCACCCTTACTGCAAATGTGTGTCCGGTGCGGTCTTTGTTCTTGACCAAATGAGGTTGGAGCAAGGTAAGTGTGGCTCCGGTGTCACGTAATCCTTGCGCAGTGCGCCCATTGACTCGTACCTCCTGGCGATGGTGCTGTCGGTTGTCTTGGATGGCCGCTTGTACGGGATCAGCTTCATACAGTACCCCAGATACTCTTCCGAACTGCTCTCAGCTTCCAGTGTGCCGCAGGAGTACGGGAGGTGGAAGGTTGTTTTTGCCTCCACGTGTTTCGGGGAGGCTCTAGGGCGCAATCCCTGCGATAATGTCCCCATTGTTTGCAACGATGGCACTGAACTGTGGAGCGGTTCGGTTGCTGCGCTGGCCTATGTGGCCCAGAGTCACGAGTTGGCGCTGAAGCCACATGTGCTTGAAATTTGATGGGAGGAGGTGGTTTTGGAGCGGACTGTTCTGTTCGTCGAGCATTGGTGTACTCGTCGGCTAGACGAGCAGCCTCAGGTAGCGTTAGAGGCCTCCGGTCACGTACCCACTCTCTTAGCTCTGGTTGCAGGGCATTGAGAAAATGTTCTAGTAAAAACAACTGTAGTACATCCTCAGCGGTTGTGGCTTGGCATCCAGTGACCCAGTGTGATGCTGTACGATGGAGGCGACATGCCCACTCCGTGTAAGAATCCCCTCCCTTCCTTTGGGATTCCCGAACTCGTCGCCTGTAGGCTTCCGGGGTGACAGCGTACCGGGCTAACAAAGCTTCCTTTACCAGATGGTAGTGTGGTAAGTCCACATCAGGGATGGCCCGGAAAGCATCGGAAGCTTTCCCAGATAGTTTCCCTGATAATATGGTGACCCATTCCTCCGTGGGTACCCGGTGTAAAGCGCACTGCCGTTCAAAATCGGCCAAAAATCCGTCAATCTCGTCGTCACTTTCCTGGAAGGACTTAAATGCTGCAAATGGAATCTTTCTCCCCCCAGTGTAACTGAGGCTGAGAGGCTGCTGGGTTGAAAGTCGCCGATTTTCCCTTCGCTTACTGGCCTCTGCCTCCGTTGCGGCGAAGACTCGGTCGATCAGTTCCTGTGATGGATTCGGGCCATAGACCGACAATCTGTTCCGAACCGCTTGAACGAGAGCAGCGTCTTCATCGGCCTCTATATTGGTTTCGGTCCTCACTGCTGCATGATCCATTTCGATCAGCTCGGCTATCAGTTCCTGACGTGGGCGGTTGCTAGCTGACCTTCCCCGGCTCTCGAGTAGATCCTTCAGGGTCAGCCTTTTCAACTTGTCATACTGACTCTCCATCAGGGTAGCACTCTCTCTGGGTAGAAAGGACCATCCCGCCGCTTGCCACCAATTGTAGAGATAACCTTTATCGCCGGAGGGCTTCCCGCCAGAGACGTCCTTTTCCCAATGGTGAGAGGTGCTGCAGGAATCCCAGAGTCATCCGTGAGGAACCAGGAACAGCCCTTACAAGGGCTAATGAATTGTAATATAGCGTTTCCCCCAATAAGAGACAGAACTCAGTATTGAGGGTGAAGATGAACTTCTTAATTAGTGCCACCCTGTGCCTTATATGCAAGGCTCCATGCAAGGGGACCTCCCCCGTGGACCTGATGGAGAACTGCATGCTAAACCCACAGACCAATGGGAGCAGGGCACACAATCCCTCAACTCTGCCAGTAACACAATCAGTAGAACAATAGCAGTCTGTAACACAATCAGCAATACAATAGCAGTCTGTAACACAATCAATAGTACAATGACAATAGCAGTCTGAAACACAATCAATCAATACAATGACAGTCTGTAACGTAATCAATAGCACAATGCCATTGTCTGTGACATGCTCAAGAAAATGAAAGTAATCAGTCTATGCAAAAGTCCAAGGGCAGAAACAATGCCTTTAAAATCCAAAAGGCATAGAGTCTGTCACAGAAAAATACATTAGAAATCGAACTTTTAAATTTAAAGCCCGGAAATGTCGCAAGAAAATATCAAGCACTTCTTGAGTCCTTTCTGAATCCGTAGAATCCCATAAAAACATTGTGAGTAGATACAAGATAGTTTTCACGTACCTACCTGTCCCGCCGACCAATAGTTTAACTGGCACTAGGGGAGGGGGGGAATGATCTTCCTATTGTTTGTCTTTCTTCTTCTTTCTTCTTCTTCATTTCTTTATCTTCTTCTGTTTTCTTCTTCTTCTACATGCTTTGCTACCGTAGTGTAAAAAGGGGAAGGAAATACCTATACACTTAAGACAACCTGCACTTAATTTGTCGCCTTCCCATAATGATGTATCTTACTATGATCTTAAAGCTTATGATAAGAAATGATTATCTGGCAACTTAACTAAGATCACTACTGAATGGGAAAGAAAAAACAAAAAAAAAAAAAGAAAGGAAGATCCTCAAGCCTCGACCCATTGAAAGGTGTAGTCCTCTTGTGAAGTGGACGGGGCAGATCACCCCGACGGGGGGGGGGGGGCGACCAGGAGGACACTGCGGAACACTGGGCGGAGGCTGTCCGTGGAGCAAAGCTCCAAATGGAGATCAAGAAAAACATGAGCGATCCTTCAGGCCGGCTGAAATTTTTGCGATATTAACATTTTCATCGCCTGGGAGCCCTGGGGTTGTTTACTGGGACTCGGGGAAGGACTTGCTTGGATGGTTTTTTTTGGCTGTGTCTTGGGGTCCTGGGGGTGGAAGGGAGCGAGGGAAGAGAAAGTACCGTATCTGGAGTTTTAAGGCCCAGTCCTTTGAATTTAGCAAGAAGTTCTGATACTGTGGATATTTGTACTTGCTTCCCCTGGTGGGAGAAGGAGAGCTTGAATGGGAACCCCCATCTATAATGGGTGCCACTTGCCTGAAGGACTTTAAGGTATGGTTTGAATGCCCTCCTCTTGAGGATGGTAGACTGGGAGAGATCCGCAAAAATGTGATAGTTGTGGGATTGAAATACAAGGGGCGCTTTCTCCCTGGAAGCTCTCATGACAGCTTCTTTCATTTGAAAGAAGGGAAATTTGACAATTATGTCCCGGGGGGGCATCCACAGGTCTTTTAGTGAGGGACCGGTGCGCTCTGTCCAGTTCCAATCTATCAATTGGAATTTCAGGAACTAATTCTTGCAGAAGGGCAGTAACAGTCCCCACTGTATCTTCCATGGTTTCGAGGATGCCCCTAAAGTGCAGATTAGACCTCCTATTGCGGTTCAAGTTCCTCATTTTGATTTTTCAGGAGGAGTATTTCATCATGCAGCAGCTCTAGCTTATTACTATGATCTTCCAGCACTACTGTGGCATCATCCATTCTTGATTCTAATGAATCTGTTCTACCCCCAAGCTCCCTTATTTCTCGCAGGAGGGTGTCTGTGTGTTTGGCAGTGACAGTGGTGACCTCCTCCCTGAGAATGGATCTGAGCTGGGAGAAAATCTCCTGGTTACTATAGGAGCTGGAAGCCACGTGTGTGGGGGGGTGCTGGGACGCTGGAGGAGATCTGGGCCAGCTGTCGGCTGAATCAAGGGATTCCTCTTCAATTGCACTCACCCCCATACGAGCATCTAGAGCTGGGTCCTCCCAGAGTGTCTCTAGAGATCTGAAGTGCTCAGCTTCTGTCCTTGGGCCCGCCATTCTGAGAGCTGCCACCGTTGCTGATTTACGGTCGTCTTTTCCAGCATGTTTCTTACTCCCCGGGGTGTTTATAGCAGCTCCGTTCCGGGTCAGCAGGTAAGCGGGGGGTTGGGTGGAGAGGATTAGGCTCGGACTCCAGCTAGTCCGCCTGCTTATGAACGCTCAGTGCCTCCCGTTATAGCAGAGCTATAGGTCAGGCAGCCATCACTCACAGGCATGTTCATCATTCACATATTTCACTATCTATTTATTTATGTATCATTATTTATACATCATTTTTTATATATTTCACTAGTTGTTTATGTATTATTATTTATACATCATAATTATTCATATAATTAAAATGGACCAACACCCAGGAGGAATCGGGCCTGGAATCTATAAGATTCCCAGGGCAATCCAATCCCTCCCTGTGGGGCATCCAAAATTGGGATGCCCCGCTGTGTGAAACCCCCAGGACACTTGCAAACCTTACCTGAATCCCGGTCCAATGGCGCATGTGCAAGCTGCGGGCGTATCTCGCGCTTCTCTCTATTTGTGAATGGCTGGCGTGGGCACGCTTCCTGTTAGAGGGAAGCGTGAGATGCGGCCGCCAGCGTGCTCAGAGCCGCTAAGCTTTGACGCCGCTTTGACGCACATAGCTCAGCGGCTCCGAGCGCGCTGATTGGACAAGTGGCCGCGCATGTGCCATGGGAGCGGGGTGAGGTGAATCGGGCGATCTGGGGGATTTCACATAGCGGGGAACCCACGATCCGGGTGCCCTGGGACGTGGACCAAAACCCAGGATAGTCCAATTCCTGGATGTTGGTCCACCTTTTATGTAGTATTATTTATATGTTTCACTTTTTAATAACATTGTTATCATGTATTCATATAATAACTTTAATGAATTTTGCTCACATGTAGATACTTATATATTTTATATATTTTTTTATTTTTTATCTTTATCTTTATATATTGTGCATTGTTTTAAATTATATCATGCTTTGGACCACCTTGGAAAATAGAAATTTCAAATGGTTCTACGTATATATAATTCTTGTTAATGCTCTGTTGTTTTGGACAAGGCGTGTTTATGTATTATCATGAAATTGGGATTATGTACATGTTTGATTGTTCCTGTTTATTTATCCTCTCTGCATTGTATTAGTAATTTTAAGTATAACCATTCTTTATTTCAGTTTGTTATTCCTTGTTGTCTTATGGTGAATTATGTCATGTAATATAATAAAATTGTTAGTTTTATCTATGTTTTTATGAATATGTAATATATACTTACCTGTCTTCCCACTCCTCCACCTGATGCTATAATGCGCCGCTCCGTGAGTGTGGCTGCCTTCTTCCTCCTCGCCGCCTGCCACTCCCCGCCTTGGCGTCCATTGCCATGGTTGCACGCCGCTATGCAGCATTATTGAGTGACACAGTTGGCCGGGCGGTTTGGGGGACGGGCGGCGGGGAGGGATGGGCATTGACGCTCACCGTGGTGGGTAGCTTCAGTTATCAGCGTGCATCTCCTGCGTATTGAGCGGCCGCCGGCTGGGGCCGCCGTGCGCGGTAGCGCACGTGCTGATTGTGGATTATTGTCACATTTGCACAGAGGAGTTTGCAGGTATATAAGGAGTTGAGGGGATCGAGGTTTTTCCTGGCACCTTGAGAAAGTGGGTTTACCCCACAGAACGCATGGGTAAAAGGGATACCAGGAACCAGCGGGGACACCAATTGGCTTATACATATGATGATACTCTTTCATTAAAGAGTTTTCTCTTTCTGTATTAAATTAGCATTTGCACTTCATGTAAAGCAGGTACACACTGGCACTTTTTGCACATATTTTGGGTTAATTACACATTAGTTTGACCTCTGTATATTTTGTATTTTTGACAATAGACTGTTATATTACCCCGCACCGCTATGTAGTAAAGGGTGTGATGGTCAGATACAGGTCCTTACCCCATATGGTGTAAGGCGCAGGATATACAGGAAAGGTGGGGTGCTCCAGAACAGCCCCAAAAATATACCTGTATCAAAATAGACCGCACCACCAACAATATTATTAAAAATGACCCTTTATTTGTAATATGGGTAGTTTTACAGTGATAATTCTAGTCACACTATAGAATTAAAAACAGTTTAAAAACATCAGATCCCCTAGGATATAGTAATACGCTCTCAAGTATAAATAGATTAACAAAATATTCCTCTCACACAGCATAAATTAAGTTGGTACAGTACATGCAGTGTTTATTTAAAAATTATGTATGTGAGAATTGTGCAAATACAGTGCTAAAAAATACACTGATTAAAATTTATGTGCAAAATATATTACTAATATGTGTGCAAAAATATGTTGCTAAAGTATCACTCTGTAGTACCAAGGTAGAATAAAGTGTCAAGTGCCTTAAGTCATGTTATAGCTCAGCCAGCTAAGCTGTGCTGTGCTATACTGTGCTGATATAAACAAATACGGTACATACGGTACATATACTATTTCAAATGCAGTTTTACAGAGTTGACAATGGATATTCTGAGTACAAGATACAATAGGGGAGAGAGCCCTGCCCTTGCGAGCTTACAGTCTAAAGGAAGAGGGGTGAAGACGAGGGGGAAGAATCACAAACAGTCAGTATTGAGCTTTGTGGCATGTGCTTTTTAGAAGATTGGGTATGCCAGATAATATGCTTGTCTGAATAAGTGAGTTTTAAGGGCACCTTTGAAGGTTTTGAGGGTTGTGGAGTGACGTATTGGGTGCGGGAGGGCATTCCAGAAGATTGAAGTTGCACATGAGAAGTCCTGGAGGCAGGCGTGAGAGGAGGTGACCAGGGTGGAGGACAGGAGAAGGTAGGCAGAAGAGCGGAGGCTGCATCTAGGTTGATACTGTTGGATTAGAGATGAGATGTAGGGAGGGGCCTGGTTGGAGAGAGCTTTGTATGCGAGAGTTAGAGTTTTGAACAGGATTCACTGTGGGACTGGCAGCCAGTGTAGGGATTGGCAGAGAGGAGCAGAACTGGAGGAGTGAGAGGAGAGATGGATGAGGCGAGCAGCAGAGTTCAGGATAGATTGGAGGGGTGCCAGTCTGTTAGTTGGTAAGCCAACTGTCCCACTGTCTGTCCCACATAGGCAGACTTCTGCTCTATCATAGACGCAAGCTGACACTGGGATACAGCGTCTGATTATGATTTAGCGTTCATGGAACCTCCCCCTTCGGGCACGCTTCGAATCAAATGCATCAGTTTCATGTCCATCAAGAGGTGAAGGAATGGCCCCGTGCGCCCACCTCTCTATGTCGGTTACGCATGCGCAAGCGTCATCTTGGGGGGGGGCGGGCCGGAATCTTGCTATTTATAGTTCTATCAATAGATATCCTCTATTGTTTGAAGCAAGTATTGCATCTGTTGGCAGTTTGTAGCAAGTCACAGTTTTCAGTTTGTAGCAAGCATTGAGTTTTTCTCAGTTGTATAGCAAGTAAGATTTTGTGCAAATGTTTTGCATTGAACAGCTTCCTCAGTGCACCATTATCCTTACTCTTTATAATTGGATTGTGGTTGAAGCGCTTGCTTTTCAGGTGCCATTTTAACGTATTTTGAGCAAAGTTTTGCCTTATTGAAAAAACTTTATAGGTAATTATGCTGATTGGCGGTCCCTTTCAGAGGCGAGGCTACTGTACGCAAGTCCTGCCGCCGGTACCCGTTCCTGTAAGGGAGCGGGTAGTGAAGGTTCCCGTAGCTCCCAGCTGTGACTGCGAGTGAGCCACAGATTAATCTACCTTTAAGAGAATCGACCCTTTGGTCTGTCCTCTTTCCCCCCATTCTCTATAACTGAATTGCCAAATATCAATCTACCATTTGCATTATTTTTACAACTGGCGATTATTACCTCTGGTATTAAAAAGGGGAATTATTGTATTTATTTATTTTTTATTATGTCACTATCAATACACTTATTTAATTGCAAACCGTAACCCCTGAGTAAAGTGTGCATTTTTTCCAATCTTTATTTATGAGCCTAGGGTTGCCCAAAAGAGGAGCCAGAGGGGTGTGGGTGGATTTGATAGGAAAATCTTTACAAGCCCTGTCCCAAGAGATCCATTTGGATCCAAGCGGGGGTGGAGGGCAAAAATGTATTTTTAGCTACCTTTTTGGATGTGCCATGCCAGATAAAATTGATCATTTTTATTTAATTTCCTTGATTTTATAAGTAGGAACCAGGAGGGGCAGGGACCTAAAATATTAAAGTACCAATGTCAATTTTAACGTGGCAATTCTACCAAACCAAGATAATGAAAGGGCTAACCAATTTATCATATAATCAGTTTCTTAAAAAGGTTGGGGAGGTGGGGGTAGGTTTTCCCTGTGGCCCTAGCCCCTCAGCTTGCCCATGGTGCTCCCCCCTCCCTGCTCCCTTCTGGGACCCATCCTCGGGTTGGGTGTTTGTTCCCTACTTTGCCTCGTTTCGCTGCGGTTAGGCACGGGTGCTAGGGACACAATGGAGCTGCAAATCGTTTCTCTGAACGCCAAGGGCCTCAACATCCCAGAGAAAAGGAGGATGTGCCTGACTTTGTTCTGGAAACATAGAGCTCAGGTAGTGTTCATCCAGGAATCGCACTTCCAGAAAGGAAAGGCACCAACATTTTCGGACAGGCGCTTCCCATCAGGCTAGGTCAAGAGGAGTGGGCATTTTGCTCACCTCCTTGCTCCCCTGGACCTTCGTGGACAGCATGTCAGACGAGGAAGGGAGATTTAAATTCCTTAAGGGAAGAATGGGCAACCAAATGTGCACATCTACGCACCCAATACAGACCAAATTCGGTTCATAGAACAAACCCTGGAGACCCTTCAGACTTTCTCGGAGGGTCTAGTGATTTTTGACGGTGACCTCAATGTGGCCCTGGACCCCCTGCTTGATGTTTCTAGGAAGGCCTCCCACCTCTCTTTCTCGGCCCTCAAAAAACTCAAAACAGCCCTTCGGTTGGCCCAACTGGTAGACCCTTGGAGTATACAAAACCCACGAGGGAGAGATTATACTTTCTACTCACCTCTCCACGATTCCTACTCATGGATTGACTATCTTTTTATAGAACATAGGTACCTCCACAGAAGGCCGAGATAGATTCTATTACGATCTCGGACCATGCCTTGATCTCCCTTTCGGTAAAAATACCCGAGTGGCCTTCGAAACCAAACTCGTGGATTCTTAATAACTACTTAATTCAGGATCCAATCATAAAAAGAGGAGATCAGGAGAGAGCTCGGATCCTACTTCGATCTGAACGCTGGACCAGAGACGAGTCCCCTCAATCTATGGGTGTGTTATATTAGGGGCATCCTATTGAAGATTGAGTCCAGAAGAAAAAGAGAGAGAGAGAAAGCCATTAGCGACTTGCTGGGGAAGATAGGCAGACTAGAAGCCGAACATAAAAGACAGCAACCAGTGAGAGTCGGGCTAGGAACTGGCGAGAGCACGGGAAAATCTAAGAGACATAATGCTGGTCAAAGCTAAAGCCTCGCTCCTAAGAGTAAGGCACTCCTTTTATGAATACGGAAATAAATGCGGTCGCTCCCTGGCTAGGGCAATCCGCGAACAGAGAGCAAACAACTTTGCTCCGCAGATCCTGGGAGCGGGAGGGCATGTATGCACCAGCCCAGACGACATCTCTGAGGCGTTCAGGGAATTCTATCGCAAATTGTACAATCTAGCTGATGGGGGGAGCGGCCGGGCTAACCTGCTTCAAAATGCAAGGGATTACGTGTCAACTTCAGGCCTCCCAACGCTAAGCCCGGAGATCGTAGAGACCCTGGAGGAGCCTATCACCAAACTGGAGTGGGCTCAATCAATTAAACTCTCGCAGACCGGCAAGTCCCCAGGCCCGGACGGTTTCACCCTGTCCTACTACAAATGGATGGGAGATATCCTGACCCCACGAGCGGTGGCTGCATTTAACTCCATCTCAACCTAACGATGCCCCCTGACATGTTAAGGGCCCAAGTTAAGGTCAGCAGGGGAAGGACCTCCTTCTTTGCTCCAATTACAGGCCGATATCTCTACTAAACGTAGACTTGAAATTATTTGCTAAAATACTGGCAAATAGGCTGGTATTAAACCTGAGCAAGCTGATAGACCTGGACCAAGCAGGCTTTACCCCTAAGAGAGAAGCAAGAGACAGCGTGACCTGAGTCCTTAACCTCATCCATTTGATTCCAGCCATGCTGCTTTCCACGGATGCTGAGAAAGCATTCGATAGGGTCCACTGGGATTTTATCCGGGCTACTTTGGACCATCTAGGTCTGCAGGAAAATACGAGGACCTGGATATCATCTCTATACTCCTCTCCCTCGGCATGTGTTAAAGTCAATGGTATGCTTTCAGAGTCATTCGGGGTAACAAATGGAACGAGACAGGGGTGCCCACTATCCCTGATTATATTCATCCTAACGCTGGAACCCTTCCTCTGTCGGGTGAGAGCGAATCCTGATATAAAAGGGGTGGTAGGTGGAGGATCGGAACACAAAGTAGCTGCTTTTGCGGATGACTTGCTTTTCTGTATTACTAAGCCGGTAATAACTATTCCCAACCTATTAAGGGAGTTCAAAGAGTATGCAGAGCTCTCGAAAATTTACAAAAGTGGGAAGCACTTAATGTTTCTCTGCCACAGAGACACCTGTCAAACATAGAAACCATCTTTGCCTTCCGCTGGTCAACTGAATCAATTTCCTACCTGGGAGTGCAGACCCCTTCATTGAAAGATGTGTTTGCCAAGAATTTCCCACCACTGCTGACAGTATTTAAGAGGGACCTTAGCATCTAGAAAGACAGGATACAGTCCTCGTTTGGCAGGTGTAATGTCCTTAAAATGAATGTCTTACCGCGACTGTTATACCCCATACAGGTGCTACCCATTCATCTACCAGCTTCCTTTCTGAAAACCGTTCGAAAAGAATTTATAAAATTTGTGTGGGGAGGCAAGAGCCCGCGAATTGCACAAAGATTGCTTACCTTACCGAAAACAAGAGGGGGAGTGGGACTCCCCGACGTCAAAATGTACTGCGCAGCGGCACATCTAGGCAGAATCGTGGACTGGAGCCTACACGGAAAACACAGGTGCTGGGACCAATAGGAGCGGACGTGGTGTCCGGTTCCGCTGGCGGGCCTGCCCTGGTCCCCCGGTGCATTCCTGAGCACACTCAGGACTCACCCCACAATAGGCCCAACCTATGGAACAGACAATCTTCAAAGGAGAACATAGCCCCAGCACCCTCCCCGCTCAGGCCGGTCATAGGGGCCCTGGATTTCATCCAGGGCCAGATGGACGTGGGCTTTGGAAAGTCGAGGACGCCCGGCAGAGGCACTGCCCGTGACTTCTTGAACGACTCTAAATGGAAGACCCAACAGGAGCTGGTATCATGGGGGGACTTACCCCACTTGTCGCATTGGAGATCGCTTCAAATCTCTCACTATCTGAGTAACTTGCCCCCCCAAGGAATTCGGGAGGGCGCTAACACCCTTCGAGCGGCTTTGCACGGCTCCAGAACCGATCAGAGGAGCGCTATCCATGGTGTACCAACTCCTGGTAGATCCAGGAGAGACCTTAGTGCCAGGCTTTGTAGGGGCAAGGGAGAGAGACCTCGAAGTTACTTTTTCCCCAAACCAAGTGAAGAAAATTCTGGAGCTGGCACATCGAGCGTCGTTCAGCAACTCATACCAAGAGGCGGGATACAAAATCCTCTGCCGTTGGTACAGAACTCCCCAGACGCTGCATTGGTTCTACCCATCGGTCTCGCCACTCTGCTGGAGGTGCGAAAAGGCCCAAGGCACCATCTTCCACATATTCTGGGATTCTGAGAAAATACAGGGCTTCTGGAGGAGTGTTGTGGAGTGGATTCGCAAGATAAGGGGTGACGACATCCCACTTTCCCCTGAAACCCTCCTGCTTCACTCTATTAGGGGAGAAGTTGAAAAATACAGAAAGTCGCTGACTATCCACTTGGTGAACGCAGCCAGGGCGTGTATACCGGCCCATTGGAAATTGGAAGTCCCCCGTTACACCTCTCATTGGCTCCTGGATCCGAAGGGTGGAAGACACCTGACGCATGGAGGACTTGATGGCCCTCCTCAGGGGCTCGGAGGAAAAACATAGATACCGATGGTTGCCGTGGGACATGTTCATAGAATCTGCTGAAGGCAAGAAACTGTGGAGCATGGCATGACTGCATGGGATGAGGTTGAAGACCTCAATAAAGTTTTATTGTCAAAAAAAAAGCTTGGGGAAATGTCAGTCTTCTTGCCTTTCTCGCTCTTTTATGAAACACGGGCATGCTTCATTGTTGTCTCGACGCAGCTGCAGACATACACGCTTGGGTGTTTGTACTAGATCTGGCTCTTCATCTGTTGCACTGCTCAACAGCGCCCCCTGATGTTCCGCATACTGCAAGTGCACGAAGCCTAGAGCGTAAGCTCTTGGGCTTGCTTTTTCCTTGGCCAGTGGACAATAAATTGAATTTTCTCTTGTTCTAAGACATCCCTCACAGCACTATTTAAATAGAGAGCTGGCCTGTATTCATTGCTGTGTTATAAGCTCAGTTACTGGAAGCTTTGATTCCTGCTTCCTGCAATTCCTGACTGTCATACTGGATTGACCTGGTCTGCTTTTGAATCAGCTCTTGGATTAACCCTCAGACAGATTACACAGTTGAACTTTGAATTGCTAATTGGACTTTGCCTGTTTGCTGCCAGCCCCTGAACTAACATTGTTTATTGGACACTGCTTGTTTGCTGTCAGCCTTTGAACATTGGATTTGGTCCCAAAAGTGAATTGAGGAAAATCCCCAGAAAGTGAGTCAAATGCCTTCTTCAGGTCTAAAGCCATAGGCATACCTTGTTTGTTTTAGGTCCCATCCCAATTAGAATGAATAGAGGGAATTACATCTATAGCTCATTTGATCTGGGCCTTGGTGCACATGGATGAAACCTACCTGGTGTATATGAATTAACAGTGGAAGAAAGTTGTTCAATATATTAGCTAGTATTTTAGTAACTCTCCATAAGATCTCTCTGATCATCAGTGAGAGACTTTAATCCTTTAACTGCCAGCCACATTAAATTCACATGGCTGCCTCTCCTGTTGTTAACCACCAGCCATGTAAATTCTATGAGCCTGAATTTCACCCTTGCTAGCGGGCAAAGGGGGAAAAAAAGCCACTCACCTGACCCCTCATTCAATCTGACCGGGTCTCCTCTTAACCCAGGGGAGGGCTCCAATCCCCTGTTGGGGCTCAGCCAGCTGCAGGGGAGTGCCCGGAATAGGGCCCCCCCATTTCAACTGCCGTCGGCATTTCCTGTAAAAAAAATAAAAATTACATTTACTCACCTTCGTCCCACCAGGCTCTTCCGACTTCAGGAAAGGGCCCAACAGCCCTCCTCCCTCTGCTTTTATGATGGGCATCATCCTGCTCCCGGCTCCACAGCTCTCAAATGCGGCGATTGCGGGGAAGAGGAGAAGACGTCAGGGGATCCTCTGATCCTTGAGAACTGGTAAGGGGTCCATGAGACCTATACCAGTTCACAAGGCCCCCCAGCCCCCCTGCCCCCCATTACCTGCCTCCCAAAAGCCCAGGGGGAGGCAAAAGAGCCCATGGCTATTAGGCTTTGGGCTTGTAGCTGGCAGAGCATGGGGCCACCAAAGCTGGCCCCTCTGCCCTGTTCTACAAGACCTCAAGGTTAAGGCATTACTTCCAGAAAACCCAGTAGCCTGACAGGAGGAGAGCAAAGATTAATTTATTCTCCAGTGAATAAATAAATAAGTGAATAAATTCTCCACATTTTTGAGGATAACCCAAATTAAGACATGATCAGACCAGGAGTTGTCTACAATCTTAGAGTCTCAGGAACCATGGCGGAGGGTATAAAGATGATTTGTTCTTGAATATGTTCTATGGTCTTGTGAGTAGAAATTATAGTCCTTAGTATAAAAGTTACACTCACGCCAGATCTACCAGTCCTTGAGAGTGGAGCAGGCGGGAAAACCGGGAAAACCTGGATCCTTTAGAAGACAGTGTTTTAGGATTTATCTAAACGGAGTCAGAGGCAAAATTAGAGGCCCCACCAACTATATGGAGCCTTCCATTTTAGGTAGTAGAGTCTTCCACAATAATTCCAAAAATGTAATTTGATTAGTATATGGGGCATGATATAGGATGGAGACCAGAGAGTCACCAATTGTTCCATTGACTAAAATATATCTCCCCTCTTTATCCAGTATGCATTCAATGAGTAAAAAAGGGATGTTTTTAGAGAAGCATAAAGCTACCCTCTATTTTCCCTTGAGCTAGCATAATAAAAGGTGCAATATTTGTTGTGTAGATATATAGGAGCAGTGGACTTCAAGAAATGGGTTTCTTGAAGTATCTTAGCTAAACCAAAGAATCTAAAGGGCTGCCTTTGTTTGATAGGCGAGTTGAGGCCCTAGACATTATGTGGGGCTATTTTAAAAACACAAAAGAGGAACTATGGACAAAAAGACACAACTACATAGGAAAAGGAGCACCGCACAGTATATATAAAAAAATATAAAACTAGGTATTTTATTCTAATAAAATGACACCAAAAACAATCATTTTAGACAAGACAAATTAAAAACAATCTGGACCTTCCCCAAACCATATAAATTCTATCAATAAACACCATAATAATAATACAAAAATGTATGAGACCAAAGTCCCTAAAATTTAAAAAGTAAGGGGTCTATTAAAATTTAAAATTAATTTACACATGACCCAGCAGAAGCAGCACGGGTAGCCACGTGCGCAGGTGCCCCCTGCTGTTCCTTTCCCCCTTTCTCAGACGATTGTGCTGTCCTCACAATAGGATGTGGTAATTATTGCACTACATGATCCTATTGTTTATATGAACTTTTGCACTTTTCGTTTACACAGAAAGATGACAGGAACAGCTCCATAGTGGTGCCATGAATATATCTACTCTAATAAAATATATCTACTCTAAAAAAAAGACACCATATATGAACTGTTATAAAAGCAATATACTCCATGTTGCTGTATTCAAGTGGACCTAAATGAGAATATCAATGGATCAATGATGATCCATCCAAATAATGATGCTCCAAGTGGGGCCTTTTTCTAATAACCCCCTTAACTCTTAGATGTGTTAGGGGCCACCCCAAATCAGTAAGTGAGATATATTCGGGATTAAACGGGCAAGCACTAGGCTGCACGATAAACAATCAAGCCAATGTAAATTAATGCCACCCACACCTAAAATAACAGGAATAAGCAGGCCAGAGGTCCAAAATGAGTAGATATCTATATGAATATGATCAGTGTATAATCTGTCCCAACAAAAATTGGATATACTGTGTTATCAAGGCATAAACTATACATAACTACATACATAACTATTCCAAAAAGTAATAGGCCGGTCGCCCCTCCTAGGTTCAGAAGGCACTCCCACGGTCTCCCAAACGTTGACACATGTAGGGCACCGGTTAGTGTCGTAATTGAGTTTATGTTCTTGGATATGTTATAAAGAGTAGAAAAAGAGCTATTCCAGCGCACCAAACCCCCACAAAGGGGACATCAAGGACTGAAGTATGCCAGACTCTCTCTTGATACCTTCCCACTCTCATCCAATTCATTGTGACCCAAATGAGATACGTGCAGACGATCAAACGTGTAAAAAAGTACTGCAGAGGTGCCCCGGCTGGCCAATTTTTGTATTATTATTATTATGGTATTTATTGATGGAATTTATATGGTTTGTGGAAGGTCCAGTTTGTTTAATAAAAAAAAAAAATATGAGGGTCCTCCGTCCTATAAATTTTTGTATTATTATTACGGTATTTATTGATGGAATGAATGTGGTTTGGTGAATTGTCTTGTCTAGAATGATTGTATGTGTTTTTGGTGTCATATTCTTAGAACAAATTATCTAGTTTTATATTTTTGTTTAGTTTTTATATAATTTGTTTATTTTCCACTTTTTGTCCTTAACCATATCAGATAATTTGGTTATTGTTTTTTATTGTTTCTATTGTCTTAGATTCACAATTATGCTTATACCTTTGAATTTATTATTTATTTTGGTTTCATATGTGATTTTTTGTGTGTTGGTTTTGTACTTGTCACTTTATTGGGGTAGCCCCCTCACTTTTCCTTCCTTTACTTAAGGTATATATAGGCAGCACTGTGTAAATGAATCTCTTTTGTGACAGCACAAAATTATTTAATACGCCCCTTTACTATTTAAATTTGAGGGTCCTCCGTCCTATACATTTTTGCATTATTATTACGGTATTTATTGATGGAATTAATAGGTTTGGGGAAGGTCCCGCTTATTTTTAAATTGTCTTGTCTCGAATGATGTATGTGTTTTGGTGTCATTTTCTTAGAATAAAGTATTTATTTTTATATTTTTTGATATATACTGTGTGGTGCTCCTTTTCTTGAAGTAGTTGTGGCTTTTTGTCCATAGTCCCTCTTTTGTGGCTTTTGGTTCAATAAGTGAGCACACCTACATTGCTAAACTGCCTCATGCAGTTTAAAGTATTGTAATTTTGATGGATTAGGCTGAGAAGTCATGAGGATTGTAGTGAATGACTCTCATCTCAAATAAGAGAGGGTGAGGGGGAAGGAAAGGGGAAAGAAGAGTGAAGAGCAGGGCAGGATGAAAATAGATAAGTAAGATCTGTTAGGGAGTATAAAGAGCATACCTCCGAACTTTTGAAAGCAAGAAAGAGGGACAAATGTGGCATTTTGGTTACCATTAAGCCACGCCCCCTGGCCATGCCCCCTAGCCATGCCCATAAAGTGAAACACCACCTAAGAACTACATAACAATTAGGGATGAGTGAATCAATCCGGATGAACCCGAATTCGTTCCGAATTTCAGGAAAAATTAGATTCTGAACGAATCCGAATTTCCCAGCGATTTGATCGATCGAAGTTTTCCATTAAACTCCATTTATTTCAATTACAGCCATTGTAAAATGGTGGATGGACATGTCCGGACATGTGCCCTGGGGCAAGTTATCATGGGAAGGTCACATGCAGCCTATCAGCAGCTGGTGACGTCACAGTGCTATATAAATGGCGGCCATCGTGCTTGTGCGCATTTCAGCCTTGCATTGCAGACAGAACGGAGGTTGCTGCAGACAGGGAGAGATTAACAGACAGGCAGGGAGAGTCAGACCCACAGAGATCCACACATTGCCAGGGAGAACCAGGGAAAGATAGGGAAAATCGGGAACGATCCAGCACAGAAAGTGACAGGGAAACTTTTTTTTTATTTTCACTTCACTTCATTTGCCACATCAGTTTTAAATTGCTTTTTTTGTGCTCTAAATATTCCTGGTCACTGTGCATCCCATCTTGGCAGTGGCATATTTAACCCTATCTGTTACACACAAGCATTTCTTATAACGTGATAAGTTTTAATTTTTTTTGTATGCTGTAAAAACCCCAGCCCACATGAGCATACTATTTCAGCACATTTGACCATATCTGTTATACTAAATCAGCTTCTAAAGGATCTGTTTTATTAATATATTGCATTTTGAATTGATTTTGTGCGTCCTGTAAAAACACCAGGCCGCATGGTCATCCCAAACCAGCACATTTCACCCTATCTGTTATACTAAATCTGCTTCTAAAGGATTTGTTTTATTAATATATTGCATTTTGAATTGGTTTTGTGCGTCCTGTAAAAACTCCAGGCCGCAGGGTATCCCAAACCGGCACATTTCACCCTATCTGTTATACTAAAGCAGCTTCTACAGGCTCTGTTTTATTAATATATTGCATTTTGAATTGGTTTTGTGCGTCCTGTAAAAACACCAGGCCGCATGGGCATCCCAAACCAGCAAATTTCACCCTATCTGTTATACTAAATCAGCTTCTAAAGGCACTGCTTTATTATTATATTGCATTTTGAATTGGTTTTGTGCGTCCTGTAAAAACACCAGGCCGCATGGTCATCCCAAACCAGCACATTTCACCCTGTTATACTAAATCAGCTTCTAAAGGGTCTGTTTTATTAATATATTGCATTTTGAATTGGTTTTGTGCGTCCTTTAAAAACAACAGGCGGCACGGTATCCCAAACAAGCACATTTCACCCTATCTGTTATACTAAAGCAGCTTCTACAGGCTCTGTTTTATTAATATATTGCATTTTGAATTGGCTTTGTGCGCCCTGTAAAAACACCAGGCCACATGGACATCCCAAACCGGCACATTTCACCCTGTTATACTAAAGCAGCTTCTACAGGCTCTGTTTTATTAATATATGGCATTTTGCGTTTTTTTGGGCGTCCTGTAAAAACACCAGGCCGCAGGGCATCCCAAACCGGCACATTTCACCCTATCTGTTATACTAAATCAGCTTCTACAGGCTCTGTTTTATTAATATATTGCATTTTTAATTGTTTTTTTGCGTCTTGTAAAAACACCAGCCCACAGGGTATCCCATATTGCCAATTTTCATAGTATCTGGTGCAGAGAAGCAGTATCTCACTTTATTTAGCTTCTGCTTTTTAAAGTAAACACATTTTTTAAGTGCCTATTGTGCATTTCAAATACATAAAAATGTCAGGCAGACAAGTGCCAGGATGTTCAAAGAGGAGTGGCAGAGGCCAAGATTCAGCAGGCAGAGGTCGCAGCAGACTTGGGACGAGTGGCAGCAGGAGTCGCGGTGAGAGACCTGATCTGCCAGTATCTGCTAGCGGTCGTGTCTCCACCAGTAACGCATCTGCCGTGGTAGATTGGTTAACACGGTCATCCACATCATCACAAGTTACATCTGACACCCCCAGTCTAGGGTCGGTAGGTTCCTCTGACACAACCCTGAGTTGGCATGGCCCGAGAGCAGTCCCTGTCCTTCCATTGCCTCTGTCCTAAGCCGTTCCCTCCCCCAGCAACGTATCCTATGCTTTGGGTTCAGCTCCACCCTTTAGTGAGGAGGACGATCAGATAGAGGACAATCAGCAGCTACTGCCCAGCCAAGAAATGGAGGTGGCTTCCTTCACTAGGCAGACAAATAGTGATGTGGAGAGTGACGTGCGTGTTGTTGCGAGCGTTCCAGCTCCTGCGCCAGACACTGTTGGGGAAACCGAGAACATCAGTGACGTGCAGCCACAACTCGGTGATGATGATGATGCTGAAGCCGATCGCACTTAGGAGCCGGGTGGAGAAGGGGCTTCATCCTCATCATCAGGAGAAGAGGGGTGCAGGTTGCCCAGGAGTCAGCAGCTGAGGCAGCAAGGTGTTAGCAGCATGGTTGGCAGTCAGCATGGGGGCAGAATTGTAAAGCCTGTAGCCAAACGGGGCTGGGGCCGTGGTAGAGCACCTGCTGCACGGCAGGCTACCTTATCGGGAGGTAGTGGAGCAGGGGTTCCTGGAGTTGGCGACTGTAGCAGTGAATCAGTGCGGGCTGTTGGTGGGAAAAGTAGCTAATTGGTAGTGTGGCAGTTTTTCCTCAAGGATCCACAGGAGGGTAACATGTCCACGTGCAAGATATGTAGGCAGAAGGTGAAGCGTGGCCAGGGCCCAAATGTTGGCACCACAGCCCTGCGTCAACATATGATGTGTCACCATAAAGCGGCCTGGGAGAACCGAGGCTCCGAAGAGGTTGTCCAGGTTGCTTCCTCACCAAGTGGCACGCCGCTCCCAATTTCTGCCAGCCAAGGCTCCAGCCCCTCAGCCGAAGGCAGCTGTGCATCATACCCATCCTCTGTCGCTCCAGATGCTCCTGCTCCTCCTCCTCCAAGTCATGCATCCCGCCAGCAATCCATCAGCAAAGCCATGTCCAAGAGACAGCAGTATGCGCCCACTCATCCTACGGCGCAGAAGCTGAATGTGCTCCTGTCCAGTTTGCCGGTGCTGCAGTCGCTCCCTTTTCAGGTGGTGAACTCTGCACCTTTCAGAGAACTGATGGCTTGTGCCGAGCCGAGGTGGAGAGTCCCAAGCTGTCATTTCTTTGCCAAGAAGGCAGTACCAGCGCTGCACACTTTTGTTGAACAGAAGGCGGGCCAGTCCTTGAGCCTGTCGGTGTGTGGCAAAGTGCATGGCAGCGCCGACGTCTGGAGCTGTAACTACGGTCAGGGACAGTACATGTCATTTATGGCCCACTGGGTGAATGTGGTCTCTTTGCAGCAGCAGCAACTTGGACAGGTCACGCCGCTTTGGCCTCCGCGCTCCCTGGCCGTTGTGCCTGTGACACCGTGCTACTCGGCCTCCTTATCCTCCACTGTAGGCTCAAGTCTCAGTGCCCCTCCAGCCTACCATGTGTGCAGGGCACAGAGGTGTCACGATGTGCTTCACATGTGGAAAAACAATTGCCAGCTCTGAATCACTTGATCTGAATACAACCGCCAAAGCTGCACGGCCAAGAGTGCTCACCTCTTATATGGTCAGTCCCATTACAAACAGTAAGGCCAGCCAACATCCGGTTGTAGGTTAAAACATCCAATTCATTTGAAGTAAGATATCAGGAAAACGATACAACAGGCATTAAAATTGTGAAAAGCGTCGACGCGTTTTGGGCAGCGTGCCCTTAATCATGACAATTTTCTATAGGAAAAGCCCCTAATATATAGAGGGTTGCTCAAGCAATAATTGACAATCAAAATCACCTAATTATTTAATTCTTATCATATGAGGAGAGCCTACCTGTGTGTCGTCATGTGCACGGCAGCCGCAGCTATCTCCATACTTGTTTTGTTTACCTGCGCGCTCTCCTCCATCCGGTCACAGCGAAGCTGCAGACCAATGACATACATGGGATGACGTGTATGTCTCCCATTGGCCACCGACACACAGTGTCATAGAAATGGCAGAAAACCACCTTCATACAGGCAAGAGAGAGGGCGGAAGTAAATACGATAAACCAGGGTTGGAAAAGAATGCCGCTATGCAATTTAAAGGAGCATCACCCAAAAAGAGGTAGAATAATTTTAACTCCTTACATGCCGAAAACATGACGATACACCTAGGTATATATACAGAACAAAATATGTCCCTACTTTCTACATATGAAACACAACAACACATGATTATTTCCAATTATCTGGTTACAGGTGTTGTGTTTTCCTTAATGTCACATAAGAATAGGTGTTACGCAAGTGAAAGCAAACAACCTTACAAGAATATCAAATACATCCAAATTTTGATACTTATTCTGGCAGCTGGAATAAGATAGCATGAATAAAGGGAGATAACATGATATATCAAATAAATATACTTAGTCCCGCAGGAAAAGATCCACATCCCATCTGGAATTCAGTCCAGATGGGATGTGGGTCTGCAACCTGAAGATCCAAAAAACCTCCCTCTGAAAAATCCTAGCCTGTAGATCCCCACCTCTGGGTCCTAGATTCACTTTCTCTATAGCCATGCATGAGAAATTGGAAAAATCTCCTGCATGCACATTACAAAAGTGGCGGTTCACATTAGAAGCTGTATTCAAGCGTTCTGCATGAGGGGTGACTAAATGTTCCGCCATTATTCTTTCAAAAAGCCTGGTGGTGCACCCCACATATTGGATATTACATGCCTTACATGTTATCAGATATATAAGGTTTCTCGTATTACAGTTCATAAAATCCTTTATACAGAATTTATCTCCAGTAACTGCAGACATTAACTTGTTACCTTGGCAAGCATATTTGCAGATGTTACATCTTACACCGCCACATTTAAAAAAAACCCTTACAGTTTAACCATGTTGATGAGACCTTAGTTTGTTTTTTAAATAAGCTTGGGGAAAAGTTTTTTACCCAATGTGGGTGGTTTTCTACTCACTACCCTGATACCCCTTTGTGCAACATCTCGTAATTGGGGATCCCCATATAATATAGGGAGATGTTTTAGGATAAGCTCACGGATCCTTGGAAATTCTACACTATTGGGTCGATTCAAAGAAACATGTTACAGCTTTGATTTTGGTGCCGATCATCCAATTTTTCCCGAACGCTCGTATGAACTTGCGAGTGATTCTATAAGCAAATACGTTTCCTATCGTAAAAAGACCGTCCGTTCGTATGTTATCTTCCGAACTTGGCTCACTCATTTGTCAATCGTAAAAAACAGGTTGATGTGATCACTTGTTGCGGCGGCAGCCTGTTTTTTCGGCCTCTTCCATCGTCCACCTCTTCCAATTACTTGCGTTTGCCTCTGGTTTTCAATGGTTTTTGGCCTCTTATATTCGTTCGTTCGTATATATATATAAGGTCTTGCGCATGCGCGATCCAAGCTATACTCCCCAAACCAATGTGGGCCCTATCTGACACTACCAATCTCACCACTACTACTTCGCGCCAGTCTAACACTTACCTTGATGAACCCTAAAACGTACCAAAACCCCTTAGCGCTTGCATTCTTCTTCATTTCTCGGACCCTAAAACTTACCCAAACCCCTTAGCACTTGCATTCTTCTTCATTTCTCGGACCCTAAAACTTACCCAAACCCCTTAGCGCTTGCATTCTTCTTCATTTCTCGGGCCCTAAAACTTACCCAAACCCCTTAGCGCTTGCATTCTTCTTAATTTCTCGGACCCTAAAACTTACCCAAACCCCTTAGCGCTTGCATTCTTCTTCATTTTGACGAGCCTAAAACTTACCCAAACCCCTTAGCGCTTGCCTTCTTCTTCATTTTGATGAGCCTAAAACTTACCCAAACCCCTTAGCGCTTGCATTCTTCTTCATTTCTCGGACCCTAAAACTTACCCAAACCCCTTAGCGCTTGCCTTCTTTTTAATTTCTCGGACCCTAAAACTTACCCAAACCCCTTAGCGCTTGCATTCTTCTTCATTTCTCGGACCCTAAAACTTACCCAAACATCTTAGCGCTTGCCTTCTTCTTCATTTTGACGAGCCTAAAACTTACCCAAACCCCTTAGCGCTTGCATTCTTCTTCATTTCTCGGACCCTAAAACTTACCCAAACCCCTTAGCGCTTGCCTTCTTTTTCATTTCTCGGACCCTAAAACTTACCCAAACCCCTTAGCGCTTGCATTCTTCTTCATTTCTCGGACCCTAAAACTTACCCAAACCCCTTAGCGCTTGCCTTCTTTTTCATTTCTCGGACCCTAAAACTTATGCAAACACCTTAGCGCTTGCATTCTTCTTCATTTTGACGAGCCTAAAACTTACCCAAACCCCTTAGCGCTTGCCTTCTTCTTCATTTTGACGAGCCTAAAACTTACCCAAACCCCTTAGCGCTTGCATTCTTCTTCATTTCTCGGACCCTAAAACTTACCCAAACCCCTTAGCGCTTGCCTTCTTTTTCATTTCTCGGACCCTAAAACTTACCCAAACCCCTTAGCGCTTGCATTCTTCTTCATTTCTCGGACCCTAAAACTTACCCGAACACCTTAGCGCTTGCATTCTTCTTCATTTCTCGGACCCTAAAACTTACCCGAACACCTTAGCGCTTGCATTCTTCTTCATTTTGACGAGCCTAAAACTTACCCAAACCCCTTAGCGCTTGCCTTCTTCTTCATTTCTCGGACCCTAAAACTTACTCAAACCCCTTAGCGCTTGCATTCTTCTTCATTTCTCGGACCCTAAAACTTACCCAAACCCCTTAGCGCTTGCCTTCTTTTTCATTTCTCGGACCCTAAAACTTACCCAAACCCCTTAGCGCTTGCATTCTTCTTCATTTCTCGGACCCTAAAACTTACCCAAACCCCTTAGCGCTTGCCTTCTTTTTCATTTCTCGGACCCTAAAACGTACCCAAACCCCTTAGCGCTTGCATTCTTCTTCATTTCTCGGACCCTAAAACTTACCCAAACCCCTTAGCGCTTGCCTTCTTTTTCATTTCTCGGACCCTAAAACTTACGCAAACACCTTAGCGCTTGCATTCTTCTTCATTTTGACGAGCCTAAAACTTACCCAAACCCCTTAGCGCTTGCCTTCTTCTTCATTTTGACGAGCCTAAAACTTACCCAAACCCCTTAGCGCTTGCATTCTTCTTCATTTCCCGGACCCTAAAACTTACCCAAACCCCTTAGTGCTTGCCTTCTTTTTCATTTCTCGGACCCTAAAACTTACCCAAACCCCTTAGCGCTTGCATTCCTCTTCATTTCTCGGACCCTAAAACTTACCCAAACACCTTAGCGCTTGCCTTCTTCTTCATTTTGACGAGCCTAAAACTTACCCAAACCCCTTAGCGCTTGCATTCTTCTTCATTTCTCGGACCCTAAAACTTACCCAAACCCCTTAGCGCTTGCCTTCTTTTTCATTTCTCGGACCCTAAAACTTACCCAAACCCCTTAGCGCTTGCATTCTTCTTCATTTCTCGGACCCTAAAACTTACCCGAACACCTTAGCGCTTGCATTCTTCTTCATTTCTCGGACCCTAAAACTTACCCGAACACCTTAGCGCTTGCATTCTTCTTCATTTTGACGAGCCTAAAACTTACCCAAACCCCTTAGCGCTTGCCTTCTTCTTCATTTCTCGGACCCTAAAACTTACTCAAACCCCTTAGCGCTTGCCTTCTTTTTCATTTCTCGGACCCTAAAACTTACCCAAACACCTTAGCGCTTGCATTCTTCTTCATTTCTCGGACCCTAAAACTTACCCAAACCCCTTAGCGCTTGCATTCCTCTTCATTTCTCGGACCCTAAAACTTACCCAAACACCTTAGCGCTTGCCTTCTTCTTCATTTTGACGAGCCTAAAACTTACCCAAACCCCTTAGCGCTTGCATTCTTCTTCATTTCTCGGACCCTAAAACTTACCCAAACCCCTTAGCGCTTGCCTTCTTTTTCATTTCTCGGACCCTAAAACTTACCCAAACCCCTTAGCGCTTGCATTCTTCTTCATTTCTCGGACCCTAAAACTTACCCGAACACCTTAGCGCTTGCATTCTTCTTCATTTTGACGAGCCTAAAACTTACCCAAACCCCTTAGCGCTTGCATTCTTCTTAATTTCTCGGACCCTAAAACTTACCCAAACCCCTTAGCGCTTGCCTTCTTCTTCATTTCTCTGACCCTAAAACTTACCCAAACCCCTTAGCGCTTGCCTTCTTTTTCATTTCTCGGACCCTAAAACTTACCCAAACACCTTAGCGCTTGCATTCTTCTTCATTTCTCGGACCCTAAAACTTACCCAAACCCCTTAGCGCTTGCATTCTTCTTCATTTCTCGGACCCTAAAACTTACCCAAACCCCTTAGCGCTTGCATTCTTCTTCATTTCTCGGACCCTAAAACTTACCCAAACCCCTTAGCGCTTGCATTCTTCTTCATTTCTCGGACCCTAAAACTTACCCAAACACCTTAGCGCTTGCATTCTTCTTCATTTTGACGAGCCTAAAACGTACCCAAACCCCTTAGCGCTTGCCTTCTTCTTCATTTCTCGGACCCTAAAACTTACCCAAACCACTTAATGTACATATGTCTATATGTTTTTAAGCATGTTTTTTCGTGTTTGTGGAAATGTATTTTGTTTCCCATATTATAAATGACACATTTATTATGCATTAAAATATATTTTATTTATCTTAAAAAATTTTTGTTTAAAATTTGGGTTGTGGATCCAAATAGTAAAAACTATAGTAAAATGTTTAAAAAACTATTTACAAAATTTAGCCAGGACCAAGGGCACTAATCCTCCTCCTCTTCTTCGTCAGTTGGCCCCAACGTCGCCTGTATGGCCATCAGCTCGGCCACCAACTCCTGGATTCTTTTTTTTTGGCTGCAACTGTTTGTGGGATCATCCCTGTAACCAAGAGAGAAAAAAACATAAATAGTAGTACCAGACCGGTTTGTATGCTGGGAATAGATTTTTGGTTACTCAAATACATGTAAATGCATGACATATGTCCTTCTTCAAAATAATAAAGGAAATGCTTTTCCCACAGGTAAGTCTTGAAACTCCTTAAACCGGAACTTAAACATGATGTTCGGAAACCAAAAAACTCGTTACAAATAAGTCTGCACCATATAAAAGTTCATTTTGTTGCCTTTTTTATTACTGCGTCGCCATCTGGACTCAGAAGCATAACACTTAATGAGGAGAGGAGAGTGGGCTAAAGTTCAGGGGAGCAGGTTACAGTTGTGCTTTGGTAATACAGAGCATAGATGGATTCAGGTAAAGGTCAGCAGTCCCACAATGCATGGCAGCACATTACTTCGCCAAATCTGGATGCCATGCTGCCTGTAAATATTGCGCATTCACTATGCCGCCATCTTGTATGTGTAAAGGCTCCTAACATCCAGTAGATGTTGGTAGGCTGTTTTAGAATGTTCCAAATCTGTATGTACAGTGTGTGTGATACTTATTAGCTAGGCTCTTAATACAAGTTATGGTCCGCTTTAAGCTAACGAAGTGCCCACATGAAAGTGTTAACTATACATTGGCTACGCCTTTATTTATGTGTGTGTTGTTATCCAAAAACACATAATTCGGACTATTGGCATGGCTACTTACTTTGTTGGTGGCCGACAGATGGCTGGTTGGGGCCAACAGGATGCCCTTGGTCCTGGCTATGCTGTGAAGAAGTCCCTGGAGAAACATGTGACATTTGGTTAGTTGTTGTATAGAGTCACTATTCCCAACATATCTGGCTCCCAGTCTGGCTGACATCACTCACCTTCGCCAACATCATCTTCACGCATCTCTGCTGCCTCCTCCTCCACTACCTCACCCGCTCCCGAAGCATCTAGAAATACATAATAAAGGACCACTTAGTTTTTTTGCTTGCATGTATATCTTTGTGCATATACATGAAGAGTGACATACCAGAGCCTTCCCCATGGCTGGCCGGGTATGACTCCACGCCCACGCGGTTGCGCCCCTTCTCTGTGGTAAGGTCCAGGGGCTGGTCTGAGGAGGCCACAGAGGAGGGGTAGGCGCGTCGCCCGGGAGATCCACCACCTTCACTCACAGATGCAGAAGCATGCAGCACTGGTCGGCCTGTGCGCCTCCGGGTGCGGCGAATTCGGAAATCCATTTCCAACACTAACCAAGAAAAGTCATTATAAATAAAGGCATAACTTATAAATTTGGAACATATACCATGCAATCGCTTTGTACTTACTTGGAAAATGGATCCCAAAAAACCTCTGCACCCGGGGCATGTGCAGACGTTTCAGGTTCGACCAATGCTGCATTATCTGGGTGTGAGTGAAGGTAGTATTGGTCACACGGTGTATTTCCGCGATGATCTCCCGGGCGATGTCCCTTTTTTCACGCACATTGGGCGCGAAGTCATACCGGCGCTGAAGCATGATCTGAAAAACATAATGTACACAGAGCTTTTACTTTTACACACAGAGCCATATGTGTTGCATCAGAAGTTGCGAATGTAATGTCATTAACACACACATTTAGAGTGAAAGCCATTTTTGGGTAGTGCCTTAAAGCGGACGTTCACTCTGAATCTGAGTCTTGTCTTATGTTATATGTTTCCCACACCCTGTACATACAGATTGCCAACATTAAAAATCAGCCCACCTGCATCTATGGCATGTTATGATGGTTTTAACATCCAAGATGGCGGCTTATGTAAAATGCCATCTTTGCAGGCAGCCTGCAAACAGGAATTGCATGCAAACTGGAAGTGTGTGTGCTGCTCTGCATTCTTGGACTGATGACCTTCCCATGACCACAGCTCTGCTGTGTCTGAGCAAAGCACAGCTGTAACCCACCCCCCTGTACCTTATCCCACTCACCTCTCCTCAGTAAGTGTGATGCTTCTGAGTACAGATGGCTGCGCGCATATCCTAAATTCTTGAACAGAGTTTAAGGCCAGTGGAGGCAAGACTAATACGTTATTGGCTTAAAATGGGCCATTTTTTAATGTAATAGGCTGTGTACTCGTTTTTTAGGTTTTATTGCTTTTTAGTAAATCACGCTGAAGGCCCGGTTTCTGACTTTTTGAGCACGTGTGTGGCTTGCCGTTGTGTTTTTATGTCTTAGCCAAACAGTGGTCCTCAAACATCCGCATCAAGGTCCGAGACAGGCCAGGTTTGACAGCTCTCCACGCTACTCCGCAGGTTAATTAACTGGTGCTAAGCCAGAGCAATTGCCCTAATTAGGACATCAGCATAGAGAGGTGAAAACGTGGCCTGTCTCGGCCCTTGAGGATGAAGTGTGAGGAGCCCTGTTCTAAAACATTAAGATCCACAAAACTTGTTCCAACCGCATCATTTACATGTAGTACATCAGTCAGTATGAGCTTAAAAGGCAGAGCAAGGCACTTACCAGCATGAGGATCTCTTCTTGTTGACGGGTGAAGATAATGGGCGCCATCTTTATGCTTCTTCAAGGCAGCAGATAACTGAAACCCCTGCGGTTTCCTGGTTCCGCACGAACGTACGTCCGTACGATCGCGTAGGCGTGCGCATAGGCGTCAGACGCTGGGCGGCTTATTTAAAGGTCCCTGCACCCAAAGCTCATTCTCTTTGACATTTTGGAGAAAATGGCACCAAAAAAGCCAGCACAGAAACGCGCCAAGCCAAGCCAGACCTCTGAGGGCCCAACAACCAGGTCCCAGCAAGGCCAAAAGAAGCTACGCACCAAGTAGCAGCTCGGCCCCACCAAGGGACAGTGGACCCTCCATTTCACAAAAAAGGCCCACAAAGGCACGTGCCCCTGCGGCCAAAAAACAGGCTAAACGGGTCGGAAGCCCCACAGCAGGCACCAGCACATCTGCCCCCCGAAGAGGCCGCACAAGGGAGCCCACACCACCCATGCTCTCAAGCCGGGCACTTAGCCAACCCAGGCCCCGCAGCAGGGCCAGAAGCCCGTCCAGGCCCAGAAGCAGGGCACACAGCCCATACAGGCCCCGCAGCAGGGCCAGAAGCCTGTCCAGGCCCAGAAGCAGGGCACACAGCACATACAGGCACCGCAGCAGGGCCAGAAGCCCGTCCAGGCCCAGAAGCAGGGCACACAGCCCATACAGGCACTGCAGCAGGGCCAGAAGCAGGGCACACAGCCCATACAGGCCCAGAAGCAGGGCACACAGCCCATACAGGCCCCGAAGCAGGGCCAAAAGCCCGTCCAGGCCCAGAAGCAGGGCACACAGCCCATACAGGCCCCGCAGCAGGGCCAGAAGCCCATCCAGGCCTAGAAGCAGGGCACACAGCCCATACAGGCCCCGCAGCAGGGCACCTAGAACCAGACCAGGCACCAGCAGGGCACCTAGTCCAAGACCAGGCACCAGCAGGGCACCTAGCCCAAGACCAGGCACCAGCAGGGCACATAGCCCCCCAAGAGGCCCAAGAAAGGACATCATCCTTACCACATCTACACCTGGAAGTTCTGTGGCCAGCCACGCAAGAACACCCAGTCCCTTGGCCAGTCCAGTCCAGTCATTGGGAAGCCAGCAATCCTTGCATTCCCCTACACAGCCCCAGGCCATAATGTCACCACATGTGTCTGCACACATGGAGGAGCCCCAAAGCCAACCATCTGGCCGCACATTGCGGCGCGGACATTTGTGTGGGCGATTCTCACATGACCAAAATATGGCATTGGCTAGTGGCCTTACATTATTCTATGACGAGCTCTATGGGAGCAAATCCAAACACACCACTAAGCAGCGCAAAATGGAATTGTTAGAACAAATCCAACGACAAGTAAATGCAGCGGGGGAAGAGAGGAAAGATGTTGGACAAATCCAAAAGAAAATTTCGGATATGAAATATGCTGTACGGCAAAAAGAAATTAAAAGGCATAATTACAGGTAAATAAATGATGTATCCAAATGTAATTATTAGGATGTACTGTATGCACCTTTTCTGTGTACCAAACTTTACTTTCATTTCAGCATGAAAACTGGAGGTGGCTATCCCACCAAACTGGAGTTTACACCTGCTGAGGAGATTGTGCTGGGCCTTCTCCATCCTGTCGCGGTCGGTGGCCATGCGGGTCTAAGGGACACAGACTCACCGACCCGTACACAAGGTGAGTAATCTTAATCTGCATGTTTGCCTTGTTGCAAAGTAAATTAAAGTTCACTAGTACAAAGATGACGGTATGGCCCTATGGTGTGGCTTGGTTGGGCTCGCACTAGTGTGCCTGTTTGTGTCCTGTTTTGGTCCCTGTGAATCACACATTTCGGACCACATACATTATGTAAAATAACAATTAACACTAATTATGTGTCAAGTAACGAAGTTTCAGAAGAAAAGTGATATATTTGTACTCAATCACAAAACACACATCATTAGGGATGTGTTGTCTATTTGTTGTGTGAGTTGTGTTTGAGGTAACAATTTAAATCAAGAGCCACAAACATATATTACCTAGAGAATGGTAGTCAAACTCAAAATAGGTGCTCTGCAAGTTGTATGCTGACTGGGTACACTTCCTGACTTCGAACTGAGGTCAGTTAGCAGTTTACTCGATCCATTTCACATATCTTAAAGTGAGTGTATTTTACAAATCGTCCCCGTTGCTGTAGAGATGCTTCAGATTACAAATAGTGGCTTGTTTAATTACCTACCTAAACAATGCTTATGTGTGTGTTTACCTTGTTTTGTTTTCTCTTCTTCAGCCCAGCATGACCCCTCAGCAAGTGTAAACTCACCCCCCAGTTTGAATATGCCTTCCAGGTCCGTACAGCATAGGAGCCCAGAACCCAGTTTTCAGGTAAGTTTCTTTAGTACCAAAAATACTACCAAGTCCTAATTTGGAACGCAAACTTAACATTTTTTTTCTATGTCCCTACAGACCCACACACTCATGGAAGAGATCCAGGAAATGGAGGAAGATGGATCCATGCTGGCCACGTCCGAAGACCTCCCCCTGGGTCCCAATCTGCAACTGCTCCATAATGTTTCTCTGGCCAATCCTCAGCAGCAGAGTGAATCTGCATCCATTGTGCCTGCACATGGGGAGACTGAGACAACAGTCCCCAGTGTTCACTCTGCTGCTGAGGATTTGCCAAGCATGCCTGTTGCTGTTGAGGGGACGAGACAACGCGGCAGGGCACGCCCAAGAGCCAGGGTAATTGTGCGGTGGACTCCATTACGCCGCACAATTTCCCAGGGGAGGCACAGTGTCCTGCTTGATTTATGGAACCAGGAGAGGGACTCTTTTGAGGCACAGCACCAAAATGAGCGGGAGGAAAGGCATGCCGATATGGTGAACCTCAATACCACCTTACAGGCCATCCTCGCTGAGTTTCGGACCCACAACAGCAACATGGTCAATGCAAGTAATGCAATCCAGTCATCCATGGCTGAATTGACCAATATGCAGAGAAACATTATGGAGCAGTTGCAGATTAACAATGCAACCATGGCCCAGGTTAGGTCCCATCCACACGGACCTCCACCTGGGTTTTATGGGCAGCCACCCTATTAATTAATCCATGAATGTGTGGGACATCTTTTCTCTTCCCCCCCACTGTATTTACTTGTAGTTTGATGTTTAGCTCAATCCATTTTGTGTTTGACATGGAGGTTGTGTTTTGGATTTGCTCCCATAGAGCTCCTTATAGTAATGATTAAGGCCACTAGGCAATGCCATAGGTCTATGTGGAGTGTAGGTGGCAAGTAACATGTGCCACTTATGGCTTTTTACATTTGTTTGGTTTGTGCTCCTCCTGTTTGCAGACATGTTTGTGTGACATTATGGCCATGCCAAAATACACAGCCAATATTAAGCACTGGACTAGGCTGGCCTTTTGACTGGGTGTCCTTGTTTGGTTGTGCCACTCACTTCCAGGTGTAGATGTGCTAGATTTCAGTTTAATAACTTCATGCATTTTGAGCCACAGTTGTATGTGGAATGTTTTATGTTATGCACAACCATTGAAAGTCCCAAAAGTAAAAAATTTACACAGTTACAATACTTGTGGCGTTTTTAGTTGAAACACATTTTACATCACCTTGGGCTAAAGCAGATACATTTTTGGTTAAGAGGTGTAAAAATGCAAATATCAATCTAAGTAAACACCAGGAAAAACATTAGGCAACAATTAAGGCCAAAATTTTTTAATTTAAGGTAATGCCACATTACGGGCAAACAAATAATTGCACAAAAAGGCAAATACACACACACAGAATGGAAAAAAAAACAAGGCTTTAACTAAAATGCTGCAAGATCAAATTTGCTCGCACTGATTGACCAGACTCACTGGGTGGGCCAACATAATTGTCACCATCATCTTCTATGGCTGTAGAGGGCAGAACATCCACATAACGGGGGACACGTTCTTTAATCGCAAAATTATGCAGAACAGCACATGCCATTATGATGTCTATAACTTTTTGAGGATCATATTGCAGGGCGCCCCCGGTATGGTCCAAACACCGAAAACGGGTCTTCAACAGTCCAAATGCCCTCTCAACAACAGCCCTGGTCTTGCGGTGCGCACGGTTGTAGGCTTCCTGAGAGGCATCCTGGGGCCGCAGCACAGGCATCATGAGCCAGGGGAGAAGTGGGTAACCGGAATCACCTTAACAAGACAATTAAATTAAAAAAATAAACACATTGCAAGACAACAAACACAAACAATTTGACATATATCAAAATGAGGTAAGCTAAAGGCCCCAAAAATACACCCAGGGCACATTAGAAAAAACACTATTGGCACAAATGTAGTACATAACTAAAAATGCAGCTTAAATAAACCAAAGAATGATAAAACATCTGCACGGACAAGGGTATTTTGAAATATGCTTTTTTTTCTGGTTTAGGAAATGTTACAATTAGGATGCTGCTGAGGGGCCCACAACATTTCTATAAAGAATGCACTGTATGCAGTTTAAGTCCACTTTGGCATTGAAAGACCAATACTACAAAAGGACCATAAACTAGCAGATACTTCTGGACAATCTGCTACCCAATATATTTTTGGTCATGGAAGTTACAGACATCCTAACCAAAGTTAAAAAATTCTGAAGGACAAAGTGAGCAAAGCGTTTTTTTTTTGTTTTATAAAATACACAAAACAAACAAAAAAAAATGCAGTTTCATGTTTATGTCAATAATTATTAAGCTAAAATAGCAAAAAATAACAGATTCCTCTGAAATATCGATAACAAAAAATAGGACACACTTACCAAGCAGCCATGCACCCGAAAATTCACCTGACTCAAATCGCCGAAACAAACCAGATTGTCTCAGGATATATGAATCGTGCGACGATCCTGGGTAGCCGGCAAGAACACTCATGAAACGCATGTCCGGCCCCACCACGGCCTGGACATTAAGGGAGTGTCCCATTTTTCGATTCCTTAAGGCCAAAACCAAAAAAAAAGGGTAAGTGATAAGGGTAAAACACATTTGAAACAAAAAACATGTCTGCACACAATTTAAAACAACAAATGAAAAGCCTAAATAAGGCATGTACACAAAAGCCCAAACAAAAATATGCTGCCGCAAAGGAAAACAGGTGACATTACACGTTGGGCCCCATAATAACCAAACCAAAAAAAAACTACCTATATATATACTCGTCGGATGCCCTAGGTACGAGTGCCACATGTGTGCAGTCAACAGCACCAATTACGTTGGGCATGTCGGCGACATTATAAAAACCAAGCTTAATGGCGTTTCTGGCTGCCATATCATCCGGAAAATAAATATATTTGGGAGTTATGGCAGCCATGCCTTCCAAAAATTTGGATAGTGCGCGGCTCAGCGTAGGCTGTGAGATCCCCACGGAGAGGGCACCCAGCCTCTGGAACGAGCCGTTCGCCAAGAATTGCAGGCAGCCAAGCATCTTGGTCATACCTGAAATTGCATGCCCCTTCCTTGTGGTGCGGGCTAACCATGGCTGCAGCTCACTATATAATTTATGGAGGGAAGCGCGATTAAGCCTGGTCAGCTCGAACAGCTCAACATCATTCATGCTATCGATGTTCATGCGACGACGCAGGGGCAATCTGCTCTCAGACATCCGGATCAAATCGATGCCAAAAAGCATAAGCCCTTGATGTGCCACAAACTCGCTCCTCTCCATCCTACTCCCGAGGCCAAATAGCTGCCGGCAAACATTTCGGAAAGCAGCTATTTAATGGCCTTCAAAACAATTAGCAATCACCTCTCTGAATTGGTCGCAAGCCCATGTCAAGCACGTAAAAAATAGGATCGTACGCAAAAAATACGATTTGGATGGGAAAAACACACGAACTAACGCAAAATATCCCATTGACGTCCGAAATGAACGTATGAACATATACGTGTATGCGCGAACGATCGTGCGAATACGAAATGGCCCAAAAAAAAGGAAAAAATGACAAACACCCACCCAAACTTACGATTCTCGATCCGAAATCAATTAACTTTTGCATTTTGAATCGAGGGGTATATGTTGTGACCATAGTCACTGTCTTATTATCTTTATGTGGAGAAAATGGTTTTAAATGGGTATCCCTTACCTTATGGCCTTTTCCTATCATAGACTGTCTGTACTTAGACTCATAATAATCTTATAATAAGGTCTGATGGATATTCCCGCCGCTCCAACCTGTCTTGTATGGTATCTAATTCCTGTTGGAACCCCCCTTCCTCCAAACAGTTTCGTCAGGCTCTAATCATTTCCCCTACAGGGATAGCCTTAATTGTATGTGCTGGATGGCAACTTCCTGCCCTGAGTGTGGTATTACCAGAGCTTTCTATAAGTAGTTGTCTCTATCCTTTTTCCATCCATAGATACCTGAAGTGAACTCCAGGGTGTCATTCAGCCAATTTTTGGGCTCCTGCTGCCAACTCCAGTGTCTCTTTCAAGCTATGTTTGGGCTGCTGCTGCTGCTGCTTGCAACTCCAGGGTGTAATTCAGCCAATTTTTGGGCCCCTTCTGCCAACTCCAGTGTGTCTTTCAAGCTATGTTTGGGCTGCTGCTGCTGCTTGCATCTCCAGGGTGTCATTCAGCCAATTTCTGGGCTCCTGCTGCCAACTACAGTGTGTCTTTCAAGCTATGTTTGGGCTGCTGCTGCTGCTGCTGCTTGCAACTCCAGGGTGTCATTCAGCCAATTTTTGGGCTCCTGCTGCTAACTCCAGTGTCTCTTTCAAGCAATGTTTGCGCTCCTGCTGCTGCTGCTGGCAACTCCAGGGTGTCTTTAGGCCAAGTTTTGGGCTCCTGCTGCTGCCAACTCCAGGGTCTGTCTTTTGGCCAATTTTTGGGCTCCTGCTGCTGCTGCTGGTGCCAACCCCAGGGTGTGTCTTTAGGCCAATCTTGGGCTCCTGCTGCCAACTCCAGTGTCTCTTTCAGCCAATGTTTGGGCTCCTGCTGCTGCCAACTCCAGTGTGTATTTTGGCCAATTTTTGGGCTCCTGCTGCCAACTCCAGTGTCTCTTTCAGCCAATGTTTGGGCTCCTGCTGCTGCTGCTGGCAACTCCAGTGTGTCTTTAGGCCAATTTTTGGGTTCCTGCTGCTGCTGCTGCTACCAACTCCAGAGTGTGTCTATCAGGCAATGTTTGGGCTCCTGCTGCCAACTCCAATGTCTCTTTCAAGCAATGTTTGGGCTCCTGCTGCTGCTTGCAACTCCAGGGTGTGTCTTTCGGCCAATTTTTGGGCTCCTGCTGCCAACTCCAGTGTCTCTTTCAAGCTATGTTTGGCCTCCTGCTGCTGCCAACTGCAGTGTTTCTTTAGGCCAATTTTTGGGCTCCTGCTACCGACTCCAGTGTCTCTTTCAAGCTATGCTTGGGCTGCTGCTGCTGCTTGCAACTCCAGGGTGTCAGTCAGCCAATTTTTGGGCTCCTGCTGCCAACTCCAGTGTCTCTTTCAAGCAATGTTTGGGCTCCTGCTGCTGCTGCCAACTCCAGTGTGTCTTTAGGCCAATTTTTGGGCTCCTGCTGCCAACTCCAGTGTCTCTTTCAAGCTATGTTTGGGCTGCTGCTGCTGCTGCTTGCAACTCCAGGGTGTAATTCAGCCAATTTTTGGGCCCATTCTGCCAACTCCAGTGTGTCTTTCAAGCTATGTTTGGGCTGCTGCTGCTGCTTGCATCTCCAGGGTGTCATTCAGCCAATTTTTGGGCTCCTGCTACCAACTCCAGTGTGTCTTTCAAGCTATGTTTGGGCTGCTGCTGCTGCTGCTTGCAACTCCAGGGTGTCATTCAGCCAATTTTTGGGCTCCTGCTGCCAACTCCAGTGTCTTTCAAGCTATGTTTGGGCTCCTGCTGCTGCTGCTTGCAACTCCAGGGTGTCATTCAGCCAATTTTTGGGCTCCTGCTGCTAACTCCAGTGTCTCTTTCAAGCAATGTTTGGGCTCCTGCTGCTGCTGCTGGCAACTCCAGGGTGTCTTTAGGCCAAGCTTTGGGCTCCTGCTGCTGCTGCTGCCAACTCCAGGGTGTGTCTTTTGGCCAATTTTTGGGCTCCTGCTGCTGCCAACTCCAGGGTGTGTCTTTAGGCCAATTTTGGGCTCCTGCTGCCAACTCCAGTGTCTCTTTCAGCCAATGTTTGGGCTCCTGCTGCTGCTGCTGCCAACTCCAGTGTGTCTTTAGGCCAATTTTTGGGCTCCTGCTGCCAACTCCAGTGTCTCTTTCAGCCAATGTTTGGGCTCCTGCTGCTGGCAACTCCACTGTGTCTTTAGGCCAATTTGTGGGTTCCTGCTGCTGCTGCTGCCAACTCCAGAGTGTGTCTATCAGGCAATGTTTGGGCTCCTGCTGCCAACTCCAATGTCTCTTTCAAGCAATGTTTGGGCTCCTGCTGCTGCTTGCAACTCCAGGGTGTGTCTTTCGGCCATTTTTTGGGCTCCTGCTGCCAACTCCAGTGTCTCTTTCAAGCTATGTTTGGCCTCCTGCTGCTGCTGCTGCCAACTGCAGTGTTTCTTTAGGCCAATTTTTGGGTTCCTGCTACCAACTCCAGTGTCTCTTTCAAGCTATGCTTGCAACTCCAGGGTGTCATTCAGCCAATTTTTGGGCTCCTGCTGCCAACTCCAGTGTCTCTTTCAAGCAATGTTTGGGCTCCTGCTGCTGCTGCCAACTCCAGTGTGTCTTTAGGCCAATTTTTGGGCTCCTGCTGCCAACTCCATTGTCTCTTTCAGCCAATGTTTGGGCTCCTGCTGCTGCTGCTGGCAACTCCAGTGTGTCTTTAGGCCAATTTTTGGGTTCCTGCTACTGCTGCTGCTGCCAAATCTAGGGTGCGTCTATCAGGCAATGTTTGGGCTCCTGCTGCCAACTCCAGTGTCTATTTCAAGCTATGTTTGGGCTTCTGCTGCTGCTGCTGCTGCTTGCAACTCCAGGGTGTGTCTTTAGGCCAATTTTAGGGCTCCTGCTGCCAACTCCAGTGTCTCTTTCAAGCTATGTTTGGCCTACTGCTGCTGCCAACTGCAGTGTGTCATTCAGCCAATTTTTGGGTTCCTGCTGCCAACTTCAGTGTCTCTTTCAAGCTATCTTTGGGCTGCTGCTGCTTGCAACTCCAGGGTGTCATTCAGCCAATTTTTGGGCTCCTGCTGCCAATTCCAGTGTGTCTTTCAAGCTAGGTTTTGGCTGCTGCTGCTGCTTGCAACTTCAGGGTGTCATTCAGACAATTTTTGGGCTCCTGCTGCCAACTCCAGTGTCTATTTCAAGCTATGTTTGGGCTCCTGCTGCTGCTGCTTGCAACTCCAGGGTGTCATTCAGCCAATTTTTTGGGCTCCTGCTGCCAACTCCAGTGTCTCTTTCAAGCAATATTTGGGCTCCTGCTGCTGGCAACTCCAGTGTGTCTTTAGGCCAATTTTTGGGCTCCTGCTGCTGCCAACTCCAGGGTGTGTCTTTAGGCCAATTTTTGGGCTCCTGCTGCTGCTAACTCCAGTGTGTCTGTAGGCCAATTAATGGGCTCCTGCTGCCAACTCCAGTGTCTCTTGCAGCCAATGTTTGGGCTCCTGCTGCTGCCAACTCCAGTGTGTCTTTAGGCCAATTTTTGGGCTCCTGCTGCCAACTCCAGTGTCTCTTTCAGCCAATGTTTGGGCTCCTGCTGCTGCTGCAGCCAACTCCAGGGTGTGTCTTTAGGCCAATTTTTGGGCTCCTGCTGCCAACTCCAGTGTCTCTTTCAAGCTATGTGTGGGCTGCTGCTGCTGCTTGCAACTCCAGGGTGTCATTCAGCCAATTTTTGGGCTCCTGCTGCCAACTCCAGTTTCAAGCTATGTTTGGGCTGCTGCTGCTGCTTGCAACTCCAGGGTGTCACTCAGCCAATTTTTGGGCTCCTGCTGCCAATTCCAGTGTGTCTTTCAAGCTAGGTTTTGGCTGCTGCTGCTGCTGCTGCTTGCAACTTCAGGGTGTCATTCAGCCAATTTTTGGGCTCCTGCTGCTAACTCCAGTGTCTCTTTCAAGCTATGTTTGGGCTCCTGCTGCTGCTGCTTGCAACTCCAGGGTTTCATTCAGCCAATTTTTGGGCTCCTGCTGCCAACTCCAGGATGTCTTTCAGCCAATATTTGGGCTCCTGCTGCTGCTGCCAGCTCCAGGGTGTGTTTTTTTGGCCATATAGGGGCCCCTCATAGTGATGCCACCTCAACTCTCTGCAATTGTGCCGCTCTGCAATTCCAATAGCGATGCCTCTGATCTGCATGTCATAATTATTTACAGTATTATTTCACTAACCCAGCACGCATCCTATGCGTGTTACAGCAAGGCAGAATGGTTTACAGCCCTATTGAGGCTCTAGGAAGCTCAGAAATAGCCATTTATAATAGCGATTCCTTCGGACCGAAGCGAATTTTGTCGGAAAATTCGGCGAATCAGCCGAATCAAATTTTTCAAAAGTTCGCTCATCCCTACAAGTTATGTTTATGTGTTAACTTGCCTTTACTGTTACATTTCAGTCAAGCGACAAACCTGCTGCCAGCTCCAGGGTGTGTTTTTTTGGCCATATAGGGGCCCCTCATAGTGATGCCACCTCAACTCTCTGCAATTGTGCCGCTCTGCAATTCCAATAGCGATGCCTCTGATCTGCATGTCATAATTATTTACAGTATTATTTCACTAACCCAGCACGCATCCTATGCGTGTTACAGCAAGGCAGAATGGTTTACAACCCTATTGAGGCTCTAGGAAGCTCAGAAATAGCCATTTATAATAGCGATTCCTTCGGACCGAAGCGAATTTTGACGGAAAATTCGGCGAATCAGCCGAATCAAATTTTTCAAAAGTTCGCTCATCCCTACAAGTTATGTTTATGTGTTAACTTGCCTTTACTGTTACATTTCAGTCAAGCGACAAACCTCAACCTATTTGCCCACTGCCACCACGTCCCGCCCGCCATTACAAACATATTCTACACAGGACCAGCAGGATCTGGTAAGTGCAATGTGCAATAACTGGTGATGCATGTGAATTAAGATGACTACTTTGGCAAACATATTTTTGGGCAACTATTCTACACAGTTTATTTTCAATATCCCTACAGACACCACCCCTAATGGATGCAACACACCATCTGGAGGAGGACATGAACATTACCATGGCCCCACTAATGCCAATCCAGCATCATCATCTGCCACTGCCCCAGCAGCAGCTGCCCACAAATCCTCTGCAGCAGAGTCAAACACACCCTCTGCCAGCAGACCAGCATGGCCAGAATCAAGAGACACAACCAACTGTCCCATGTGCTAGCTTTGCTGCAGAGGATTTGCCTACTACATCTGCTCTTGTTGCTAGGCCAAGACCTCCAGCATCTGCATGCGCCCAAAGCTGGGGAAGTGGAGGACGCCCTCAGGCTTGTCGCCATGTCAGCCAGATGAGGCTTGTGCAGATCCTGGAGACAGCAAGGCGGAATGACAGCCGCAACTTTCGGGCAGTGAACCTAAGATTAAGAGAGGAGCTGGCAGCACATTTAGTAAACTTCAATAACAACTTCAACTTGATGAAATTAGGACTAGCAACAGACATAGGGAGGCTATGCTTGAGCAGTGGCAGATGATAAATGCCACCCAAGTACAGATGTTGGCCATCCTCCAAGCACAACAAAATCCTTAAAATGTCAATCCAGCAGATTTACATTTATCCTTGTATTTCATTCAACATCTTTCCTCAACATTCCCACACTATTGACCTGTCTGTTGATCTACAACCATATTTGGCCATTTGTGCTTAGCCTGGTGGTTTTAGAATTTCACCCATATAGCTCACGATAGTGCTCAGAAACCCCACTTGCCCATGCCATATTTATTGGCTCAGTAAAGCCCCGCTCAAGGTCAAACGCAGCAGGTTTATTTTTAATGAGATCCTGGCAACATCATCGTGGGTGGGTGGAATATTTGTTAACATTCTTGGGTGACTAACACCCCATAAATAGCTCCGACTTGGGCTCTTAAAGTATTGTGTTGGAGTTGCTTGGGGGCTGGGTGTCATAGGGTGGCTGGCCCTTTAACTTGAAGCCGTTGAGCTGCACGGTGACTTAGGGATGGCTACATTGTAATGCAGAAATTGGCCACGAGCAGGAGACGGTGTGGACATCAAGCCTGTGTGAAATTTAGAGGTGCCAAGGTTGTGGCCCAGTGGATCCTTCCTTGGCCTACTTGATGCCCACATAGGATGTGATTGGCCTTCAACACCTAATTTCTATATTGACGCATGCATTTTGTTCCTGAGTTTGTTCTGTGCTGTGTTATTATTACCCATGTCATAAATATTTTATTAACAAATTATGTTTATTGTGACATCAAATATTTGCTGATTAAAATGCATTTCAGTCAAATCTGTACTAAAGTTTTTATGGCTACATTAGGATGTACTGATAAGCAAATTAAAGTATGTCATATCTTGGTTTAGTGACAAATCTATACTAGATCTAATGACAACCACATAGATTTGTTTCTCTTGGTCATACCGTCAATTACATGCCCCTTCCTTGTGGTGCGAGCTAACCATAGCCGCAGCTCACTATACAAATTATGGAGGGAAACGTGGTTAAGGCAGGTGAGCTTGAACAGCTCAACGTCATGCATGCGATCAATGTCCATGCGTTCACGGTGTGATCTGTCTTCTGCCATGACGATGTACAGCATGCCGTTCAGCTCCAGGCACTCATACTCCTCCACATCCTCCTCAACCATCTTAACAGCTTGCTTTCGCCGACAAAATGACCCCGTAAGTAGAGCGGAAGCAAACCCGTTTTAGACGGGTAAATTGTGAAAAAACAAGGAAAATAAGGGAATGTGAAAAAAAGCGAGGATGTTTAACCCTGCTATTGCCAGCCACGTAAAATTTATGTGGCTGCCTCTCCAACAGTTAAACGCCACCCACGTAAATTTTACGTGGCTGGCATCTCCTTACCTTAGGGCCATCGTGGGGTCATCTGCCGGTCAGGAGGGGGGGGATGAATGCCACACTACCTATATGGGATGGAGAGGGGGTATGAATGCCACACTACCTTTATGGGATGGGGGGGGGGATGAATGCCACACTACCTATATTGGATGGGGAGGGGGGGATGAATGCCACACTACCTATATGGGATGGGGAGGGGGGGATGAATGCCACACTACCTATATGGGATGGGGAGGGGGGGATGAATGCCACACTACCTTTATGGGATGGGGAGGGGGGATGAATGCCACATTACCTATATGGGATGGGGAGGTGGGGATGAATGCCACATTACCTATATGGGATGGGGAGGGGGGATGAATGCTACACTAACTATGTGGGATGGGGAGGGGGGATGAATGTCACACTACCTATATGGGATGGGAAGGGGGGGGTGAATGCCACGCTACCTATATGGGATGGGAAGGGGGGATGAATGCCACACCACCTGTATGGGATGGGGAGGGGGGATGAATGCCACACTACCTATATGGAATGGAGAGGGGGGGATGAATGCCACACTACCTATGTGGGATGGGGAGGGGGGATGAATGCTACACTAACTATGTGGGATGGGGGGATGAATGCCAAACTACCTATGTGGGATGGGGAGGGGGGATGAATGCCACACTATCTATATGGAAGGGGGGATGAATGCCACACTACCTATATGGGATGGGGAGGCGGGGTGAATGCCACACTACCTATATGGGAGGGGGGATGAATGCCACACTACCTATATGGGATGGGGAGTGGGGGATTAATGCCACACTACCTATATGGGATGGGGAGGGGGGATGAATGCCACACTACCTATGTGGGATGGGGAGGGGGGATGAAGGCCACACTACCTATATGGGAGGGGGGATGAATGCCACACTACCTATATGGGATGGGGAGGGGGGTGAATGCCACACTACCTATATGGGATGGGGAGGGGGAGATGAATGCCACACCACCTATATGGGATGGGGAGGGGGGGATAAATGCCACACCACCTATATGGGATGGGGAGGGGGGGATAAATGCCACACTACCTATATGGGATGGGGAGGGGGGATGAATGATGCCACACTACCTATATGGGATATATATATGGGACTGGCGCACACACATCACCCACCAGCTAAATGAATGAATCTGATTTCATCTTACACCTTAACTACTACTGTTATTAGAGATGAGCGAACTTTTGAAAAATTCGATTTGACTGATTCGCCGAATTTTCCGACAAAAATCGTTTCGACCCGAATAAATTTGCGACGAATCGCTATTAAAAACGGCTATTTCTGAGCCTCCTAGAGCCTCAATAGGGTTGTAAACCATTCTGCCTTGCTGTAACACGCACAGGATGCGTGCTGGGTTAGTTAAATAATACTTTGAATAAATATCACATGCAGATCAGAGGCATCGCTAATAGAATCGCAGAGCGGCACAATTGCAGAGAGTTGAAGTGGCATCACTATGAGGGGCAGGAGCCCAAACATTGCTTTAAAGAGACACTGGAGTTGGCAGCAGCAGGAGCCCAAAAATTGGATGAATCACACCCTGGAGTTGCAAGCAGCAGCAGGAGCCCAAACATTGGCTGAAAGAGACACTGGGGTTGGCTTCAGGAGCCCAATAATTGGATGAATCACACCCTGGAGTTGCAAGCAGCAGCAGGAGCCCAAATATTACTTTAAAGAGACACTGGAGTTGGCTTCAGGAGCCCAAAAATTGGATGAATCACACCCTGGAGTTGGCAGCAGCAGCAGCAGCAGGAGCCCAAAGATTACTTTATAGAGACACTGGAGTTGGCTTCAGGAGCCCAAAAATTGGATGAATCACACCCTGGAGTTGGCAGGAGTTGACAGCAGAAGCAGCAGCAGGAGCCCAAATATTACTTTAAAGAGACCCTGGGGTTGGCTTCAGGAGTCCAAAAATTGGATGAATCACACCCTGGAGTTGGCAGAAGTTGGCAGCAGCAGCAGCAGGAGCCCAAATATTACTTTAAAGAGACACTGGGGTTGGCTTCAGGAGCCCAAAAATTGGATGAATCACACCCTGGAGTTGGCAGCAGCAGGAGCAGGAGCCCACATATTACTTTAAAGAGACACTGGGGTTGGCTTCAGGAGCCCAAAAATTGGATGAATCACACCCTGGAGTTGGCAGCAGCAGGAGCCCAAATATACACTGGAGTTGGCTTCAGGAGCCCAAAAATTGGATGAATCACACCCTGGAGTTGGCAGAAGTTGGCAGCAGCAGCAGCAGGAGCCCAAACATTACTTTAAAGAGACACTGGGGTTGGCTTCAGGAGCCCAAAAATTGGATGAATCACACCCTGGAGTTGGCAGCAGCAGGAGCCCAAATATTACTTTAAAGAGACACTGGGGTTGGCTTCAGGAGCCCAAAATTGGATGAATCACACCCTGGAGTTGGCAGCAGCAGGAGCCCAAATATTACTTTAAAGAGACACTGGGGTTGGCTTCAGGAGCCCAAAAATTGGATGATTCACACCCTGGAGTTGGCAGCAGCAGGAGCCCAAATATACACTGGAGTTGGCTTCAGGAGCCCAAAAATTGGATGAATCACACCCTGGAGTTGGCAGAAGTTGGCAGCAGCAGCAGCAGGAGCCCAAACATTACTTTAAAGAGACACTGGGGTTGGCTTCAGGAGCCCAAAAATTGGATGAATCACACCCTGGAGTTGACAGAAGTTGGCAGCAGCAGCAGCAGGAGCCCAAACATTACTTTAAAGAGACACTGGGGTTGGCTTCAGGAGCCCAAAAATTGGATGAATCACACCCTGGAGTTGGCAGCAGCAGGAGCCCAAATATTACTTTAAAGAGACACTGGGGTTGGCTTCAGGAGCCCAAAAATTGGATGATTCACACCCTGGAGTTGGCAGCAGCAGCAGCAGGAGCCCAAATATACACTGGAGTTGGCTTCAGGAGCCCAAAAATTGGATGATTCACACCCTGGAGTTGGCAGTAGCAGCAGCAGCAGGAGCCCAAATATTACTTTAAAGAGACACTGGGGTTGGCTTCAGGAGCCCAAAATTGGATGAATCACACCCTGGAGTTGGCAGCAGCAGGAGCCCAAATATTACTTTAAAGAGACACTGGGGTTGGCTTCAGGAGCCCAAAAATTGGATGATTCACACCCTGGAGTTGGCAGCAGCAGCAGCAGGAGCCCAAATATTACTTTAAAGAGACACTGGGGTTGGCTTCAGGAGCCCAAGAATTGGATGATTCACACCCAGGAGTTGGCAGCAGCAGCAGCAGGAGCCCAAAAATTGGCCTAAAGACATAAATATGTTTTGCACCATTTGGAAAGTGTAAAACGTGGCACCATGCTGAATCTAGTCGCATGCATCAGGCATTGGTGGGTGGAAATCCTGGCTGATCCATCCCTGATTCATTTTGACAAAGGTGAGTCTCTCCGCATTTTTAGTTGACAGACGAGTTCTCCTCGCCGTAACTATGGCCCCCGCCGCACTAAACACCCGCTCAGATGGCACGCTACTTGCCGGGCAGGACAGCTTTTCCAGGGCAAACTCTGCTAGTTGCGGCCACAAATCAAGTTTGGCTGCCCAGAAGTCCAGCGGATCCTCAAGGTGTGTTGGCATGGTCATGTCAAAGTATGACATGACCTGCTGGTTGAGGTCCTGCTCCAGGTCTTCCTGCGGCTCATGAGTAGCCTCACTATGCGGGTGTAGAAAGCTACTCATTAGCGACTGAAGACTGAGGCTGCTGCTGCTGATGGAGCTGCTGCTGCTGCTCCTGCCAACCCCCCAGCGGCCATGGCAGTGGAAGGTGAGCGCAGAGGTCCCCTCGAGTCAGACCTGCGAGAGTATGGACCATGGCGCAGATAGGCATCGGCCAACTGCCTACGTAGAATGTCTTTGTAGTAGTTCAGTTTGTCCTCCCTCTCGGTGGGTTTAAAAAATGCCCCCATTTTGTGCCGGAAGCGAGGGTCCAATAAGGTGGACAGCCAGAAGTCATCCCGCCAACAGATGGAAACAATTCTGGGGTCACTACGCAAGCACGTGAGCATGCTTCGTGCCATTTGCGCAAGTGACTCGAATGGACTACCTGTCTCCATCTCCACTGCATACTGCCACGGTGTGCCCGGGTCCTCTGTCTCGCCTTCCTCAAAAACCTCTAGCTCCTCTGGCTGCTCCTGCTCCTCCTCTCCTGTCCGCTGACTAGATAAACCAGCCATTTCGCCAAGCCTAAACTGTGTTTCGCTGGGCAACTCCTCCTCTTCCTCCTCCTCCTCCAGTTCAGCTCCAACGGGGTTCATGTGGCCGTAAGATGTAAACGCAATGTCTCCAGTGCCCTGACCAGCCATGGTTTCCAACATGTGCTGTAGTACATGAAGCAGTGGAATCACGTCGTTCATCCCGTAATCCTGCCGACTGACAAATAAAGTGGCTTCCTCAAAGGGCCTGAGCAAACGGCAGGTGTCACGTATGAGCTGCCACTGGTTGACATTGAAGTTACACAGGGAAGTCCCCCTATCTGCTTGGATCATCAGGAAATCCGTGATGGCTTTTCTCTGTTCATATAATCGGTCTAACATGTGAAGGGTGGAATTCCAACGGGTGGAAACATTGCAAATCAGACTATGTTGGGGGATACCATTCTGACGCTGTAGCTCAAGAAGGGTGTGTTTGGCGGTGTAGGAGTGGCTGAAGTGCATGCAAAGTTTCCTTGAAGTTGTTAGGATGTCTTGCAGATGGGGGGAACACTTCAGAAACCGCTTGACAACCAGATTGAAGACGTGAGCCATGCAGGGGGCATGGGTCAGGCTTCCTTGGCGCAGCGCAGACAAAATGTTCTTCCCATTGTCGGTAACCATGATTCCCATTTTAAGTTTTCTCGGAGTAAGCCATGTTTGGATTTCCTGATGAATACATTTAAGCAGTTCCTCCCCTGTGTGACGCCGTTCGCCAAGACAAATCATGTGAAGCACTGCGTGACACCTTTGTGCCCTGCACACATGGTAGACTGGAGGGGCACTGAGACTTGAGCCTACAGTGGAGGGTGAGGAGATGGCGGAGGATGAGGAGGCCGAGACGCACGGTGTCACAGGCCCAACGGGCAGGGAGCGCGGAGGCCGAAGTGGCGTGACCTGTCCAAGTTGCTGCTGCTGCTGCAAAGGGACCACATTCACCCAGTGGGCCGTAAACGACATGTACTGTCCCTGACCGTAGTTACAGCTCCAGATGTCGGCGCTGCCATGCACTTTGCTACACACCGACAGGCTCAAGGACTGGCCCACCTTCTGTTCAACAAAAGTGTGCAGCGCTGGTACTGCTTTCTTGGCAAAGAAATGAAGGCTTGGGACTCTCCACCTCGGCTCGGCACAAGCCATCAGTTCTCTGAAAGGTGCAGATTCCACCACCTGAAAAGGGAGCGACTGCAGCACCAGCAACTTGGACAGGAGCACATTCAGCTTCTGCGCCGTAGGATGAGTGGGCGCATACTGCTGTCTCTTGGACATGGCTTCGCTGATGGATTGCTGGCGGGATGCATGACTTGGAGGAGGAGGAGGAGCAGGAGCGACAGAGGATGGGTATGACGCACAGCTGCCTTCGGCTGAGGTGCTGGAGCCTTGGCTGGCAGAAATTGGGAGCGGCGTGCCACTCGGTGAGGAAGCAGTCTGGCCCACCTCTCCGGAGCCTAGGTTCTCCCAGGCCGCTTTATGGTGACGCTGCATATGTTGACGCAGGGCCGTGGTGCCAACATTTGGACCCTGGCCACGCTTCACCTTCTGCCTACATATCTTGCATGTGGCCATGTTACCCTCCTGCGGATGCTTCAGGAAAAACTGCCACACTGCCGAGTAGCTACTTTTTCCACCAACAGGCATCACTGATTCGCTGCTGCTGTTGCCAACTCCAGGAACCCCTGCCCCACTACCTCCCGATAAGGTAGCCTGCCGCGCAGCAGGTGCTCTACCCCGGTCCTGGCCCCATTTGGCTCCAGGCTTTACAATTGTGCCCCCATGCTGCCTGCCAGCCATGCTGCTGCCACCTTGCTGCCTGAGCTGCTGACTCCGGGGCAACCTGCGCCCCTCTTCTCCTGATGATGACGATGAAGCCCCTTCATCACCCGGCTCCCAAGTGCGATCGGCTTCATCGTCATCATCATTATCACCGAGTTGTGGCTGTACGTCACTGATGTTCGTGGATTCGTCAACAGTGTCTGGCGCAGGAGCTGGAACGCTCGCAGCACCCACGACACTGTCCACTTCACTACTTGTCTGCCTAGCTAAAGAAGCCACCTCCAGTTCTTGGCTGGGCAGTAGCTGCTGACTGTCCTCTATCTGATCGTCCTCCTCACTAAAGAGAGGAGCTGAACCCAAAGCATAGGATACGTCGCTGGGGGAGGGAACGGCGTAGGACAGAGGCAATGGGAAGACAGGGACTGCTCTTGGGGCATGCCAACTCAGGGTTCTGTCAGAGGAAAATACCGAACCTAGACTGGGTCTCAGACGTAAGTTGTGATGATGTTGTTGATGAGCGCGTCAACCATTCAACCACGGCAGATGCGTTACTGGTGGAGACCCGACCGCTAGCAGATACTGGCAGATTAGGTCTCTCAGCGTGACTCCTGCTGCTACTGGCCCCCAGTCTGCTGCGAGCTCTGCCTGCGGAATCTTGGCCTCTGCCACTCCTCTTTTCACTTCCAGGCACTTGTCTGCCCGACATAGTCTAACTGGTGTGGTAGTAGGTGATATTTTAAGAACCCCCAGGCAGCGGTGGGTCTATATGAAACAGAATATAATGCACACCAAAAGTGAGCAGTAACACTCAGCCTCCAACAGGCCTGCCTAGTGTAAATAAGAGAGCTGCTTAGTGTAAATAAAGAGGGGTATGCTATGTTACAGAATGGGATGCCCCAAAAACCAGCAGTGCACCTGGCAGGCAGCAGTAAGACTATGCACAGCAAAAGTGTCTTTATCAGGCCTAATTTTAATTATAATAAGTGCAAATGGTTATATGGTCTTAAATAGAGGCTGCTGTAGTCACAGAATGGGATGCCCTAAAAACCCAGCAGTGAACCTGGGACAAGTAGTGCTATGCACAGCAAAAGTGTCTTTATCAGGCCTAATTTCAATTAGAATAAGTGCAAATGGTTATATGGTGTTAAACAGAGGCTGCTGTAGTCACAGAATGGGATGCCCTAAAAACCCAGCAGTGAACCTGGGACAAGTAGTGCTATGAACAGCAAAAGTGTCTTTATCAGGCCTAATTTCAATTATAATAAGTGCAAATGGTTATATGGTGTTAAACAGAGGCTGCTGTAGTCACAGAATGGGATGCCCTAAAAACCCAGCAGTGAACCTGGGACAAGTAGTGCTATGCACAGCAAAACTGTCTTTATCAGGCCTAATTTCAATTATAATAAGTGCAAATGGTTATATGGTCTTAAACAGAGGCTGCTGTAGTCACAGAATGGGATGCCCTAAAAACCCAGCAGTGAACATGGGACAAGTAGTGCTATGCACAGCAAAAGTGTCTTTATCAGGCCTAATTTCAATTAGAATAAGTGCAAATGGTTATATGGTGTTAAACAGAGGCTGCTGTAGTCACAGAATGGGATGCCCTAAAAACCAGCAGTAAGTAAACCTGGCAGGGTCCAGTAGTGCTATGAACAGCAAAAGTGTCTTTATCAGGCCTAATTTCAATTATAATAAGTGCAAATGGTTATATGGTCTTAAACAGAGGCTGCTGTAGTAACAGAATGGGATGCCCTAAAAACCCAGCAGTGAACCTGGGACAAGTAGTGCTATGCACAGCAAAAGTGTCTTTATCAGGCCTAATTTCAATTAGAATAAGTGCAAATGGTTATATGGTGTTAAACAGAGGCTGCTGTAGTCACAGAATGGGATGCCCTAAAAACCCAGCAGTGAACCTGGGACAAGTAGTGCTATGCACAGCAAAAGTGTCTTTATCAGGCCTAATTTCAATTATAATAAGTGCAAATGGTTATATGGTTTTAAACAGAGGCTGCTGTAGTCACAGAATGGGATGCCCTAAAAACCCAGCAGTGAACCTGGGACAAGTAGTGCTATGAACAGCAAAAGTGTCTTTATCAGGCCTAATTTCAATTATAATAAGTGCAAATGGTTATATGGTCTTAAACAGAGGCTGCTGTAGTCACAGAATGGGATGCCCTAAAAACCCAGCAGTGAACCTGGGACAAGTAGTGCTATGCACAGCAAAAGTGTCTTTATCAGGCCTAATTTCAATTAGAATAAGTGCAAATGGTTATATGGTGTTAAACAGAGGCTGCTGTAGTCACAGAATGGGATGCCGTAAAAACCCAGCAGTGAACCTGGGACAAGTAGTGCTATGCACAGCAAAAGTGTCTTTATCAGGCCTAATTTCAATTAGAATAAGTGCAAATGGTTATATGGTCTTAAACAGAGGCTGCTGTAGTCACAGAATGGGATGCCCTAAAAACCCAGCAGTGAACCTGGGACAAGTAGTGCTATGAACAGCAAAAGTGTCTTTATCAGGCCTAATTTCAATTAGAATAAGTGCAAATGGTTATATGGTCTTAAACAGAGGCTGCTGTAGTCACAGAATGGGATGCCCTAAAAACCCAGCAGTGAACCTGGGACAAGTAGTGCTATGAACAGCAAAAGTGTCTTTATCAGGCCTAATTTCAATTAGAATAAGTGCAAATGGTTATATGGTCTTAAACAGAGGCTGCTGTAGTCACAGAATGGGATGCCCTAAAAACCCAGCAGTGAACCTGGGACAAGTAGTGCTATGCACAGCAAAAGTGTCTTTATCAGGCCTAATTTCAATTAGAATAAGTGCAAATGGTTATATGGTGTTAAACAGAGGCTGCTGTAGTCACAGAATGGGATGCCCTAAAAACCAGCAGTAAGTACACCTGGCAGGGTCCAGTAGTGCTATGAACAGCAAAAGTGTCTTTATCAGGCCTAATTTCAATTATAATAAGTGCAAATGGTTATATGGTCTTAAACAGAGGCTGCTGTAGTCACAGAATGGGATGCCCCAAAAACCCAGCAGTGAACCTGGGACAAGTAGTGCTATGAACAGCAAAAGTGTCTTTATCAGGCCTAATTTCAATTATAATAAGTGCAAATGGTTATATGGTCTTAAACAGAGGCTGCTGTAGTCACAGAATGGGATGCCCTAAAAACCCAGAAGTGAACCTGGGACAAGTAGTGCTATGAACAGCAAAAGTGTCTTTATCAGGCCTAATTTCAATTATAATAAGTGCAAATGGTTATATGGTCTTAAACAGAGGCTGCTGTAGTCACAGAATGGGATGCCCTAAAAACCCAGCAGTGAACCTGGGACAAGTAGTGCTATGCACAGCAAAAGTGTCTTTATCAGGCCTAATTTCAATTAGAATAAGTGCAAATGGTTATATGGTCTTAAACAGAGGCTGCTGTAGTCACAGAATGGGATGCCCTAAAACCCAGCAGTGAACCTGGGACAAGTAGTGCTATGAACAGCAAAAGTGTCTTTATCAGGCCTAATTTCAATTAGAATAAGTGCAAATGGTTATATGGTCTTAAACAGAGGCTGCTGTAGTCACAGAATGGGATGCCCTAAAAACCCAGCAGTGAACCTGGGACAAGTAGTGCTATGAACAGCAAAAGTGTCTTTATCAGGCCTAATTTCAATTATAATAAGTGCAAATGGTTATATGGTCTTAAACAGAGGCTGCTGTAGTCACAGAATGGGATGCCCTAAAAACCCAGCAGTGAACCTGGGACAAGTAGTGCTATGCACAGCAAAAGTGTCTTTATCAGGCCTAATTTCAATTAGAATAAGTGCAAATGGTTATATGGTGTTAAACAGAGGCTGCTGTAGTCACAGAATGGGATGCCCTAAAAACCAGCAGTAAGTACACCTGGCAGGGTCCAGTAGTGCTATGAACAGCAAAAGTGTCTTTATCAGGCCTAATTTCAATTATAATAAGTGCAAATGGTTATATGGTCTTAAACAGAGGCTGCTGTAGTCACAGAATGGGATGCCGTAAAAACCCAGCAGTGAACCTGGGACAAGTAGTGCTATGAACAGCAAAAGTGTCTTTATCAGGCCTAATTTCAATTATAATAAGTGCAAATGGTTATATGGTCTTAAACAGAGGCTGCTGTAGTCACAGAATGGGATGCCCTAAAAACCAGCAGTAAGTACACCTGGCAGGGTCCAGTAGTGCTATGAACAGCAAAAGTGTCTTTATCAGGCCTAATTTCAATTAGAATAAGTGCAAATGGTTATATGGTCTTAAACAGAGGCTGGTGTAGTCACAGAATGGGATGCCTCACAGCAGACTTAAGATCAGTTCAGTATATATGCACAGTTAGTTAGTATAAGCAGCCTGAAAACGCTAACAAAGCCTGTCAGCCAGCTAGTAACACTCAGGCTGGATGAAAAAAAAAAAAATCTCCCTGTGACAGCCTCCGATTTTTCCTACCTTTCCCTGTTTTTCGCTGACTTTCTGTCTGTCTCCTGTCTGTCTCCTGCCTGTCTCCAGCCTGTCCCTGTCTGTCCCTGCCTGTCTAACTGCCTCTCTCTCTCACTACAACGTTCTGTCTCTCACGAATGCAATAGAGAAATGAGGAAGGAAAAGCAAGATGGCCGACTTAAATAGCGCTGTCACATCACCGGGCTTGCTGGCTGCTGATAGGCTGCATGTGACTGCCCTAGCTTGCACTGGCGCGGGATAGATGTCCAGACATGTCCCGTCCGCCATCTTAGAATGCCTGTAAATGTAAATGAATGGATGTTAAAGGAAAACTTCGAGCGATCGAATCGCGGGGAAATTCGGATTCGATCCGAATCGAATTTTTCCTGAAATTCGGATCGAATCCGGGTTCGTCCGGATCGATTCGCTCATCCCTAACTGTTATATATAATACTTACAAAAAAATATATATTTTTTTAACTGTAAGTATTATATATAACAGTAGTAGTAAAGGTGTAAGATGAAATCAGATTCATTCATTTAGCTGGTGGGTGATGGGTGCGCGCCAGTCCCAGTTTATTCCTGGGTGCAGATGGTGACTGGGGAAGGTGTCAGCGATGGGTGGGGGGTGGATGTTGGTGGTGCACTGGCTGATTTCTGGTCGCCATGTGGCGATTTGCCGCCTTCACCCTGCCCCCCATCGCTGCTTCCACCCCTCCTTCATCTCCAACTGCACCCGGGTGTTTACTTGCTGAGATAGGCCCGGTGCAAACCTGCCACCCATTCCCCACTCCCCACTATGCAATCTAATCTATTTTTTTGTTTTTTGTGGTTGATTCTGGTTTTGTGCACTTTTTTAAAAATGTATTTTGCCCTGATGTGTATGCTAATCTAGTTAGAGGGATGAGGGGTGGCTGGTAGGTGTGCGACAGGCCCGGCTCACTATTGGGTGCAGCCAGCAATAGAGGGGGGGTGAGGTGGCAGGGATGGGGGAGTGGAGTGACAGGCTTAGTGCTGGCTGATTTCTGGTCGCCATGTGGTTGGTGATCATGTGCCATTTGCCGCCTCCACCCTGCCCCCCATCGCTGCTTCCACCCCTCCTTCATCGCCGACTGCACCCGGGTGTTTACTTGGTGAGCTAGGCCCAGCGCGCACCAGCCACTCATTCCCCACCCCCCACTATGCGATCTAAGCTATTGCTTTGTTTTTTGTGGTTGATTCTGGTTTTGTGCACTTTTTTAAAAATGTGTTTTGCACTGATGTGTATGCTAATCTGGTTAGAGGGATGAGGGGTGGCTGGTAGGTGCGCGCTGGGCCCGGCTCACTATTGGGTGCAGCCGGCAACAGAGGGGGGGTGAGGTGGCAGGGATGGGGGAGCGGAGTGACAGGCAGAGCGCTGGCTGATTTCTGGTCACCATGTGGTTGGTGATCATGTGCCATTTGCCGCCTCCACCCTGCCCCCCATCACTGCTTCCACCCCTCCTTCATCTCCGACTGCACCCGGGTGTTTACTTGGTGAGCTAGGCCCAGCACGCACCTGCCACCCATTCCCCATCCCCCACTATGCGATCTAAGCTATTGTTTTGTTTTTTGTGGTTGATTCTGGTTTTGTGCGCTTTTTTAAAAATGTGCTTTGCACTGATGTGTATGCTTATCTGGTTAGAGGGATGAGGGGTGGCTGGTAGGTGCACGCTGGGCCGGGCTCACTATTGGGTGCAGCCAGCAACAGAGGGGGGTGAGGTGGTAGGGATGGGGGAGCGAAGTGACAGGCAGAGCGCTGGCTGATTTCTGGTCGCCATGTGGTTGGGGACCATGTGCCATTTGCCGCCTCCACCCTGCACTCCCATCGCTGCTTCCACCCCTCCTTCATCGCCGACTGCACCCGGGTGTTAACTTGGTGAGCTAGGCCCGGCGCGCACCTGCCACCTGTTTGATGTGTTTTAAGCCTGATGTGTGAGGGATGGCAGACAGGTGCCTGTCAGGCCCGGCTCACCCCCAGGGTGCAGGCAGTGACGAAAGGGAGGATCTGAGGTGGCAGGGATGGGGGGTGTCAGATGGTGCGCTGGCTGATTTCATCGCTGGCTGGTTGCCATGTGATGGGTGTTCAAGAGCTACTCTGGTGCCGGCATTTACTGGGTGAGCCAGGCCTTGCGTGCACCTGCGACTCATATCCCACCCCCACTATGTGATCAAAGCTGTTTTTGGTTTTGTGGATCTCTAAATGTATTTTTGACCTGATGCAGTGTGAAATCCCTTGATGTGAATACCCCTGATTTCCAGTAAAACTTACCTTACCGTCAATGCAATGGTGCATACTGGCTAAAGCTATAGCTTAGTGCCGCTGTGGCCAGCACATGCGTTGTTGCATTGGGGATAAGGTATTTATTACCAGGGATTTCACCCACCCTTCTATACTTCTGTTAACAAAACTTACTTTAGGCTTGTCGGTTGTTTTTTTCCCGAAGTCTCATACAGTTGGACCTTTGCTGGACCTTCGCTGGACCATCATCCCTCCCTTTTGGGACCTTTGTTACAGCCCATCACTTCTTGTCGGATCGTAGATATAATTTTTTTTTTAATATATTTAACTTTGACTGTTTATTGTGTGGTTTTATTTTTGTTAATTTGTACAGGGTCTAAGGTCTAGGGTCTAGGGTCTAGGGTTTAGGGTCTAGGGTTTAGGGTCTAGGGTCTAGGGTTTAGGGTCTAGTGTTTAGGGTCTAGGGTTTAGGATCTAGGGTCTAGGGTTTAGGGTCTAGGCTTTTAGTTCAGTCATCCCTATAGTGTTTTGATTGTGTGACTCTTGGTTATTAGATATAGAAATCGCTGGGCGAAAGTACACTGCACAGGAAGCAGCGGCTTATATGATGGAGTCGGACTCTGAAGAGTTTAGCGAGTCAGGGTCAGAATATATGCCAGGCAGTGAGTCCGACAGTAACTCTATTGAGGAGACACAGCCGCGCAGTTGTACTAGTGGTAGTGCTAGGCATCCTAGAAGGGATGGTACCGCACAAGAAGAGGCCATGCTGGAGGAAAGTGTAGGCCAGGGGAGTGCTGCAGTTGGAGGAGCGCCTGCGTGGAGGCCTCCTAATAATTATTCCCCCGAAATTACCCCATTTGATTCGGTCCCCGGGGTCAATGTCGACACCAAAACTTCGGTGTCATTGACTTCCTAAATGTATTCCTTTCAGAGGCCATCCTACTGGATATGGTCTTTTACACAAATCTCTATGCTGAGCAGGTCCTCACCCAAAACCCCCCACAGAGGCACACCCGCGCTCATGCATGGCACCCAACAGATATAAGTGAGATGAAAAAATTTTGGGGGCTCACTTTAGCAATGGGTATCTGCAAAAAATTTAGTATCGCCTCCTACTGGGATACCCAATCTTTATTGGCAACCCCATTGTTTCCGGCCGTAATGTCCAGAAATCGTTACGAAATCTTACTGCGGTTTCTGCACTTTAACGATAATTCCACTGCTCTACCCCGCGGTGAGCCCGGTCACAACAGGCTGCATAAATTAAGACCCCTGATTAATAGCCTGTTGGAGCGCTTTGCGGAAGTGTACACCCCCTCCCAAAATGTAAGTATTGACAAGTCACTTCTGTTGTTTAAAGGGCGCATTATATTTTGTCAGTATATCCCTAGCAAGCGTGCCCGCTATGGGATTACATTTTACAAATTATGTGAGAGTTCGACCGGCTATACCAAATTTTTCCGAATTTATGAAGGAAGGGACACACATCTGGACCCCCCTGGTTGTCCCCTTGATTTAAGCATTAGTGGAAAAATCGTGTGGGAGCTCATGACTCCTCTACTGGGCAGAGGTTACCACTTATATGTGGACAACTTCTACAGCAGCATCCCCTTATTTAGAGCCCTTTATTCATTGGACACACCGGCCTGTGGCACCATCAACCGTAATCGAAAAGGGTTGCCCAGGTCAATGCTGCAAAAGAAACTGAATCGTGGAGAGTCGTATGCTTTAAGAAGCGGTGAGCTCCTGGTCGTGAAATATATAGATAAAGAAATGTAATCATGCTGACAACAATCCACGATGAGTCAGTCATGAATGTACGCAACGTGGTCCCCGATCCCCTTCCCAAAAGTCACGTTGTATAAAGGATTATAATAAATTAATGGGTGGCGTTGATAAGACGGACCAAATACTAACATATTACAATGCCACACGAAAATCCAGAGCCTGGTGCAAAAAAGTTGCAATTCATTTGGTCCAACTGGCAACTTACAACTCCTTTGTTGTCTTCAAGGCAGCAGTACCAGGCTCCAATTTGTCTTTCATAAAGTATCAACAGCAGCTACTCCCTGCACTGTTGTTTGGGGATACCGAGGAGGCACCACAGGTGACAGCTAGTGACAATGAGGCTAGGTTAGTGGGGAAGCATTTTATAAAGTGCATTCCCGACATCGGTGGAAAGAGGTATCCCCAGAAAGCTTGCAGAGTATGTAGAAAGCATGACATCAGGAAGGACGTGCGGTACTATTGCCCGAAGTGCCCCAGCCAGCCTGGTTTGTGCTTTGAACACTGCTTTGAAGCATACCATACCCAGGTAGATTACTGATTGGTATTGCTTTCATTTTATGTTCAGTGTAGATGGTAGGTGAACCCATTTTGTTTGCTGGGATAGGTAGTTGGGTGTTGTCTGTGTTTTCTTTTCATTTCTTTCATATTTACAAATGCAATAGGAAGTGCTAGAGGAGGAGCAGCAGGTTACTTGTGGCACATGATGATTAAAAAGTGGGCCCCTTTTCAGGATTGTAATACCTGTACCTGATCATATAATCTGATGCCACAGCTACTGTACCCTATCTGCACCTCACAAGTCCAATCCTTATTGCACCTGTTAGTATCATTAAGATATGTAAAGGCTGTTTTGTGCACTTTTATAGTGAGGTGTTGAGCTATGCTCTGTTTGGGGGACCCTGCTGTTTCAGATGTTTTTTAGAAAATATGGTTGTGAATCTGTTTTTTATAACATTTTATATGGAAACTGTGTAAAACCTGTGTATGCGTTCAGGATTTTAACAGAAAACTTTGCCCACTGGAAAAAACGGGATAGAACTAGAAAGCATAAGGTGTGTACTTTAAGTATATTTATGGTTTGGGTGGGGTATTTCAAATGAAAAGGGTTGTTTTTGTGGAAAAACTGCAAGGTTTGTGATTTGTTTGCAGAGCTGAAACTTTAAATATAACTATTCGTATGCACATACTTAACTTTGGGGTGTTTGACAACAGTACCATTGAAAGTACCTATGCATGTTGGGTATTGTTCTGTTCAGGGGACGTTGCCATTTCATATTAGGTATGTTTTTCCTTGTTAGCATATATTTTCTTGAGGAAAATGTGTTTTTTATTTGTGCATATTTTAAATTTTTGTAGGGAAATGCGGTGGCACTAGTGAATTCCTCAAAGGATTGCGTCCAGAAAGCTCCTGCCACGACAACAAGCCTGGCACGCCTAGAACGCTTGAGGTGTGTACTTTCTGTGGATATAAGGTTTGTGGGGGCTATTTCATTTGCAAAGGGCTGTTTTGGTTGAAAAAGCACAAGGTGCGCGCTTTGTCTGCAGAGTAGGAATTTTCAAGTGAAATGCCCAATATGCATATGCTTTCCTTTGGGGTGAATGGTAACCCTACCCTTGGAGTTAGCAATGCATGTTGGGTATTGTTCTGTTCAGGGGACCTTGCCATTTCACATTGGGCATGTTTTTTTGTGGTTAGTGTATATTTTATATAGGAAAATGTGGTTTTGATTATGAATTTTTACAATTTTTTTAGGGCACCAGTAAAATCCTCAAAGGATTGCGTCCAGAAAGCTTCTGCCACGGCAACAAGCCTGGTACGCCTAGAACGCTTGAGGTGTGTACTTTCTGTGGATATATAGTTTGTGGGGGCTATTTAATTTGCAAAGGGCTGTTTTGGTTGAAAAAGCACAAGGTGCACGCTTTGTCTGCATAGTTGGAATTTTCAAGTGAAATGCCCATTTTGCATATGCTTTCCTTTAGGGTGAATGGTAACCCTACCCTTGGAGTTAGCAATGCATGTTGGGTATTGTTCTGTTCAGAGGACCTTGCCATTTCACATTGGGCATGTTTTTTGTGGCTAGTGTATTTTTTTATAGGAAAATGTGGTTTTGATTATGAATTTTTACATTTTTTTTAGGGCACCAGTGAAATCCTCAAAGGATTGCGTCCAGAAAGCTCCTGCCACGACAACAAGCCTGGTACACCTAGAATGCTTGAGGTGTGTACTTTCTGTGGATATATGTTTGTGGGGGCTATTTAATTTGCAAAGGGATGTTTTGGTTGAAAAAGCACAAGGTGCACGCTTTGTCTGCTTAGTAGGAATTTTCAAGTGAAATGCCCATTATGCATATGCTTTTCTTTAGGGTGAATGGTAACCCTACCCTTGGATTTAGCAATGCATGTTGGGTATTGTTCTGTTCAGGGGACCTTGCTGTTTCACATTGGGCATGTTTTTTGTGGCTAGTGTATTTTTTATATAGGAAAATGTGGTTTTGATTATGAATTTTTACCATTTTTTTAGGGCACCAGTGAATTCCTCAAAGGATTGCGTCCAGAAAGCTCCTGCCATGACAACAAGCCTGGTACGCCTAGAACGCTTGAGGTGTGTACTTTCTGTGGATATATGGTTTGTGGGGGGCTATTTAATTTGCAAAGGGCTGTTTTGGTTGAAAAAGCACAAGGTGCACGCTTTGTCTGCAGAGTAGGAATTTTCAAGTGAAATGCCCAATATGCATATGCCTCCCTTTAGGGTGAATTGTCACCCCACCCTTGGAGTTAGCAATGCATGTTGGGTATTGTTCTGTTCAGGGTACCTTGCCGTTTCAAGTTAGGTATGTTTTTTCTTGTTAGCATATATTTTCTTTAGGAAAATGTGGTTTTTATTGTGCATATTTAAAATTTTTGTAGGGAAATGCGGTGGCACCAGTGAATTCCTCAAAGGATTGCGTCCAGAATGCTCCTGCCACAACAACAAGCCTGGTACGCCTAGGACGCTTGAGGTGTGTACTTTATGTGGATATGGTTTGGGGGGCTATTAAATTTGCAAAGGGCTGTTTTGGTTGAAAAAGCACAAGGTGCACGCTTTGTCTGCAGAGTAGGAATTTTCAAGTGAAATGCCCAATATGCATATGCTTTCCCTTAGGGTGAATGGTAACCCTACCCTTGGAGTTAGGTGTGTACTTTAAGTGTATATATGGTTTTGGGGGGGTATTTGTAAATGTAAAGTGGTGTTTATGTTAAGAAACTGCAATGAGCACAAAATAATTGTATTTGCTTTGAAAACCTCCTCAAGTGCTCTATTAAGTTTGTGGTGTCTCCTGGTCAGAAAAGGGTGTCTAGCACTACATATGTGGTACCGTTGGAATTGGAAGGAATGGGGCTTTTACACACATTATGACTTTTTTGGTACATTTGTAATTTTTATTAAGAAAAAACACTACAAAATGTATTTTTTTTTATTTTTACCTTATTTTCCACAAAAATATTAGAAAAACACTGATAAACCTAAAAACAGGCTATTCCCTGTTGAAGCCCAGACTCTGTTGAAAAAAACAATATATAATTTTATAGGGAAATCCCTGGAAATCCCATCAAAAATCTCAGTCGAACATGTGTAGCAGAAAATAGGCTGGCAACAGAGGGTGACAACTTCTCCAGGAAGGCTGGCAGTTAAAGGCTTAAATAAGGAGGAGGGTGAAGCAAAGGGAATGTGGAAAAGAGAAAGCAGGAGGCAATGTGTACAGGAGGGTGGAAGCCCACTATGACCTTTGCTATGGGGCATGTGAAACCCATGTATGCCCCCTGCTGCAGGTGATCCACTTATGGTGTATTGTGTATTGATCATGAGGACCATAAGTTTCTAAAAGAGATAAGAAGGTTGTTTGTTGGTAACATGTACTGCTTTAAATAACATACTGTAGGTATCCCCTATGTGATATCCCTTCTTGGTTAGGTGCCATGCCTCTCCTAGGCCGCTTCCCTACCTGGCCAGGGCAAAATCCTTTTCCAGGCCATGCCTCTCCTACGCCACTTCCCTACCTCCCCAGGGCAAAATCCTGGGTGAGTCACTGGTCACCATAAGCCTGAAGAACTTGTCTTGAGATAGTTGAAATGCCTCACAGTGCGAAACTCTCTGTTTTCTTTTACATAATCCTATTGACTCTTAAACCCTTGACTTTGGCTAAACAGTTTATACTGTAGGGTATACCAAATCAGGACTTTGTAGACTCTAGTTTGAGTCTAGTCTGGTCATCTTCATTGCTTTATTGCTGAGCAAGTCAAAGATTAATTTTAAAGAGAGTAAAGCAAAAAACCCCTTGAGACTCTTCTTTAACATACAACTACATGCAATGTGTATTTGGTCTTACCTTAAGAAGGCAAAACTGACAGCTTGCAATAACAAAACAGAACTGGAATACCCAAATGTCTTTGAAGAGGCCTTGGTACAGAACCAAAGATCCAAAAAATGAAACACAGATTGCCAGAAATATTGCTAATATATTCTCCCAAATGTTTTCGGTTCTGTAACATTAATATAAAATATAGTGAATATCAAATATACATTAATGTTAATAAAAACAACCTGTCTCAGTTGAACCACACAGAAATAACAATGTAAAATATGCATAATTAAATTGAACATGAAAGTATTGTCATTAGTTACCAACTGAGACAATTTCAGGACAATTTCAGAAAAATATGATATGAAGGAAGCGCCACTCCCCAGTTGAGTTTTAACCCAATTTTTTTCGATTCCCCTGTTTACAGTTACAAATAGTCAAATTCATACCTCATATAAATTCATACTGGGTCTCCTCCAATTTATTTTAATCCATAATATGTTCTTATACAATGAACAGCTCTTCCACCAGGTACAGAGGATTGCAATGGGGACAACCTGTGCCCCATCTTATGCAAACCTGTACCTGAGTGGATGGGAGAGGTCCTCTGGAATGTTAATGGGTTCTCTGTGTAATAGAGCCAGATACACATCTGGCTCAGGTACATTAATGACAAAATTTTCATCTGGCTGCATTTTACAACATCACCTTCAACTATTAAATGTACCGGGGCCGGCCTTAGGTTGAAAGCTGCCCTGTGCAAGGCTGCAGGATGCCCCCCCCCCCCACAGGGACCTGGATTTCAGAAGTTCATCACTATCATCCTGGGCAATCTAAAACTTGCTTTTAACGGACCTAAACACCTCACTCCCTCTGTTTCTCAGCCTCAAAATAAATGTTTCGCCTTTTACACCATGCAGTGAGGGTCCAGAAGCCCCCACTAGGCCCCACTGGCACCAGGTCAGACAGCCCCATCAGCCACAATAAAGTTATACCTATACAGTTTCATGGCAGAGCAGATATAAATAATAGTTTTCCTATGACTATTATTCTTATTATGAGGCTGTACAAGTGAGTTTTTTGTTAATCCAGGGGAATACACACAACAGCGATTTCCAAATAGGAACAAGTCCTATTCTGAAATCCTTGGGTTTTGTTCCTCTTTAAGAATAATACTCTTGCATTGACATTTTTTTGGAAGAGTCTTTGACAAGGGAATTAATCTGTGTATAAGACAATACGTTTGATGCAAAGCCTGAACTTTCACATGAAAAAGCATGTGTATTAGTATTTTTTCTGTTATGTTAGGGCCATATTTGAGTTTTTCCTTGGCTTTTTCTTTTGTATCCGTTTGCGTGTATGCAGCTTCTTGTTCGGGTAATTTTTTGTGTGTATGCAAATTAGATGTCATTAATGAGGGCCTGCGCATGATTCAGAGCCCTGATTACGATGCCAATATAAAGACATACTCACAGCTGCACTTATGGCTATTATTTGCTTGGGAAATTGGCCTTTCGTTGTTTTCGTGATAACTGAATGGATTGCTTTGACGAGTCTTTGGCTGAGTTTGATACTTTGTATGTGTCTTATGGACTTGGAAATGCACCGACCACGACTGCATGTCAATCGCATGCATGACATGGATTGGAGCTCCCCGACTTAACCGCACTTCTCTGCAGAAACTTTATAGTCAGTTGGTTGGCTGGCCCCCATCACAAGAAGGGCATGGAATTGCAGGCATGACCAAATTGGTTGGCTGCATGCAATTTCTGGTGAGCGGCTTGTTCCAGAGGCTGGGCGCCCTGTTCATGGGGCTGTCCCAGCCTACACTCAGTCGCAGCCTCGATAATTTTCTGGATGGCATGGCTACCTTGATGCACAAATAAATTTATTTCCCTGACACCATGGTAGCCTGGAATGGAAGTAAGGCTTTTATGACCTGGCTCACGTGCCCAATGTCATGGGTGCGATTGACTGCACGCACATGGCCCTGGTGCCTCCAGTTGCTGATGAGTACCTATACAGGTGTATTTGGCTCTTTCATTTCATTCACTGTATGTAATGTGTTAAGTAGTCTAGCAAAGACATTAGTGTATTGACCTGCTTCCTGTCCTTAAGTAATGTAGCTTCACCATATTCAATGTTTCATAACACCTTGCAATGTAGTAGCTTCATTAAAGTGGACCTCAAACTGTCCAGTCATCTACTACACCCCAAGGCAGTAATGTATTGACCTGCTTCCTTGACCTTAAGTAGTGTAGCTTCACCATATTCAATGTTTCATATCACCTTGCAATGTAGTAGCTTCATTAAAGTGAACCTCAATCTGCCCAGGTATCTACTACACCCCAATGCATTAATACATCTACCTGCTTCCTTATTATTTTGTACACACAAGTTAATGTCCCCCACCTTACACTCTCACACTGTAATATACTCAGACAAATAAGCTAATCTTACCAATGGTAGTTCATTCCTGTATTGCATCCGTTCATTAATTGTAGGTGTGCTATAATGTTGCTTTGTGTAACCCACACGCCACTACCAGGGCCGGATGGTGTGTGGGCGGTTACAAGTTCTTGGAATCTTGACAACAACAAATGGAGTGGATGTGGATAAATCACACCTCCCTCCTAACGAGGAGCACCAGATAATATACACATCAAAGCAGTTCATAATCAACATCAAACATTTTATTAAATGACCAAAATTGAAAGATACACAATACACATACAACACAAGACATTTAAAACCAAGGCAATTCCCCCTATAATCTCTAATAATATACAATAATAAGCCCCTGTTGACACAGGCTAATAAGAAGCTTCAATAGGCAATAAATCTACCCTGATATTTGTAATACGCTGAATATTTTTTTTGTCTCTATCTATTAATATTCATTGGGGATCATTGATTTTTCTTTTCCCTGGGGCAGATTGTGTTGTGCAATATATAGCTTATAAATATATAGTTCTCATAGCTTAGTATTAGTTGTAGTCATACACTTGTTATGCACTAGGCACATTGTATACTTTATTATATTTATTATTGCACTTTGGTTTTTATCATTGTACTGTATGAGATCACATTAGCACTTTATGTATGTAGTCTGTTGTAAAATCGGCATATGAAGCTGGATTTTTTATTAATTTATTTATTTATGTGAATTTGGTATTGAATAGGGTTTTTGTGCCGGCACAAAAAATATTCAGGGTATTACAAATATCAGGCTAGATTTATTGCCTATTGAAGATTCTTATTAGCCTGTGTCAACAGGGGCTTTTTATTGTATATTATTAGAGATTATAGGGGGAATTGCCTTGGTTTTAAATGTTTTGTGTTGTATGTGTAATGTGTATTTTTAAATTTTGGTTATTTGGTCATAAAATGTTTGATGTGGTTATGAACTGCTTTGATGTGTATATTATCTGGTGCCCCTCATTAGGAGGGAGGTGTGATTTATCCACGTCCACTCCATTTGTTGTTGTTTAGGTATAGGGAGTGAGCAAAAAATTTGGTTTTTGATTGGTTTTTGATACCCCATAGTATTTATTCTTGGAATCTTGAGGGATGTTGGGGTTTGGCCAGGTGGAGTCACCACACACTGCGGATATCTTTCCAAACTTTATTAAAGCAACCACACTTCCACTTTAGCTGGTATGTTGGTCCTCAGTGTATTCCTCTCTGCTCCTCCTAGGCCCGCATGGATGTCTCTCTGTATGTAGCTCTCTGTCTTGCTCAGCACACTGTAGCACTTTCTCTCCTGTGTAGTAGCTCTTTCCTCTCTCAAAAGGGTTAGCAGGCTCCATTAGGTACTGCTCGGCACACTACAACTCCATGGCTCTCTCTCTCAGTACTCCATCTTATCACAACTAAGTATATCATCGCGAGACAACTCAGATAAGACTGACTCTTCTAGAAGGTGTCAGCACGTATATAACCTCTGTTTATGATTGCCCACAGCAGCCTCTAGTGGTTAACTCCGTCACTGCTGTTATGTATTATGCAACTAGGCTGTTTTACACAGGGTTTTATAATGAGAGATTAGGTAACCCATTTTTACCTGGGCCACACTCCCGTCCCTGAGATCAGTGGGTTAACCGGTTAAGACAGGTTGGCTGGTTTGGACCAAGTTATTTTCTGGTATGGGCTTTTATCCCATTTGAACTATGACCACCTAAGTGGTTACCGGTATACCCTCAGAGGTCTCAGTTAAACTGATTTAATATGTTTTCCAGATTTCTACTAGGTAAGTGTTTTTCCACCTGTCTCTTTTTAAGTGAAAGGGAAGTGGTTGCCTTACACATGAACAATAGTAAACATGTTAAACGATTAGTAGTAACAGTAAGAATAACAACATACTATTCTATAAATGCTAACTGCATTCTTGAAAATTGTTCTGTAAGAAATAATGCAATTGGTTACTAATGCATGAGTCCTTAAACATTTTCCTGAGTCTTGAAACTAACACTTTACTAAGTGATAGAACAGTTATATGCCCTTAGTCCATCAAAAAGTACAAGAATAAGGATTCAAAGATTCAAAAGTCATCTGAAAAATAGGTGATTGGTATGTACCACACAGGTGGGATTTCCTGGTGCACAGGTAATGAAACTAGTTTTAGGTTCACAGTTCTGGGTGTCATAGGTTAAGGTCATAGGTCGTCTTCGTTCTCTAGTAGAGGTGTTCCTACTTGGTAGTGCTTCTGATGTCTCAAGTTCCTCATTTTCTGTAGCATCAGGTTAAATTTCTTTAGTTGGTTCAAGTTCTGCAGTTGGTTCAGGTTCTGATTCAGCAGTTACTGGATCAACAAGTTCTGAGTCCATGGTTGGATCTGCTGTTTCGGGATCTTCCTTTGGTTCTTCCACAGGTAACTCTGGAATTACTTCAGGACTTTGTTGAATTACACACCTTGAACTCTGATTTGTAGAGGTTTGGGGTATAAACTCTGTAGCTTTAGGATCTAATCGACTCCTCGTTCGGCAATAGCGACCTCTCCTTGGCATTCTCACAACATAGATATTATCTTCTTCTTATGGTTCTTCAAGTTGTAGTTTTCTTCTTGAAGATCTAGGTTGAGTTCTCACTTCAGGGAAAGGTTTATCTGGGGGTACATAGTCACAAGGTAGTAAAAAGTTTCTGTGTAGGATTCCAGTAGGATCCTGACGAGAACACGACCTTCGGGTGTCAATTTAGCTCCATGACATTTTCTATCATAGTGTTGTTTATTTTTGTGCTGTCCTGCGGTGACAACTTTTGAAGCAATGTTGTAGGCTTTGGTCATGCATTCTTTCCAGGCACAAACATATTCAGGATAACTTCTGTAAGTGTCTGAAACAGGAGTGTCAAACATGATATCAATTGGTAATCTTGGAGCTCTTTCAAATAAAAGACAGAATGGAGAATAACCTGTTGCGTCGCTCTTGGTACAGTTGTAAGCATGCACCAGTTTCAGTAAGGAATTCTTCCATTCTCTCTTCTCTTCATAGGTCAAAGTCTTTAGCATTGACAGCAAGGTACGGTTGAAGCGCTCTACTTGTCCATTACCTTCTGGATGGTAAGGAGTTGTATGGGATTTCTGGATTCTACAGTATATTCCTAATTTGGCAAAGAGTTGGTTTTCAAACTCCCTTCCTTGATCATAATGGAGCTTGGTAGGAATTACAAACTTCAGAGCAAATTAAAGATCTTCTCTGCTGCTGTGTTTCCAGACTTGTTGGTAGTTGGATAAGCTTGAGCAAATCTGGTGAAGTGATCCATGACTACGAGGATATATTCATAACCTCCTTTACACTTGTCAAGGTGCAGAAAGTCTACGGACACCATCTCAAATGGGTAAGTTGTTGCGATATTTCCCATGGGTGCTCTTGTCGGGCTGCAAGGGTGTTTATCTTTCAATCAACCACATTCTCTTGACACATAGCTTTCGATGTCTTTCTGCATATATGGCCAAATTAAACGTTCTTCATGAAGTTCTTTTAACACCTAGCGATGGTACATCTTTGACAACACTAGTTGTGAGCTTGGTGATGTACAATTCCTTCTGGGAAGGAATAACTTAGACCAATCTTTCAGTAAGGTATTTGTAGCAGGTGCCTCGACTTCTCTTGCTTGGAAATCTGTCTTGATTGATGTAATGAAGAACTCTTCCAATGACTTCAATGTCTTCTTTCTGAGCTTTCCTAATTTTTTCTTTTGGAAGCTGGCGAATAGAAACAGTGAAGTTCTGTTCTAGATCCTTCACAGTTTCTTCCACTTTAAGAGGACACCAATTTGGTATGTATTCTTCACTTTGGACTTGGATTGCTTGTATGGTAGTTACAATGTCTTCCATTCCAACTACTTCAGAACATTGTTGCATGAGATCATCTGGTTCTAGGTGCATTCTTGACAATACATCTGCATCAGTATTGGACTTGCCTGGGTGATACTTGATACTGAAGTTGAAGTCAGCAAGTTCCAAAACCCATCTCTGACCAGTTGCATTGAGTTTTGCAGTGGTAAGGACATAGGTTAATAGATTTTTGTCTGTGTAGACCACAAACTCTGGACTGTAGCACAGGTAGTCTCTGAATATTTCACAGATGGCCCATTTCATAGCTAGGAACTCTAACTTCCCAGAATGCAGATGGTAGTTCTCAGCTGGTGTCAATGTTCTTGACTCGTAGCCAATATCTCTCAACTTTCCGTCTTGACGTTGAAATAGGACTGCTCCAAGTCCCACTTGCGGTGCATCACAATGTAGGATGAATGGAATATTGAAGTCTGGATATCCCATGACTAGTGGATGGATTAAACAGTCAACTAGTTCTTCCAAGACTTCCTGGTGACGAAAGGTCCAGTTGATAGGTTGCTGGGCGGAAGCAGATAATCTTCCTTTAGGTTTAGTTCTGCTTTGATTCATCTTCGATTTTCTGGCATCACAGCACTTGAGGTTCCTGCCAAGAGAGCATGTTCTCACATGTTCCACATGGTCAGCAAACGACTTGCTATGGACAAAGTTATCATCCAAGTAAGGTTGGCAGACGTCATCTCTCAGACCTTCCAAGCATATTTCCATGCCTCTCTGGAATTCTGCAGGAGCATTGCTGAGTCCAAAGGGGATGTGGATCCATTCATACAGTCCCCAAAGTGTGATGATGGCTGTTAATGGTCTGCTGGATTCTTCGATGAAACCTTGATGGTATGTCTTGCCCTGGTCTAGGACAGAAAGCCAAGTACTTCCTGACAACTGGTCAAGCATGTCTTGAACCTTGGGTAAAGGATGACGATCTGACATGGTTCCTTGATTCAGCTCTCTGTAGTCACAGCAAAGCCTTAGAGTTCCATCTTTCTTCCTGACACAAACAATAGGTGATGAGTAGGATGACTTAGACTTCTGCACTCATCCTCTGTTGATGATGTCTTGAAGGTACTCTTTCACCTCATTGTGCAAGGGTTCTGGCACTGACCGGTAACCCTTGGTCACTGGAGTAGTGTCTTTAAGGTTAATCTTCATTCTCAGTGAAGGAATGCTACCATCATCATAATCATCTTTGGCAAAGGCATGACACTCTTCTCTCAGCATCTGTCTCACCATCCGTTGTTCTTCTGGTCGCAGCTGTTCTAAGGACACTGGTGGATCCCATTGTTCTCTTGATGATGGTGGTCTTCTCTCAGTTGGACAGTTGTTCATTCTGAGAGATGAGCTGGTACTATCAGGAGACAATTGGACTGGTCTCACATCAGCTGGGTATACAGTTTTAACAGCTTCTAGGTGTCCCAAAGAAGTTTTAGGTTCAAGTGTCACGTCATGTCTTGTATAGTTCATTACTAGCACACTCACTTTTGCAAAACCACTATAAGGAACAGTTACCACAGTCTCACCTGTGATGATTCCTTCTGGCAGCTGTACAGGATCTGTTGGCACAAACAGCATCTGCTGTGGTCTTGATCTAGGTCCAACTCTGACACCACACTTCACCCCTACTGCGGTATGGGCAGGAATGGTAGTTGGACACAGGCCTACCTTGACTTCTCTGACTGCTACTGTGGTTTTCTTCAATGCTTGCACAACTCTCTCCGCTGCTCTGTTTGGTAAAAAAAAAGGATGTGGAGACTAAATCCACTAATGGAGTGAAAGTCTTTGTTCTGTGGATAACCTCAGTAATCACGTTGTAACCAATGATTGGCTCTTCCACCACCTGTCGGTCACCGGTGATCAGGAATGGTACTAACAGTTCACAAGGTCTACTGTTCTTGGCGTGCAGCTGGAATGTCACTTCAACCCATCATAGCAAGGGTATCACTGTTTGGTTTGCCGCTCTACCACTGAGTGGTCCAGAACCTACCAGATCATTGACGGACCTGAGTCTGGTGTGGGGTAAGTGGCACCGTCTCCAGTCTTCATTCAGGAAACTGACTTGAGCTCCTGTGACTCACAGCCCTGTGAAGGCTTTACAGGAAAGTCCATCTAGCTTACACTGGATCATGTACTTTCCACCAACGAGGTCAATCAACTTAGGCTGGTCTTCAAAGGACTTCCTTCTGACAGGGTGTAAATTGATGAACAGGCACTCCCAATACTGCTCACAGAGTAGTTTTCTCGGGCTTGTAGTCTTTGGAGATGGTCATACACTTGTGGATAATATTGGCGCAACTGTTCTTCATTCTGGTTAGTTTCAACAGACACAGTTCGATTAGTTTGGGACTGCTTTGGGGTTGAGATGACTGGTTGTCCTCCACCTGCAAATCTGTCTTCTTAGCTGTTTGAAGCGAGATGTTCTGCAATCTTTGGCAAAGTGTCCTTCTCCACAGCATTTTAGGCAGTGGCAGCAACTTTTACCTTGATTGGAGTACAAACAGGCTTCACAAGCAATGGGTGGTCTATTTCCAGGAGGGGATCTACGTTGAAAATGTCAGCATGTTCTCCTGAAGCTTTGTTGTGGTTCTGCTCTCAGTGCTCTTTTCACTTCAGCCAACTCAAAGATTGCTCACTAATGTTTCCCACTGGTCTGATGTTACTGTCTCTTTAAGTGGTGGTTTCACGATTCCTGGTGCAGATTTAGGTAAAGGTAAAGGATCAGCTTCCTCAACCTCCTCCTGCTGCACACCCACTCCTTCTGCTTTGGGTACAATTGGCTTGATTGTTCTGCCGGTGGAGTTCTTCCTGAACTTCTATTCTCGCTCTGATTCAAGGCTGGCAGCATCATTCATTCTCTCTATCAGATCTTCATCTGCGACCTGAGACTTCTCCAGATACTGCTTAAGCTGGAACTTGATATTTTCAGTTAAGAGGCCTGTCCAGACTGATCTGAGAAACTTTTTCTGGATTAACCCTGGATCAAATCTTTCTTTAGCGTCATTTTTGGAGGCAAACAACAGTCTCTCTTTAAGCACAATAGCTCTGAACAAGAAGTTTTGAGGAGATTCTTTGCTGTCCTGTGAAATGTTGATTAGTTTGTGGTAAAGATCAGAGGTGCTTTCTTCTTTGTAGTGTCCCTTTAAGATAGTTCTTAACTGGGGTAGGGTCAGATTGTTCTTGATTTCTGAGGTGCAGCCCTGGACTGATGGCTTTCACCACAGCTTCAATGATTTCTTCCTGTTGGTACCCCTTCTGAACCCCCAAGTCTATCTGGTGGATCAGGTTGTTATAAGACAGGGTCTCTCTTTGCTCTCGCTCTCCGATCTAGCCATTGATTATGAATTCTTTCCTGATGGTGATCTCTTGAGTAGGACTGGTCCTCTTTATTGGAGTGTCATGCTTTGACTTGCTAGAAGGATGACTAGAGCCCAAAAAAGTAGCTGATTCCAACATAAGGGTTGTTTCATAGCCTTCTCAAAATGATCTCGTTTTTGTCTCTAAAGGTGTAATTTTCACATATTTTCTGCATGTCTACGTGCATACACATGATGCAGAGCCTCCATCGGGAGCGTTGCATTTACTTTTCGAGCTGCAGTAAATGGCTGTGTATGGCTCTCGCAGCGTACGTGAGAGGACGAAGTTTTTGTTTACGTTGAATTGTAATCCTCGTCTACTACCGTTTTTGAGCGCTTTTCAACGTACCTTTCAACGTAGAATTTCAATGTCCCGCTTGCATGTTTCTCAAAATATATGTAGTAACGTAATTTTGATGTAGAAGCTGCCATGTCTGCAGGCATGTATGCTCATTGATTCATGTCCCCGGTTTCAGCTATTCCATCACTCACTTCTGCTCCCATGCTTACCTTAACTCCCTTGTGATTGTATTTTTTCCTCTGTCCCAATCTTTTCATGCTTACCTTAACTCCCTTGTGATTGTATTTTTTCCTCTGTCCCAATCTTTTCATGCTTACCTTAAATTCCTTTAGTGTTTATATATTTTTGAATTCCTTGTGGCTGTTCTCAGATTTATGTGCATAAGTGTAGTTGTAAACACATTAATTAGATTGTAATTAACAATATATGATAGACATAATAAACATTGTAAAGGTTTAAACAATTATTAATTTTTTTTATAAAATTTAATATTTTTATTTGTTTTAGAAATATTTATTTTCCTAGTTCTTTTTTTGTTGTTATTAAAAATGTAAAAAAATGAATAAAATAAACTATATACAAAATAAGTGGCAGGCTACCAGTTTTTTATTCATTCATGGTTCCCATTGAAGCTGCCAGCTCCTCGATTTCTCCCACCAGCCTATTATGAAATTTAATTTAGATTGTGTGTGTGACATTACCCACCTTCTCCTTGCTCCTCGGGTTGTTGTTCTGGGCTGTCCTGTGGTTGCTCCTCACACGCGACCTCAGCATCTAAAAGTATAGATGTAAAAAAATGAGTGTGTGTTTACAGTGCATGCGTGTGTGCTTCTGTGTGATAATCATACCTGAGTGCTGCTGTTCCTCCTCCTCATCCTCTGATTCCCTGCCCAACAGCTGTTGCTCCTCCTCTGCAGGTTGGTCCAGAGGTTTTCCTTGTGGCCTTGCAGAGGAGGTTGAGGCCATTGGCACTGGTCTGCATCCACCTTCCCGTCTCCCAGATCGTTCCAGCCTTGGCAGGACTCCTCGCCTCCGGGTGGCCCAAATTCTGTAGGGATACTCACTTACTAGAAGAGAATAGCATTCATAAACACAGGCCTGCCTAAGGTCAGTGTATTCCTAAGATGTAATGGTAAGTAACTTACTTGGAAATAGCTTCCTGAAAAATCTCTTCACCCGGGGCTTCTTCCTCCGTTTAAGGTCCGACCAGTGCTGGATGATCTGGGTGAACGTGAAGGTGGTGTCAGATTCCTCCTCCAGCGCAGCAACAATATCCAGTGCCAATGACCGTTTGGCAAAGCTGTTGGGCAGGAAATCGTAGCGATGGTTCATCATCATCTAAAAGGTGGAAGAAAAACAGATGTCATTAAATAAAGCATCACGCCAGGATATATATAACTATAAAGTGCTACAATAACTAGTGATTAATACATATGAACTATTAATATGTGATAATAAAGTGCTATGTGCAGCAACTAACATTCATCGATTTTCATAAACAAGACCTCTAACTGTGAGCAGGCCCAATATGGCAAAACATGAAAAACACAAATTCAAATCCTCACTGTATCACTGGCAGAGACGCATCCCCGTCGGCAAGCTACGCGTTCCGAGCCTCTCGGGCTCTTTCTCAACGCTATAGAAGTAACTATTGTTTCCTATTGGGCCTGCTCACAGTTAGAGGTCTTGTTTATGAAAATTGATGAATGTTAGCTGCTGCACATAGCACTTTATTATCACATATTAATAGTTCATATGTATTAATCACTAGTTATTGTAGCACTTTATAGCTATATATATCCTGGCGTGATGGCTCCCCCATGTGGCTTGTTAATGGTACAGCACTGGGATATGCTGTATTTTTAAAATGTTTTTAATGTGTTTATCATTAATAAAGACGATTTACATTTTTTACCTTTGTGGGAGTGCAATTGTTAGTCCCCAGGGACCCATTCTGGGGGTGTTTGGAGGGCATCCCAAAACCTTGAGTGATACTGTGTATTTGTAGGGTCCCTTTTTGGGGAAGTGCACCCCTTATTATGATGTAATGTACTTGAGGTGCCACCTGCAGTGCTTTTTTTGCATTAAATAAGCATCATACAGATCCTATAAATTATACTAGCAGGTTATTATTATCACTCCCCCAAACATTTATAATCATTGTTAATGGCTGTACCTATCCTTGGATAGTACATTTTTTGTGTTGCGCATGTGTGCGCACAAGCTTTTGCTTGTAGCTGTGTTTAATTCCTAATTTTTGGCCTACTTGCTTTAGCCGTGCTGCCTAAACGCCTATGCATGCATTTTGCCTGCAAATAAACGCCTTCAAATAACACTCATGCGCATAATCGTTTCCTGCTGCTCGGGGGTGAAGAGCCCATCTTGGGGAGTTTCTATCGGTTCGCCGTGATGTACGCCAGCAAGAGCCTGTGCCTTCAACTTCCAGCCAACACAGTGGCAGGCCAGCTTCCAGGTCCAGCAAAGCCACTCCTAAAAATACTGGTGGAAGAGGCCATCCAAGAATGTTGACGCTACCAGGGCTTCAAAAAGACAAGAACATAATACTTTGAGGCAGACTGCAGCTCAAAGACAGGAATCCTCCTCCAGACAGAATGCTCGCCTTACTCACACATCAAGATCATTAGCGAGCAAGTGTAGTAAGGCCAAGGGGAAGAGTAGGCCAACACACCATAGCCCCCCCCAACAACACCCTCTCCTGCTTGAGCCAACTTGGCAGAATCTAATTTAGAGAGCCATGTGTCACCATGTGCCTCAACGGCTGCATGTTCCTGGGCCAGCCAAGCAAACACACCCAGCCCCCAAGCAAGTCCTGCCCACTCATTAGCCAGTGAAAGGTCTAATTCATCTTCATCAGCAAGTCAACCTCAAATGGGACCTTCTCCCTGCTCCTGCAAAATGGGACTCACCAAAATTGGCCAACCTTGCCGTAATATTCAAAGCATCACATAGATAAAAATTAACAAAACATTTTATTAGAGATTACATATTAAAATACTGATGTATATCTATACACAAAGGATTTTATCTTAAAAGCATGATATCCAATGACATGGATCCAAAAAAACTCCCAATGTGATTTGAGAGAAGTTGGTCAAATAATGCAGTGTCTTGTCGGGCAGACACGTTTCGCCGTATTAGTCTTCCTCAGTGCCCAGTTGGACACCAACTGTGTCCAACTGGGCACTGAGGAAGCCTAATACGGCGAAACTAATACAGCGAAACTAGTCTGCCCGACAAGACACTGCATTATTTGACCAACTTCTCTCCAATCACATTGGGAGTTTTTTTGGATCCATGTCATTGGGTATCATGCTTCTAAGATAAAATCCTTTGTGTATAGATAAACATCAGTATTTTAATATGTAATCTCTAATAAAATGTTTTGTTAATTTTTATCTAGACTAGACAATTCTCTGGGTATAGGTAACCCCAGACTTTTAAGATCTCAGGGTGTGACCGCGCCATACAAAATTCAACATTAATATCATGATTGAAAAAATCTCTAAATATTTTATTATTAGATTATCACAAAGCTAAACACAGAGGGAGATAGCATTGATCTTAGTACCCTCCTGTATACAAAGTAATTCCAAGTTAAAACCAGTTTTTGACATGATTTTTTGAAACATATAGATACCTACATTTGATTTACCAAATTCATACAGCATTAATACAGGGTAATTACACATTAACATGATTGGTATTTACAATTTAACATGATCCAGCAAATTTAGGCAAAAGGTGGAGGTGAACTAGTTTTGCCCCTCGAGCTTCTCCGCACCAATTTTCACCTTGTTGGTTATCAGACAAGATTTGCCAATTCACATTTATATATGTCAGTAGCCTAGATAATGCATAAAAAGAAAGAAAAAAAAAAGGAGAGAGCACACCAATTCAATATAACAATCCTTATATTAATATTAATAATCAAGAAGGAGTAAATAATAAATATATAGAGGTATCTGAAATTCAGATGTTCACCATAAAGGCTGGCTATGTGTCAGACACATACTAAGGGGACGGTTACAGCACTGTGGTCTTTTTGTCCCATCTAAAATGTTAGACATTATACACCAGATGTCACATCCATGAACTTAGAATTAAACAAATAGAATAGGTATCTCAAATAGTATGACTAATTGTACTTACTGGGTAATTGATTCAATGGCCTTATGTGAAGCGGGAAAGTGATGGAAGTCTCCTCCTGTCAGCGTGCGCAAAAGCTGAGGGGTGGCTGGAGTGACTCCGTCCGGGTCACTTCTTCCTCCTGTCTGCACATGTAGATCGGACGTAACGGGCGCAATTTTTCTCTATGTGATGCTTTGAATATTACGGCGAGGTTGGCCGATTTTGGTGAGTCCCGTTTTGCAGGACCAGGGAGAGGGTCCAAAACTCCCTTGTCAAATTAACAAAGTCAATTGTAGGGACCACCCAGGCAACCAGCCTCATCCCCTAACAGGGTTTCATTTTTCCAACCATTCCACAATAAAACTCACTAATAATTACTGGTGGGTCGGTTATTTCGGGATTTTGCCCCCTTTGGAGGGGCCAGTTTGAGTGGGCAGTTTAGTGATCCCCAATTTATGGCTTTGGCTACTGGTGTCTCCAACCATTTCCACGAATTGTATAGGAGCAAATCCAAAGCAAACAGCAAAACCAGGAAATTGCAAATTTGGGAGGAGATCACCAGGCAGGTGAATTTCTCTAGCACGGAGCGTAAAGATGTGGAGCAAATGCAAAGAAAATTTTCTGACCTGAAGTATGCCATTCATCAGAAGATTAATAAGCGCAAGTTACTTGGGTAAAGAGGGTTGTTTGGGCAGGTTGATGTTGTGCATGACCTTCTAATTTATAATGATTTCATATTGTTTAAGGTTGCAAACAGGAGGTGGATACCAAGCAAAACTCGAATTCACTGCTGCAGAGGATCTGGTGTAAGGTTTAACCCTTTAAGTGCCAGCCTACCTGGAGTTTTTGTTACGCTTTGTTGCCGAACCATTTTTCACTATTTTGCACTATGCATGTTCAACTAGAGATGAGCGAACGTTTGAAAAATTCGATTCGACTGATTCGCCGAATTTTCCGACAAAAATCGGTTCGACCCGAATTTATTCGCGACGAATCGCTATTAAAAACGGCTATTTCTGAGCCTCCTAGAGCCTCAATAGGGTTGTAAACCATTCTGCCTTGCTGTAACATGCATAGGATGCGTGCTGGGTTAGTTAAATAATACTTTTTAAATAATACTACTAAATAAATATCACATGCAGATCAGAGGCATCACTAATAGAATCGCAGAGCGGCACAATTGCAGAGAGCTGAAGTGGCATTACTATGAGGGGCAGGAGCCCAAACATTGCTTTAAAGAGACACTGGAGTTGGCAGCAGCAGGAGCCCAAAAATTGGATGAATCACACCCTGGAGTTGCAAGCAGCAGCAGGTGCCCAAACATTGGCTGAAAGAGACACTGGAGTTGGCTGCAGGAGGCCAAAAATTGGATGAATCACACCCTGGAGTTGCAAGCAGCAGCAGGAGCCCAAACATTGGCTGAAAGAGACACTGGAGTTGGCTGCAGGAGCCCAAAAATTGAATGAATCACACCCTGGAGTTTCAAGCAGCAGCAGCAGGAGCCCAAACATAGCTTGAAAGAGACACTGGATTTGGCAGCAGGAGCCCAAAATTGGATAAATCACACCCTTGAGTTGGCAGCAGCAGCAGCAGCGGGAGTCCAAACATTACTTTAAAGAGACACTGGAGTTGGCAGCAGGAGCCCAAAAATTGGATGAATCACACCCTGGAGTTGGCAGCAGAAGCAGCAGCAGGAGCCCAAACATTACTTTAAAGAGACACTGGGGTTGGCTTCAGGAGCCCAAAAATTGGATGAATCACACCCTGGAGTTGGCAGCAGCAGCAGCAGCAGGAGCCAAAACATTACATTAAAGAGACACTGGAGTTGGCAGCAGGAGCCCAAAAATTGGATGAATCCCACCCTGGAGTTGGCAGTAGCAACAGCAGCCCAAACATTACTTTAAAGAGACACTGGGGTTGGCTTCAGGAGCCCAAAAATTGGATGAATCACACCCTGGAGTTGGCAGCAGCAGCAGGAGCCCAATCATAACTTTAAAGAGACACTGGAGTTGGCAGCAGGAGCCCAAAAATTGGATGAATCACACCCTGGAGTTGGCAGCAGCAGCAGCAGGAGCCCAAACATTACTTTAAAGAGACACTGGGGCTGGCTTCAGGAGCCCAAAAATTGGATGAATCACACCCTGGAGTTGGCAGCAGCAGCAGCAGGAGCCCAAACATAACTTTAAAGAGACACTGGAGTTGGCAGCAGGAGCCCAAAAATTGGATGAATCACACCCTGGAGTTGGCAGCAGCAGCAGCAGGAGCCCAAACATAACTTTAAAGAGACACTGGAGTTGGCAGCAGGAGCCCAAAAATTGGATGAATCACACCCTGGAGTTGGCAGCAGCAGGAGCCCAAACATTACTTTAAAGAGACACTGGGGTTGGCTTCAGGAGCCCAAAAATTGGATGAATCACACCCTGGAGTTGGCAGCAGCAGCAGGAGCAGCCCAAACATTGCTTGAAAGACACACTGGAGTTGGCAGCAGCAGCAGCAGGAGCCGAAACATTGCTTGAAAGAGACACTGGAGTTGGTAGCAGGAGCAGCAGGAGCCCAAACATTGCTTGAAAGGCACACTGGAGTTGGCAGCAGAAGCAGCAGGAGCCCAAACATTGCTTGAAAGAGACACTGGAGTTGGCAGCAGGAGCCCAAACATTGCTTGAAAGAGACACTGGAGTTGGCAGCAGGAGCCCAAACATTGCTTGAAAGAGACACTGGAGTTGGCAGCAGGAGCCCAAACATTGCTTGAAAGACACACTGGAGTTGGCAGCAGGAGCCCAAACATTGCTTGAAAGAGACCCTGGAGTTGGCAGCAGGAGCAGCAGGAGCCCAAACATTGCTTGAAATACACACTGGAGTTGGCAGCAGCAGCAGGAGCCCAAACATTGCTTGAAAGAGACACTGGAGTTGGTAGCAGGAGCAGCAGGAGCCCAAAGATTGCTTGAAAGACACACTGGAGTTGGCAGCAGAAGCAGCAGGAGCCCAAACATTGCTTGAAAGAGACACTGGAGTTGGCAGCAGGAGCCCAAACATTGCTTGAAAGAGACACTGGAGTTGGCAGCAGGAGCAGCAGGAGTCCAAACATTGCTTGAAAGACACGCTGGAGTTGGCAGCAGGAGCAGCAGGAGCCCAAACATTGCTTGAAAGACACACTGGAGTTGGCAGCAGGAGCCCACAAATTGGCCTGAAAAAACACTGGAGTTGCAAGCAGCAGCAGCAGGAGCCCAAAATTGGCAGAAAGACACACCCTGGAGTTGGCAGCAGCACTAAGAGAACATATACAGATTTTCGGCACAGATATCTTTTCCGAAGAATATTAATAAAAAGTAAGAGTAACGTAAAGCATTTTCTCAATAATTACTTGTGGTCTGATGCAGAGTGTCATGAGTAAGGGCTGAGTGTTTGCCCGAAACGCGTTGGCAATCTGCCAGTTTCCTGATGCTTTACACCGGCTTCATTATATGGATGGAAATTTTTTTAAAATGATTGGACAATAAAAGTGGATCAAGCATCCTTTTAATCAGAGATTGGCTGGCGTATTTTGCTATATCTGATGCAGAGGAATGTCTGTAACAGGAGAGCAGCGCCTTAAATCTGTTTTGCACGATCCATATTTCTTTAGTGTTGGTCTGGCCCCATGATCAATCTACTCTAATGCATCAGGCATTGGTGGGTGGAAATCTTGGCTGATCCATGCCCGATTCATTTCCACGCAGGCCAGTCTCTGAAAAAAAAACATTTTTGAAGCATACTGGAGCACATTGAATTGCTCTCATCAGAGCATCACTTACGCACATCTAAGAGTTTCATCACTTTGTTCGTGTTGAAGTCTTCAGGGCCTAGTTACTACTTAGTGAAAGACCATAGATAGTTACACACCTGCTGCTCTTATCAACAAATCCTGTTTTAAGTGTAGTGTAGCGTTTTGTCCTCCCCTCATATACGCACTAAGTATGTCAGGCAGAGAAGTGGCAGGATGGGCACAGAGAAGTTGCAGAGGCCTAAATTCATCAAGCAGAGGTTGCAGCAGACTAGGGGTGAGTGGCAGCAGGAGTCTCAGTGAGAGGACTGATCTCCCAGGATCAGCTAGCGGTCGTGTCTTGACCAGCAACCCATCTGCCATCATCCATTGGTTAACACGATCATCCACTGCATCACAAGTGACATCTGACACCCCCAGTCAACTGTCGGTTATGTCTTATGCTTAGGGTTCAGCTCCACTATTCAGTGAGGATGATCTGATAACCAGAAAAATCAGCACCTACTGCCCAGCCAAGAAGTGGAGGAGACACTCGCCGCTTCTTCCACTAGGCGGGCAGGTAGTGATGAGGAGAGTGGCGTGGGAGGTGGTGTTGCAAACGTTTTGGCTTCTTAAAGGAGCAGTATCGCGAATTTTTCTTGGTGACTTATATTTAAATGGTACTTTGAATGTATATAAGTGTTGGAGTAAGAATTACAAATGTAGAAAAAAATGATGTGTGTGTTGAGCAGCTGGAGGCTAATAGCTCATGTTTATGTCTTGTCAGTGACGGGCGCCGACACTCTGGCCTGTTCCACACTGAGGAGAGGGGTGCAACAATGTATCAGTTCCACACTGAGGAGAATGTATCAAAGTCTCAGCTGTTCAGTGCTGGCAGCCGTCCAGCATCAGATAACATTGCCTGGCCAGAACTTATATATCTAAAACAGAGAGAAAAGCTCTAGAAATCATTTAGCTGATTTTGACAGTTTTCCCTTCATGTTGGCTCTGCTGCAAAATTGTTCAGTTTACCATTTTCTCTTTTTTTTTCCATATGATCTTTCTTTCAGCTTTGTGTGTTTTGAGCAAAGCCCAACCCAGGATTTTCACTATCTGGAGTTTTGTTTTGTGCCCCTAGGGGCATCCCGACTTGGGATGCCCTGATATGTGAAATCCTCAAGTTCGCCTGTGAAAACGTACCTTTCCCTGTCCCACAGCGCATGCATGGGCTCTCATCAAATCAGCTCTGTTTGCACGCAGATGGGGAGCCTGAGCAGTAACCTTCCTGTCTGCCCGGCCTGTCTAAATGACTATCTGCGTAAGCGCGCCAGAAAAATGGGGGGATCTGTGGTTATCCAGGGGTCGTTTCACACAGTGGGCATCCTGATTTAGAATGGGGTTTTGTTCCACTTTAATACTTTTAGATTTTCCTTCACAGTTATTCAAAGAAGAATTTCAGTCGTTTTCAGTCAGTTTAGTTTATTTTGTATAGATTTTACACATTTGAGTCACCTGGTCTCATAACAAAAGCAGCACCTCACACACACACACACACACACACACAGCCGTTACAGTGTCAGCCTCTGAGGTAAAGTGTTGCTAGGAGACCAGTGGGCTAAATGAAGCAGCTCACTAAATACAAGCCAGCATATCCCCCTATTCAGCAAATGGACTGAGCTATTATAATTATACAATTTAAAAGAGAGGCATATATTTTTTTCTTTTTCTATCACCAGATTATTTATACACATGTTATAAGCTATTGTATGGCTATTTAATTATTTATCTTTTTTAATGCAAATTTCGCGATACTGCTCCTTTAAGCAGACACTGTTGAGGAACCTGAGGAGGACATCAGTGAGTTTTGAGGGCACTTTTAAAGGCTTGGAGTGATGGAGAGTGACAGATTTAGTGGCCAGCATGGTGGCAGAAGGGGAAAGTATGGAGGCAAATGTGCTCGGGGTAGACCACTTGCACGGCAGGCTATCTTCCCAGGAGGTAGAGGAAGAGGGTCCCTGGAGTTGGCGGCGGCGGTGGCAGCAGCAGTGAATTAGTGCGGACTGTTGGTAGGAAAAATCAGCTACAAGGCCATGTGGCAGTTTTTCATCAAGCATCTGCAGGAGGTTAACATGGCTATATGAAAGATGTGTAGGAAGAAGGTGAAGTGTGGCCAGGGTCCCAATGTTGGACCCACAGCCCTGTATCAACATTTGCAGCGTCACCTTCAAGCGGCCTGGGAGAGTTGGCTCCAAAGTGGTGGTCCAGCCTGCTGCATTACCCAGTGGCACGCCGCTCTCTGTTCCAGCCAGCCAAGGCTCCACCACCTCCTTTGTGTCATACCCATCCTCTGTCGCTCCAGATGCTCCTCCTCCTCTTAATCCGAGTCAGTCATTCCACCAGCAATCCATTGGCCAAGCCATGTCCAAGAGACAACAGTATGTGCCCACTCATCCAACATGCAAAAGCTAAATGTGCTCCTGTATGAGTTGGTGGACCTTTCAGAGAACTGATGGCTTGTGCCGAGCCGAGGTGGAGAGTCCCATGCTGTCATTTCTTTGCGAAGAAGGCAGTACCAGCCCTGTACAATTTTGTTGAACAGAAGGTGGGCCAGTTCTTTAGCCTGTCAGTGTGTACCAAAGTGCACAGCAGTGCCTACGTCTGGAGCTGTAACTACGGTCAGGGACATTACATATCCTTTAAGGCCCACTGGGTGATTGTGGTTCCTGCACAACCACAACAGAAACTTGGACAGGTCCCTACGCTGTTGCCTCCATGCTCCTAGGCACTTGCACTTAGCAATGGTGTCACAGAAAAAAGTGGCTTATTGTCAATTACATATTAAAGGTTAACATTTATCTTATTTGAACATATTTATAATAATAACATATAATAGCATATTATATATATATATATATATATTTTTTTTTAAATATATTTTTTCCATTGTCTTTTTTTAATATTTTGTGAATTTTTGTACAATTTTTTTTTTCTTTTTTTTTTTGTATTTTGTTTTTTCTAAATATTTTTTATTTTATTTTTTTTTCCCAGTGCCCTTCCAGCCTACCATGTGTGCAGGACACGGCGGTTTCACGCTGTTCTTCACATGGTTTGCCTTGAGCCACAGAGCCACACATGGGAGGAACTGCTAAAAATGAGAACTCAATAAATGAAATCATGGCTTACTCCACGAAAACTGCAAATGGGACCCATGGTGACTGACACTGGGAAGAACATCTTTGGCTTGATGCAGAGCCTCCCCGTTCAGTTCTACCGTGCGTTTTCCCATTGGTTTTGGCCTTTGATCGGGTCAGGAAAGGGTGCTACGTTGATTTTAGTGTGCGTTTATGCGCTCAGGTGTGCGCTCAGCCGCCTTTCCGATTGTCGGCTCGCACGAGGCTGTTTCCCGGGAAAACGGACGCCTCGTTCATTAGTCCGTTTTTTTCAGTGATGCAGAGCCTTGATTTCCGATTGAAATCACCCTAATAAAACGGGCCCGCCGAGCCTTCACTTACAGCAAGTCAGAGCAGCCGTATTTGCACTCGGGCAATAATATGCAGTCCTCTGTTGGAGCACATCAGCGGCACCAGCTCCGCGGTCTTGTCCTGCTGAGTATGGCAGAAACCAGGCTGCACCGCACGCCTTTGGACATCGATGGCATAAGTATTTGATATTTTTTATGGTTTTTTTGGGGGGATCCTTTTTACAGGGTCTCCATAATTTTTATTTTATTGTCTGTGTGCAGGCATTTGAAGATGGGACATAGGATAAATGTGCAGGCACTGGCTGGCCCTGATTTGGTTTTTGGGAGTCATTTTTCTGGCTTTCCCTGCCTAGGAATTCCTGCCTACATGAGCGATTCAAATCAGCCGATCTATTTGGTGGCTGGCTACTGGGTATGTGTCTGAAACTTGTATTGGTTGCCCACCCTCTCTGACTGTGTTTTTTCCCGTAACACACTATTTGGTAACTTTTAGTAGTATATTTGGAGCCCAATTATTGATCTACAAATTAAATGGGTTAAGTGATTGTACCCTATTGCGTCATGTTCTTGCCCTCTTATGTAAGTAGTATTCCCCAGACTTTTTAAATCAGAGTACAGGTTGGATGTGCATGTAGTCTCATTACAAATGTCCTTTCCTCCCACCCTACCCCGCTCACCTATTTGTCCCTCTTTTCTATTGTTGCAATGCACACCTTTTTTTAATTTTTTTTTTTTTTTGGTTTTAGGGCAGGAGACTCTGCCTATCCTTTGGTCCCCTGGATGAAGACCCCCATCCTGCACCGATCTTCACAGGCAGAGGAGCGCTACAATACTGCCCCCAGGAGGACTCGCTCTGTGTTGGAGCGAGGCTTTGTTCTCTTGAAGATGAGGTTCCGTTGTCTTGATGAGACTGGGGGGGGGCACTACAATAGACGCCTGCAACGGTCCTAAACTTAATCATGGCTTGTGGGCTACTCCACCACCTTTAGTTTCAGCCCTCCCCACCCCTCCTTTTTCTTGCACCCAAAGTGGCACCGCGCAAACCATACGTGCACAACTAGTGTTTAGTGTTTTTTCAGAGACCACATTTTTTGGGGTTTTTATTTATTTGTATTTTTTTAAACAAATTTTGTTTTGTCATTTGTTTTTTTGGGCCCAAAAGAAAAATTACACGTGGGCACAGAAAATGTATTCCCCACAAATTAGTGGTATGTTGGGTTGCATGGTGACAAGGAATGATGTTGTGCCTGCAAATTGGCTGCAATGTGGGCCAGGCTTTGATTAATCTCACCCATATGGCTGGTTAGGGCAGAGATATTTCTGTTTAATACCTCTACTTAGGCGTTGAGGTTTGTGAGTTGGGTGCACACAGTCTCATTGAATTGCTGTGTTGTCGCAGCAAAGGCAATATTTTCCTGCCTCCATGTTTCCTCCAAAATTTGAAGTTGCCTTCTTTGGGAAATATGGCGTCTAGACTGGGTAGGAGCAGTGGGACGGGTGGTTGGTTCTGGTTCCGAAGGTGGTTGTGGATGTGGTGGCTGTGCCGGGGTTGACTGCATTGCTGCCACTGGTGCAGTAGTGGTTAGTGACATATGTGGGGTGTCCTCCTCCAAATCTCGTATATGGTCGATGATGGGTGGGCTTAGTGTGGTCTGTAAAGAAATATAGCATCCTTTTAGTTTATTTCTGTCCACAAAAGCTCGCAAATATCAATGTTAAAAGTACACACCAAGGCCCATTGACTTACCTCATCGCAATCCACAATTTGGGTTTGTGGTGTAGAAGCCTGGTGTGCCCTTGGCCTTGGTGCTAACGCAGGGGTTTGGGGGCCTGGTGTGTCCTGTTGACTTGGTCCTTAGAATGTAGATAGGAAGATTAGGTAAATGGCCAAGTACAGTGTGTTGTGTAGCATAACACTGCCTTCTTGAACTTTTTGTACTAGGTCATGGCAAAATCAGACTCACCTTGGGACCTTACATTCCGGTCTGTGTCTTGTGCCTCTGCCAGTCTCTGGATGCTGGCCGGGTGTATGAATGTATATACATGTTCCTCGGCGGGCGTAAGGATAATTTTAGTGGGTAAGCCACCCCCTGTCTGTTGGCTGGGGAAGATTAAATCACACCTAATAAGTGTTACATCCTTTTAACAATGTTACAAAAAATGCATTTTACTTTTTCCTTTACTTCTGCTCCACCCCCTGTCTGTTGGCTGGGGAAGATTAAATTACACCTAATAAGTGTTACATCCTTTTAACAATGTGACTAAAAATTGTCCTTTACCTCTGCTGACGGCGCATGTCCATTTTTTTTTGCTGTAGTATTTCAGGTCCCCAAATTTCCTTTTTATTTGTTGAATATCTCTCCGGACTGATCCCACACTATTGACCTGCCTGCAAATATTAGTCCAGATCTCCATCTTAGCCTGCTTAGTGGTTGTTTTGGAGGTGCGGCCAAGTAGGGCATCATAATGCTCGCAAACTGCATTTGCCACCGCCATGCTTTGAGCATCGCAAAATCGGGCAGTTAGTGAGCCACGCCGTAGTTGTCTGCCACATGGGTGTGTGGTCTCCCCTGCCTCTGAGGAAATTGATGGTTGGGTATCTGGGGAGTCGTGTGTGCTTCTTTGGCTTATGGGGTAGGGGGATGTTGTGTGTGTGCTTCTCTGGCTTAATGTCTGGGTTCCTGTTGAGCTATCAGATGTGGAGCTGCATGTGGAATCTGAGGTACTGGAATTGGGGGAACCAGAGGGTGGAGGTGGAGGGGTGGGTGACCTGGGTGGGGTGGTGGTTTTTGCAATGCGCTTACCCTTGCTTATGTGTTTGGATTTGTGGGTATGCTTGGTGTGTGGAGGTGGAGGATGCTGCATGGTCTGACTAGATGGGGCACCCTTGTGTGTGCGTGGTTTTTTTGCAGGTGGTGGTGAATGGGTTAATGTACCCTTGGTCCTGCATATTTTTGAATGTGCCTGTTTGTGTGGAGTATCCACCGTTTTAGTGGGGGCATGTTCGGCATGTGTCTGGTGCCTGCTCTTCTGTCTTGTGGAGGATGAGGCATGTGTGCGGCTGCTATGTGCCTCGGCCCTTGGTTGGCTCTTTTTGCTCCCTTTAGGTCTGCCCATATTGATATGGTATCCAACACAGAGCTGAGTGCCTTGTGCTTTAAATAGGTTTTCCGTGTGGCCGTGGTCAACAGCGGGTGCGCGCCTGCGCGCACGCACGCACGTACGTCTCCGCCGGGGAACGTCAGAGCTATACCTTGCAAACCCAGAAAAGCTGTTGGCCGCAATCTTTACCCCGAAACAGGACGACATCATCATGGATGTGAAAAGCGCGCGTGCGTTTATGTGCGCGCACACATTCCTTGTAATAAAAAAAAACAAAGCGCCAGAATAATCTGAAACAACTTTTTTTCACGTTACATACAAGCCCACCTTAGTTTAACACATGTACGCAGCTCCAAACTAGGCTACATGCAGATAGCAGAACTAGGGCAATGTGAGGCAGCAAGAGGTTCAAAAAGTGACTTTAGTTAGGCCAGCAAACTTGTTAATGCTTTTTGTGTACATGAGACAACAACAGTCTCTAATATCAGTGTCTTTGTCATGCAAACAGATTCACAGCAGCAACCAAGGAAGCAAGAATGGAGACTCCGCCCCTGACGCAATATGCGCCTAAAACATGGTAAGTGGCGTTTTTTGGTACCAAAGTAAATGAACAAACAATTCCATTGGCCACAAAATGTAAAAACCAAAAAAAACAACCAAAGACTTTGTCTAAAAAGCCCTTAAAGCGGACCTTCACTCAGAATAAGAGTCTATCTTATATGTTTCCCACACCCTGTACATAAAGTTTGCCCACCTTCAAAATCATCCTACCTGCACCTAGTGCATGTTATGAGGCTTTCAACATCCAAGATGGCGGATTATGGAAGCCGCCATCTTATCAGGCAGCCTGCAAACAGGAAGTGCCTTCTAACTGTGCTGCTCTGCATTCTGGGATTGCTGACCTTTTCAAGAGGTCTCTGCTCTGTGTGAGCAAAGCACAGCTATAACCCACCCCCTGTACCTTATCCCACTCTCCTCTCCTCAGTAAGTGTGATGCTTCTGAGTCAAGATGGAGGCGGCCGTATACTAAATTCCTGAACTGAGTTGCAGCCCAGTAGTGGAAAGAATAATTATTGATTGACTAATAAATTACAATCTATTATTTTGAGATGCTGAGGAATCTTTTGTTAAGAGTTTGGGCTTTTCAGTAAATAACGCAGAAGGTCCGGTTTAAAAAGGGCCCCAAAAAAACCACGCACAACCAAACCAAATAAACAATGCTAAACTAATGTTGTTTTTCATTCACAGATACAAGAAAATCACAGGCACAAGACACCGAGGCCTAAAGAATTTTAATTTGGCTTAAAATGAAAATAGTTTATTTGTTAAAACATTTAGATTCAATTATTTGTAAAAAACTTTGTTTAAAAATTTCAATTTCAAACGTTGGAATAAAACAAAAAAAAAAAAAAATTTTGAAAGTTGTGTTTCCTGCAAATGTACAATCACACAACATCATCACACATTTACATGACACAAAAAGTTTAGATATGGTACAATAAATCCAAAACAATCAGAAAGAATTAAGGTATGCATTAATGGCAAGGAAAAGGGAACACAAAGGAGATTAAGGTATGCATTAATGGCAAGGAAAAAGGAACAACCCAAATTTATTGTTCCAAAAAAAATATGTGTCATATTGGCAGTGGTTGCCATATGTATATTCCAATGGAGTTTGAGGGATGTGCGCTTGCGTGTAGCCAGATTGGCAACTGAAGAGCCATGGAGATGTAAGTATACTTGCTAAAACCACCAAAATGGAAGGTCAAATACGACGGAAACCAAGCAAAAAGGCAGGAAAAATCAGGGAAAAACGGGCCGCCCGTGTGAACGTGAACGGGAGCCCCGATCAAATTGAAGGCACCCGAGAGAGCAAAAAAAGCTTTCCGAGTAAAGTGAAATTGACGGATCAGTTAGGGAGCCATTCCGACGGAGGCTCTGCATCACGTTCGAGCCAAGATTCAAACGGGAGCCCCGGACAATCGGAAGGTTTTAAGGGCAGTTCAGAGGAGGCTCTGCATCAGGCCCCTTGTCTGCGCTGCGACAAGGAAGCCTGAGCCATGCCTCCTGCCATGGCACACGTGTTCAATCTAGTTGTCAAGTGTTTTCTTAAGTCTTCCCCCCATCTGCAAGACATCCTAACAACGGGAAGGAAACTTTGCATGCACTTCAGCCACTCCTACACCGCCAAGCACACCCTTCTTGAGCTTCAGCGTCAGAACGGTATCCCCAAACATAGTCTGATTTGTGATGTTTCCACCCGTTGGAATCTCACCCTCCATATGCAGGATTGGAACAGAGAAAAGCCATTTTCTTGATGATCCAAACGGCTAAGGGGACTTCCCTGTGTAACTTCAATGTAAACCAGTGGCAGCTCATACGTGACACCTGCCATTTTCTCAGGCCCTTTGAGGAAGCTACTTTATTAGTCAGTCGCCAGGACTATGAGATGAACGATGTGATTTCACTGCTTCATGTACTACAACACATGTTGGAAACCATGGCTGGTCAGGGCACTGGAGACATGGCGCATACATTTCACAGCCCCATGAAGCCTGTGGGGGCTGAAGTGGAGGAGGAGGAGGGGTTGGGGCACAGCGAAGCACAGTTTAGGTTTGACAAAATGGCCATTTTATCTAGTCATCTGACAGGAGAGGAGGAGCAGGAGCAGCCAGAGGAGCTAGAGGGTTGTGAGGAAGGCGAGACAGAGGACCCAGACACACCGTGGCAGTTTGCAGTGGAGATGGAGACAGGTAGTCCCTCCGAGTCACTTGCACAAATGGCACAATGCATGCTCACGTGCTTGCGTAGTGACCGCAGAATTGTCTCCATTTGTCAGCGGGATGACTTCTGGCTCTCCACCTTATTGGACCCTCGCTTCTGGCACAAAATGGGGGCATTTTTTACACCCACTGAGAGGGAGGACAAACTGACCTACTACAGAGACATCCTATGTAGTCAGTTGGGCGATGCCTATCTGCGCCATGGTCCATACTGTGATGCCCAGCGGGACACCAGCCTTCTGTAAGCAGGCAACCCCCAATCTCCACCGCCGCTTCTGCCTATAGTCAAGCCCCCATTTGCCGGGACGCTAGGTACGCCTCACCGGACACGGTTGCCCCCAGGTCTTAATAGGTGCAAAGGATGGCTGCTTACGGTGAAGGCCAATGAACCACGAGGGTATCCCGAAGCCGAGCTCGTTCACAGGTAGTCAATCCGGAGGGTGCGTCAGAGTACAGGGATGAGACAGGTGCGTAGTCAGGAGTAGCCAAAGGGTCAAGCCAGGAGGTCAGAGATCGCGAGGTATCCAGAGGGGCAGGCAGCTTCATGGTCATACAAAGCAGAGGTCAGTACAGGCAGCAGACAGGAATGGTCGATCAAGCCGAGTCGGAACTGAACAGGCACAAAATGGGGGCATTTTTTAAACCCGCCGAGAGGGAGGACAAACTGACCTACTACAAAGACATTCTACGTAGTCAGTTGGCCGATGCCTATCTGCGTCATGGTCCATACTCTGGCAGGTATGACTCAGGGGGACCTCTGCGACCACCTTCCACTGCCATGGCTGCTGGGGGGGTGGAAGGAGAAGCAGCAGCAGCTCCATCAGCAGAAGCCTCAGTCTTCAGTCGCAAATGAGTAGCTTTCTACACCCGCATAGTGAGTCTACTCATGAGCAGCATGAAGACCTGGAGCAGGACCTGAACCAGCAGGTCGTGTCATACCTTGACATGACCATGCCAACACACCTTGAGGATCCGCTGGACTTCTGGGCAGCCAAACTTGACTTGTGGCCGCAACTAGCAGAGTTTGCCCTGGAAAAGCTGTCCTGCCCAGCCAGTAGTGTGCCATCTGAGCAGGTGTTTAGTGCAGCGGGGGCCATAGTCATGCCAAGGAGAACTTGTCTGTCCACGAATAATGTGGAGAGACTCACCTTTGTGAGGATGAATCAGGCATGGTTCAACCAGGATTTCCAGCCAACAATGGCTGATCCATGGTAGTAGCTGATGCATGGTAGCTCCTTATGCTGCTGCCAACTCCAAGGTGTGTCTTTCAGGCAATATATGGGCTCCCTATGCTGCTGCCAACTCCAGGGTGTGTCTTTCAGGCAATATATGGGCTCCCTATGCTGCTGCCAACTCCTGGGTGTGTCTTTCAGACAATATATGGGCTCCATATGCTGCTGCCAACTCCTGGGTGTGTCTTTCAGGCAATATATGGGCTCCCTATGCTGCTGTTGCCAGCTCATATGTGTGTCTTTCAGGCAATATATGGGCTCCTAATGCTGCTGCTGCAAACTCCAATGTGAGCACTCTTAAAATACGCATGCTAGCATATTTGGGATGCCCCCCAGTTAAAGGCAATGGCTGCTGGCAAAGTGACATTCTTTACAAAATGCAACCAGTTAATAGAGATGTACTCTTAAAATATTACTGCTAGTGTTTGGGATGCCCCCTCCTCACATACAGAGGAGGCCTCCCTTGATTGTGGAAAAGTGACGTTAATTATAAAATGCAAGCAGTTATTAGACAGGTGGTCTTGAGATATTAATGCTAGTGTTTGGGATGCCCATGTGGGCTGGGGTTTTTACAGCAGACACAGAAACAATTCAAACTGCAATATATTTATGAGAAATTGCCTTTAAAAGCTGCTTTAGTGTAACAGATAGGGTCAAATGTGCTGGTTTGGGATACCCTGAGGCCTGGTGTTTTTACAGCACACACAAAAACAATTCAAACTGCAATATATTTATGAGAAACAGCCTTTAAAAGCTGCTTTAGTGTAACAGATAGGGTCAAATGTGCTGGTTTGGGATACCCTGAGGCCTGGTGTTTTTACAGCACACACAAAACCAATTCAAACTGCAATATATTTATGAGAAATAGCCTTTAAAAGCTGCTTTAGTGTAACAGATAGGGTCAAATGTGCAGGTTGGGATACCCTTGCGGCCTGGTGTTTTTACAGCGCACACAAAAACAATTCAAACTGCAATATATTTATGAGAAATAGCCTTTAAAAGCTGCTTTAGTGTAACAGATAGGGTCAAATGTTCAGGTTTGGGATACCCTGCGGCCTGGTGTTTTTACAGCACACACAAAAACAATTCAAACTGCAATATATTTATGAGAAATAGCCTTTAAAAGCTGCTTTTGTGTAACAGATAGGGTCAAATGTGCAGGTTTGGGATACCCTGAGGCCTGGTGTTTTTACAGCACACACAAAAACAATTCAAACTGCAATATATTTATGAGAAATAGCCTTTTAAAGCTGCTTTAGTGTACCAGATAGGGTCAAATGTGCAGGTTTGGGATACCCTGCGGCCTGGTGTTTTTACAGCACACACAAAAACAATTCAAACTGCAATATATTTATGAGAAATAGCCTTTAAAAGCTGCTTTTGTGTAACAGATAGGGTAAAATGTGCAGGTTTGGGATACCCTGAGGCCTGGTGTTTTTACAGCACACACAAAAACAATTCAAACTGCAATATATTTATGAGAAATAGCCTTTAAAAGCTGCTTTTGTGTAACAGATAGGGTAAAATGTGCAGGTTTGGGATACCCTGAGGCCTGGTGTTTTTACAGCACACACAAAAACAATTCAAACTGCAATATATTTATGAGAAATAGCCTTTAAAAGCTGCTTTTGTGTAACAGATAGGGTCAAATGTGCAGGTTTGGGATACCCTGAGGCCTGGTGTTTTTACAGCACACACAAAAACTATTCAAACTGCAATATATTTATGAGAAATAGCCTTTAAAAGCTGCTTTAGTGTACCAGATAGGGTCAAATGTGCAGGTTTGGGATACCCTGCGGCCTGGTGTTTTTACAGCACACACAAAAACAATTCAAACTGCAATATATTTATGAGAAATAGCCTTTAAAAGCTGCTTTAGTGTAACAGATAGGGTCAAATGTGCTGAAATGGGATGCCCATGTGAACTGGGGTTTTTACAGCAGACACAAAAACAATTCAAACTGCAATATATTTATTAGAAATAGCCTTTAAAAGCTGCTTTAGTGTAACAGATAGGGTCAAATGTGCTGAAATGGGATGCCCATGTGAGCTGGGGTTTTTACAGCAGACACAGAAACAATTCAAACTGCAATATATTTATGAGAAATTGCCTTTAAAAGCTGCTTTAGTGTAACAGATAGGGTCAAATGTGCTGGTTTGGGATACCCTGAGGCCTGGTGTTTTTACAGCACACACAAAAACAATTCAAACTGCAATATATTTATGAGAAACAGCCTTTAAAAGCTGCTTTAGTGTAACAGATAGGGTCAAATGTGCTGGTTTGGGATACCCTGAGGCCTGGTGTTTTTACAGCACACACAAAACCAATTCAAACTGCAATATATTTATGAGAAATAGCCTTTAAAAGCTGCTTTAGTGTAACAGATAGGGTCAAATGTGCAGGTTGGGATACCCTTGCGGCCTGGTGTTTTTACAGCGCACACAAAAACAATTCAAACTGCAATATATTTATGAGAAATAGCCTTTAAAAGCTGCTTTAGTGTAACAGATAGGGTCAAATGTTCAGGTTTGGGATACCCTGCGGCCTGGTGTTTTTACAGCACACACAAAAACAATTCAAACTGCAATATATTTATGAGAAATAGCCTTTAAAAGCTGCTTTTGTGTAACAGATAGGGTCAAATGTGCAGGTTTGGGATACCCTGAGGCCTGGTGTTTTTACAGCACACACAAAAACAATTCAAACTGCAATATATTTATGAGAAATAGCCTTTTAAAGCTGCTTTAGTGTACCAGATAGGGTCAAATGTGCAGGTTTGGGATACCCTGCGGCCTGGTGTTTTTACAGCACACACAAAAACAATTCAAACTGCAATATATTTATGAGAAATAGCCTTTAAAAGCTGCTTTTGTGTAACAGATAGGGTAAAATGTGCAGGTTTGGGATACCCTGAGGCCTGGTGTTTTTACAGCACACACAAAAACAATTCAAACTGCAATATATTTATGAGAAATAGCCTTTAAAAGCTGCTTTTGTGTAACAGATAGGGTCAAATGTGCAGGTTTGGGATACCCTGAGGCCTGGTGTTTTTACAGCACACACAAAAACTATTCAAACTGCAATATATTTATGAGAAATAGCCTTTAAAAGCTGCTTTAGTGTACCAGATAGGGTCAAATGTGCAGGTTTGGGATACCCTGCGGCCTGGTGTTTTTACAGCACACACAAAAACAATTCAAACTGCAATATATTTATGAGAAATAGCCTTTAAAAGCTGCTTTAGTGTAACAGATAGGGTCAAATGTGCTGAAATGGGATGCCCATGTGAGCTGGGGTTTTTACAGCAGACACAAAAACAATTCAAACTGCAATATATTTATTAGAAATAGCCTTTAAAAGCTGCTTTAGTGTAACAGATAGGGTCAAATGTGCTGAAATGGGATGCCCATGTGAGCTGGGGTTTTTACAGCAGACGCAAAAACAATTCAAACTGCAATATATTTATGAGAAATAGCCTTTAAAAGCTGCTTTAGTGTAACAGATAGGGTCAAATGTGCTGAAATGGGATGCCCATGTGAGCTGGGGTTTTTACAGCAGACGCAAAAACAATTCAAACTGCAATATATTTATGAGAAATAGCCTTTAAAGGCTGCTTTAGTGTAACAGATAGGGTCAAATGTGCTGAAATGGGATGCCCATGTGAGCTGGGGTTTTTACAGCAGACGCAAAAACAATTCAAACTGCAATATATTTATGAGAAATAGCCTTTAAAGGCTGCTTTAGTGTAACAGATAGGGTCAAATGTGCTGAAATGGGATGCCCATGTGGGCTGGGGTTTTTACAGCAGACACAAAAAAAAATTAAAACTAATCGAGTTATATGAAATGCTTGTGTGTAACAGATAGGGTTAAATATGCCACTGCCAAGATGGGATGCATAGTGGCCAGGAATTTTTACAGCACAAACAAAAGCAATTTAAAACTGATCTGGCAAATTAAGTGAAATGAAAATAAAAAAAAATAAAAAGTTTCCCTGTCACTTTCTCTGCTGTCCCTGCCTGGATCCTTCCCGATTTTTCCCTATCTTTCCCTATCTCTCCCTGGCTCTCTCTATCTTTCCCTGGCTCTCCCTATCTTTCCCTGGCTCTCCATGGGTCTCCCTGCCTCTCCCTGCCTCTCCCTGCCTCTCCCTGCCTCTCTCCCTGCCTCTCTCCCTGCCTCTCTCCCGGCCTCTCTCCCGGCCTCTCTCCCGGCCTCTCTCCCGGCCTCTCTCCCGGCCTCTCCGTTAGTCTCTCCCTGTCTGTAGCAAGCTCCATTCTGGCCACAATACAACGCTGAAATGCGCACAAGCAAGATGGCTGCCGTTTATATAGCACTGTGATGTCACCGGGCTTCCTGGCTGCTGTTAGGCTGCATGTGACCTTCCCATGATAACTTGCCCCAGGGGATATGTCCGGACATGTCCATCCACCATTTTACAATGGCTGTAATTGAAATAAATGGAGTTTAAAGGAAAACTCAATCGATCGAATCACGGGAAAATTCAAATTGGTTCAGAATCGAATTTTTCCTGAAATTCAGAACGAATTCAGGTTCGTCCAGATTGATTCGCTCATCCCTAATCACTACATTCATCACCATGATCTCATGTGACCTCTACCTGCCTTGGATCTGCACTTCCCGTGTCCCGGACTCACTTTCATTGCTGCTGCAGCAACTTGGGATTATGGAGAAGATAACAACAGAGAGAACTTGAGTCATTTCATATACAACATGCAACCTCTCTGACATAAAAATATAAGTAAATTTGGTGGGATGCCAATTTTACCAGACAATTTTCAGGCATTTAGTGTGAGCCCATCCCATATGCCAAATTTGCTAAGTTAATCCAGCAATGATGTTAGTACTCTCTCTAACATAATATCTAGCTCACATCTATGAAAGTTTACACATTTATACCTCATAAGCAAATTAGAAGTTATGCTTTAATAAAACATAATCAAAATGACATTGGTACATATACTTACTTATCGAGCAAGGCCAGCAATGTAATTCTGTCATACCAAACTTTAATCCATTTGCCTGGAAAAATGCTAAGTTTAAAATAATGCTTGTTTGGAAATGTATTCTCTGATGAGACATATGAAAAGCGTTCATTTTCACAATTCATCTGGAAAACAAACAATACGACAAATGTTATCAATTTGCATCCCCTATATATCAAATAGTTTTATATGTGCAATAATAGATTTTAGAAATGACAAATAAGTAAATGACATCTGTAGCCAAATATTAATGTATTCTTCTATAATGCATGCCCTTCCATAATCCTTATTATTGAACATGCAACAAATCCATTTAATCCAAACCCATCTACAGTTTTCACCCTGTAAAAGTCTGAAAGCAGAGCATGAAGCCCACCCTTATGCTTTCCTGGTTCATTGGCAACTGGAAATGTATTAACTAGGGATGAGCGAATCGATCCGGACGAACCCGGATTCGATCCGAATTTCATGAAAAATTCGATTCGGATCGAATCCGAATTTCCCAGTGCTTCGATCGCTCGAAGTTTTCCTTTAACATCCATTCATTTACATTACAGGCATTCTAAGATGGCGGACGGGACATGTCCAGACATCTACCCCGCTCCAGTGCATGCTGGGGCAGTCACATGCAGCCTATCAGCAGCCAGCAAGCCCGGTGACGTCACAGCGCTATTTAAGGTGGCGGACATCTTGCTTTTCCTCATTTCTCTATTGCATTCCTGAGAGACAGGATGCTGCTGTAGTCAGGGAGAGACAGTTAGAGAGCCAGGGACAGGCAGGAGACAGGCAGGAGACAGGCAGGAAGTCAGCGAGAAGCAGGGAAAGTTAGGAAAAATCGGAGGCAAGTCACAGGGAGTTTTTTTTTTTTCATCCAGCCTGAGTGTTACTGGCTGGCTGACTGGCTTTTTTAGCGGTTTCAGGCTACTTATACACTTTTGATGTTGTGCATATATACTGAACTGATCTCAAGTCTGCAGTGGGAACATTACCATTTTGTAAAATCTCATTAGCCTCTGTATTTACTCTAAGCTGCACAGTTATTTAAAGTAATTTGGCCTGTTTGAGCCTGCTTAGACACTGTTGCTGTGCATATATACTGTTCTAAAGCCTGCTTCGGGGCATCCCATTCTGTAACATCACATTAGCCTCTGTATTTACTGTAAGCTGCACAGTTATTTAAAGTAATTTGGCCTGTTTGAGCCTGCTTAGACACTGTTGCTGTGCATATATACTGTTCTAAAGCCTGCTTCGGGGCATCCCATTCTGTAACATCCCATTAGCCTCTGTATGTACTGTAAGCTGCACAGGTATTTAAAGTAATTTGGCCTGTTTGAGCCTGCTTAGACACTGTTGCTGTGCATATATACTGTTCTAAAGCCTGCTTGGGGGCATCCCATTCTGTAACATCACATTAGCCTCTGTATTTACTGTAAGCTGCACAGTTATTTAAAGTAATTTGGCCTGTTTGAGCCTGCTTAGACACTGTTGCTGTGCATATATACTGTTCTAAAGCCTGCTTCGGGGCATCCCATTCTGTAACATCACATTAGCCTCTGTATTTACTGTAAGCTGCACAGTTATTTAAAGTAATTTGGTCTGTTTGAGCCTGCTTAGACACTGTTGCTGTGCATATATACTGTTCTAAAGCCTGCATCGGGGCATCCCATTCGGTAACATCCCATTAGCCTCTGTATTTACTGTAAGCTGCACAGTTATTTAAAGTAATTTGGCCTGTTTGAGCCTGCTTAGACACTGTTGCTGTGCATATATACTGTTCTAAAGCCTGCTTGGGGGCATCCCATTCTGTAACATCACATTAGCCTCTGTATTTACTGTAAGCTGCACAGTTATTCAAAGTAATTTGGTCTGTTTGAGCCTGCTTAGACACTGTTGCTGTGCATATATACTGTTCTAAAGCCTGCTTCGGGGCATCCCATTCTGTAACATCCCATTAGCCTCTGTATTTACTGTAAGCTGCATAGTTATTTAAAGTAATTTGGCCTGTTTGAGCCTGCTTAGACACTGTTGCTGTGCATATATACTGTTCTAAAGCCTGCTTCGGGGCATCCCATTCTGTAACATCCCATTAGCCTCTGTATTTACTGTAAGCTGCACAGTTATTTAAAGTAATTTGGCCTGTTTGAGCCTGCTTAGACACTGTTGCTGTGCATATATACTCTTATAAAGCCTGCTTGGGGGCATCCCATTCTGTAACATCACATTAGCCTCTGTATTTACTGTAAGCTGCACAGTTATTTAAAGTAATTTGGCCTGTTTGAGCCTGCTTAGACACTGTTGCTGTGCATATATACTGTTCTAAAGCCTGCTTCAGGGCATCCCATTCTGTAACATCCCATTAGCCTCTGTATTTACTGTAAGCTGCACAGTTATTTAAAGTAATTTGGCCTGTTTGAGCCTGCTTAGACACTGTTGCTGTGCATATATACTGTTCTAAAGCCTGCTTCGGGGGCATCCCATTCTGTAACATCACATTAGCCTCTGTATTTACTGTAAGCTGCACAGTTATTTAAAGTAATTTGGCCTGTTTGAGCCTGCTTAGACACTGTTGCTGTGCATATATACTGTTCTAAAGCCTGCTTGGGGGCATCCCATTCTGTAACATCACATTAGCCTCTGTATTTACTGTAAGCTGCACAGTTATTTAAAGTAATTTGGCCTGTTTGAGCCTGCTTAGACACTGTTGCTGTGCATATATACTGTTCTAAAGCCTGCTTCGGGGCATCCCATTCTGTAACATCCCATTAGCCTCTGTATTTACTGTAAGCTGCACAGTTATTTAAAGTAATTTGGCCTGTTTGAGCCTGCTTAGACACTGTTGCTGTGCATATATACTGTTATAAAGCCTGCTTGGGGGCATCCCATTCTGTAACATCCCATTAGCCTCTGTATTTACTGTAAGCTGCACAGTTATTTAAAGTAATTTGGCCTGTTTGAGCCTGCTTAGACACTGTTGCTGTGCATATATACTGTTATAAAGCCTGCTTGGGGCCATCCCATTCTGTAACATCACATTAGCCTCTGTATTTACTGTAAGCTGCACAGTTATTTAAAGTAATTTGGCCTGTTTGAGCCTGCTTAGACACTGTTGCTGTGCATATATACTGTTCTAAAGCCTGCTTCGGGGCATCCCATTCTGTAACATCCCATTAGCCTCTGTATTTACTGTAAGCTGCACAGTTATTTAAAGTAATTTGGCCTGTTTGAGCCTGCTTAGACACTGTTGCTGTGCATATATACTGTTCTAAATCCTGCTTGGGGGCATCCCATTCTGTAACATCCCATTAGCCTCTGTATTTACTGTAAGCTGCACAGTTATTTAAAGTAATTTGGCCTGTTTGAGCCTGCTTAGACACTGTTGCTGTGCATATATACTGTTATAAAGCCTGCTTGGGGCCATCCCATTCTGTAACATCACATTAGCCTCTGTATTTACTGTAAGCTGCACAGTTATTTAAAGTAATTTGGCCTGTTTGAGCCTGCTTAGACACTGTTGCTGTGCATATATACTGTTCTAAAGCCTGCTTCGGGGCATCCCATTCTGTAACATCCCATTAGCCTCTGTATTTACTGTAAGCTGCACAGTTATTTAAAGTAATTTGGCCTGTTTGAGCCTGCTTAGACACTGTTGCTGTGCATATATACTGTTAGAAAGCCTGCTTGGGGCATCCCATTCTGTAACATCACATTAGCCTCTGTATTTACTGTAAGCTGCACAGTTAGTTAAAGTAATTTGGCCTGTTTGAGCCTGCTTAGACACTGTTGCTCTGCATATATACTGTTCTAAAGCCTGCTTCGGGGCATCCTATTCTGTAACATCCCATTAGCCTCTGTATTTACTGTAAGCTGCACAGTTATTTAAAGTAATTTGGCCTGTTTGAGCCTGCTTAGACACTGTTGCTGTGCATATATACTGTTCTAAAGCCTGCTTGGGGGCATCCCATTCTGTAACATCACATTAGCCTCTGTATTTACTGTAAGCTGCACAGTTATTTAAAGTAATTTGGCCTGTTTGAGCCTGCTTAGACACTGTTGCTGTGCATATATACAGTTCTAAAGCCTGCTTCGGGGCATCCCATTCTGTAACATCCCATTAGCCTCTGTATTTACTGTAAGCTGCACAGTTATTTAAAGTAATTTGGCCTGTTTGAGCCTGCTTAGACACTGTTGCTGTGCATATATACTGTTATAAAGCCTGCTTGGGGGCATCCCATTCTGTAACATCACATTAGCATCTGTATTTACTGTAAGCTGCACAGTTACTTAAAGTAATTTGGCCTGTTTGAGCCTGCTTAGACACTTTTGCTGTGCATATATACTGTTCTAAAGCCTGCTTGGGGGCTTCCCATTCTGTAACATCACATTAGCCTCTGTATTTACTGTAAGCTGCATAGTTATTTAAAGTAATTTGGCCTGTTTGAGCCTGCTTAGACACTGTTGCTGTGCATATATACTGTTCTAAATCCTGCTTGGGGGCATCCCATTCTGTAACATCCCATTAGCCTCTGTATTTACTGTAAGCTGCACAGTTATTTAAAGTAATTTGGCCTGTTTGAGCCTGCTTAGACACTGTTGCTGTGCATATATACTGTTATAAAGCCTGCTTGGGGCCATCCCATTCTGTAACATCACATTAGCCTCTGTATTTACTGTAAGCTGCACAGTTATTTAAAGTAATTTGGCCTGTTTGAGCCTGCTTAGACACTGTTGCTGTGCATATATACTGTTCTAAAGCCTGCTTCGGGGCATCCCATTCTGTAACATCCCATTAGCCTCTGTATTTACTGTAAGCTGCACAGTTATTTAAAGTAATTTGGCCTGTTTGAGCCTGCTTAGACACTGTTGCTGTGCATATATACTGTTCTAAAGCCTGCTTCGGGGCATCCCATTCTGTAACATCCCATTAGCCTCTGTATTTACTGTAAGCTGCACAGTTATTTAAAGTAATTTGGCCTGTTTGAGCCTGCTTAGACACTGTTGCTGTGCATATATACTGTTATAAAGCCTGCTTGGGGGCATCCCATTCTGTAACATCACATTAGCCTCTGTATTTACTGTAAGCTGCACAGTTACTTAAAGTAATTTGGCCTGTTTGAGCCTGCTTAGACACTGTTGCTGTGCATATATACTGTTCTAAAGCCTGCTTGGGGGCTTCCCATTCTGTAACATCCCATTAGCCTCTGTATTTACTGTAAGCTGCATAGTTATTTAAAGTAATTTGGCCTGTTTGAGCCTGCTTAGACACTGTTGCTGTGCATATATACTGTTCTAAAGCCTGCTTGGGGGCATCCCATTCTGTAACATCCCATTAAGCCTCTGTATTTACTGTAAGCTGCACAGTTATTTAAAGTAATTTGGCCTGTTTGAGCCTGCTTAGACACTGTTGCTGTGCATATATACTGTTATAAAGCCTGCTTGGGGGCATCCCATTCTGTAGCATCCCATTAGCCTCTGTATTTACTCTAAGCTGCACAGTTATTTTAAGTAATTTGGCCTGTTTGAGCCTGCTTAGACACTGTTGCTGTGCATATATACTGTTAGAAAGCCTGCTTGGGGCATCCCATTCTGTAACATCACATTAGCCTCTGTATTTACTGTAAGCTGCACAGTTATTTAAAGTAATTTGGCCTGTTTGAGCCTGCTTAGACACTGTTGCTCTGCATATATAGTGTTCTAAAGCCTGCTTCGGGGCATCCTATTCTGTAACATCCCATTAGCCTCTGTATTTACTGTAAGCTGCACAGTTATTTAAAGTAATTTGGCCTGTTTGAGCCTGCTTAGACACTGTTGCTGTGCATATATACTGTTCTAAAGCCTGCTTGGGGGCATCCCATTCTGTAACATCACATTAGCCTCTGTATTTACCGTAAGCTGCACAGTTATTTAAAGTAATTTGGCCTGTTTGAGCCTGCTTAGACACTGTTGCTGTGCATATATACTGTTCTAAAGCCTGCTTGGGGGCATCCCATTCTGTAACATCCCATTAGCTTCTGTATTTACTGTAAGCTGCACAGTTATTTAAAGTAATTTGGCCTGTTTGAGCCTGCTTAGACACTGTTGCTGTGCATATATACTGTTCTAAAGCCTGCTTCGGGGCATCCCATTCTGTAACATCCCATTAGCCTCTGTATTTACTGTAAGCTGCACAGTTATTTAAAGTAATTTGGCCTGTTTGAGCCTGCTTAGACACTGTTGCTGTGCATATATACTGTTATAAAGCCTGCTTGGGGGCATCCCATTCTGTAACATCACATTAGCATCTGTATTTACTGTAAGCTGCACAGTTACTTAAAGTAATTTGGCCTGTTTGAGCCTGCTTAAACACTGTTGCTGTGCATATATACTGTTCTAAAGCCTGCTTGGGGGCTTCCCATTCTGTAACATCACATTAGCCTCTGTATTTACTGTAAGCTGCATAGTTATTTAAAGTAATTTGGCCTGTTTGAGCCTGCTTAGACACTGTTGCTGTGCATATATACTGTTCTAAATCCTGCTTGGGGGCATCCCATTCTGTAACATCCCATTAGCCTCTGTATTTACTGTAAGCTGCACAGTTATTTAAAGTAATTTGGCCTGTTTGAGCCTGCTTAGACACTGTTGCTGTGCATATATACTGTTATAAAGCCTGCTTGGGGCCATCCCATTCTGTAACATCACATTAGCCTCTGTATTTACTGTAAGCTGCACAGTTATTTAAAGTAATTTGGCCTGTTTGAGCCTGCTTAGACACTGTTGCTGTGCATATATACTGTTCTAAAGCCTGCTTCGGGGCATCCCATTCTGTAACATCCCATTAGACTCTGTATTTACTGTAAGCTGCACAGTTATTTAAAGTAATTTGGCCTGTTTGAGCCTGCTTAGACACTGTTGCTGTGCATATATACTGTTCTAAAGCCTGCTTCGGGGCATCCCATTCTGTAACATCCCATTAGCCTCTGTATTTACTGTAAGCTGCACAGTTATTTAAAGTAATTTGGCCTGTTTGAGCCTGCTTAGACACTGTTGCTGTGCATATATACTGTTATAAAGCCTGCTTGGGGGCATCCCATTCTGTAACATCACATTAGCCTCTGTATTTACTGTAAGCTGCACAGTTACTTAAAGTAATTTGGCCTGTTTGAGCCTGCTTAGACACTGTTGCTGTGCATATATACTGTTCTAAAGCCTGCTTGGGGGCTTCCCATTCTGTAACATCCCATTAGCCTCTGTATTTACTGTAAGCTGCATAGTTATTTAAAGTAATTTGGCCTGTTTGAGCCTGCTTAGACACTGTTGCTGTGCATATATACTGTTCTAAAGCCTGCTTGGGGGCATCCCATTCTGTAACATCCCATTAAGCCTCTGTATTTACTGTAAGCTGCACAGTTATTTAAAGTAATTTGGCCTGTTTGAGCCTGCTTAGACACTGTTGCTGTGCATATATACTGTTATAAAGCCTGCTTGGGGCCATCCCATTCTGTAACATCACATTAGCCTCTGTATTTACTGTAAGCTGCACAGTTATTTGAAGTAATTTGGCCTGTTTGAGCCTGCTTAGACACTGTTGCTGTGCATATATACTGTTCTAAAGCCTGCTTCGGGGCATCCCATTCTGTAACATCCCATTAGCCTCTGTATTTACTGTAAGCTGCACAGTTATTTAAAGTAATTTGGCCTGTTTGAGCCTGCTTAGACACTGTTGCTGTGCATATATACTGTTCTAAAGCCTGCTTCGGGGGCATCCCATTCTGTAACATCACATTAGCCTCTGTATTTACTGTAAGCTGCACAGTTATTTAAAGTAATTTGGCCTGTTTGAGCCTGCTTAGACACTGTTGCTGTGCATATATACTGTTCTAAAGCCTGCTTGGGGGCTTCCCATTCTGTAACATCACATTAGCCTCTGTATTTACTGTAAGCTGCATAGTTATTTAAAGTATTTTGGCCTGTTTGAGCCTGCTTAGACACTGTTGCTGTGCATATATACTGTTCTAAAGCCTGCTTGGGGGCATCCCATTCTGTAACATCCCATTAGCCTCTGTATTTACTGTAAGCTGCACAGTTATTTAAAGTAATTTGGCCTGTTTGAGCCTGCTTAGACATTGTTGCTGTGCATTTATACTGTTATAAAGCCTGCTTGGGGCCATCCCATTCTGTAACATCACATTAGCCTCTGTATTTACTGTAAGCTGCACAGTTATTTAAAGTAATTTGGCCTGTTTGGGCCTGCTTAGACACTGTTGCTGTGCATATATACTGTTCTAAAGCCTGCTTGGGGGCATCCCATTCTGTAACATCCCATTAGCCTCTGTATTTACTGTAAGCTGCACAGTTATTCAAAGTAATTTGGCCTGTTTGAGCCTGCTTAGACACTGTTGCTGTGCATATATACTGTTATAAAGCCTGCTTGGGGCCATCCCATTCTGTAACATCACATTAGCCTCTGTATTTACTGTAAGCTGCACAGTTATTTAAAGTAATTTGGCCTGTTTGAGCCTGCTTAGACACTGTTGCTGTGCATATATACTGTTCTAAAGCCTGCTTCGGGGCATCCCATTCTGTAACATCCCATTAGCCTCTGTATTTACTGTAAGCTGCACAGTTATTTAAAGTAATTTGGCCTGTTTGAGCCTGCTTAGACACTGTTGCTGTGCATATATACTGTTCTAAAGCCTGCTTGGGGGCATCCCATTCTGTAACATCACATTAGCCTCTGTATTTACTGTAAGCTGCACAGTTATTTAAAGTAATTTGGCCTGTTTGAGCCTGCTTAGACACTGTTGCTGTGCATATATACTGTTATAAAGTCTGCTTGGGGGCATCCCATTCTGTAACATCACATTAGCCTCTGTATTTACTGTAAGCTGCACAGTTATTTAAAGTAATTTGGCCTGTTTGAGCCTGCTTAGACACTGTTGCTCTGCATATATACTGTTCTAAAGCCTGCTTCGGGGCATCCCATTCTGTAACATCCCATTAGCCTCTGTATTTACTGTAAGCTGCACAGTTATTTAAAGTAATTTGGCCTGTTTGAGCCTGCTTAGACACTGTTGCTGTGCATATATACTGTTCTAAAGCCTGCTTCGGGGCATCCCATTCTGTAACATCACATTAGCCTCTGTTTTTACTGTAAGCTGCACAGTTATTTAAAGTAATTTGGCCTGTTTGAGCCTGCTTAGACACTGTTGCTGTGCATATATACTGTTCTAAAGCCTGCTTCGGGGCATCCCATTCTGTAACATCCCATTAGCCTCTGTATTTACTGTAAGCTGCACAGTTATTTAAAGTAATTTGGCCTGTTTGAGCCTGCTTAGACACTGTTGCTGTGCATATATACTGTTATAAAGCCTGCTTGGGGGCATCCCATTCTGTAACATCACATTAGCCTCTGTATTTACTGTAAGCTGCACAGTTACTTAAAGTAATTTGGCCTGTTTGAGCCTGCTTAGACACTGTTGCTGTGCATATATACTGTTCTAAAGCCTGCTTGGGGGCTTCCCATTCTGTAACATCCCATTAGCCTCTGTATTTACTGTAAGCTGCATAGTTATTTAAAGTAATTTGGCCTGTTTGAGCCTGCTTAGACACTGTTGCTGTGCATATATACTGTTCTAAAGCCTGCTTGGGGGCATCCCATTCTGTAACATCCCATTAAGCCTCTGTATTTACTGTAAGCTGCACAGTTATTTAAAGTAATTTGGCCTGTTTGAGCCTGCTTAGACACTGTTGCTGTGCATATATACTGTTCTAAAGCCTGCTTGGGGCCATCCCATTCTGTAACATCACATTAGCCTCTGTATTTACTGTAAGCTGCACAGTTATTTAAAGTAATTTGGCCCGTTTGAGCCTGCTTAGACACTGTTGCTGTGCATATATACTGTTCTAAAGCCTGCTTGGGGGCATCCCATTCTGTAACATCCCATTAAGCCTCTGTATTTACTGTAAGCTGCACAGTTATTTAAAGTAATTTGGCCTGTTTGAGCCTGCTTAGACATTGTTGCTGTGCATTTATACTGTTATAAAGCCTGCTTGGGGCCATCCCATTCTGTAACATCACATTAGCCTCTGTATTTACTGTAAGCTGCACAGTTATTTAAAGTAATTTGGCCTGTTTGAGCCTGCTTAGACACTGTTGCTGTGCATATATACTGTTCTAAAGCCTGCTTGGGGGCATCCCATTCTGTAACATCCCATTAGCCTCTGTATTTACTGTAAGCTGCACAGTTATTCAAAGTAATTTGGCCTGTTTGAGCCTGCTTAGACACTGTTGCTGTGCATATATACTGTTATAAAGCCTGCTTGGGGCCATCCCATTCTGTAACATCACATTAGCCTCTGTATTTACTGTAAGCTGCACAGTTATTTAAAGTAATTTGGCCTGTTTGAGCCTGCTTAGACACTGTTGCTGTGCATATATACTGTTCTAAAGCCTGCTTCGGGGCATCCCATTCTGTAACATCCCATTAGCCTCTGTATTTACTGTAAGCTGCACAGTTATTTAAAGTAATTTGGCCTGTTTGAGCCTGCTTAGACACTGTTGCTGTGCATATATACTGTTCTAAAGCCTGCTTGGGGGCATCCCATTCTGTAACATCCCATTAGCCTCTGTATTTACTGTAAGCTGCACAGTTATTTAAAGTAATTTGGCCTGTTTGAGCCTGCTTAGACACTGTTGCTGTGCATATATACTGTTATAAAGTCTGCTTGGGGGCATCCCATTCTGTAACATCACATTAGCCTCTGTATTTACTGTAAGCTGCACAGTTATTTAAAGTAATTTGGCCTGTTTGAGCCTGCTTAGACACTGTTGCTCTGCCTATATACTGTTCTAAAGCCTGCTTCGGGGCATCCCATTCTGTAACATCCCATTAGCCTCTGTATTTACTGTAAGCTGCACAGTTATTTAAAGTAATTTGGCCTGTTTGAGCCTGCTTAGACACTGTTGCTGTGCATATATACTGTTCTAAAGCCTGCTTCGGGGCATCCCATTCTGTAACATCACATTAGCCTCTGTTTTTACTGTAAGCTGCACAGTTATTTAAAGTAATTTGGCCTGTTTGAGCCTGCTTAGACACTGTTGCTGTGCATATATACTGTTCTAAAGCCTGCTTCGGGGCATCCCATTCTGTAACATCCCATTAGCCTCTGTATTTACTGTAAGCTGCACAGTTATTTAAAGTAATTTGGCCTGTTTGAGCCTGCTTAGACACTGTTGCTGTGCATATATACTGTTATAAAGCCTGCTTGGGGGCATCCCATTCTGTAACATCACATTAGCCTCTGTATTTACTGTAAGCTGCACAGTTACTTAAAGTAATTTGGCCTGTTTGAGCCTGCTTAGACACTGTTGCTGTGCATATATACTGTTCTAAAGCCTGCTTGGGGGCTTCCCATTCTGTAACATCCCATTAGCCTCTGTATTTACTGTAAGCTGCATAGTTATTTAAAGTAATTTGGCCTGTTTGAGCCTGCTTAGACACTGTTGCTGTGCATATATACTGTTCTAAAGCCTGCTTGGGGGCATCCCATTCTGTAACATCCCATTAAGCCTCTGTATTTACTGTAAGCTGCACAGTTATTTAAAGTAATTTGGCCTGTTTGAGCCTGCTTAGACACTGTTGCTGTGCATATATACTGTTCTAAAGCCTGCTTGGGGCCATCCCATTCTGTAACATCACATTAGCCTCTGTATTTACTGTAAGCTGCACAGTTATTTAAAGTAATTTGGCCCGTTTGAGCCTGCTTAGACACTGTTCCTGTGCATATATACTGTTCTAAAGCCTGCTTCGGGGCATCCCATTCTGTAACATCCCATTAGCCTCTGTATTTACTGTAAGCTGCACAGTTATTTAAAGTAATTTGGCCTGTTTGAGCCTGCTTAGACACTGTTGCTGTGCATATATACTGTTCTAAAGCCTGCTTCGGGGGCATCCCATTCTGTAACATCACATTAGCCTCTGTATTTTCTGTAAGCTGCACAGTTATTTAAAGTAATTTGGCCTGTTTGAGCCTGCTTAGACACTGTTGCTGTGCATATATACTGTTCTAAAGCCTGCTTGGGGGCTTCCCATTCTGTAACATCACATTAGCCTCTGTATTTACTGTAAGCTGCATAGTTATTTAAAGTAATTTGGCCTGTTTGAGCCTGCTTAGACACTGTTGCTGTGCATATATACTGTTCTAAAGCCTGCTTGGGGGCATCCCATTCTGTAACATCCCATTAGCCTCTGTATTTACTGTAAGCTGCACAGTTATTTAAAGTAATTTGGCCTGTTTGAGCCTGCTTAGACACTGTTGCTGTGCATTTATACTGTTATAAAGCCTGCTTGGGGCCATCCCATTCTGTAACATCACATTAGCCTCTGTATTTACTGTAAGCTGCACAGTTATTTAAAGTAATTTGGCCTGTTTGAGCCTGCTTAGACACTGTTGCTGTGCATATATACTGTTCTAAAGCCTGCTTGGGGGCATCCCATTCTGTAACATCCCATTAGCCTCTGTATTTACTGTAAGCTGCACAGTTATTCAAAGTAATTTGGCCTGTTTGAGCCTGCTTAGACACTGTTGCTGTGCATATATACTGTTATAAAGCCTGCTTGGGGCCATCCCATTCTGTAACATCACATTAGCCTCTGTATTTACTGTAAGCTGCGCAGTTATTTAAAGTAATTTGGCCTGTTTGAGCCTGCTTAGACACTGTTGCTGTGCATATATACTGTTCTAAAGCCTGCTTCGGGGCATCCCATTCTGTAACATCCCATTAGCCTCTGTATTTACTGTAACCTGCACAGTTATTTAAAGTAATTTGGCCTGTTTGAGCCTGCTTAGACACTGTTGCTGTGCATATATACTGTTCTAAAGCCTGCTTCGGGGCATCCCATTCTGTAACATCCCATTAGCCTCTGTATTTACTGTAAGCTGCACAGTTATTTAAAGTAATTTGGCCTGTTTGAGCCTGCTTAGACACTGTTGCTGTGCATATATACTGTTATAAAGCCTGCTTGGGGGCATCCCATTCTGTAACATCACATTAGCCTCTGTATTTACTGTAAGCTGCACAGTTACTTAAAGTAATTTGGCCTGTTTGAGCCTGCTTAGACACTGTTGCTGTGCATATATACTGTTCTAAAGCCTGCTTGGGGGCTTCCCATTCTGTAACATCACATTAGCCTCTGTATTTACTCTAAGCTGCATAGTTATTTAAAGTAATTTGGCCTGTTTGAGCCTGCTTAGACACTGTTGCTCTGCATATATACTGTTCTAAAGCCTGCTTGGGGGCATCCCGATCTGTAACATCCCATTAGCCTCTGTATTTACTGTAAGCTGCACAGTTATTTAAAGTAATTTGGCCTGTTTGAGCCTGCTTAGACACTGTTGCTGTGCATATATACTGTTATAAAGCCTGCTTGGGGCCATCCCATTCTGTAACATCACATTAGCCTCTGTATTTACTGTAAGCTGCACAGTTATTTAAAGTAATTTGGCCTGTTTGAGCCTGCTTAGACACTGTTGCTGTGCATATATACTGTCCTAAAGCCTGCTTCGGGGCATCCCATTCTGTAACATCCCATTAGCCTCTGTATTTACTGTAAGCTGCACAGTTATTTAAAGTAATTTGGCCTGTTTGAGCCTGCTTAGACACTGTTGCTGTGCATATATACTGTTCTAAAGCCTGCTTCGGAGGCATCCCGATCTGTAACATCACATTAGCCTCTGTATTTACTGTAAGCTGCACAGTTATTTAAAGTAATTTGGCCTGTTTGAGCCTGCTTAGACACTGTTGCTGTGCATATATACTGTTCTAAAGCCTGCTTGGGGGCTTCCCATTCTGTAACATCACATTAGCCTCTGTATTTACTGTAAGCTGCATAGTTATTTAAAGTATTTTGGCCTGTTTGAGCCTGCTTAGACACTGTTGCTGTGCATATATACTGTTCTAAAGCCTGCTTGGGGGCATCCCACTCTGTAACATCCCATTGGCCTCTGTATTTACTGTAAGCTGCACAGTTATTTAAAGTAATTTGGCCTGTTTGAGCCTGCTTAGACACTGTTGCTGTGCATATATACTGTTATAAAGCCTGCTTGGGGCCATCCCATTCTGTAACATCACATTAGCCTCTGTATTTACTGTAAGCTGCACAGTTATTTAAAGTAATTTGGCCTGTTTGAGCCTGCTTAGACACTGTTGCTGTGCATATATACTGTTCTAAAGCCTGCTTCGGGGCATCCCATTCTGTAACATCCCATTAGCCTCTGTATTTACTGTAAGCTGCACAGTTATTTAAAGTAATTTGGCTTGTTTGAGCCTGCTTAGACACGGTTGCTGTGCATATATACTGTTCTAAAGCCTGCTTCGGGGCATCCCATTCTGTAACATCACATTAGCCTCTGTATTTACTGTAAGCTGCACAGTTATTTAAAGTAATTTGGCCTGTTTGAGCCTGCTTAGACACTGTTGCTGTGCATATATACTGTTCTAGAGCCTGCTTCGGGGCATCCCATTCTGTAACATCACATTAGCCTCTGTATTTACTGTAAGCTGCACAGTTATTTAAAGTAATTTGGCCTGTTTGAGCCTGCTTAGACACTGTTGCTGTGCATATATACTGTTCTAAAGCCTGCTTGGGGGCATCCCATTCTGTAACATCACATTAGCCTCTGTATTTACTGTAAGCTGCACAGTTATTTAAAGTAATTTGGCCTGTTTGAGCCTGCTTAGACACTGTTGCTGTGCATATATACTGTTCTAAAGCCTGCTTCGGGGCATCCTATTCTGTAACATCCCATTAGCCTCTGTATTTACTGTAAGCTGCACAGTTATTTAAAGTGATTTGGCCTGTTTGAGCCTGCTTAGACACTGTTGCTGTGCATATATACTGTTATAAAGCCTGCTTGGGGGCATCCCATTCTGTAACATCCCATTAGCCTCTGTATTTACTGTAAGCTGCACAGTTATTTAAAGTAATTTGGCCTGTTTGAGCCTGCTTAGACACTGTTGCTGTGCATATATACTGTTATAAAGCCTGCTTGGGGGCATCCCATTCTGTAACATCACATTAGCCTCTGTATTTACTGTAAGCTGCACAGTTATTTAAAGTAATTTGGCCTGTTTGAGCCTGCTAAGACACTGTTGCTCTGCATATATACTGTTCTAAAGCCTGCTTCGGGGCATCCCATTCTGTAACATCCCATTAGCCTCTGTATTTACTGTAAGCTGCACAGTTATTTAAAGTAATTTGGCCTGTTTGAGCCTGCTTAGACACTGTTGCTGTGCATATATACTGTTCTAAAGCCTGCTTCGGGGCATCCCATTCTGTAACATCACATTAGCCTCTGTATTTACTGTAAGCTACACAGTTATTTTAAAGTAATTTGGCCTGTTTGAGCCTGCTTAGACACTGTCGCTGTGCATATATACTGTTCTAAAGCCTGCTTCGGGGCATCCCATTCTGTAACATCACATTAGCCTCTGTATTTACTGTAAGCTACACAACTATTTAAAGTAATTTGGCCTGTTTGAGCCTGCTTAGACACTGTTGCTGTGCATATATACTGTTCTAAAGCCTGCTTGGGGGCATCCCATTCTGTAACATCCCATTAGCCTCTGTATTTACTCTAAGCTGCACAGTTATTTAAAGTAATTTGGCCTGTTTGAGCCTGCTTAGACACTGTTGCTCTGCATATATACCGTTCTAAAGCCTGCTTCGGGGCATCCCATTCTGTAACATCCCATTAGCCTCTGTATTTACTGTAAGCTGCACAGTTATTTAAAGTAATTTGGCCTGTTTGAGCCTGCTTAGACACTGTTGCTGTGCATATATACTGTTCTGAAGCCTGCTTCGGGGCATCCCATTCTGTAACATCACATTAGCCTCTGTATTTACTGTAAGCTGCACAGTTATTTAAAGTAATTTGGCCTGTTTGAGCCTGCTTAGACACTGTTGCTGTGCATATATACTGTTCTAAAGCCTGCTTCGGGGCATCCCATTCTGTAACATCACATTAGCCTCTGTATTTACTGTAAGCTGCACAGTTATTTAAAGTAATTTGGCCTGTTTGAGCCTGCTTAGACACTGTTGCTGTGCATATATACTGTTATAAAGCCTGCTTGGGGGCATCCCATTCTGTAACATCACATTAGCCTCTGTATTTACTGTAAGCTGCACAGTTATTTAAAGTAATTTGGCCTGTTTGAGCCTGCTTAGACACTGTTGCTGTGCATATATACTGTTCTAAACCCTGCTTGGGGGCATCCCATTCTGTAACATCCCCTTAGCCTCTGTATTTACTGTAAGCTGCACAGTTATTTAAATTAATTTGGCCTGTTTGAGCCTGCTTAGACACTGTTGCTGTGCATATATACTGTTATAAAGCCTGCTTGGGGGCATCCCATTCTGTAACATCACATTAGCCTCTGTATTTACTGTAAGCTGCACAGTTATTTAAAGTAATTTGGCCTGTTTGAGCCTGCTTAGACACTGTTGCTCTGCATATATACTGTTCTAAAGCCTGCTTGGGGGCATCCCATTCTGTAACATCCCATTAGCCTCTGTATTTACTCTGAGCTGCATAGTTATTTAAAGTAATTTGGCCTGTTTGAGCCTGCTTAGACACTGTTGCTGTGCATATATACTGTTAGAAAGCCTGCTTGGGGCATCCCATTCTGTAACATCGCTTTAGCCTCTGTATTTTCTGTAAGCTGCACAGTTATTTAAAGTAATTTGGCCTGTTTGAGCCTGCTTAGACACTGTTGCTCTGCATATATACTGTTCTAAAGCCTGCTTGGGGGCATCCCATTCTGTAACATAACATTAGCCTCTGTATTTACTGTAAACTGAACAGTTATTTAAAGTAATTTGGCCTGTTTGAGCCTGCTTAGACACTGTTGCTGTGCATATATACTGTTCTAAACCCTGCTTGGGGGCATCCCATTCTGTAACATCCCCTTAGCCTCTGTATTTACTGTAAGCTGCACAGTTATTTAAATTAATTTGGCCTGTTTGAGCCTGCTTAGACACTGTTGCTGTGCATATATACTGTTATAAAGCCTGCTTGGGGGCATCCCATTCTGTAACATCACATTAGCCTCTGTATTTACTGTAAGCTGCACAGTTATTTAAAGTAATTTGGCCTGTTTGAGCCTGCTTAGACACTGTTGCTGTGCATATATACTGTTCTAAAGCCTGCTTGGGGGCATCCCATTCTGTAACATCCCATTAGCCTCTGTATTTACTCTGAGCTGCATAGTTATTTAAAGTAATTTGGCCTGTTTGAGCCTGCTTAGACACTGTTGCTGTGCATATATACTGTTAGAAAGCCTGCTTGGGGCATCCCATTCTGTAACATCGCTTTAGCCTCTGTATTTTCTGTAAGCTGCACAGTTATTTAAAGTAATTTGGCCTGTTTGAGCCTGCTTAGACACTGTTGCTGTGCATATATACTGTTCTAAAGCCTGCTTCGGGGCATCCCATTCTGTAACATCACATTAGCCTCTGTATTTACTGTAAGCTGCACAGTTATTTAAAGTAATTTGGCCTGTTTGAGCCTGCTTAGACACTGTTGCTGTGCATATATACTGTTCTAAAGCCTGCTTCGGGGCATCCCATTCTGTAACATCACATTAGCCTCTGTATTTACTGTAAGCTGCACAGTTATTTAAAGTAATTTGGCCTGTTTGAGCCTGCTTAGACACTGTTGCTCTGCATATATACTGTTCTAAAGCCTGCTTCGGGGCATCCCATTCTGTAACATCACATTAGCCTCTGTATTTACTGTAAGCTGCACAGTTATTTAAAGTAATTTGGCCTGTTTGAGCCTGCTTACACACTGTTTCTGTGCATATATACTGTTATAAAGCCTGCTTGGGGCTACCCATACTGTAACATCACATTAGCCTCTGTATTTACTGTAAGCTGCACAGTTATTTAAAGTAATTTGGCCTGTTTGAGCCTGCTTAGACACTGTTGCTGTGCATATATACTGTTCTAAAGCCTGCTTGGGGGCATCCCATTCTGTAACATCACATTAGCCTCTGTATTTACTGTAAGCTGCACAGTTATTTAAAGTAATTTGGCCTGTTTGAGCCTGCTTAGACACTGTTGCTGTGCATATATACTGTTCTAAAGCCTGCTTCGGGGCATCCCATTCTGTAACATCACATTAGCCTCTGTATTTACTGTAAGCTGCACAGTTATTTAAAGTAATTTGGCCTGTTTGAGCCTGCATAGACACTGTTGCTGTGCATATATACTGTTCTAAAGCCTGCTTGGGGCATCCCATTCTGTAACATCACATTAGCCTCTGTATTTACTGTAAGCTGCACAGTTATTTAAAGTAATTTGGCCTGTTTGAGCCTGCTTAGACACTGTTGCTGTGCATATATACTGTTATAAAGCCTGCTTGGGGGCATCCCATTCTGTAACATCACATTAGCCTCTGTATTTACTGTAAGCTGCACAGTTATTTAAAGTAATTTGGCCTGTTTGAGCCTGCTTAGACACTGTTGCTGTGCATATATACTGATCTCAAGCCTGCTTCGGGGCATCCCATTCTGTAACATCACATTAGCCTCTGTATTTAATGTAAGCTGCACAACTATTTAAAGTAATTTGGCCTGTTTGAGCCTGCTTAGACACTGTTGCTGTGCATATATACTGTTCTAAAGCCTGCTTGGGGGCATCCCATTCTGTAACATCCCATTAGCCTCTGTATTTACTCTGAGCTGCATAGTTATTTAAAGTAATTTGGCCTGTTTGAGCCTGCTTAGACACTGTTGCTGTGCATATATACTGTTAGAAAGCCTGCTTGGGGCATCCCATTCTGTAACATCGCTTTAGCCTCTGTATTTTCTGTAAGCTGCACAGTTATTTAAAGTAATTTGGCCTGTTTGAGCCTGCTTAGACACTGTTGCTCTGCATATATACTGTTCTAAAGCCTGCTTGGGGGCATCCCATTCTGTAACATCACATTAGCCTCTGTATTTACTGTAAGCTGCACAGTTATTTAAAGTAATTTGGCCTGTTTGAGCCTGCTTAGACACTGTTGCTGTGCATATATACTGTTCTAAAGCCTGCTTCGGGGCATCCCATTCTGTAACATCACATTAGCCTCTGTATTTACTGTAAGCTGCACAGTTATTTAAAGTAATTTGGCCTGTTTGAGCCTGCTTAGACACTGTTGCTGTGCATATATACTGTTCTAAAGGCTGCTTCGGGGCATCCCATTCTGTAACATCACATTAGCCTCTGTATTTACTGTAAGCTGCACAGTTATTTAAAGTAATTTGGCCTGTTTGAGCCTGCTTAGACACTGTTGCTCTGCATATATACTGTTCTAAAGCCTGCTTCGGGGCATCCCATTCTGTAACATCACATTAGCCTCTGTATTTACTGTAAGCTGCACAGTTATTTAAAGTAATTTGGCCTGTTTGAGCCTGCTTACACACTGTTTCTGTGCATATATACTGTTATAAAGCCTGCTTGGGGCTACCCATACTGTAACATCACATTAGCCTCTGTATTTACTGTAAGCTGCACAGTTATTTAAAGTAATTTGGCCTGTTTGAGCCTGCTTAGACACTGTTGCTGTGCATATATACTGTTCCAAAGCCTGCTTCGGGGCATCCCATTCTGTAACATCACATTAGCCTCTGTATTTACTGTAAGCTGCACAGTTATTTAAAGTAATTTGGCCTGTTTGAGCCTGCTTAGACACTGTTGCTGTGCATATATACTGTTCTAAAGCCTGCTTCGGGGCATCCCATTCTGTAACATCACATTAGCCTCTGTATTTACTGTAAGCTGCACAGTTATTTAAAGTAATTTGGCCTGTTTGAGCCTGCTTAGACACTGTTGCTGTGCATATATACTGTTCTAAAGCCTGCTTCGGGGCATCCCATTCTGTAACATCACATTAGCCTCTGTATTTACTGTAAGCTGCACAGTTATTTAAAGTAATTTGGCCTGTTTGAGCCTGCTTAGACACTGTTGCTGTGCATATATACTGTTATAAAGCCTGCTTGGGGGCATCCCATTCTGTAACATCACATTAGCCTCTGTATTTACTGTAAGCTGCACAGTTATTTAAAGTAATTTGGCCTGTTTGAGCCTGCTTAGACACTGTTGCTGTGCATATATACTGATCTCAAGCCTGCTTCGGGGCATCCCATTCTGTAACATCACATTAGCCTCTGTATTTAATGTAAGCTGCACAGTTATTTAAAGTAATTTGGCCTGTTTGCTGTGCATATATACTGTTATAAAGCCTGCTTGGGGGCATCCCATTCTATAACATCACATTAGCCTCTGTATTTACTCTAAGCTGCTCAGTTATTCAAAGTAATTTGGCCTGTTTGAGCCTGCTTAGACACTGTTGCTGTGCATATATACTGTTCTAAAACCTGCTTCGGGGCATCCCATTCTGTAACATCACATTAGCCTCTGTATTTACTGTAAGCTGCACAGTTATTTAAAGTAATTTGGCCTGTTTGAGCCTGCTTAGACACTGTTGCTGTGCATATATACTGTTCTAAAGCCTGCTTCGGGGCATCCCATTCTGTAACATCACATTAGCCTCTGTATTTACTGTAAGCTGCACAGTTATTTAAAGTAATTTGGCCTGTTTGAGCCTGCTTAGACACTGTTGCTGTGCATATATACTGTTCTAAAGCCTGCTTGGGGGCATCCCATTCTGTAACGTCACATTAGCCTCTGTATTTACTGTAAGCTGCACAGTTATTTAAAGTAATTTGGCCTGTTTGAGCCTGCTTAGACACTGTTGCTGTGCATATATACTGATCTCAAGCCTGCTTCGGGGCATCCCATTCTGTAACATCACATTAGCCTCTGTATTTAATGTAAGCTGCACAGTTATTTAAAGTAATTTGGCCTGTTTGAGCCTGCTTAGACACTTTTACTGTGCATATATACTGATCTTAAGTCTGCTGTGGTGCATCCCATTCTGTAACATCCCATTAGCCTCTGTATCTCCTCTAAGCTGCACACTTAATTAAAGTAATTTGGCCTGTTGGAGCCTGCTTATCCACTCTTGCTGTGCATATATACTGATCTCAAGTCTGCTGTGGGGGCATCCCATTCTGTAACATAACATAACCTACCTCTCTTATTTACACTAAGCAGCTCTCTTATTTAAACTAAGCAGGCCTCTTATTTACACTAAGCAGCTCTCTTATTTAAGCTAAGCAGCTCTCTTGTTTAAACTAAACAGGCCTCTTGGAGGCTGATTGTCCACTTTTGGGTGTGCATTTATATTCGTTTCATATACAGTGAAGTATCCCAATTTGTAAGATAACCTACCCCAACCATGTAAACTAAAGAGGCCTGTTGCAGCCTGAGTTTCTCTGCTTGCGTATGGCCTGCATTACAATCTGTCTCTTTCAATGACACTGCTGCCTGGGGTATCCCAATTTGTAAGATAACCTACCCCAACCATGTAAACTAAAGGTTACGTCCTTCCAGAAGGAAAACTTATGCCGAACACTATTTTTGTTAGGGGCATTGACCTTTGGATTGATCGGCATGAAATTAAGGATTTTTTTTCAAAGTATGGCGCTGTAAAGAAGGTCAAAATTATTTCTCATACTTGGATTATTGTTACTTTTTGTTCAGCTTGAAATATACCAGGCCACACGGGCATCCCAAGGCACATGCTATTTAACCCTTTATGTTAAGCACAAGCATTTCTCATACTTGGATTATTGTTACTTTTTGTTCAGCTTAAAATATACCGGGCCACACGGGCATCCGAAGGCACATGCTGTTTAACCCTATTTGTTAAGCACAAGCATTTCTCATACTTGGATTATTGTTACTTTTTGTTCAGCTTGAAATATACCAGGCCACACGGGCATCCCAAGGCACATGCTATTTTAACCCTATCTGTTATACAACATAAGCGTTGATCAGCATCAGCTGCTTTATTAAGCTACTTCAGTTTGCACTTGTTTTTGACTGCTTTCAATAAACCAGGCCGCAGGGCACCCCAAAGCTGCACCTTGCACCCTATCTGGTATACAACATAAGCGTTGATCAGCATCAGCTTCATTAAGCTACTTCAGTTTGCACTTCCTTTTTGACTGCTTTCATTTAACCAGGCCGCAGGGCACCCCAAAGCTGCACGTTGCACCCTATCTGCTTATACTAAATAAGCATCTACAGCCTCAGCTTTATTAAGTTATTGCATTTTGAATTGGTTTTGGTCTGCTTTAAATACACCAGGCCGCAGGGTATCCCAAACCTGCATGTTAAGCACAAGCATTTCTCATACTTGGATTATTGTTACTTTTTGTTCAGCTTGAAATATACCAGGCCACACGGGCATCCCAAGGCACATGCTATTTTAACCCCATCTGTTATACTAAATAAGCGTTGATCAGCATCAGCTTTATTAAGCTATTGCATTTTGCATTGGTTTTTGTCCTGCAGTCAAAACACTAGCCCATATGGGCATCCCAAACCAGCACATGTCACCCTATCTGTTATACTAAATAAGCTTCTACAGGCCCTTTTTTTATTTATTTATTTTTATTTATATAGAGCTGTAATAGCTTATATAGTGAGGTAACTTTGCCATTTTGCTTCATTATATAGAGCACCCCCTCTGTAAATCTGAGGGGCAATAGTTTATATTATGAGGTAAATTCATGGTTTTGCACCATTATATGGAGCAGCCCCTGTGTAAATCTGAGGGGCAATAGCTTATATAGTGAGGTAAATTTGCCATTTTGCTTCATTATATAGAGCAGCCCCTGTGTAAATCTGAGGGGCAATAGCTTATATTGTGAGGTAAATTTGCCATTTTGCAGCATAATATAGAGCAGCCCCTGTGTAAATCTGAGGGGCAATAGCTTATATTGTGAGGTAAATTTGCCATTTTGCTTCATTATATAGAGCAGCCCCTGTGTAAATCTGAGGGGCAATAGTTTATATTATGAGGTAAATTCATGGTTTTGCACCATTATATGGAGCAGCCCCTGTGTAAATCTGAGGGGCAATAGCTTATATTGTGAGGTAAATTTGCCATTTTGCTTCATTATATAGAGCAGCCCAGTTGCCATCTAAATCAACTACTGTCCGGCCAGTACAGCTTTTCCAGGGCAAACTCTGCTAGTTGTGGACACAAGTCAAGTTTGGCTTCCCAGCAAATCCAGTGGATCCTGAAGGTGTGTTGGCATGGTCATGTCAAGGTATGACATGACCTGCTGTTTGAGGTCCAGCTCCAGGTCTTCCTGCTGCTCATGAGTAGACTCACTATGCGGGTGTAGAAAGCTACTCACTAGCGACTGAAGACTGAGGCTGCTGCTGATGGAGCTGCTGCTGCTGCTCCTTCCACCCCCCCAGCAGCCATGGCAGTGGAAGGTGGTCGCAGAGGTCCCCCCGAGTCAGACCTGCGGGAGTATGGGCCATGGCACAGATAGACATCGCCCAACTGACTACGTGGGATGTCTCTGTAGTGGGTCAGTTTTTCCTCCCTCTCAGTGGGCGTAAAAAATGCCCCCATTTTGTGCCGGAAGCGAGGGTCCAATAAGTTGGAGAGCCAGAAGTCTTCCTGCTGACAAATGGAGACAATTCTGCGCTCACTAGTACGCAAGCATGTGAGCATGCATCGTGCCATTTGTGCAAGTGACTCGGAGGGACTACCTGTCTCCATCTCCACTGTAAACTGCCATGGTGTGTCTGGGTCCTCTGTCTCGCTTTCCTCACAACCCTCTAGCTCCTGTGGCTGCTCCTGCTCCTCCTCTCCTGTCAGATGACTAGATAAAATGGTCATTTTGTGAAACCTAAACTGTGGTTTGCTGTGCCCCACCCCCTCCTCCTCCTCCACTTCAGCCCCCACAGGCTTCATGTGGCTGTGAAATGTATGTGCCATGTCTCCAGTGCCCTGACCAGCCATGGTTTCCAACATGTGTTGTAGTACAGGAAGCAGTGGAATCTCATCGTTCATCTCATAGTCCTGGCAACTGACTAATAAAGTAGCTTCCTCAAAGGGCCTGAGCAAATGGCCGGTGTCACGTATGAGCTGCCAATGGTTTACATTGAATTTACACAGGGGTGTCCCCCTATCCGTTTGGATCATCCAGAAATCTGTGATGGCTTTTCTCTGTTCCTTTAGTGGATCCTGCATATGGAGGGTGGAATTCCAACGGGTGGAAACATTGCAAATCAGACTATGTTGGGGTACACCGTTCTGACGCTGAGGCTCAATAAGGTTGTGCTTGGTGGTGTAGGAGTGCCAGAAGTGCATGCTAACTTTCTTTCCTGTTGTTCGGATGTCTTTCAGATGGGGGGAAGAATTCAGAAAACGCTTGACAACTAGACTGAACACGTGTGCCATGTCAGGACGCATGACTCTGGCTTCCTTGTCGCAGCGCAAACAAGATGTTCTTCCAAGTATCAGTCACCATGGGTCCAAATTTGCTGTTTTCGTGGATTAAGCAATGATTTCATGGATTGAGTTCTCATTTTTAGTAGTTCCTCCCATGTGTGACTCAAGGAAAACCATGTGAAGAACAGCGTGAAACCACGATCACCAAGGGGGCCTAAAAGGATATATATTGTCCACCATGAGTCCATAGTTAACGCTCCAGACGTAGACAACACTGTGCACTTTGGTACACACTGACAGGCTAAAGGACTGGCCCACCTTCTGTTCAACAACATTTTACAGGGCAGGTACTGCCATCTTCGCAAAGCAATGATACCATGGGACTCTCCACCTCGGCTCGGCACAAGCCATCAGTTCTCTGAAAGGTCCACCACTGGGTAATGCAGCAGGCTGGACTTATGGTGACGCTGTCTGAGAGGAGAAATCCCTCAGACATCAAGATTAAAAATTCCAATAATTTTTGAGGGCTAATTATTCAGAGGCAATGATACCTAGTTGTTTCTGATTTAATTACAAGGTGGAAACACACCCTCAAACAAAACTTCACTTTGGCAATACTATTGCATTTGTTTATTCATAATTTTATGTATATATACTAACTAACCTACTTTTTCTCCACAGGATTGTGGATGCTACATGAAAAACTGCCACATCGCTGAGTAGCTGATTTTTCCTACCAACAGTCCCCAATAATTCACTGCTGCTGCTGCTGCCGCCGCCACCGCCGCAGACTCCAGGGACCCTCTTCCACTACCTCCGCTTGCAACACCTCCTCCCACGACACTCTCCTCATCACTAATTGCCCGGCTAGTGGAAGAAGAGGCGAGTGTCTCCTCCACTTCTTGGCTGGGCAGTAGCTGCTGAATTTTATGATTATCAGATCTTCATCAATGGATAGTGGAGCTGAACCCAAAGCATAACAACAGACAGTTGACTGGGGGTGTCAGATGCCACTTGTGATGCAGTGGACTGCTTTTGCAGCACTTCGAGACAAAGTTGCTTCATTGGCTGACACAATGACTGGTAAAGCTGTGGAACATATGGTTGAAAAGCAAGAATAACCATTTGTTTTTATATGAAAAAGACCCTGGTTTATACATACTTTTTTTTTTCCAGAGACTGTCCTGCGTGGAAATGAATGGCGCATGGATCAGCCAAGCTTTCCTCCCAACAATGCCTGATGTATTTCAGTAGATTGATGACGGGGCCAGACCAACACCAAAGAAAGATGGATCGTGCAAAACAGATTTAAGGCGCTGCTCTCCAGTTACAGACATTCCTCCGCGTCGGACCACAAGTAAGAATAGATAAAAAATCCTTTACGTTACTCTTAATTTTTATTAATATTCTTCGGATAAGACGGATCAGATATCCAGATTAAAAATTCCAAGAACTTTTGAGGGCTAATTACTCAGAGGCAATGATACCTTGTTGCTTCTGATTTAATTAAAAGGTGAAAACACACCCTCAAACAAAACTTCACTTTGGCAATACTTTTGCATTTGTTTATTCATAATTTTATGTAGATGTTACTAACTAAGCTACTTTTTCTCCACATGACTCTCCACAGGGTGTGATTCATCCAATCTTTGGGCTCCAGCAGCCAACTGCAGTGTCTCTTTCAAGCTATGTTTGGGCTCCTGCAGCTGCTCCTGCTGCTGCTGCCAACTCCAGGGTGTGATTCATCCAATTTTTGGGCTCCTGAAGCCAACCCCAGTGTCTCTTTAAAGATATGTTTGGGCTCCTGCTGCTGCTGCTTGCAACTCCAGTGTGTGATTCATCCAATTTTTGGGCTCCTGAAGCCAACCCCAGTGTCTCTTTAAAGTAATGTTTGGGCTCCTGCTGCTGCTGCTTGCAACTCCAGGGTGTGATTCATCCAATTTTTGGGCTCCTGAAGCCAACCCCAGTGTGTCTTTAAAGTAATGTTTGGGCTCCTGCTGCTGCTTGCAACTCCAGGGTGTGATTCATCCAATTTTTGGGCTCCTGAAGCCAACCCCAGTGTCTCTTTAAAGTAATGTTTGGGCTCCTGCTGCTGCTGCCAACTCCAGGGTGTGATTCATCCAATTTTTGGGCTCCTGAAGCCAACCCCAGTGTCTCTTTAAAGTAATGTTTGGGCTCCTGCTGCTGCTGCTGCTGCTGCCAACTCCAGGGTGTGATTCATCCAATTTTGGGCTCCTGAAGCCAACCCCAGTGTCTCTTTAAAGTAATGTTTGGGCTCCTGCTGCTGCTGCCAACTCCAGGGTGTGATTCATCCAATTTTTGGGCTCCTGAAGCCAACCCCAGTTTCTCTTTAAAGTAATGTTTGGGCTCCTGCTGCTGCTGCTGCTTGCCAACTCCAGGGTGTGATTCATCCAATTTTTTGGCTCCTGAAGCCAACCCCAGTGTCTCTTTAAAGTAATGTTTGGGCTCCTGCTGCTGCTGCCAACTCCAGGGTGTGATTCATCCAATTTTTGGGCTCCTGAGGCCAACCCCAGTGTCTCTTTAAAGTAATGTTTGGGCTCCTGCTGCTGCTGCTTGCAACTCCAGGGTGTGATTCATCCAATTTTTTGGCTCCTGAAGCCAACCCCAGTGTCTCTTTAAAGTAATGTTTGGGCTCCTGCTGCTGCTGCTGCCAACTCCAGGGTGTGATTCATCCAATTTTTGGGCTCCTGAGGCCAACCCCAGTGTCTCTTTAAAGTAATGTTTGGGCTCCTGCTGCTGCTGCTTGCAACTCCAGGGTGTGATTCATCCAATGTTTTGGCTCCTGAAGCCAACCCCAGTGTCTCTTTAAAGTAATGTTTGGGCTCCTACTACTGCTGCTGCTGCTGCCAACTCCAGGGTGTGATTCATCCAATTTTTGGGCTCCTGAAGCCAACCCCAGTGTCTCTTTAAAGTAATGTTTGGGCTCCTGCTGCTGCTGCTGCTGCCAACTCCAGGGTGTGATTCATCCAATTTTTGGGCTCCTGAGGCCAACTCCAGTGTCTCTTTAAAGTTATGTTTGGGCTCCTGCTGCTGCTGCTGCTGCCAACTCCAGGGTGTGATTCATCCAATTTTTGGGCTCCTGGTGCCAAACCCAAGTGTCTCTTTAAAGTAATGTTTGGGCTCCTGCTGCTGCCAACTCCAGGGTGTGATTCATCCAATTTTTGGGCTCCTGAAGCCAACCCCAGTGTCTCTTTAAAGTAATATTTGGGCTCCTGCTGCTGCTGCCAACTCCAGGGTGTGATTCATCCAATTTTTGGGCTCCTGAAGCCAACCCCAGTGTCTCTTTAAAGTAATATTTGGGCTTCTGCTGCTGCTGCCAACTCCAGGGTGTGATTCATCCAATTTTTGGGCTCCTGCTGCCAACTCCAGTGTCTCTTTAAAGTTATGTTTGGGCTCCTGCTGCTGCTGCTGCCAACTCCAGGGTGTGATTCATCCAATTTTTGGGCTCCTGAAGCCAACCCCAGTGTCTCTTTAAAGTAATGTTCGGGGTCCTGCTGCTGCTGCTGCTGCCAACTCCAGGGTGTGATTCATCCAATTTTTGGGCTCCTGCTGCCAACTCCAGTGTCTCTTTAAAGTTATGTTTGGGCTCCTGCTGCTGCCAACTCCAGGGTGTGATTCATCCAATTTTTGGGCTCCTGAAGCCAACTCCAGTGTCTCTTTAAAAAAATGTTTGGGCTCCTGCTGCTGCTGCCAACTCCAGGGTGTGATTCATCCAATTTTTGGGCTCCTGAAGCCAACCCCAGTGTCTCTTTAAAGTAATGTTTGGGCTCCTGCTGCTGCTGCTGCCAACTCCAGGGTGTGATTCATCCAATTTTGGGCTCCTGCTGCCAAATCCAGTGTCTCTTTAAAGTAATATTTGGGCTCCTGCTGCTGCTTGCAACTCCAGGGTGTGATTCATCCAATCTTTGGGCTCCTGCAGCCAACTCCAGTGTCTCTTTTAAGCTATGTTTGGGCTCCTGCTGCTGCTGCTGCTGCTGCTTGAAACTCCAGGGTGTTTTGATATCTCAAATGGGACGAGGCAGGGCTGCCCGCTGTCTCCACTGATTTTTATTTTGACCCTTGAACCACTGCTTTGCAAGATTCGCAGACATCCGGACATCAGAGGTCTGAGAAGTTCGGAGGCAGAATATAAAGTAGCTGCATACGCAGACGATCTGATCTTCTGCTTATCAGGTCCAGAAATTTCACTACCTAATTTAATGGAGGAGCTCAAGCAATACGGGGAACTTTCAGGTTATAAAATTAGCTACTCCAAATCTGAAATGCATAATATTAACATCCCGACAGAGAGGTTCTCCCTCCTGCAGAGCTCGTTCCCCTTCAAATGGGCCAAAGAAAGTTTTACCTATCTGGGGACTAAAATTGGAAGTGATCTCTCCAAAATATTTGGCTTAAATTTCCCCCCCCTCCTCAGGAAGTTTCAGGAGGATGTCTCAAAATGGTCTCTGGGAAAACTATCTTGGTTCGGGCGGTGCAACGCCCTGAAGATGAACCTTCTCCCTAGACTGCTGTATCTTCTGCAGGCTCTCCCGATAGCTATCCCTCCAGCCTTCCTACGGGAGGTCAGATCCCTCTTTGCCAAATTTGTTTGGGGAGGGAAACGGCACAGGATTAATAGAGACACGCTCACCAGGGCAAAAGAGAACGGGGGAATAGGGTTCCCAGATCCGGTGAGATACCACTCTGCAGTACACCTGGGGAGAGTGGTGGACTGGTGTCTGCATGGGTGCAATAAGCAGTGGGTCGGCTTGGAACAGGGGGCCGCTGAGGCACCGTTACCAAACATTATGTGGCTGGAGGGGAAGGACGTGCCCCGGGCTCTAAAACATCCCACCATAGGAGTCACCTTAAGGATAGGCAAGTTAACAGCGGGCCTTCAAGATATCTCCCCTGGACCCTCCCCCCTGATTCCCGTTCTGGGGAACCCCTGCTTCCCCCCGGGATGTGAGGGTCCGAGATCAAAAGAATGGAGAGAGGCGGGAGTCTATAGAGTACAACATTTCTGGTCGGAGGGCGGGTGGTCGGATTTATCTTCACTAGCTCGGGCCAGGGGGCTTTCAGAATGGACAGGCTGGCAGTGCATTCAGCTACGGCACTTTCTGGGGTCCCTTGGGGCTATCCCCACGCGGCTCAGGCCTCTCACAGCTTTTGAGGAAATTTGCACAAGTAATAATCTTGAGACACATGTTCTCTCCCACATGTATAAGCTACTTGTCTCCCCCATGGCCGATAAGGTGCCGCCTTACATTGGAAAGTGGGAGCGAGACCTAGGTGTCACCTTGTCACCAGACCAGATTGGGAGGCTTCTCTCCGCGCCGCACAAAACCTCCATTTGCACTAAATTCCAGGAGTGCAATTACAAGCTACTCACCCGCTGGTATGCAGTTCCCACCGTTGTCGGTAAGTGGAAGCCCGGCTCGTCGACTAACTGCTGGAGGTGTGGTGCGGAGAGGGGTGACCTTTTACATATTTTCTGGTCTTGCCCTACGATTCGCCCCTTTTGGGATGCCGTCAGGAAGATAATAAACGATATCTCGGAGTATCACCTACCTGACGACCCGGGCGCGTGTCTGCTCCACCTAACCAAGGCTCCCTTTAAGGGTTATAAGAAATCTCTCCAGTGCCAGCTATTGAATGCAGCGAAGGCCTGCATACCGCTAATGTGGAGGCAGAATAGTTCCCCCTCGCTGGCAACCTGGGTGTTAAAGGTGAATGATATCATGCGCTTCGAGAGCCTTATTTTGACGAGAGATGGAGGGTCTGAAAAATTCACCACCACCTGGTATAATTGGATGCTGTTTTTAGACTCCGATGAATGCAAGGCAATCCTGGAGTCCTCTTAGGAACGTAAGCTCCCGTACCATGAATAGTACTACAGCCCATACATGAGGTCTAGTATCCCCCCCCAGCCCCGCTTCCGCCCCCCCCCCGACACGTGCGGCTATGAGCCCGAACTGCCCCTCCGCCCTTGTACCCTGCCCTGCCCTCTTGTTCTGTTCTGTTTACCCCGTAGGTTCTTTTTTCTTATACTCTTGGTAGACTTAAATTCGAGCCAATAGGCTTGCTCTGAGCTTGAGAATGAAACAAATGTATGTTGATAGATAATCTTTGAAACGTCTGCCATTGTTTCTTGTCATGACTGTATTTCCACTGTTTCACTTTGAAAATTAATAAAAAAAAGAATTTAAAAAAAAAAAAAAAAAAAAAAACTCCAGGGTGTGTCAGTCAATTTTTGGGCTCCTGCTGCTGCCAACTCCAATGTCTCTTTCAGCCAATGTTTGGGCTCCTGCTGCTGCTTGCAACTCCAGGGTGTGATTCATCCAGTTTTTGGGCTCCTGCTGCTGCCAACTCCAGTGTCTCTTTAAAGCAATGTTTGGGCTCCTGACCCTCATAGTGATGCCACTTCAACTCTCTGCAATTGTGCCGCTCTGCGATTCTATTTGCGATGCCTCTGATCTGCATGTGATATTTATTTAAAGTATTATTTAACTAACCCAGCACGCATCCTATGCGTATTACAGCAAGGCAGAATGGTTTACAACCCTATTGAGGCTCTAGGAGGCTCAGAAATAGCAGTTTTTAATAGCGATTTTGTCGGAAAATTCGGCGAATCAGTCGAATCGAATTTTTCAAAAGTTCGCTCATCTCTAGTATTAACATAACTGATAGTGAATCATAAAGTGAAGGTTGTATTGAGCGCTGGAGTGGCTAGAGAAAAAGCTGGCGGTTAGAGTGCAGCAACCTATGAGTATAAGTGACCGTTTACTTATATTTTGGATTGGATGAAAAGAAGGGTATAGGTATTTTCTGGTGGTCAAAGAATCGGCCACAAAGAAAAAATGCCTTAAGGTCGCGCTCTCTTATGAGGATGTATCACAGAAAAAACAATCCAAATAAATGAATATAATTTGGATATATGATTTTCTCTGAATGTTTAGTATATGCTGGGTATTAGAATTTTAATGATTCTGTGTCCCAGCCAAAGATTGTAAACAACAACCAAATCAAAAAGGCATAGATCAACATTCAGTTATAATTATGGCTATTCTATTGAATGGATGAGTGGTTTCAATTATTTTCAGAATAGACATAAAACGGAATGGGGGTGCTAAACCTACCCAGGGCCTCTGAGCTGAACTTCTCTTGTTGTAATCATGTCAATTAATTTCTGCACTGTTGATGATTTCTTGTGCAATTCGGTCCAGGCTGCGGTGTGCTTTAAAGTATGAAGATCCTCAATTAATTGATTAAAAGGTTATTTTATTCTTATTGGTAAAATAAAATAAAGGGATCATGGTAATTGGGATAAGAAGTCTTATTGTGTGTCCAACAGGGATGTTGGTCAAGTCCAGTTCTGTGTTAAAATGTTCAACTGGAGATCTATGATCTGCTGTTTCCCTTAGCAACTGATTGCCTGTTGCTTGTGTATTTTTCCTCAAAGTTAGTAGTAAAAAGATCCTTCAGAGGGTGGGGGTCAATCCTCAAAACTGTCTCCCGAAGTAGCAAGTCACTGCTGGCAGGGGCGCGATCCGGCGGCTTCCCTGCTGTCTTCAGATAAACAAACACCGACGCGCGTTCCGGCTTGGGCCGTCTTCCGGATGTGAGGGGGACGTGTGACCGAGCTTCTACTTAAGGCGGAGATGACGTTGCAAAAAGCATGAGGCATGATGGGTAGTGTAGTCTCGTTGAAAGATGTTGGCCTCCGTATAAGGTTTAACAGCTGTTTGTTGTTTACATTTGATCTTGTGTCATTAGGCTTTGCTGGGTGCCAGCGGAGCACCGGCTTTCTTTCTCTTGCTGTTTATTTTTCTTTGAAAAGTCGGCATCATATAACGGAGGGAAGGAAAAATAATTATATATATTAGACTAGGCATATTAGAGAGGAAAAGGTGAGAGAGGGTTAGATGGCATATTGAAAATAGTTGGAAAGACTTAATTAGATAGATTGAAAAACCGGCATAAATAGAATGTGTGTGCTGGGGACATTTCAGCTTCAGATAATAAACTTGATTTGTGGTTGTGATTATTTTAATTATGAAAAGAGGTTGCAGCTATGTGCACTGTTGTAAAGCGCTAGCTGTGGATACATTGCGTTGCTGCCAACCTCAAAATAACGAAGGGGTAACTAAATGTAATATATGGATACATAAAGATATACAGTGGCAGGCTGTTAGGCTGAAAGGAGATACAGCGCAGATGCAACTCTTCTAGGTACCATGAGAGCTGACAGCGATTGTTCAGAGACAAAAAGGAAAGGAACAGCTGTTTTTGCTGTTTTTCTTTATGGAATAATAGAGAATGGGATAATAGGTATGTTAAGGTAAGCTAAACAAGCAAAGAGATAAATTACAATGTTAAGAAAGCTAACAGCAATTGTTCAGAGGCAAAAAGGAAAGGGACAGCTGTTTTTGCTGTTTTTCTTTATCGAATAATAGAGAATGGGATAATAGGTATGTTAAGGTAAGCTAAACGAGCAAAGAGATAAATTACAATGTTAATGGAAGAAACTTATAGGTGAATTATAAGGTTATATAAGTAAGTAAATATGCATAAATTAATATTAATAAATTAATAATATAAATAAATTATAAGGTTATATAAAAAATGAATACAGGGAGTAGGTGGACCAAGTTCATATGTTGAAGGAGAGTTGTATAAATAATTGAGGCGTAGGTTAGAAGGGATATAACATTTATAGAATATATTTAAAAATGAAAAAGATATAAAAATAAATATAGATGTGAAGATATGAGTATAAAATTAAATATAAATATAAATATAGGTCTATAGAGTTAAAATGAATTAAAATGAATGTATTAAAGGACCTATGGGTGGTTTGGTCTAAATGGTTGAAAAACGGCATTAGGCAGCTTATGGTTAAAAAAGAAGTTAAAAAACAAACAGTAAAAAATGTGGAATTAAGATGAATATATTAGAATATCTAAAAAAGGTTTAATCTGATTAATTGGACATCTTTGTCGGAAATGGAGTATAAATATAAGGAGCGGTATCGTCCGTTTAAAGGTTTCACATAATCTATTATTTGTTTTCTAAGAAGCAGTTTAAGTCGATTTCGATATTCGATATTCAGGCGATTCAGGCGATTTCGATATTCAGGAATTGGATACACTAACTCCAAATGGCCTGAATATCGAAATCGACTTAAACTGCTTCTTAGAAAACAAATAATAGATTATGTGAAACCTTTAAACGGACGATACCGCTCCTTATATTTATACTCCATTTCCGACAAAGATGTCCAATTAATCAGATTAAACCTTTTTTAGATATTCTAATATATTCATCTTAATTCCACATTTTTTACTGTTTGTTTTTTAACTTCTTTTTTAACCATAAGCTGCCTAATGCCGTTTTTCAACCATTTAGACCAAACCACCCATAGGTCCTTCAATACATTCATTTTAATTCATTTTAACTCTACAGACCTATATTTATATTTATATTTAATTTTATACTCATATCTTCACATCTATATTTATTTTTATATCTTTTTCATTTTTACATATATTCTATAAATGTTATATCCTTTCTAACCTTTGCCGCTTTTAACACAATTATTTATACAACTCTCCTTCAACATATGAACTTGGTCCACCTACTTCCTGTATTCATTTTTTATATAACCTTATAATTTATTTATATTATTAATATTAATTTATGCATATTTACTTACTTATATAACCTTATAATTCACCTATAAGTTTCTTCCATTAACATTGTAATTTATCTCTTTGCTCGTTTAGCTTACCTTAACATACCTATTATCCCATTCTCTATTATTCCATAAAGAAAAACAGCAAAAACAGCTGTCCTTTTCCTTTTTGCCTCTGAACAATTGCTGTTAGCTTTCTTAACATTGTAATTTATCTCTTTGCTCGTTTAGCTTACCTTAACATACCTATTACCCCATTCTCTATTATTCCATAAAGAAAAACAGCAAAAACAGCTGTTCCTTTCCTTTTTGTCTCTGAACAATCGCTGTCAGCTCTCATGGTACCTAGAAGAGTTGCATCTGCGCTGTATCTCCTTTCAGCCTAACAGCCTGCCACTGTATATCTTTATGTATCCATATATTACATTTAGTTACCCCTTCGTTATTTTGCCGTTTGGAAGCAACGCAATGTATCCACAGCTAGCGCTTTACAACAGTGCACATAGCTGCAACCTCTTTTCATAAATAAAATAATCACAACCACAAATCAAGTTTATTATCTGAAGCTGAAATGTCCCCAGCACACACATTCTATTTATGCCGGTTTTTCAATCTATCAAATTAAGTCTTTCCAACTATTTTCAATATGCCATCTAACCCTCTCTATAAATAGTTTAATTATTTTGTCCGCTCACCTTTTCCTCTCTAATATGCCTAGCCTAATATATATAATTATTTTTCCTTCCCTCCGTTATATGATGCCGACTTTTCAAAGAAAAATAAACAGCAAGAGAAAGAAAGCCGGTGCTCCGCCGGCACCCAGCAAAGCCTAATGACACAAGATCAAATGTAAACAACAAACAGCTGTTAAACCTTATACGGAGGCCAACATCTTTCAACGAGACTACACTACCCATCATGCCTCATGCTTTTTGCAACGTCATCCCCGCCTTAAGTAGAAGCTCGGTCACACGTCCCCCTCACACCCGGAAGACGGCCCAAGCCGAAACGCGCGTCGGTGTTTGTTTATCTGAAGACAGCAGGGAAGCCGCCGGATCGCGCCCCTGCCAGCAGTGACTTGCTACTTCGGGAGACAGTTTTGAGGATTGACCCCCACCCTCTGAAGGATCTTTTTACTACAAACTTTGAGGAAAAATACACAAGCAACAGGCAATCAGTTGCTAAGGGAAACAGCAGATCATAGATCTCCAGCTGAACATTTTAACACAGAACTGGACTTGACCAAGATCCCTGTTGGACACACAATAAGACTTCTTATCCCAATTACCATGATCCCTTTATTTTATTTTACCAATAAGAATAAAATAACCTTTTAATCAATTAATTGAGGATCTTCATACTTTAAAGCACACCGCAGCCTGGACCGAATTGCACAAGAAATCATCAACAGTGTAGAAATTCATTGACACGATTACAACAAGAGAAGTTCAGCTCAGAGGCCCTGGGTAGGTTTAGCACCCCCGGGCCGTGGCGGTAAGTGCCTCATTCCATTCCGTTTTATGTCTATTCTGAAAATAATTGAAACCACTCATCCATTCAATAGAATAGCCATAATTATAACTGAATGTTGATCTATGCCTTTTTGATTTGGTTGTTGTTTACAATCTTTGGCTGGGACACAGAATCATTAAAATTCTAATACCCAGTATATACTAAACATTCAGAGAAAATCATATATCCAAATTATATTCATTTATTTGGATTGTTTTTTCTGTGATACATCCTCATAAGAGAGCGCGACCTTAAGGCATTTTTTCTTTGTGGCCGATTCTTTGACCACCAGAAAATACCTATACCCTTCTTTTCAGTGAATCATAAAGTTTACTGGTGGGGAGCATGGCCTGGGTGAGGGATATATTTGAAAGCAAAGGGAACTGAACTACAAACTGCTTGAACTTCCACTTAGCCACACTAATAGGTCAACAGTTGATCTGCATGCAATGACTGATACAGTTACCAGCATTCTCCCTCAAACAGCTGTGACAATTATAAAGCCTCTATCATATAGGTAAACTAAACAAAATGAAAATATAACTGGATGTCTGCAGCAGACAGTATATACAGGGCAATATAAACAAGGATCAGTCAAATACTGTTGAAGGTTAGCTGGTAACAGCTGCTCTTATGGGGAAAGTGTCCATAAATAAGCTTTAAGTATTTTATTTTAAAAAGCTAATCAGTGTGAATTCTAAGAAAAGTTGAGTCTAGCTCCGAATTAGACCAAAGGTGTGCTCAGGTAATGGCTACAAATCATGTGACGACCACGCAACAGCTGATAACACAGTATGAACATTATGGTACAGAGCAATATAAAGTTTTTAGATATTAAATGTGGTTAATCTATTATTAATATATATAGCATAAACCTACATGGCTAAATAAAAGGGTAAAGGGGCAATAAACAACAAAAATAAGGCACTCAAGCATTTGAAGCAAGAAGGCACTGTAGAAGCATTACACAACTATAAAGACAAAAATAAACACAGTAAAAACAGATAAGGGTCTAGATGGGAAGAACAATTGCCTAATTGGGTAAAAGTAATGCCAAAATGTTCTATAGCTATGTAAACAGTAAAAGACACAAAATTGAAAGTCTGGTAAGTAATTTCATGACCAGGCCAGCTTGAATCTTGACTTTTCTAAAGCATTTGACGCTGTGCCACATAATAGATTGGTTCAAAAGATGAGAATGCTTGGACTGTGGGAAAAGTTTGTACATGGGTGAATAATTGGTTCAGTGATAGGAAACAGGGGTTATCATAAATACATATGTAGCCATTGTTAACCATCAAATACCAGGAGGCAATCTCTAAAAAAAAAAAATTTTTTTTTTTTTTTTTTACTTAATAATAAATAAAATGAATAATAAATAAAATTTACAAACAAGACATTTCATGTTAAAGCCTAAACTCTGCTGCAAAAAATATATATATAATTTTCCTGAAAATTCCAGCAAAAATGTTGCAAAACATGGTGCAAAATGGGTAAAAATGACCTGTCAACAGAGGGTGACAAAATCTCAAGTAGGCTGGCAATTAAAAGGGTTAATAGTACCTCTGCATGTTGGGTATTGTTTAGTTCGGGGGACCTTGCGCTTTCAGACTTAGCTTGTTTTTTCTTGTTTGCATATTTATATTTTAGGAAAGGGTGTTTTTTATTCAGCTTTTTTATACATTTTTTAGGGAAACCCTGCGCAACCAAAGAATTCTTTGAGGGATCAATTCCAGAAAGATGAGCCCACCCAGAGAATATATGGTTTATGGGGGATATTCCAAATGTAAAGGGTTGTTTTGGTTGAAAAATCGCAAGTTGCACACTTTGTCTGCAGAGCTGAAATTTTCAAGAAAAATTACCGTTATGCTCATGCTTTACTTTGGGGTGTTTGGCAACTCTTATTGACAAACTTATATTTTTTATTACAAAAAACACTACAAATTGTAAAAAATAGATTTTTTTTTTTATTTTTTTGCACATATTTCGCCAAAAAATATTGAGAATACACCTAAAAATGACAAACAAGACATTTCATGTTAAAGCTCAGACTCTGCTGAAAAAAACAATATATCATTTTCCTGGTAAATCCCTGGAAATCCCTTCAAAAATCACATTTGAACATGGGGAGTGAAAATAGTGCAAAATGGTCTGGCAACAAAGGGTGACAAAAACTCCAGGTAGGCTGGCACTTAAAGGGTTAACCTCACCCCCTTTACTTTATCCTGCTCGCCTCTCCTCAGTATGTGTGATGCTTATGAGTCAAGTTGACCTACCCTGGAGCCAGCTGATGAACTGAATACTCCCCCATTGCCCACTGCTGCTGTTTTTGGTGAGCCCTGTTGGTCTCTCTGCCTCATTCCCTTCCTTCCACTGCATTGTTTCACAGTTTCCACCTTTCAGTTAACCCAAATAAATGGAACATTTTTGTACAACATTAAAGGTGGTCCAAAACATTCTTGTAAGGGGGGGGGGGGTTGGGCGGACAAAAACACACTGTAGCACCAGCAGCAGTTTCATAGAGTCCCTAAGGCCCATGAAAGCCAGTAGGTGGCTATACATATCAGTAGTCTCTATTAATACCTAAGGCTTGGGAAATGGGTAGGTGGGAAACAGCAGCAGTAGTTCTATTGGGCCCCTAAAGACTGTGAAAGCCTGTGCAGGGGGTAACATCAGCCTCATAGAACCTCTAAGGACCGTGAAAGTCAGTGTATGGGGTAGCAGGAGCATCAAACACAAATTGTTTGTCACCTCTTCTTTAGTTAGTAAAGATAAAATAATACATTCTTAATGTTATGCTTAGGAAGGTCAGGTTTAGTTGGGTTGGGGTACAATATACAAGCAAGCAAAAAATACAGATGAATCACCCCTCTTTCCTCAACCTTCTCCTTTATCTCAAAAACACAATTATCAGCCTATTTGTATTAAAACAACCATTTTGATTACATGGTATTAAAAATATTTTCTGTTTTGTTGCATCCCCCAAACATGGGTATCCACAAATAAATGCCATGTATTTGCCACTCAAGGTCAGCATTAATGTGCAATAAGAAATGGACTTGGCTGTTAAAGTAGGCCACCATAGAACTCATTTCAAAAGATGTTACAATGATTATGCTCAGTTGTTAGTTAGTTGTATAGTACTAGTTTCGCTAGATAATAAAGTGGCTTTTTCCTAGTCATCCTTCAGCGTGACCACCTGGAGAGTTTATGCTCCACCCCCTGGGAGGAAACACAAACACCCCTTCCTCCCCTCATCAGTTCTTTGTGTTTCCTCCCTGGGAAACAATTGGACAGAGTGTGCCTGGATGTGTTAGACTTTGTCAATTTGTTATTTTAGTTTTTGTTTTGTGGACTCCAGAATACTGGAGTAGCCCTGCTGGCCTGGACATTTTCCAAATGAAGTTCTGGACACAGCCGGGGCCAGATTCCCACAAAGTTTTTTACATGTGCACTAGTTGTGCAATGTTACTTTAAATCCCAAACAACTGAGTTAGATGTGGTTATGCTGGCCCCTTTAAATCCTGAAGACATACAGATGCGCAGGGAGACATGTGGCGTAGAGATTTTTTTTTGAAAAATTCGATTCGGACGATTCGCCGAATTTTCCGAAAAAAATTTGTTTCGGTCCGAATTTATTTGTGGCGAATCACTATTAAAAAACGGCTATTTCTGGCCTTCCAAGAGCTTCAATAGGGTTGTAGAACATTTTGCCTTGCTGTAACACGCATAGGATGCGTGCTGGGTTAGTGAAGTAATACTATACACCCTGGAGTTGGCAGCAGCATAAGGAACACATATATAGCCTAAAAGACACACTGGAGTTTGCAGCAGCATTAGGAGCTCATATATTGCCAGAAGGACACACCCTGGAGTTGGCAGCAGCATAAAGAACCCATATATTGCCTGAAAGACACACTGGAGTTGGCAGCAGCGTAAGGAGCCCACATATTGCCTGAAATACACACGGGGGTTGGCAGCAGCATAAGGAACCCACATATTGCCTGAAAGACACACTGGAGCTGGCAGCAGCATTAGGAGCCCATATATTGTCTGAAAGACACACTGGAGTTGGCAGCAGCATAAGAAACCCATATATTGCCTGAAAAATACACCCTGGAGTTGGTAGCAGTATTAGGAGCACATATATTGCCTGAAATACACACTGGAGTTGGCAGCAGCATGAGGAACCCATATATTGCCTGAAAAACACACCCTGGAGTTGGCAGCAGCATTAGGAGCCCATATATTGCCTGAAAGACACAATGGAGTTGGCAGCATCATTAGGAACCCATATATTGCCTGAAAGACACACTGGAGTTGGCAGTAGCATTAGGAGCCCATATATTGCCTGAAATACACACTGGAGTTGGCAGCAGCATTAGGAACCCATATATTGCCTGGAAAACACACCCTGGAGTTGGCAGCAGCATAAGGAACCCATATATTTCCCGAAAGACACACTGGAGTTGGCAGCAGCATAAGGAGCCCATATATTGCCTAAAAAACACAATGGAGTTGGCAGCAGCCTTAGGAGCCCATATATTGCCTGAAAAACACACCTTGGAGTAGGCAGCAGCATTAGGAGCCCATATATTGCCTGAAAGACACACTGGAGTTGGCAGCAGCATTAGGAGCCCATATATTACCTGAAAGACACACTGGAGTTGGCAGCAGCATAAGAAACCCATATATTGCCTGAAAAACACACCCTGGAGTTGGCAGCAGCATTAGGAGCCCAAATATTGCCTGAAAGACACACTGGAGTTGGCAGCAGCATTAGGAACCCATATATTGCCTGAAAGACACACTGGAGTTGGCAGCAGCATAAGAAACCCATATATTGCCTGAAAGACACACTGGAGTTGGCAGCAGCATTAGGAGCCCATATATTGCCTGAGAAACAAACTCTGGAGTTGGCAGCAGCATTAGGAGCACATATATTGCCTGAAAGACACACTGGAGTTGGCAGCAGCATGAGGAACCCATATATTGCCTGAAAAACACACCCTGGAGTTGGCAGCAGCATAAGGAGCTCATATATTGCCTGAAAGACACACTGGAGTTGGCAGTAGCATTAGGAGCTCATATATTGCCTGAAAGACACACTGGAGTTGGCAGCAGCATAAGGAACTCATATATTGCCTGAAAAACACACCCTGGAGTTGGCAGCAGCATTAGGAGCCCATATATTGCCTGAAAGACACACTGGAGTTGGCAGCAGCATAAAGAACCCATATATTGCCTGAAAAACACACCCTGGATTTGGCAGCAGCATTAGGAGCCCATATATTGCCTGAAAAACACACCTTGGATTTGGCAGCAGCATTTGGAGCCCATTTATTGACTGAAAGAGACTCTGGAGTTGGCATAAGGAGCTACCATGCATCAGCTACTACCATGGATCAGCCATTGGTGAGTGAAAATCCAGGCTGATCCATGCCTGATTCATCTTCACAAAGGTGAGTCTCTCCACATTTTTTGTGGACAGATGAGTTCTCCTTGGCGTTACCGCAGCACTAAACACCAGCTCAGATGGACAGCTTTCCCAGGGCAAACTCTGCTAGTTGCAGCCACAAATCAAGTTTGGCTGGCCAGAAGTCCAGCAGATCCTCAAGATACGTTGGCATGGTCATGTCAAGGAAGGACACGACCTGCTGGTTCAGGTCCTGCTCCAGGCCTTCCTGCTGCTCATGAGTAGCCTCACTATGTGGGTGAAGAAAGCTACTCATTAGCGACTATAGACTCAGGCTGTTGCTGATGGAGCTGGTACTGCTTCTGCCACCTCCACAGCAGCCATGGCAGTGGAAGGTGAGCGCAGAGGGCCCCCGCGAGTCAGACCTGCGATAGTATGGACGATGGTGCAGATAGGCATCAGCCAACTTACTACATAGAATGTCTCTGTAGTAGGTCAGTTTGTCCTCCCTCTCAGCAGAACATAAAAAATGCCCCCATTTTGTGCCGGTAGTGAGGGTCCAATAACCTGGAGAGCCAGAATACGTGAGCATGCATCGTGCCATTTGTGCAAGTGACTCGAAGGGACTACCTGTCTCCATCTCCACTGCATACTGCCACGGTGTGTCTGGGTCCTCTGTCTCCCCTTCCTCACAACCCTCTAGCTCCTCTGGCTGCTCCTCCTCTCCTGTCAGATGACTAGATAAACTGCCCATTTCACCAAACCTAAACTGTGCTTCACTGTGCCCCTCCCCCCTCCTCCTCCTCCTCCAGTTCAGCATCCACAGGGTTCATGTGGCCGTGAGATGTAGGTGCCATTTCTCCAGTCGCCTGACCAGCCATGGTTTCCAACATGTGTTGTAGTACATGAAGCAGTGGAATCACATAGTTCATCCTGTAATCCTGGCGACTGACAAAAAAGTGGGTTCCTCAAAGGGCCTGAGCAAACAGCAGGTGTCACATATGAGCTGCCACTGGTTTACATTAAAGTTACACAGGGGAGTCCCCCTATCTGCTTGGATCATCAAGAAATCAGTGATGGTTTTTCTCTGTTCGATCCAACATATGGAGGGTGGAATTCCAATGGGTGGAAACATCGCAAATTAGGCTATGTTGGGGGGTACTGTTCTGACGCTGTAGCTCAATAAGGGTGGGCTTGGTGGTGTAGGAGTGGCTGAAGTGCATGCAAAGTTTTCCTTCCCGTTGTTAGGATGTCTTGGAGATGGGGGGAAGACTTCAGAAAATGCTTGACAAGTAGATTGAACATGTGTGCCATGGCAGAACACATGGCTCAGGCTTCCTTGTCGCAGTGTAGATGTTCTTTCCATTGTCAGTCCCCATGGTTCCAATTTGCAGTTTTTGTGGAGTAAGCCATGTTTTGATTTCTTGATGAATTAATTTTAGCAGTTCCTCCCCTGTGTGACTCTGTTCGCCAAGGCAAACCATGTGAAGCACAGCGTGACACCGCTGCGCCCTGCAAACATGGTAGGCTGGAGGGGCACTGAGACTTGACCGTAAGGTGGAGGCTGAGGAGACGACAGAGGACGAGGAGGTGGAGTCGTACACTGTCACAGGCACAATGGCCTGGGAGCGTGGAGGCCGAAGCAGCGTGATCTGTCCAAGTTGATGTTGTGGCTTTGCAGGAACCACATTCACCCAGTGGGCAGTAAAGGACATGTATTGTCCCTGACCATAGTTACAGCTCCAGACGTCGGCACTGCCATGCACTTTGGTGCACACCGACAGACTCATAGACTGGCCCACCTTCTGTTCAACAAAATTGTGCAGGGCTGGTACTGCCTTCTTTGCAAAGAAATGACGGCTTGGGACTCTGCACAAGCCATCAGTTCTCTGAAAGGTGCAGAGTCCACCACCTGAAAAGGGAGGGACTGCAGCACCAGCAACTTGGACAGGATCACATTTAGCTTCTGCGCTGTAGGATGAGTGGGCGCATACTGTTGTCTCTTGGACATGGCTTCGCTGATGGATTGCTGGCGGGATGACTGACTTGTAGTAGGAGGAGCAGGAGCATCTGGAGTGACAGAGCATGGGTATGACACACAGCTACCCTTGGCTGAGGTGCTGGAGCCTTGGCTGGCTGAAATTGGGAGCGGCGTGGCACTGGCTGACGCAGCAGGCTGGATCACCACCTCAGAGCATCGGTTCTCCCAGGCCGCTTTATGGTGATGCATCATATGTTGACGCAGGGCCATGGTGCCAACATTGGGGCCCTGGCCACGCTTCACCTTCTGCCTACACATCTTGCATATGGCCAGGTTACCCTCCTGCGGATGCTTGATGAAAAACTGTCACACTGCAGAGTAGCTAATTTTCCCACCAATTGTCCGCACTAACTCACTGCAACTGGTGCCGACTTTAGGGACCCCTGCTCCACTTCCTCCCGGGTAGGTAGCCTACCCCACCCCCAGCCATGTTTGGCTCCAGACTTTCCATTTCTGCCACCATGCTGACTACCATCCATGATACCACCTTGCTGCCTCAGCTGCTGCCTCAGGGGCAACCTGCAACCCTCTTCTCCTGATGATGATGAAGCCCCTTCTGCACCCGGCTCCCAAGTGCGATCGGCTTCATCATCATCATCATCGAGTTGTGTCTGCATGTCACTGATGTCCTCCTCGGTTTCCTCAACAGTGTCTGCTGCAGGAGCTGGAACGCTTGCCACACCACCTCCCACGCCACTCTCTTCATCAGTGTTTGCCTGCCTAGCAAAAGAAGCGGCGAATGTCTCCTCCATTTCTTGGCTGGTAAGAAGCTGCTGACTGTCCTCTAACAGATCGTCCTCACTGAATAGTGGAGCTGAACCCAAAAGCATAAGATACATCGCCTGGGGGGGTTGTAGGACAGAGGCAATGGAAGGACAGGGACTGCTCCTGGGACATGACAATTCAGGATTGTGTCCGAGGAACCTACCAACTGTTGACTGGGGGTGTCAGATGTCACTTGTGATGAAGTGGATAACCGCGTTAACCAATCGATGATGGCAGATGGGTTGCTGGTCGAGACACGGCCGCTAGCAGATACTGGGAGATCAGGCCTCTCACCGCGACTCCTGCTGCCACTCACCCCTAGTCTGCTGCTACCTCTGCCTGATGAATCTAGGCCTCTCCTCTGTGCACATCCTGGCACTTCTCTGCCTGCCATTTTTACTGCATTTAGGAGGGGAAAACAATACGCTACACTACACTTAAAAATCAGTATTTTTGTAACAACACCAGGTGTGTAGAAAAGTTGGAGCAAAATAGGCAGACATTGTAGCTAAAAGCTAATGCAAAAAGACACTGTCACATGGCCTTATACAGGATGCCCCTGGTCAGAGTTAAATGCACTACAGGCAGTTTTAAAATGGGTTTTTTGTTAAAAATAGAAAAGGTAAATAGCCAGGTACTCTTTAAAGACATAAGCTAGCACGCTGTGACAGCATGGGATGCCCCCGGTGAAAGTGAATGACTACAGCAAATTTTAAAACATGGTTTTTGTTACAAATGGAAATGCTAAACTTAGACAGCACCCAGCAAAGGCTAATTCATCCACAGGAAAAGATAGACAGGATAACAGCAGAGGCACTAAACCTAACTTCAGTCCCCCTAAATAAAATTATGAAGATACTGGGTATCCTGACCTTAGCAATCCCGGCAGTATCTTGGGCTCAGTTACATACAAGAACATTACAAATGTTCCTGCTAGAACAGTGGGACAAGCAGAATAATTCACTAAACCAACTTGTCCAGTTAAGTCCAAGGGTCCTAGAAGATTTCCAGTTGTGGTTAGATCCAGAGATTCTAGGGAAAGGAAGACTCCACTGACAGACCAACCCAGTAATAATCATGATAGATGCAAGCTATTTGGGTTGGGGAGCCCATATGGGAAGCCACCAGGTTAAGGTTAAGAGGCCAATGGGCTTTACAGCCAGGTCCACAAACTTAAAATAACTCCTGCCAGTCAAGTTGGCACATGGCCAATTTCGGTCAGCAATAGTGGACAAGGATGTTCAAAAAAGGTCAGACAATGCCTCCACGGTGGTGTATCTAAATTGTCAGGGGGGGACAAAATCCTTAACTTTAATGAATCTATCAAAGACCATTCTATTGCCACTCCAAGAGCAGGTCCAGTCAGTGTCGCAGTTCATCTGAAGGGAACCCTCAATACTCTTGCAGACTACTTAAGTCAAGTAAAGATTCAGCAGACCGAATGGTGTCTGAACCAGGAGGTTTTTCTGCAAATCATGCAAAAGTGTTTGGGGTCTCCCGCAGATAGACTTGTTTGCCACTGCCAGCAATACAAAATACAGGACATTTTTTTCTCTGACAAAGGAAGAAGGTGCACTAGCCCAGTGGTCCCCAACCCTGTCCTCAAGGCCCACCAACAGGCCAGGTTTTGCAGATCTCCACAAAGATGCATAGGTGGAGTAATTAGTGCAGCTGCAGAGCAATAGAGCTGGATATTTGGAGATCCAAAAAGCATGACATGTTGGTCGGCCTTGAGGACAGGGTTGAGGACCACTGCACTAGCCTATACCTTCCCTCCTTTCAGAATTCTTCCTCAAGTGGTCCTGAAGATTGTGCAAAAAGAGGTAACAGTGAACAGTGATCCTCATTCTGGCCAAAGAGAGCTTGTTTTGCGGAATTAAGGAATATGGCATAGAAATATTCATGGAGGCTTCCAGACATTCTGAATAGCATTCATGAGGATGTCACATTTGCTGCTGACTGCGTGGATCCTGAAAGGGCCATCCTAAGAATTAAGGGTTGCTCAATTCGAGTGACTGAAATTCTTCTGGCCAGCCAAAAGTTTCTACTTGATGCTAGCAGAGCCCTGATTTATTTGGAAAGATCCAGAGAATGGTGTATAGCGGAACAACTTTTAGCGGAAAAAAGAGAGGCTCAGCTGCTTCCAAGTCCACTATAGACAGATTGATAAAACAGAGTATTGCACAAGCATATTCTACTAAGGTGGTCCCTCTCCCACAGGTCTCTGCCCACTATACGAGAGCTAGGGCCACTTCATGGGCAGAGAGGACTGGTGCCTCTTTGGATGAGATATGTAAAGCAGCAATGTGGTCTTCACCCTACACCTTCCTCAAACATAATAGACTTGATTTACTATCTGCAAAACGTCAGGCTTTGGTAGAAGGGTACTACTTGCAGCTTCCCACCCCTAAGATATAATTACTTGCCTAATCCTCTCCAGGTGGTCACACTGAAGGATGACTAGGAAAAACCACCCTTTGACTTACCGGTAACAGATTTTTTAGGAATCCTTCACCGTGACCGCTTAGTACCTGCTGGAAGTCCAATGGTTGTTACTTTTCAAAGACTGAGGTGAGGAGGAAGGGGTGGGACTTTTAAACTCTGTTCTTGTTTGTGTTTCCTCCCAGGGGGTGGAGCATAATCTCTCCAGGTGGTCATGTTGAAGGATTCCTAAAAAATCTGTTACCGGTAAGTATAATGTTGTTTTTATTTTTATTTACTTATGTGTTTCTTTAAGTCTTTTAGTTTTCTATTATTATTTTAAGTACTTTCCCTAGCCCATTTTGTGCAGGGCGATCACTGTGGTGTTCCTCATGATTTGCAGCCATCTACCCCTTGCTATCGCAATCTTACAGTCATTTTGGTTCCCAAAATTCAGGTCCGCATCAACTTCAATTGGGCTAGGGTTCGGGTCAAGTCCAGGGACCCGAACCAAACTTTAGCAACAGGTTCAGCCGAACTTGTTGAACCCAAATTACAGCAGGTTTGCCCATCCCTAGTTAAAGGCTCTATACCTTAGTATGGGTTTTCCAGAAACTGATGGGAAGGAAGAAATGACCACACACTCAACACAAAATCAATGCATCTGAAAGTGACTTATTTTCAATTCTTGGCTAGATTATTGGCTAGATTATTTTATGCACAGAGAGTAAGGGAGTAGTTGGCGTGCCCCCCCCCCTTGGGGAATAGAGATGATAACTAGTAATTCCTTCATTTCTGGATGGCATTCTAGCCATATGAACATTCTATTAAGGCTGCATATCTTTAGAGGGATACCCAATTCTAAATGTTAACATTTGCCATTCTCCCAGGAATGACCACAGCTTTCAAAAGCAACTAAATATGATGAACCATGGGTTCTGTGTTTCTGAGACTTCCCAGGAAGAACTGCCCAATGATTGAATTCATTATGATGGTGAGCTTTCCCAGCTTTGAAAATATTTGAAATATCTCACAAATTAAGTTTGGAACCTTCGTTTCATTGAAACAGTATCTGCATATTCCATTAGTCCATCAGATACATCCTAGGTATTTTTACAACTGCCTTTCTTCCAACATCTTGTGCAGGCAAAGTTTAATTTTCCAAATTTAAGAACGCAAGCTATCTTCTGGCTCTCTTCATGACTGAAAAAACTTAAGTTAGTTACCTAGTAACTTCTTTTCTTAACATCCGAATGGGCAGCATACTGCCCATGGGCAGCATACTTATGAGACCTTGAGTCTCCGCCTCATGATAGGGAACACCTGACCATCAGATTAGCATAATAATTGACTCCTCCTTCCAGTCCCCAGTTGTTGTAGGGATCTGAAAGAAAGAGAAAAAAAAAGACAGACCAACAACAGAATTGGTTAAATTAACAAAACACATATAAAAAAAAAAATTAAGGGAGGGAAACTCTGTATGCTGCCCGTACAGATGTTTAAAAAAGAAGTTACCAGGTAATTAACTTAAGCTTTCTCAAAACATCCTCCATAAGCATAACATAAGCATTCTTATGAGAGATAGTCGAGATCTACCTGTCACGATATCTCAATGGAGATATCCACTGATAAAGAGTGACCAATAATTTGAGTACTGCAAGGCAGAGCAACTAGGATTATGCAGCAAACTGTGTTTATTGTGAGAAACAAGCACACATTCACACTCAGATTGCTATACATACAATGTGCAGTGAGGAAAAACATACATGCATGAAGTCCAGTCCAAGGTAAGTCCTTTAAGGGAAAGCAGCAAACAGGGGGAAAGCAATGGCTGACAAGGAAGTCCTGAGTTCAGAGTTCAGGTACAAAGGCTCTGGGTACAGATTTCATGTTCCAAAAGACAGAGTAAAATGCTGAGCACTGACATGCCAGACTCAGCATATAAAGGCCAGCAGCTAATTAGCACAGGTGCTGGATGATCTCAAGGAGCGCTGCAGGACAGCACCACCTGGTGGTCAAGCTGCATACTACAGAGAAACAGGCGAAGGCTAAGGAGGAACTCCAGGCATGACAGTATCCTCCCCCCGACAGGAGGGCACTGAACACCTTTAAATATCTGCTCCACAGGATGGGTAAGATAGGGATATAGCCCGAAGCAGGTGAAGACTGCGGACACAGAAGTCCCCCTAGGATCAAAGTCCACGAAAAAATGACTAGGGCAATCAAACTTGGCAGACGGGCAATCAAACTCGGCAGAGAGGTCACTTTGGACAGGTCGATCAAACTCGGCAGACGGGCGATCAAACTCGGCAGATGGGCGATCAAACTCGGCAGAGTGGTCACTTTGGACAGGGCGATCAAACTCGGCAGAGTGGTCACTTTGGACAGGGCGATCAAACCCGGCAGACCCCGCAGGGTGATCAAACTTGGCTGACGGGTGATCAAACTCGGCAGAGAGGTCCCTTTCGACAGGGCAATCAAACCCATCAGACCTTGCAGGGCGATCAAACCCGGCAGACCCGGCAGGGCAATCAAACCCGGCAGACCCGGCAGAGTGATCAAACCCGGCAGACCCAGCAGGGCGATCAAACCCGGCAGACCCGGCAGGGCGATCAAACCCGGCAGACCCGGCAGGGCGATCAAACCCGGCAGACCCAGCAGGGCGATCAAACCCGGCAGACCCAGCAGGGCGATCAAACCTGGCAGACCCGGCAGGGCGATCAAACCCGGCAGACCCGGCACGGTGATCAAACTCGGCAGACCCGGCACGGCGATCAGATTGGACCGACAGGTCAGATTGGACAGACTGGACAGATTGGACAGACTGGTCAGATTGGACAGCCTGGACAGACTGGTCAGACTGGACAGACAGGTCAGACTGGTCAGATTGGACAGACAGGTCAGACTGGTCAGATTGGACAGACTGGTCAGATTGGACAGCCTGGACAGACTGGTCAGACTGGACAGCCTGGACAGACTGGTCAGATTGGACAGCCTGGACAGACAGGTCAGAGTGGTCCGATTGGACAGAGAGGACAGACAGGTCAGATTGGACAGACAGGTCAGATTGGACAGTTTGGACAGACAGGTCAGATTAGACTGGAATTTTTGATTTCTGGGCTGCAAAAACTGTAGTCAGGTCATGGCCAGCAAACACTTTCTAAGGAATATTTAAGTAGGAAGTAGCTATGAATAGCAGGAATTCAACCACATTTTCACTGAGATGTTTGCTATGATTTAACCAGGCTTCAGCCCAGAAAAACAGCTCATCCTCAAACAGGATGTAAGCCACCTGACGACTCAAGGTTGTCATGGGAGACTGCCGAATATGAGGCTCCAGCAGTAACTTTGCGACAGCCTGGAGGAGCTGGGGGTAAGTGGCCAGGGTGAGCTCTTTAAAGCGAGGTGGAGGCACAAAGATATATACGTCTGTGGGAACCGTGGGATGGTCAGAGTCCATAGCAACGAATGCCCTTATGGACATCTTGGGGCTAAAGCTGACTACACACGCAAACAGACAGGCAACCCGCCTGCGCCACCAGGGAAGCAAACTGCCGATTTCCCAGAGGCGTAGAGGACCTGGAACTCGAGGAGCCCATAATCCACCTACTACTTCGGCAGAGCTTCTGAAGGTGAAGATGCACAGGCCCCGGGTAATCCCGTGGTGGTCACAGACTTGGGAAACACAGGAGAGACAAATACTAGACAGACAAGAACTGGGCCCCAAACTACTAAACAAGTTTGGGCCCCAATACAGGCTATGGCAAACTAAAGCTAGAAGGCAAATGCTAAATCTAAGGCTGCCACTAGGACCCTGCATATCCTCAGCACACCAAAGCCAGCTCAGCCTTACAGTCTCTTATGGTCTTTTATAGGGCTCAGCATTCTGTCACGGATATCTCAAGGGAGATATCCACTAATAAAGAGTGACCAATAATTTGAGTACTGCAAGGCAGAGCAACTAGGATTATGCAGCAAACTGTGTTTATTGTGAGAAACAAGCAAACATTCACACTCAGATATACATACAATGTGCAGTGAGGAAAAACATACATGCATGAAGTCCAGTCCAAGGTAAGTCCTATAAGGGAAAACAGCAAACAGGGGAAAGCAATGGCTGACAAGGAAGTCATGAGTTCAGAGTTCAGGTACAAAGGCTCTGGGTACAGATTTCATGTTCCAAAAGACAGAGTAAAATGCTGAGCACGGACTACATGCCAGACTTGGCATATAAAGGCCAGCAGCTAATTAGCACAGGTGCTGGCTGATCTCCAGGAGCTCTGCAGGACAACCCCACCTGGTGGTCAAGCTGCATACTACAGAGAAACAGGCAAAGGCTAAGGAGGAACTCCAGGCATGACACTACCTCTATTAGGTGGGAATTACAGCTTCTACCAAGGACTGATCCCGTACGTCCAAACGATTATGCCTTGCAAAAAACTTGGCTGAAGACCGCTTTACAAATCTGTTCCATAGGGGTCCATGCTTGCTCTGTCCAAGACGTAGAGAAACATCCCGAAGAGTGAGCTATAACTTTTCTGGAAGCTTTAATACATGAAAAGCCATCCTAATTAGAGATGAGCGAGTAGTGAAATATTCGAAATTTCGAATTTCGATTCGAATAGACCGCGTTACTCGACTACTCGACCGAATATCGAATCCCATTATAGTCTATGGGAAAAAAATGCTCGACACTTGGAAATCTCAATTCGACCACTTGGAGGTCACCAAGTCCACCCTGAAACATCAGAAAATGATGCCAACACTGCTGGAATGCAACTGGGACAGCAGGGGAAGCATGTCTGGGTGCATATAACGCGCCCAAGTCGCACTATTACGCCACTATCACAGCCACTCAACAATACACTCCAAACACAATATAACTTCTACGTAAAGTGAGACAAGACAAGGAAACCTTCTTTCCTCTACATTGCCATGGACCCCAAGCCAAACTGTACAGAAAAGAAGAACAAAATTCTGCACCCCTTAAAATCACGTTGCCTAATGACAACCACAGATGGCATAGGCAAGGGGGAAAATAAATAGACCCCACCCCTAATTGTCATTGTGTGTGTGTGTGTGTGTGTGTGTGTGAGATGTGGTCAGACATGTCCTCTTGTGTCATTGTGTCACCCCAGCAGTAAGGGAAGCTTAAAGGAGGAGGTTTGTTACAGTGTGTCACCCCAGCAGTAAGGGAAGCTTACAGGAGGAGGTTTGTTACAGTGTGTCACCCCAGCAGTCAGGGAAGCTTACAGGAGGAGGTTTGTTACAGTGTGTCACCCCAGCAGTAAGGGAAGCTTAGAGCTGAGACCTCTTAAAAATTGTGTGGAGGCCCAAGATCTGAGACCTCTTAAAAATTGTGTGGAGGCCCAAGAGCTGAGACCTTTTAAAAATTGTGTGGAGGCCCAAGAGCTGAGACCTTTTAAAAATTGTGTGGAGGCCCAAGAGCTGAGACCTCTCAAACATTGTGTGGAGTCCCACGAGCTGAGACCTCTTAAAAATTGTGTGGAGGCCCAAGAGCTGAGACCTTTTAAAAATTGTGTGGAGGCCCAAGAGCTGAGACCTCTTAAAAATTGTGTGGAGGCCCAAGAGCTGAGACCTTTTAAAAATTGTGTGGAGGCCCAAGAGCTGAGACCTTTTAAAAATTGTGTGGAGGCCCAAGAGCTGAGACCTCTCAAACATTGTGTGGAGTCCCACGAGCTGAGACCTCTTAAAAATTGTGTGGAGGCCCAAGAGCTGAGACGTTTTAAAAATTGTGTGGAGGCCCAAGAGCTGAGACCTTTTAAAAATTGTGTGGAGGCCCAAGAGCTGAGACCTCTTAAAAATTGTGTGGAGGCCCAAGAGCTGAGACCTTTTAAAAATTGTGTGGAGGCCCAAGAGCTGAGACCTCTCAAACATTGTGTGGAGTCCCACGAGCTGAGACCTCTTAAAAATTGTGTGGAGGCCCAAGAGCTGAGACCTCTTAAAAATTGTGTGGAGGCCCAAGAGCTGAGACCTTTTAAAAATTGTGTGGAGGCCCAAGAGCTGAGACGTTTTAAAAATTGTGTGGAGGCCCAAGAGCTGAGACCTCTTAAAAATTGTGTGGAGGCCCAAGAGCTGAGACCTTTTAAAAATTGTGTGGAGGCCCAAGAGCTGAGACCTTTTAAAAATTGTGTGGAGGCCCAAGAGCTGAGACCTCTTAAAAATTGTGTGGAGGCCCAAGAGCTGAGACCTTTTAAAAATTGTGTGGAGGCCCAAGAGCTGAGACCTTTTAAAAATTGTGTGGAGGCCCAAGAGCTGAGACCTCTTAAAAATTGTGTGGAGGCCCAAGAGCTGAGACCTTTTAAAAATTGTGTGGAGGCCCAAGAGCTGAGACCTTTTAAAAATTGTGTGGAGGCCCAAGAGCTGAGACCTTTTAAAAATTGTGTGGAGGCCCAAGAGCTGAGACCTTTTAAAAATTGTGTGGAGGCCCAAGAGCTGAGACCTTTTAAAAATTGTGTGGAGGCCCAAGAGCTGAGACCTCTTAAAAATTGTGTGGAGGCCCAAGAGCTGAGACCTCTCAAACATTGTGTGGAGGCCCAAGAGCTGAGCACTTATTAGTGCTGCAGCTACGGCTGCTTTAGTGAGGGGTAGCTGCTGCTGCTGGAATAGGGACAGAAAGACTTCAGTGGTGTATTACCACCTATATACAAAACTATATACACTCTGCTCAAAACGGCTGCTTTAGTGAGGGGTAGCTGCTGATGCTGGAATAGGGACAGAAAGACTTCAGTGGTGTATTAGCACCTATATACAAAACTATATTTTGCACTACTGTTTTGTGTCCTCTGTGCCAACAAAACACTGTTTTATACACGGTGCGTATAGGCACCATTTCACCTTCTGGCAGTATACGGCTGTATAGCCAGGTGTTTTTCTTAAAAATATTTTTTATATTTGGCACTACTGTTTTGTGTCCTCTTTACCAACAAAACCTTGTTATATACCCGGTGCGTATAGGCACCATTTCACCTTCTGGCAGTATACGGCTGTATAGCCAGGTGTTCTTCTTAAAAATATTTTTATATTTGGCATAACGCGTGGCCAAAAAAGTAAAACGCCTGAAATGCGGAGGGCTAGCGCAAAGGGACGTGGACGAGGACGGGGGCGCGGAAATGCTGGTGTGGGCACAAACCGCGTTGAAGCCAGTGGGGATACAATGCGTGCTGATGAGGGGCAGCCAGCATTACGCTCATCCAGCTTCCCTGCCTTTATGGGACAGTTATGCGGGGGGCGGGGTACACCTCTGTTAAAGCCTGAGCAGCGTGAACAGGTGGTGCAATGGATGGCCGATAACGCTTCCAGTCACTTGTCCACCACCCAGTCATCCACACAGTCTCACTCTGACCCTCCTTCCTCCCAACCTGGCCAACAGAGTCAGCCCACCCTTGACCCCTCCCAGGACCTCTTTTCGGGTCCTTTTCCAGATGTGCTGCAAGAATCCCAGGAGCTAGCAGAGGAATTTGTTTGTAGTGATGCCCAAACACTTGAGCATCCGCCATCTGCTAGTGATGTGGACCCGGAACCAGCATCTGCTATCATGAGCGATGATGATGATGAGACGCAGTTGCCATCAAGGGAGGCTGTTGGAATGTCCAGTGGGCAGGAGGAGGAGCAGAGAGAGGAAGTGGAAGAGGAGGTGGTGGACGACGAAATGACCGACCCCACTTGGACAGGGGTGATGTCCAGCGGGGAAAGCAGTGGAGATGCGGTCTGCGCATCACCGAATAAGGCAGCAAGAGGCAGAGGACAGTCCAGAGGCAGAGGACAGTCCAGACAGAGAAGGCAGGCCACAGCCAGCAGGGCCGAAGCTCTTCCCGGCAGCAGGCAGTCGCGCGAAGCTCCCCCATCGAGGCCTCGTACTTCTGTGGTGTGGAGATTTTTTAATGTTTGCGCGGATGACAAACTGAGCGCGGTTTGCGCAATCTGCCACTCAAAACTGAGTAGGGGCTCTGAGAAGAGCAATCTGACCACCTCAGGCATGCGCCGTCACTTGGAATTCAAGCACTGGGCTGAGTGGGAGAGAGCAAACGCAAAACAACCTGCGCCCCGTCTTGCTGCCACTGCCTCTTCCCCTTTGTTGTGTGCTGCCACTGCGGTCCAGACCTCCAGCCAGGACACCTCCACATCTGCCTCTGCCTCGGCTACTTTGGGGCCTTCTCCTTCAGCCCCCCCTTCCCCCGCATCTTTGTCTGCGCCTTCCATCTCCTCGTCCCATCAACTGTCCATCTCGCAGGCGTTCAACCGCAGGCGGAAGTACGCCTCCAGTCACCCCCAAGCCCAAGCCTTAACCTGCCTCATCTCCAAACTGCTGGCCCTGGAGATGTTGCCGTTTTGGCTTGTGAAGACGTAGGCCTTCCGCGACCTGATGGCGGCTGCCGCACCTCGCTATTCCGTCCCTAGCCGCCACTATTTTTCCCGGTGTGGCGTCGCCGCCCTGCACCAGCACGTGTCGCGTAACATCAGGCGGACCCTGAGGTACGCAGTCAGCGCAAAGGTCCACTTGACCACCGACTCGTGGACAAGCGCTTGCAGCCAAGGACGCTACATCTCTTTGACGGCACACTGGGTGAATGTTGTGGAAGCGGGGACGGGGTCGCAAACAGGGACGGCCTACATACCACCCCCGCCCAAGATTTCCAGCACAGGTTCTGATAGACCCCCCTCCTCTTCCTCCTCCTCCTCCTCCTCCTCCTCCTCCTCCTCCTCTGCCTTAACATCGCCCTCAGCCCCTAGCTGGAAGCGTTGCAGCACTGGCACGGGGAGACGTCAGCAGGCTGTGCTTAAGCTCATCAGCTTGGGCGACAGGAAGCACAGCGCCGCAGAGGTGAGGCACGCCATATTGCAGCAGACAGAGATGTGGCTGTCGCCGCTGCAGCTAGGACCAGGCATGGTCGTGTGCGATAACGGCCGTAACCTGGTGGCGGCTCTGGAGCTTGCAGAACTCAATCACGTACCATGCCTGGCCCACGTTTTTAATTTGGTAGTACAAAAGTTTCTAAAGACTTACCCCAACCTGGCAGAGCTACTGGTCAAAGTGCGGCGCTTGTGCGCTCACTTTCGGAAGTCAACTGTAGCTGCTGCTAGCTTAAAAAAAAATCCAGCAACGCCTCCATTTGCCTCAACATCGGCTGTTGTGCGACCTGCCCACTCGCTGGAATTCCACCTATTGCATGTTGGCCAGGGCGTGTGAGCAGCAGAAAGCATTGATGGAGTACCAGATGATGCATCCACGCGTGCCTCCAACTCAGCTCCCTCAGTTTGCCAACCACGAGTGGCCATGGATGGCAGACATATGCGATGTATTGCGTATCTTTGAGGAGTCCACTAAGAAGGTCAGCAGCGAGGACGCTATAGTGAGCGTAACCATCCCGCTCCTAGGCGTCCTTAAAGAATCGCTCATCGCAATAAGGGAGAACGCATTGCACACAGAGGAGACGGGGGTAGGAGGAGACGCAACGCAGGTAGACAGTCAGACCACACTTTTGTCTGCTGCTCGGTGGCAGTTGCAGGAGGAGAAGGATGAGGAGGAGGAGGACAACGTGGAGGTGGCTGTGGAAGAGGATGCTGGCGGCGAGGGTAGCAGTCAGGCTGTGTGCGTCCCATTGGTTCAGCGCGGATGGGGCGGAGAGGAGGAGGAAGAGGAGGAAATGGAAAATGATCCTTCTGGTGGGGGCAGTGAGGTCATGCCTACTCAGAGTCTGGCACACATGGCTGACTTCATGCTGGGCTGCTTTTCCCGGGACATACGTGTTGTCCGGATATTGGAGAACAAACTATACTGGGTCTTCGCACTCCTGGACCCCCGGTATAAAGATAACTTCTCCTCTTTTATTCCGGTAGAGGAGAGGACGAATCGATTACTGGAATACCAGAGGGAACTCTTGCAGAACATGATGCAGATTTTCCCACCCAGCATCGCTGGCGGCAGAGAGGAGAGTGTCTCCCAGAGTCTGACAACATCGATCAGGCCCACAGCCACCAGGGGAACACTCTCCAAGGTGTGGGACACGTTCATGTCACCCCCTCGTGCAACTTCCATCACTGCGGGGCCCGCTATCAGCAGGAGGGACAAGTATCGGCGGATGTTGCGGGACTACCTGGCAGACCACACCCCTGTCCTCCCCGATCCCTCGGCGACCTACACTTACTGGGTCTCCAAGTTGGACACGTGGCTGGAACTGTCCTTGTACGCCTTGGAGGTGCTTGCCTGCCCTGCCGCCAGCGTGCTATCAGAAAGGGTGTTCAGCGCAGCCGGGGGCATTATAACCGATAAGCGCAGCCGCCTGTCAACCGACAGTGCCGACAGGCTGACGCTAATCAAAATGAACAGCAAGTGGATTGACCCGGACTTTGCTTGTACAACAGTGGAAAGCAGCCAAGAGTGAAGTGCCATCTGTATGAAGTGCCATTTCCTCCTCCTCCTCCTCCTTAACCGCCGTAGAATTGCTGTATTAATGGAAAAAATTATGGCTCACCTCTTAGGCTTAATACAATCAATTTTTAAGAGGTCTCAACTCTTGGGCCTCCACACAATTTTTAAAAGGTCTCAGCTCTTGGGCCTCCACACAATTTTTAAAAGGTCTCAGCTCTTGGGCCTCCACACACTTTTTAAGAGGTCTCAGCTCTTGGGCCTCCACACAATTTTTAAAAGGTCTCAGCTCTTGGGCCTCCACACAATTTTTAAAAGGTCTCAGCTCTTGGGCCTCCACACAATTTTTAAGAGGTCTCAGTTCGTGGGACTCCACACAATGTTTGAGAGGTCTCAGCTCTTGGGCCTCCACACAATTTTTAAAACATAGCAGCCCTAATAAGGGCTCTCAATGACTCTCTTGTCTTCTGGTAGCTGGTATGTAGTGACCTGGACTAATCCAGTCGGTATCTGGAAGTCTGTCACTATATGTTTGGTCACTTACATACCGTAAACCCATGATCTTTTATATTTGTGTTTTTGTGTATTCCCTGAGCACATGTGCAGATATAGGCCATAAGCCTAATGTGGTCTTATCACATTCTCCATTTTATTTCCATGTGTATGCATATTGTCTAGCATAACACCATCTTGTGGTCAGAAAGCTAATTACTTGTTTCATTCACACTAATGTTAACATTTTTCCCTGCGTATGACTGTACATGTCATCAGCATTCACATGGTTAAGCTGTGGGAGTGAGTCTAATGAGTCAGGTGACCTCCTAGAGCCACTCAAGCCCCCTGGATTGTTCTGGAAAGGGGGCAGACACACTTCGGTGTGTGGAGGGAGAAGACACACTTCGAGGTCTGTCCAGTCAGTCAGTCACAGGCCTTATCCTTTATTGGAAAACCCTAAACAAGGTATGCAGCATATCTTCCAGCCTGTTTATCACCTGTTCACCCAGGTTAGCAGGGATTATATACGTGCCTTCTCACTACAGTCTGTGGGACAATACTGATATATAAAATAGCCCATAGCGAGCTGCCTTGGAAATTGAGGGTCATCCCGCCAGCAGCGCAAAAGTTTTCTACGTATCCTCTACAAGCACGTACCCTGTCTGATAGGGACTCCAGTCACTGGGTGCAGACATTCAAGTCAAGCAAGTATATTCATTACAACCCCGTCATTCGAGGCCTCTGAAAAACTCCATCCATCTGCTTCAGAAGATCACTCACCACCAGCTACACCATTTACCACCACTGTCATCGGGATTTCCTGTGTCCTGCCAATAAAGAGCAACGGTTACCCCCGAGACTGGGCGTCTGGAGTACTCATTGCTACAGGTACCTACGTGGGGGCGGGTAATCGGGACACACACTTCTGTGGATGCCACCTGGGATTGGGCCCATTACATCCCTCGGCCAGAGTGAAATGCCACCGCGTGACACCTTAAAGGGCTAGTAACACCTAACAACCCCAGGTCACCACATTAGGTTGGCGTCACGAACAGGATGAGTCTATGTGCCGTCTAAAGAGACTTTCCTTATATTGCTGTGGAACTACATGTCCCATAAAGTCATAAATAGTACTTCTGACGAAGTGAGGGTGCTGTCCTCTTTGAATGAGAGACTATCGCTTTGAATCTGTGTGGTGTGAATTACATGCATCTTCTGGTGTGGATTCAAGTTGCCATTGTTGTGGATTACAGTTATTGCTGCTGCTATGCATCTTCTATTGTGGACTGCAAACGTTACCTATACTTGTGTGGAGCAAAGGATTGTGCTATTTTGTTAGTGTGTAATCATCTACTGCCATTTTACATTGTGCTGCTACCAGAAGAGCATACAAGAGGTTAATTGTGTCCATCCAGCTTCTCTGCACTGTAGCTCCGCCTATTGCAGTGTGTTCAGGTCCTCCTCTCTGCCTCTCTACAAAGTGGAACCTTTTTGTGTTGTCCTTGTGCTAGAGGAGAAGGATTTCTTAGTTGCACCTGATAGAGTTGCTGGGCACTGCCATCTTGAACAGAGTACCAGACCCTCAGCACTATCACCATTGCAGTGCTCATCTCTACTGTTCTCCTATCATGCAGTCTGCAGCTCCAGTTATTCTCTTCAGCCTGTTTATTCCTGCATTTTCTACTGATTGCTGCAGTAAGCGCCTGTCATCCCAGCTATACAGATAAGTGCAACTCTTCATTTTCATCAGTGTTACATAAAGGAAAGGAAGTTGTATATTCAGAGGCTGTGTTTTTGCGTAAAATAATTTTTTCTTAATGCAACAGTAGTCATATTTTTCTTAAAGAGACAGTACACTCATTTTTTTTTTTTGAAAAACAAAAATGTCTACATCTTCTCAAAGTGACCAGGCTGGCCCTAGCAGCCCTGCATCATCATCTGCTAGCGTCCCTGCACCTCAGATTACAGCTGCTGCACCAGTTCCAGCCCCTGTTATAGCAACAGGAGTGCCTTTTTTCATAGGAACCTCCAATCTACCAAGTTACAGAGGGGATCCTCATACCCTTGGTGCATTTAAAGAAAAGATATTGCGTACTCTTGAACTTGTGTCACTTTCTCCCAATCAGCAGGTCCAGCTTCTCCCAGGTCAACTTGATGGTCCTGCTGCAGAGGAAGTCCATTCCTGGCCATCTACAGAAAAGACCAGCGTTGACCAGATTCTTAGTCATCTCAGGAGAGAATTTGAAGTCCAATCACCAACTGAGGTTCGTCTTAAATTTTATGACAGACGTCAGAGACCTGGGGAAAACCTGAGAGAATATGCCCTAGCTCTGCAGTCTGCATACAGATCTTTGTGCCAAGTAGACACCCTCGACCCTGTTGCTGCCGAGAGCATGATTACTGATAGATTTATAGAAGGTGTTGATTCCAGGATAATGCAGAGCCAACTCCGCATGCTAGCAGCCCAGAACCCAAATATGACCTTTCTAGACTTTAAGACTTTGGCCCTGCGGGTAGTGGGAACTGACTCACCCTGTTATACTTCTGCCACTTATCCTCCAGACCTGGCTGGTGGAGCTTACATTGCATCCCCACTACCTCCTGTTTTGCCTATACAGGCCACTCAGACTGTCCAGCCTACCCCTGTTACTACACCTACTACTACTGAGGTACTTGCCCAGGTTGTTGACTCTCTGTGTCAAGCTTTAAAAGAGTTAAAGGGTCAGCCCTCATCCCGTGAGTCATCTTCTTCCAGGACATTGTCTCCAGAACCTGGTTCGAACCGCCCAAGACCTGATAGGCCCCCTCCTGAAAGGTCTCCACGACATGAACCTCCTTATTGTACTTACTGTGAACGTCCTGGGCATTACAAATACCAATGCTACCAGTTAAACGGGCCACTCCCGAGGCCAAGGCCCGCCCCTCGGGTAGTGAATCCAAGGGCCCAGAGGGACAATCGCAATGGATTTCCAAGTTCATCTCAAAATGCCCGTACATAACTATTTGTATCGATGGTGTACCATTAGAAGCCTTAGTGGACACTGGCTCACAAGTTACCACCATTGAGCGACAAGCCTTTGAAAAGTATTGGGACACTGACATACTAAGCCCTGTGGGTAAAGCCAAGTTACATTTAATAGCAAGTAATGGTCAACCTATTTCCCAGCTAGGCTACTGGGAACCCACCATCCGTATTGGTGATCGTCAGTTACCAGGTCAAGGTGTAGTTGTTACTGAGGCTCAGGGAGGTACAATAGCAGTAGTGCTAGGCATGAATGTTATCCGTCACGTATTTACTGAATTGCTAGCTGCCTTGCATGTCTCTCTCCCTTCTGCTTCTTCCCATTACAGACAAGCTGTTCAGCGGACCATTAAAGTGCTCTGTGCCCAGCAGAAGTTCTCAAACTATAAAGGTGAAATTTGCCGAGTCCGTATCCAGGATGTAAGACCAGTTACCTTAAGTCCAAACAGCGAAACCCTAGTCTGGTGTCGAGCTCATCCAGGTATAGATAATTCAGATTATGAAGCTCTTCTTGACCCCATCCAGATTGAAGGACAGCCACTGGTAAAAGCTGCCAGAAGTATTGTCACCGTCTCAAACGGTAGAGTACCAGTACGACTAGTCAACCTGAGTGATGCACCTGTAGACTTGTACAAATTCAATTCAGTTGCCCAATTGTATCACCTGGACCCAGAGGACATCCTGGATGAAGAAACGCTTGCTTACCAAAAGTCTGTTAAAGCCACTCCCAAAGGCAACCACAAACCAACTACCTTCTGGTGGAATGAACTCAATGTTGGAGATGCCAACACTCCAATTGAAGATGTCAATGGTGTCATTAAAGTTGCTAAGCGACACAGTGAAGCTTTCAGCAAGCACGCTCTAGACTTTGGGAAGACTAATTTGATCCAACACAAGATCAACACAGGTGATCATCCTCCTATCAAGGAAAGACACCGGCCCATACCCCCTGCGAACTACCAGCAAGTAAAGAAGCTGATTAAGGAGATGAAAGACACCAAAGTCATTCAAGAAAGCCAAAGTCCTTGGGCTGCACCCATCGTCTTAGTGAAGAAGAAGGATGGTAACATCAGATTCTGCGTTGACTACAGAAAACTGAACAATGTCACCCACAAAGATGCCTATCCTCTTCCAAGGATTGAAGAATCCATCACTGCTCTTGGCTCAGCTGCATACTTCTCCACTCTCGACCTAACCAGCGGTTACTGGCAAGTACCCATGGCTCCTGAGGATAGAGAGAAGACAGCTTTCACTACTCCAATGGGACTCTACGAGTTCAATGGCATGCCGTTCGGGTTGTGCAACGCCCCCGCAACATTCCAGAGACTAATGGAAAGATGTCTTGGCCACATTAATTTCCAGAGCGTCCTGTTGTATCTTGACGATGTCATTGTGTACTCTCGTACATATGAAGATCACTTAAACCATCTTGCAGAAGTATTCCAAGTGCTCATTGAGCATGGTCTGAAGATCAAGCCATCAAAATGTTACCTTCTGAAGCCAAAGGTCAGTTACTTGGGTCATGTCGTCAGTGCGGAAGGAATCCAGCCTGATCCAGAAAAGATTTCTGCCGTTAAAAATTGGGACACCCCAAGAACTGTGAAGGAAGTCAGAAGTTTCCTAGGATTTGCGGGCTACTACCGCCGTTTTATACCTAACTTTGCCAAGGTAGCAGAACCACTGACAGAACTTCTACGTGGTTGTCCTAGAGAAAACTATAACAGAAGATTTCCCATTGATTGGTCTGAGAGACAAGAGACTGCATTCCAGAAATTGAAAGACCTGTTGACTTCTCCTCCAATTCTAGCGTATCCTGACTACAGTCATCCTTTCCGTCTTTACACGGATGCCAGCTATCAAGGCTTAGGAGCTGTATTGTCACAAGTCCAAAACAACAAAGAGAGAGTCGTTGCCTATGCCAGCCGAAGTTTGAGGGGTGCCGAGAAGAACGATAGCAATTACAGTTCCTTCAAGTTAGAGCTACTAGCTCTTGTGTGGGCCGTTACCGAGAAGTTCAAGGATTACCTTGCAGCCACGCCATTCACCGTATATACGGACAACAATCCTCTCGCTCACCTTAATACTGCACGGCTAGGTGCACTTGAACAGAGGTGGGCTTCCAGATTGGCAAATTACTGCTTTGACATCAAGTACCGCAGCGGCAAAACCAACGTCAATGCAGATGTATTATCCCGGTTGCCCATAGGGGAAGAACCTCCTGAGGAAGAAGACATGTGGGAAGATGTTGAGATGCCGCCCTTCTATCAAAGGTTTGCTACGCAGAATGTCATTGCTGCTACCCAGACTGATAAAGGTCCCCAACAGCAATTTGACCCAATTCAAGATCCATCCAGATGGCAAACTCTCCAGAATGAATCTCGAGTTTTAGGTGAGATCTATGATTTCCTAACTTCTGGAAGAACACCTGTCAGACTCAGAAGACAGTATCCAGATACTGAACTCAAACGCCTGTGGAGACAGCGGAAAAGGCTCTTCATACAAAAAGGCCTCATCATACGTAATACCTTGGATCCTGCTTCAGGAGAGAGAATACACCAAATCCTCATCCCCAGAAGAGATGCAAAAATTGTGCTTGACGCTTACCATGACCAATCAGGACATTTTGGCGTACATAAAACCGAAGCTACCATACGCCAGCGCTTTTACTGGATCGGAATGCGAGCAGATATTGAAAATTGGTGCAACGAATGCCCAGCTTGCAACTTGACAAAAGCCGGAAGGAAAGAGGCTAGAGCGCCATTGCATCCAATCAACTCTCACCGACCAAATGAGCTAGTTGCTCTAGACCATGTAAAGCTGGCACCTACTCGTTCAGGGTATACCTATGCCCTCACTATGGTGGATCACTACTCTAAGTGGGTCGTAGTCATTCCAGTGAAGGATATTACCGCTCGTACTACGGCTGCCATCTTTTACCGTGAGTACATGAGACATTATGGTTGTCCTGAAGCAGTCCTAACAGATCGTGGACCTGCCTTTGAGTCACAGCTCTTCCAAGAGCTCTGCCAATTCCATGAGTGTAAGAAGCTACGTACAACAGCTTATCACCCACAAGGGAATGGACTTTGTGAGAGGATAAATCAAGTGTTTATTAACATGCTGAGAACGGCATCAGTAACCAAACAGGCAGAATGGCCACAACTACTGGATGAACTAGTGGAGATTTACAACAACACCCCTCATTGTTCGACAGGCTACTCCCCATACTATCTTATGTTTGGTCGCCCAGGTCAACTCCCTAAGGATCGTACTTTAGGAATTCAAGTTCCTGATGTAATTAATCCCTTGCCAAAGACCGATTGGGTCTCTGAACATCAACGGCGCATCCAGGAGGCGAAAGAGATAGTTGATCACAGAATGAACGAAGCTCATCGTAGGCAAGAAGAGTGTTATAACCAGAGAGCAAATGCCACACCACTGCATGTGGGAGATAAAGTATGGTTACGTAAATACCACCGTTCTGACAAACTCGATTCACTATGGGAACAGGAACCCTACACTGTTACAAGTATCCCATACCCTGATTCAGATGTCTATGAGGTCAAGAAGCCGGGAATGGCTCCTCAAACAGTTCACAGGAATCGCATGAAACTTTGTACTAAGGAAGACCTTATGGTTATGTCTTTTCCTTCACAACCAGTCATGCCAGTCTACACACCAACTCCTGTAATTGAGACACCACCCAGACAGTCCTCTGTGGAAGAATCAATTCAGAATTCTCCATTCATAATTCCAGGCTGTTACCAATGGGTACCAGTTCCGGTTCAAGTTCCAGCTCGAGTTCCTGCTTCAATTGCTACTCCAGTTCCTGTACCAGCATCAGAAGAACTACCTCATTACCAAGTTCCAGATTCTGAGGAAACTCAAGTGCTGAGGCGTTCAGAGCGAAGCACCAAAGGAACTCCACCTGCCCGTTACAGAGATTAAAGAACTATATCCATTCCATGTGTATATACTGCTTTGCCTGTATACATATATGTCTGACTTTATTTAGTTAGCTAGTTAGCCAGTTTGCAACAGTTTAAGCCTCTAGTACCTGGTAACTACCATGCACACTGTTCCTGGTTTACTTGCTTATTTAAACAGCCTATGGACTACTAAGGACTGTGCCTTTACTCAAAAGTGCCTTTTCCCGGAGCCTTTCCATGGACAATGCCTTATTGCTGAAAGAGACTCTACAAAATTGCACAATATCTACTGTTCATATTGTTTTACACACTTTCATTGTTATTTTCAGGTGTTATTGCATTGCTTTTTATGGTATATTCTCCATGTCAGTTCACTTTTTCATTGTCATTATCTTACAGGTGCTACCCCACATATACATGTGCATTTCTAAGTTTCCTCCTCATATAGACGCCGAGGACGGCTTATTTTTAGTGAGGGTGTTTGTAGTGACCTGGACTAATCCAGTCGGTATCTGGAAGTCTGTCACTATATGTTTGGTCACTTACATACCGTAAACCCATGATCTTTTATATTTGTGTTTTTGTGTATTCCCTGAGCACATGTGCAGATATAGGCCATAAGCCTAATGTGGTCTTATCACATTCTCCATTTTATTTCCATGTGTATGCATATTGTCTAGCATAACACCATCTTGTGGTCAGAAAGCTAATTACTTGTTTCATTCACACTAATGTTAACATTTTTCCCTGCGTATGACTGTACATGTCATCAGCATTCACATGGTTAAGCTGTGGGAGTGAGTCTAATGAGTCAGGTGACCTCCTAGAGCCACTCAAGCCCCCTGGATTGTTCTGGAAAGGGGGCAGACACACTTCGGTGTGTGGAGGGAGAAGACACACTTCGAGGTCTGTCCAGTCAGTCAGTCACAGGCCTTATCCTTTATTGGAAAACCCTAAACAAGGTATGCAGCATATCTTCCAGCCTGTTTATCACCTGTTCACCCAGGTTAGCAGGGATTATATACGTGCCTTCTCACTACAGTCTGTGGGACAATACTGATATATAAAATAGCCCATAGCGAGCTGCCTTGGAAATTGAGGGTCATCCCGCCAGCAGCGCAAAAGTTTTCTACGTATCCTCTACAAGCACGTACCCTGTCTGATAGGGACTCCAGTCACTGGGTGCAGACATTCAAGTCAAGCAAGTATATTCATTACAACCCCGTCATTCGAGGCCTCTGAAAAACTCCATCCATCTGCTTCAGAAGATCACTCACCACCAGCTACACCATTTACCACCACTGTCATCGGGATTTCCTGTGTCCTGCCAATAAAGAGCAACGGTTACCCCCGAGACTGGGCGTCTGGAGTACTCATTGCTACAGGTACCTACGTGGGGGCGGGTAATCGGGACACACACTTCTGTGGATGCCACCTGGGATTGGGCCCATTACATCCCTCGGCCAGAGTGAAATGCCACCGCGTGACACCTTAAAGGGCTAGTAACACCTAACAACCCCAGGTCACCACAGGTATATATGGTGGTAAAAGCGATATTCTGAGCTTCTGGGGCCCTGCCTGCCTACATATGAGCTATATACTGTTCAGCATAGTAGCCCTAATAAGGGCTCTCAATGACTCTCTTGTCTTCTGGTAGCTGGTATATATGGTGGTAAATGCGATATTCTGAGCTTCTGGGGCCCTGCCTGACTACATAGAATATGAGCTATATACTGTTCAGCATAGTAGCCCTAATAAGGGCTCTCAATGACTCTCTTGTCTTCTGGTAGCTGGTATATATGGTGGTAAAAGCTATATTCTGAGCTTCTGGGGCCCTGCCTGACTACATAGAATATGAGCTATATACTGTTCAGCGTAGTAGCCCTAATAAGGGCTCTTAAGGACTCTCTTGTCTTCTGGTAGCTGGTATATATGGTGGTAAAAGCTATATTCTGAGCTTCTGGGGCCCTGCCTGCCTACATAGGATATGAGCTATATACTGTTCAGCGTAGTAGCCCTAATAAGGGCTCTTAAGGACTCTCTTGTCTTCTGGTAGCTGGTATATATGGTGGTAAAAGCTATATTCTGAGCTTCTGGGGCCCTGCCTGACTACATAGAATATGAGCTATATACTGTTCAGCGTAGTAGCCCTAATAAGGGCTCTTAAGGACTCTCTTGTCTTCTGGTAGCTGGTATATATGGTGGTAAAAGCTATATTCTGAGCTTCTGGGGCCCTGCCTGACTACATAGAATATGAGCTATATACTGTTCAGCGTAGTAGCCCTAATAAGGGCTCTTAAGGACTCTCTTGTCTTCTGGTAGCTGGTATATATGGTGGTAAAAGCTATATTCTGAGCTTCTGGGGCCCTGCCTGCCTACATAGGATATGAGCTATATACTGTTCAGCGTAGTAGCCCTAATAAGGGCTCTTAAGGACTCTCTTGTCTTCTGATAGCTGGTATATATGGTGGTAAAACCTATATTCTGAGCTTCTGGGGCCCTGCCTGACTACATAGAATATGAGCTATATACTGTTCAGCGTAGTAGCCCTAATAAGGGCTCTTAAGGATTCTCTTGTCTTCTGGTAGCTGGTATATATGGTGGTAAAAGCTATATTCTGAGCTTCTGGGGCCCTGCCTGACTACATAGAATATGAGCTATATACTGTTCAGCGTAGTAGCCCTAATAAGGGCTCTTAAGGACTCTCTTGTCTTCTGGTACCTGGTATATATGGTGGTAAAAGCTATATTCTGAGCTTCTGGGGCCCTGCCTGACTACATAGAATATAAGCTATATACTGTTCAGCGTAGTAGCCCTAATAAGGGCTCTTAAGGACTCTCTTGTCTTCTGGTAGCTGGTATATATGGTGGTAAAAGCTATATTCTGAGCTTCTGGGGCCCTGCCTGCTTACATAGGATATGAGCTATATACTGTTCAGCGTAGTAGCCCTAATAAGGGCTCTTAAGGACTCTCTTGTCTTCTGGTAGCTGGTATATATGGTGGTAAAAGCTATATTCTGAGCTTCTGGGGCCCTGCCTGCCTACATATGAGCTATATACTGTTCAGCATAGTAGCCCTAATAAGGGCTCTTAATGACTCTCTTGTCTTCTGGTAGCTGGTATATATGGTGGTAAAAGCTATATTCTGAGCTTCTGGGGCCCTGCCTGACTACATAGAATATGAGCTATATACTGTTCAGCGTAGTAGCCCTAATAAGGGCTCTTAAGGACTCTCTTGTCTTCTGGTACCTGGTATATATGGTGGTAAAAGCTATATTCTGAGCTTCTGGGGCCCTGCCTGACTACATAGAATATAAGCTATATACTGTTCAGCGTAGTAGCCCTAATAAGGGCTCTTAAGGACTCTCTTGTCTTCTGGTAGCTGGTATATATGGTGGTAAAAGCTATATTCTGAGCTTCTGGGGCCCTGCCTGCTTACATAGGATATGAGCTATATACTGTTCAGCGTAGTAGCCCTAATAAGGGCTCTTAAGGACTCTCTTGTCTTCTGGTAGCTGGTATATATGGTGGTAAAAGCTATATTCTGAGCTTCTGGGGCCCTGCCTGCCTACATATGAGCTATATACTGTTCAGCATAGTAGCCCTAATAAGGGCTCTTAATGACTCTCTTGTCTTCTGGTAGCTGGTATATATGGTGGTAAAAGCTATATTCTGAGCTTCTGGGGCCCTGCCTGCCTACATATGAGCTATATACTGTTCAGCATAGTAGCCCTAATAAGGGCTCTTAATGACTCTCTTGTCTTCTGGTAGCTGGTATATATGGTGGTAAAAGCTATATTCTGAGCTTCTGGGGCCCTGCCTGACTACATAGAATATGAGCTATATACAGTTCAGCGTAGTAGCCCTAATAAGGGCTCTTAAGGACTATCTTGTCTTCTGGTAGCTGGTATATATGGTGGTAAAAGCTATATTCTGAGCTTCTGGGGCCCTGCCTGCCTACATAGGATATGAGCTATATACTGTTCAGCGTAGTAGCCCTAATAAGGGCTCTTAAGGACTCTCTTGTCTTCTGGTAGCTGGTATATATGGTGGTAAAAGCTATATTCTGAGCTTCTGGGGCCCTGCCTGACTACATAGAATATGAGCTATATACTGTTCAGCGTAGTAGCCCTAATAAGGGCTCTTAAGGACTCTCTTGTCTTCTGGTAGCTGGTATATATGGTAGTAAAAGCTATATTCTGAGCTTCTGGGGCCCTGCCTGACTACATAGAATATGAGCTATATACTGTTCAGCGTAGTAGCCCTAATAAGGGCTCTTAAGGACTCTCTTGTCTTCTGGTAGCTGGTATATATGGTGGTAAAAGCTATATTCTGAGCTTCTGGGGCCCTGCCTGCCTACATATGAGCTATATACTGTTCAGCATAGTAGCCCTAATAAGGGCTCTTAATGACTCTCTTGTCTACTGGTAGCTGGTATATATGGTGGTAAAAGCTATATTCTGAGCTTCTGGGGCCCTGCCTGCCTACATAGGATATGAGCTATATACTGTTCAGCGTAGTAGCCCTAATAAGGGCTCTTAAGGACTCTCTTGTCTTCTGGTAGCTGGTATATATGGTGGTAAAAGCTATATTCTGAGCTTCTGGGGCCCTGCCAGCCTACATATGAGCTATATACTGTTCAGCATAGTAGCCCTAATAAGGGCTCTTAATGACTCTCTTGTCTTCTGGTAGCTGGTATATATGGTGGTAAAAGCTATATTCTGAGCTTCTGGGGCCCTGCCTGCCTACATAGGATATGAGCTATATACTGTTCAGCGTAGTAGCCCTAATAAGGGCTCTTAAGGACTCTCTTGTCTTCTGGTAGCTGGTATATATGGTGGTAAAAGCTATATTCTGAGCTTCTGGGGCCCTGCCTGACTACATAGAATATGAGCTATATACTGTTCAGCGTAGTAGCCCTAATAAGGGCTCTTAAGGACTCTCTTGTCTTCTGGTAGCTGGTATATATGGAGGTAAAAGCTATATTCTGAGCTTCTGGGGCCCTGCCTGCCTACATATGAGCTATATACTGTTCAGCATAGTAGCCCTAATAAGGGCTCTTAATGACTCTCTTGTCTTCTGGTAGCTGGTATATATGGTGGTAAAAGCTATATTCTGAGCTTCTGGGGCCCTGCCTGCCTACATAGGATATGAGCTATATACTGTTCAGCGTAGTAGCCCTAATAAGGGCTCTTAAGGACTCTCTTGTCTTCTGGTAGCTGGTATATATGGTGGTAAAAGCTATATTCTGAGCTTCTGGGGCCCTGCCTGACTACATAGAATATGAGCTATATACTGTTCAGCGTAGTAGCCCTAATAAGGGCTCTTAAGGACTCTCTTGTCTTCTGGTAGCTGGTATATATGGTGGTAAAAGCTATATTCTGAGCTTCTGGGGCCCTGCCTGCCTACATATGAGCTATATACTGTTCAGCATAGTAGCCCTAATAAGGGCTCTTAATGACTCTCTTGTCTTCTGGTAGCTGGTATATATGGTGGTAAAAGCTATATTCTGAGCTTCTGGGGCCCTGCCTGCCTACATAGGATATGAGCTATATACTGTTCAGCGTAGTAGCCCTAATAAGGGCTCTTAAGGACTCTCTTGTCTTCTGGTAGCTGCTATATATGGTGGTAAAAGCTATATTCTGAGCTTCTGGGGCCCTGCCTGACTACATAGAATATGAGCTATATACTGTTCAGCGTAGTAGCCCTAATAAGGGCTCTTAAGGACTCTCTTGTCTTCTGGTAGCTGGTATATATGGTGGTAAAAGCTATATTCTGAGCTTCTGGGGCCCTGCCTGCCTACATATGAGCTATATACTGTTCAGCATAGTAGCCCTAATAAGGGCTCTTAATGACTCTCTTGTCTTCTGGTAGCTGGTATATATGGTGGTAAAAGCTATATTCTGAGCTTCTGGGGCCCTGCCTGCCTACATAGGATATGAGCTATATACTGTTCAGCGTAGTAGCCCTAATAAGGGCTCTTAAGGACTCTCTTGTCTTCTGGTAGCTGGTATATATGGTGGTAAAAGCTATATTCTGAGCTTCTGGGGCCCTGCCTGACTACATAGAATATGAGCTATATACTGTTCAGCGTAGTAGACCTAATAAGGGCTCTTAAGGACTCTCTTGTCTTCTGGTAGCTGGTATATATGGTGGTAAAAGCTATATTCTGAGCTTCTGGGGCCCTGCCTGCCTACATAGGATATGAGCTATATACTGTTCAGCGTAGTAGCCCTAATAAGGGCTCTTAAGGACTCTCTTGTCTTCTGGTAGCTGGTATATATGGTGGTAAAAGCTATATTCTGAGCTTCTGGGGCCCTGCCTGCCTACATATGAGCTATATACTGTTCAGCATAGTAGCCCTAATAAGGGCTCTTAATGACTCTCTTGTCTTCCGGTAGCTGGTATATATGGTGGTAAAAGCTATATTCTGAGCTTCTGGGGCCCTGCCTGCCTACATAGGATATGAGCTATATACTGTTCAGCGTAGTAGCCCTAATAAGGGCTCTTAAGGACTCTCTTGTCTTCTGGTAGCTGGTATATATGGTGGTAAAAGCTATATTCTGAGCTTCTGGGGCCCTGCCTGACTACATTGAATATAAGCTATATACTGTTCAGCGTAGTAGCCCTAATAAGGGCTCTTAAGGACTCTCTTGTCTTCTGGTACCTGGTATATATGGTGGTAAAAGCTATATTCTGAGCTTCTGGGGCCCTGCCTGACTACATAGAATATGAGCTATATACTGTTCAGCGTAGTAGCCCTAATAAGGGCTCTTAAGGACTCTCTTGTCTTCTGGTAGCTGGTATATATGGTGGTAAAAGCGATATTTCGAGCTTCTGGGGCCCTGCCAGCGACAGCCTGTCTTTCCCTGCTGTGAGCGTCTGTCCCTCACTAAGTTCAAGCTGCTAATGCTGACGAAGAGGAAGTGCTGAGTTTTGTATATTCGAGGTCACATGGTTTTTCCAGCCAATGCGTGTAGACGCCGTTTTCGCGATGCCAGCGTCCTCCCAGGACCTGTCCCACCCCCCCTGCATGGTGATTGGTGTAAAAAACGCGCCAGGGAAGGTGGGAGGGGAAACGAATTGTGAGTGCGCCATCGCCGCTGTACTCGATCGAAATCGAGTATGACGAACAGCGTAGTATTCGATCGAATACCGGCTCGGTCGAATACTACTCGCTCATCACTCATCCTAATAGTATTTTTCATTCCAACATGCCAATGTTGATTTAGAAATGTTTTCTCTCTTCTTGGTCCCAGGAAAGATAAAAACAGGCCTTTGTATCCTTGGACGTATGAAGATATTTAAGAAGACATGCTCTGACATATAAAGAAGTGAAGAATCCTTAATGTCCACTGAGGGAAGAACAGAGGAAATCTTTGGAAGGTAACAGGGATCCACCCTTAACACCACTCGGTCATGCAAAAGTCTGAAGAAAGGAATGACAACAAGATAACGCCTGAATGTCACTAACTCTGCGTGCCATAGTTACCAAAACCTTCCAGGTAAGAAATTGAATATGAGAATTTTGGATTGGTTCAAATTGGTTCAAATGGAAGAGCCCTCAAAATAAAAGGACGTTAGCAAGGCTTAGGATGCCCCACATCCAGAAGAAACTGTCTCCGCAAAGATAAAAGTCTCTTGTCCATAAAAACTGATAATGCTGCTAATTGCACCTTTGGAGAAATTGAGAATGAAAAATTATGTTTTTCCTTATTACTTTCTTTCTACTTCAGAGTGGGATGTCAATCACCTTTTTAGAATATGGAGCTTTACCTGTACCCCACCTGATCTGCTGCATATATAACCTGCCTATTGTTGAATAAGCACATATGTAGGTTATAAAGAACTGTCCCCAATTGCCAGGACCAGAAAAAACAAGAATTAGACCCAGGGAACACTTATTACCGCCATAAGGAACCGAGACTCCCCGCAACCTTGTAAAGGCTCGAACATACATCTTCTTTTGTTGGCCACTTAAATGTAAGGTAGTTGTTTAGTGTTAGTTATCAGGATGTTAACGTTTGACTTAGCCTGTTAGAAGTGAGCGTTGGATTTGTGGCCTCATTTTTTTAAATTTTGTTTTATGTTCCTTTTTGTCACAGAAATCGGAAAATGGGCCACTCACTGAATGTGCAAGCAGTGGTGGCCCAGGACATGCGTTTTCTGAGCGTCCTGGCAGGCTACCCTGGCTCAGCCCATGATGCCTACATCCTGCGCCGTTCAGGATTATTCCGGCGGTTTGAGTCAGGGGAATTTGCGGGTGCATGGCTCCTTGGTAAGTTGAGTCCAATTACCTATTTAGAATTTATATGTGTGGCTTGAATGTTTGTGGGAGTCACCTTTCCTCCACGATGCCTTGCCCATCACCTTGGGAACATGTGTAACCCGACTGGACCCATTACTTGATCCAAACTACATTGGCTGGCAAATTTATAGTCCTGCATTGTTTTAACTCCAAAGTGTAATGAGAGCAAAAGTCAGAAACAGTCTTCAAAACACTTTGACATCCAAATCGGTTAGGGACTTTAGCAGAGGGTCTGCGCCATCTTTGCTTACATGCATTTCACTTACTGAGTAGAGGTGAGCGGGATAAAGTGCAGGGGCAGCCTTACACCTGTTTTGGACTAAGCCAAAACAGAAAATGGGTCAGGTAAAGTTAAACCATAATACATTGTTCTGCAGCACAGACAGGAAACAATAGCTGCTAACAGTCTGCCTGATTACCCAGCATTCACAGTATTATTGACCTACTTTGGGCCCCCATCTCTCACATATGTTTAATTGTTGTTTTGGCATCTGCAATATGTATGCTCATGTTTGTGTGACAAAGTCACATACCTCATTAAAGACTCCAGCCCAAGAGGCCTACAATCGTGCCCATAGAAAGACCAGGGCAGTGGTGGAGAGGGCCTTTGGACTCCTGAAGACCCATTTTCGGTGCTTGGACCACACTGGGGGCTCCCTGCAGTATGACCCTAAAAAGGTCATTGATATCATTATGGCATGTGCAGCGCTGCATAATTTTGCGATTATGCAAAGGGTCCCCCGATATGTTGATTGCCCACCCTCTCCACCCTCCGATGAGCCAGACGACGCCTATGTGGGCCAGCCAAGTGCGTCTGGGCAAGCCGTGCGGGCAAATTTAATAGCCACACATTTTGCCTAATTTATGTTTGGGTTTGGATGTGTATTTTTGGGCTTGGTTATTGATGTTTTTTGTTTTTGTTTTGGTATGTATAATTTCATTATGAATAAACCAATAATGAAGTTGTGCAAAAAAACAACAATGTTTGTGGACTTATTTTGAGACATTGGTTATTGTTTTTTTTTTTGTTGTCTACTTGAACTAATATTTCTCAATCAAAACACCACAGACATAAACTTGGTGAAACAAAAATATTTACTACTTTGTAAAATGTTTCTGGCATACAAACAGAATAGGAGGTGACTGCCCCTCACATACTTTGGGGCAAGACATGTACATGAAATCGGTTTAAAAACATGTTCCAAAACAGAAAATTGGACACAAATAAGCCCTCTCCTGCTTGCCCACATTTTCAACAGACACAGGTTGGAAGCAAACCTAGCTATGCCACATCTACACCTGTAAGTCAATGGGCCACCCAAACCAGAACACCCAGTCCCAATCCCAATCCAGTACAATCACAGCCAGGGTCCAAGGTCTTAGTTTGGCAGCCCAGAATGTCACCCAATCATGCCGCCAAACATGAGGAGCCACCACAAATGTTATTGTGCCCAAGACAGCCACGCCACAGCTTAAGTGGCCACTTCAGTGAGTCTTGGGCTCTGTCATTGGCTAGTGGGCTACCTCACGCCTTGAATGACCTATATGGGGGCAAATCCAAAACAACCTAGCAAGAGCAGCGCAAAATGGCAGATTTTTAGCCCTCACCAGACAAGTCAATCCAGTGGGGATGTCTTGCAAAGATGTGGAACAGATTCAGGTCAAACACACATTAATATTGTTGATGCCCATAGAACCCAGGTTGGGGCCCTTGGGGTGGGGCCTAACCTGGGCCTGTGTGGCATTCAGAATCTGCAACTGTTCCAAAATGTTTCTTTGGTTACTGTGCATTTTGGCCATGCCTGACCTGATTTCGGAGGTCAAGTTGGCCATGTGGCTGTTATGGGTCCTCAATTCAGTCAGCACGGCACTGAAGGTAGTATTTAGGGACTCTAATTGGCCCCTAATATGCTCTTGATTTTGTTGATTTTGGCGACGAAAAAGCCGCCTCTCATGGTGCCATGCTGACTCCATCATCTGCACGCCCCTCCCCTGGGAAACTGGGCGACGTTGCTGAGTACGCCGCAATTCCCCGGGTTGTGGGGCGTGCAGATGATGTTGCTCGAGGACCCCCAACAGCCACAGGTATGCTCGCCAAATCCTCAGCAGCAGATCTGAAACTGGGGACTGGAGGGTCAGTCTCTGCATGCTGCCCACGATGTGCAGCCAGCATGCAGCCAGCTTCCCTCTGCTGCTGAGGATTTGGCGGAGAAACATTTTGGGACAGTTGCAGATTCTGGCCCAGGGGAAGATCTTCATAATCTCCAAGGAAGCTTCCATCCTCCTCCTGCTCCTGGATTTGCTCCATCAGTGTGTGGCTCTGTTGGGGACATGTGAAAAAAAAAGTTTCAGTGTGGGGAATACCTATATAAATCAGACAAGAAAAACATGGCAAGCCACATGCATACATAACAGCATCAAAAAACACTTACCGTAGATATCGGATCCTGGGTCCTATGCAGCGCGGAAGAAGACGGCAGTGGTAACATCGCAGAGGAGGCCCCACTAGCTGAGGGATGATGCTGGGCTGCATTAGAAGAAAAAGAGCTATGAAAACACACAACTATGCATTGTTGATGTTTAAGAACACATATGCTAAGCAAAGAAACGTGGCCAAGCAGGAATGGCCACTCCCACAACGTCGCCACTTGGCCTTCACTAGGAATGCCATTACATTAGTGCATGGATTGTTAAACCAGACTAGACACATAGGTCACGTGTCTATAAACAAACATGCAACTAATGGCTGCTGTGTGAGTTGCCACATCCCTTTTAGGCGATGAAGTTAACACACTAAGGTGCCAAATAGCAGTTACAATATGATTCTGGTGGGGAACATTGTATCTCACGAAACATTTGTACCCAACCATCTAAATCCGTTGGGCACCCAACCCAGCTCTTAGCAAATTGATCAACAGCCAAAGATGTTAGTGTGGCGTGTGCTTGTCAATTAATACATAGCACGCATTCCTTTTCTCCACTCCTAAGTTTCCTAGTTGTCTGAAATTTACTTAAACGTCATGTATGTGGGTGTCAATTTGCACATTACCAGTCCACACACATTACACACCCTGGTCAAAGTGAGCACTCCAATCAAAGCCACACCCTAGAGCCATGTGTTTAGCTAGCCCTTGCTGCCACACCCTAGAGCCATGTGTTTAGCTAGCCCTTGCTGCCACACCCTAGAGCCATGTGTTTAGCTAGCCCTTGCTGCCACACCCTAGAGCCATGTGTTTAGCTAGCCCTTGCTGCCACACCCTAGAGCCATGTGTTTAGCTAGCCCTTGCTGCCACACCCTAGAGCCATGTGTTTAGCTAGCCCTTGCTGCCACACCCTAGAGCCATGTGTTTAGCTAGCCCTTGCTGCCTATGTGTAGGTGTACACACATTTTTGGGGTCATTCAAACATTACTAACCTGCTGGAATTGGCGGGTTGTCGGTGTCCTGCTGGCCCGAGTGTCCCTCTAAGGCCACAGGATGGAGCAAGCCCAGAATCATCTCCTCAGCCTGTGTGAATCTCATTTTGGTTGGGAATCCTCCAGTTTTTTCGCTGTAAAACATAGTAAGCATCATTAAGCGCACTGATGGATACACAAGAATACTAAAAACCCCCAAATAAGCTATGTACCTGTACAGCCGCCTTTGACTCTGTTTCTTCCGCACGGCATATTTCAGGTCCGAGATCTTCCGCTGAACCTGTTCCACATCTTTGCGTTCCTCACCCACTGCATTGACTTGCTTGGTGAGTTCTTCCAAAATCTCTGCTTTGCACTGTTTGCTGGTGGTTTTGGATTTGCTCCCATATAGGTCATCAAAATATAAGGTGAGCCCACTAGCCAATGCCAGAAATTGGGACTCACCAAAACAGCCAATGTGCGGCCTCTTTGGGGTGGTTGTGGCTCCTCAGTGCTTGGTGGCAAATGGGGTGACATTCTGGGCTGGGGGGATGGAGAAGACCTCAAGGACTGGAGGCTGGCTGTGGATCGTACTGGACTGGGAAAGGGACTGGGTGTTCGGGGCTGGGTGGCAACTGAAGTTGCAGGTGTCGATGTGGCATAGGGGGAATGCATGACAACCTGTGCCGGAGGAGAATGTGGGCGAGCAAGAGAGGGTCTGGGCGAGCTGGAGCTGCTGCTTTGAGCCCTGTGGGTCTGTGGGGCCTTGGAGGTCGTTGGCTGGGGTGAGGCATATCTGGTGGTTCGCACACTCTTGGCCTTTGCTTTGGAGACATGTGCGGGGGGGAGGGGGCCGTTGGCCTTTGACGGCTTTTCGGGCTTCTGGACCTTGTTCGGCCCCTGCTGCGCCTTGGGCCTCTGCTGCGGCTTCGGGACCTGGACCTTGTTCGGCCCCTGCTGTGCCTTGGGCCCCTGCTGTGGCTTCGGGACCTGGACCTTGTTCGGCCCCTGCTGCACCTTGGGCCCCTGCTGCGGCTTCTGGACCTGGACCTTGTTCGGCCCCTGCTGCGCCTTGGGCCCCTGCTGCGGCTTCTGGACCTGGACCATGTTCGGCCCCTGCTGCGCCTTGGGCCCCTGCTGCGGCTTCTGGACCTTGTTCGGCCCCTGCTGCGCCTTGGTCCCCTGCTGCGGCTTCGGGCCCTGTGTTTGGGGCCTTTGGCTATGGCCTTGGTGCCACATGGGGGGGATGTGGGGCAGGGTGGGGTGGGGCTTCGTCCCCTCTTACCCATCTGTGGGGCATGAGCTTGCCCAGCCTTGGTTTGCTTGCTCTTTGGTGGGCTGCTGCAACCTCCTTTTTGCCCGCGGCCTTTGTGGTAGGCCTTAGCCTGGCTTTCGGCTCTTGAGAGCATGTTTTCGGGCCCTCGGCCTGCTCAGCCCGCTTGGTCTGCTTCTTCTTTTGGCCAGTAATTTTTTTCAGTGCCATTTTTGGTGGACTCTCAAAGAGAATGAGCTGTGTGTGCAGGGACCTTTAAATAAGGTATCTGGCGTGTGACGCCTACGCGTTCGCTTACGCGCATGGCCGGCCGTTCGCACGGTCGTGCGAAACCCGGAAACCGCTGGGGCAGTGCTTATCTGCTGCCGAGAAGAAGAAGAAAGATGGCGCCCACTATCTTCACCCGCCAACAAGTAGAGATCATCATGCTCGTAAGTGTCTTTTAAGAACTTTGCTTGGATTTGTAAATGCTGCTCTACATGTAAAGGATGCGCACGAAGTAATAGATTGTTTTTAAATTTGGTTCACCTACATGCACACCCAAGCGCACGCTACACACGTGCCAAACAACAGTGCGGCCAGATTTGAAAGTTAAGTTAGCCTAGAAGTGTGTGTGTGTATGTGTTCATGTGATTGAACCAAAGAATGTATTGTTGCCACTTCTTGATAGGCATTTCTGATTTCTTGCTATGTTTGATTTCTGTTTTGTAGACCATGCTGGAGCGCAGGTACGACTACCTGCCCAACTCGTTTGAGAAACGAAACGTCTCCCTGGAGATCATCTCGGAGATCCAACATCAGACCGACACCACTTTCACCCACACACAGATAATGCAGCATTGGTTGGACCTGAAGCGACTGCACATGCCCCGGGTGCGGAGGTTTTTCTGGATCCATTTTCCAAGTAAGTACATAGCGCTTGCATGCAAGATGTAACTACGACAGAAGTTAGGCCTTTTATTTATAATGCCTTTTCTTTGGTAGTGTTGGAAATGGATTACCGCATTCGCCGCACCCGGAGGCGCACAGGCCGACCAGTTCTTCATGATTCTGCAGCTGGGAGTGAAGGTGGTGGATCTCCAGGGCGACGGGACGACCCCTCCTCTGTGGCCTCCTCAGACCAGCCCCTGGACCTTACCACAAAGGAGGGGTGGCACAGCGTGGGCAGGGAGTCATACCCTGCCACGCATGCGGGAGCCTCTGGTATGTCCCTCTTCATGTATACGCACACACATATACATGCTATCTCCTACCCAACTGATTCCTTTCATCTGTTTATCTAGATGCTTCTGGAGCGGGTGAGGAAGTGGAAGAGGAGGCAGCAGATGTGCTACAAGCAGAAGCTGGAGAAGGTGAGTGATGTGAACCAGACTTTGCAAAAGACATTTTCTGACTGAGGAATTTGACCATAAAACTGAACATATTTCCCATGTTTCTACAGGCACTTCTTCACAGCAGAGCCAGGACCCAGGACCTCAGCGTGTTGTCCCCAATGAGCCAGCTCGCGGCCACCAACCAAGTAAGTAGTCAGGGCATTATTAGCATTTATGTGGTACTTGACATCAACACACAGATACATCAAGCCCTAGCCAATGGCAATATAAGAGTGACCTGTGGCCACTTCCTTAGCTTAATGACTTGCCAGAATTACATATGTAGCCTTGATTTATTTGTGTAACTTCAAAACATTCAATCCACAGGTGGCAAACATGTATTGGTATGAATCTAATGTTTTTTGCTCCATTTGTTACAGGGACCACACGGCAACAAATTTGGAAATGAATAGGAGGGTCCTTGCGTTGGTGGCCGATATGAAGGTGATGGTTGACTCGTTGGGGACAACAGAAGAAGACGAAGGGGAGTAAAGTCCTGGGTCCTGGCCCTGTTCTGCTGAAGCATTTTAAATAAATTTTAAATAGTTTTTATTGAAAACCAAAAAAAATTTGATTGGCCCAGAGCCAAAAATATTTTAATGTTTTAAGGCCCCACAAAAAATTTTAGAGTAAAAAAGTTCAAAGAAACCAACGTTTCAGTGTCATTTCTGGTAACACATACATTTACCAAAAAGAAAGGGGCAAATACGTATTTTGAGGTCAAGATTCAGATGTCCACGAAGTGATTTGGGTAAGTTTTAGGGTGCTAAAATGGAAGAAGAACCTAAGCGCTAAGTGATTTGGGTAAGTTTTAGGGTGCTAAAATGGAAGAAGAACCTAAGCGCTCAGTGATTTGGGTAAGTTTTAGGGACCTAAAATGGAAGAAGAACCTAAGCGCTAAGTGATTTGGGTAAGTTTTAGGGTGCTAAAATGGAAGAAGAACCTAAGCGCTAAGTGATTTGGGTAAGTTTTAGGGACCTAAAATGGAAGAAGAACCTAAGCGCTAAGTGATTTGGGTAAGTTTTAGGGACCTAAAATGGAAGAAGAACCTAAGCGCTAAGTGATTTGGGTAAGTTTTAGGGTGCTAAAATGGAAGAAGAACCTAAGCGCTAAGTGATTTGGGTACGTTTTAGGGACCTAAAATGGAAGAAGAACCTAAGCGCTAAGTGATTTGGGTAAGTTTTAGGGTGCTAAAATGGAAGAAGAACCTAAGCGCTAAGTGATTTGGGTAAGTTTTAGGGACCTAAAATGGAAGAAGAACCTAAGCGCTAAGTGATTTGGGTAAGTTTTAGGGACCTAAAATGGCAGAAGAACCTAAGCGCTAAGTGATTGGGGTAAGTTTTAGGGACCTAAAATGGAAGAAGAACCTAAGCGCTAAGTGGTTAGGGTGAGCTTTAAGGGCTCCAAAGTGAAAAGGCAGGATAGCGCTAAGTGGTTGGGGTGAGCCTTAAGGACCCAAAAGGGAAAAGGCAGGATAGCGCTAAGTGGTTGGGGTGAGCTTTAAGGGCTCCAAAGTGAAAAGGCAGGCTAGCGCTAAGTGGTTGGGGTGAGCTTTAAGGACCCAAAAGGGAAAAGGCAGGATAGCGCTAAGTGGTTAGGGTGAGCCTTAAGGAGCTAAAAGGGAAAAGGCAGGATAGCGCTAAGTGGTTGGGGTGAGCCTTAAGGACCCAAAAGGGAAAAGGCAGGATAGCGCTAAGTGGTTGGGGTGAGCTTTAAGGGCTCCAAAGTGAAAAGGCAGGCTAGCGCTAAGTGGTTGGGGTGAGCTTTAAGCACCCAAAAGGGAAAAGGCAGGATAGCGCTAAGTGGTTAGGGTGAGCTTTAAGGAGCCAAAAGGGAAAAGGCAGGATAGCGCTAAGTGGTTGGGGTGAGCTTTAAGGACCCAAAAGGGAAAAGGCAGGATAGCGCTAAGTGGTTGGGGTGAGCTTTAAGGGCTCCAAAGTGAAAAGGCAGGATAGCGCTAAGTGGTTGGGGTGAGCTTTAAGGACCCAAAAGGGAAAAGGCAGGATAGCGCTAAGTGGTTAGGGTGAGCTTTAAGGAGCCAAAAGGGAAAAGGCAGGATAGCGCTAAGTGGTTGGAGTGAGCCTTAAGGACCCAAAAGGGAAAAGGCAGGATAGCGCTAAGTGGTTAGGGTGAGCTTTAAGGGCTCCAAAGTGAAAAGGCAGGATAGCGCTAAGTGGTTGGGGTGAGCTTTAAGGACCCAAAAGGGAAAAGGCAGGATAGCGCTAAGTGGTTGGGGTGAGCTTTAAGGGCTCCAAAGTGAAAAGGCAGGATAGCGCTAAGTGGTTGGGGTGAGCTTTAAGGACCCAAAAGGGAAAAGGCAGGATAGCGCTAAGTGGTTAGGGTGAGCTTTAAGGAGCCAAAAGGGAAAAGGCAGGATAGCGCTAAGTGGTTGGGGTGAGCCTTAAAGACCCAAAAGGGAAAAGGCAGGATAGCGCTAAGTGGTTAGGGTGAGCTTTAAGGGCTCCAAATTGAAAAGGCAGGATAGCGCTAAGTGGTTGGGGTGAGCTTTAAGGACCCAAAAGGGAAAAGGCAGGATAGCGCTAAGTGGTTGGGGTGAGCTTTAAGGGCTCCAAAGTGAAAAGGCAGAATAGCGCTAAGTGGTTGGGGTGAGCTTTAAGGACCCAAAAGGGAAAAGGCAGGATAGCGCTAAGTGGTTAGGGTGAGCTTTAAGGACCCAAAAGGGAAAAGGCAGGATAGCGCTAAGTGGTTAGGGTGAGTTTTTTGGAATTATAAGTGATGGGAGTGAAATTATGTATGCGAGCACTTTAATGAGGTAAGTTTGTAGTGCGCAGGTGCAAGAGCGTAAGAATTTCGTTTGGACGAATATTTTTGGAAAAAGTGAAGCAGGATGTATCGGGAAGCGGCAAGGATTCGTGTGAGGATACGATGGGAAAAGGGCAAAAACGAAATGCTACGTCGTTAGCTGAGAAAATGAATCTGAAAAGTCTCGATGGAAACTGACATCCTCGTACGCGTACTCTGGCATACGAGCGGACGGAAATTTTACAGAAGGTTTACAAAGCATGCTTGGAATCGCTCGCACATTCATACGAGAGCGGGAACATTTGAAAATGATACGACGACGGCACGAAAACGGAAGTTTTTTTGTGTCTCTCTGAATCAAGGCTTATGGCAGCCCAGACACCGGTATCTGTCTTCAAATTATGACCCATATTTAATAATAAAATACAGGACTTTCCGAAGCAGAGCTGGACCGCAACGTCTTCCCAGTTTAGGTATCAGACAGAGCGATTGATGGATTAAGGTCCATATTAAAAAGATTCACTGCTGAATTTCATCCGTCTGGTCCCCCATTTCTGGGTTGAGGTGAAGAGGAAAGTTGACTCCCAGACCTCCCTAAATAGGGTCAGAGTACCATCCCCTAAGCTTCCTCTGTGTTAAAAAAACATATAGAGGGAGGCCAGTAGCTAATAGATATAAAGTATGTGCTGTACCTTTGAAACCAGCACACGTGCTTTCAAGCAGAAAACCTGCCAGCATGTGGAAAATATGTCACAGCCGCTGCCGGGAGGCGAAGCCAACGTGACCCCCCCCCCCATAAAAAAAAAAAAATCTGTGCGAGCCAAAAATATCTCATGGAGACTTCTCGAGCTGAAGTATAGAGCCGGAACTGGGTCCGGGCAGCAGGAGAGAGGTGGCGGAGGAGGGTGCCAGAAAAAAAAGCGACCTTGGCAGCAGGAAGGCTCGGTGTGTGACCAGAGATCGGGTACAGGGAGGGCTGCGGTGTGGGCAGAGGAGGGCAAACGAGTGTCGGGCGGGAATACACACAGCATGCCAAACCATACTAGAGCCAGGGAGAGAGGAGAGGCAGCGGCTGACAAACATCGGCTTCCTCTCCTCCCGCCTCTTAAAGTGATATACACCCCCAAAAAATTTCTCAACCTCCCTTCTCCCTAGGAGAAATGAGGGGGAGATCAGCAGCCCCCAATCAAGTTGAAAGTAACATAAAAAAAGAAACAAATGGGGCCCGCAACCCCAGCTCCTCCTAAGGTCATACTCAATAAGAGGGAAATTAAAACTGCTTATGTTTTTGTGTAACTTACTAATACCAGAACACACATCACACATGTGCCAAGTTTTTACATCTGTTTGCATGTTAATACAGACCCTGGCGAAGGGATGACACCCAGAAGGAGGGTGGTGCAACAGTCAGTGTTGTGGTAAGTACTGTGCACCTGAAATTATTAGGACGCGGCTGGAAATCAGACGAGCATTCACAAATTCCCGGTTTCTAGGTTCACTTCCGCCAAAAACTGAGCATTTACAGTGAGGCTGTGAATCAGAAATTAGAAACATGTAGCCAATTGCTTTCAGCCATAAAAAATAATGTATATCTAAAACTTCTATAACTTTATGGTGGTCTTATTTTTATGAAAGGACATGTGACTGCCTGTTGTGGAATTTACAGCTGAAAAATCTTTCAGTCTGGTCAGTATTGGGAGGTATGGTGACCACCTTTTATTGATAATTATTTGTTATGCTTTTACCTTGGTCTACGTCATGTGCACTTTAATCTATTTAGCATATACATATTTAGGGATGAGCGAATCGATCCGGACGAACCCGGATTCGATCCGAATTTCAGGAAAAATTCGATTCGGATCGAATCCGAATTTCCCCGCGATTCGATCGCTCGAAGTTTTCCTTTAACATCCATTCATTTACATTTACAGGCATTCTAAGATGGCGGACGGGACATGTCTGGACATCTATCCCGCGCCAGTGCAAGCTGGGGCAGTCACATGCAGCCTATCAGCAGCCAGCAAGCCCGGTGACGTCACAGCGCTATTTAAGGCCGGCCATCTTGCTTTTCCTTCCTCATTTCTCTATTGCATTCGTGAGAGACAGAACGCTGTGTAGCTGAGAGAGAGACAGTTAGACAGGCAGGGACAGACAGGGACAGGCTGGAGACAGGCAGGAGACAGACAGGAGACAGACAGAAAGCCAGCAAAAAACAGGGAAAGGAAGGGAAAATCGGAGGCTGTCACAGGGAGATTTTTTTTTTTTTTCATCCAGCCTGACAGGCTTTGTTAGCGTTTTCAGGCTGCTTATACTAACTAACTGTGCATATATACTGAACTGATCTTAAGTCTGCTGTGAGGCATCCCATTCTGTGACTACAGCAGCCTCTGTTTAAGACCATATAACCATTTGCACTTATTATAATTGAAATTAGGCCTGATAAAGACACTTTTGCTGGGCATAGCACTACTGGATCTTTTTTTAAGGCATCCCATTCTGTGACTACAGCAGCCTCTGTTTAAGACCATATAACCATTTGCACTTATTATAATTGAAATTAGGCCTGATAAAGACACTTTTGCTGGGCATAGCACTACTGGATCTTTTTTTAAGGCATCCCATTCTGTGACTACAGCAGCCTCTGTTTAAGACCATATAACCATTTGCACTTATTATAATTGAAATTAGCCCTGATAAAGACTCTTTTGCTGGGCATAGCACTACTGGATCTTTTTTTAAGGCATCCCATTCTGTGACTACAGCAGCCTCTGTTTAAGACCATATAACCATTTGCACTTATTATAATTGAAATTAGCCCTGATAAAGACACTTTTGCTGGGCATAGCACTACTGGATCTTTTTTTAAGGCATCCCATTCTGTGACTACAGCAGCCTCTGTTTAAGACCATATAACCATTTGCACTTATTATAATTGAAATTAGCCCTGATAAAGACACTTTTGCTGGGCATAGCACTACTGGATCTTTTTTTAAGGCATCCCATTCTGTTACTACAGCAGCCTCTGTTTAAGACCATATAACCATTTGCACTTATTATAATTGAAATTAGCCCTGATAAAGACACTTTTGCTGGGCATAGCACTACTGGATCTTTTTTTAAGGCATCCCATTCTGTGACTACAGCAGCCTCTGTTTAAGACCATATAACCATTTGCACTTATTATAATTGAAATTAGCCCTGATAAAGACACTTTTGCTGGGCATAGCACTACTGGATTCTTTTTTGGGGCATCCCATTCTGTGACTACAGCAGCCTCTGTTTAAGACCATATAACCATTTGCACTTATTATAATTGAAATTAGCCCTGATAAAGACACTTTTGCTGGGCATAGCACTACTGGATTCTTTTTTGGGGCATCCCATTCTGTGACTACAGCAGCCTCTGTTTAAGACCATATAACCATTTGCACTTATTATAATTGAAATTAGCCCTGATAAAGACACTTTTGCTGGGCATAGCACTACTGGATCTTTTTTTAAGGCATCCCATTCTGTGACTACAGCACCCTCTGTTTAAGACCATATAACCATTTGCACTTATTATAATTGAAATTAGCCCTGATAAAGACACTTTTGCTGGGCATAGCACTACTGGATCTTTTTTTAAGGCATCCCATTCTGTGACTACAGCAGCCTCTGTTTAAGACCATATAACCATTTGCACTTCTTATAATTGAAATTAGGCCTGATAAAGACACTTTTGCTGGGCATAGCACTACTGGATTCTTTTTTGGGGCATCCCATTCTGTGACTACAGCAGCCTCTGTTTAAGACCATATAACCATTTGCACTTATTATAATTGAAATTAGCCCTGATAAAGACACTTTTGCTGGGCATAGCACTACTGGATCTTTTTTTGGTGCATCCCATTCTGTGACTACAGCAGCCTCTGTTTAAGACCATATAACCATTTGCACTTATTATAATTGAAATTAGCCCTGATAAAGACACTTTGGCTGGGCATAGCACTACTGGATCTTTTTTTAAGGCATCCCATTCTGTGACTACAGCAGCCTCTGTTTAAGACCATATAACCATTTGCACTTATTATAATTGAAATTAGCCCTGATAATGACACTTTTGCTGGGCATAGCACTACTGGATCTTTTTTTAAGGCATCCCATTCTGTGACTACAGCAGCCTCTGTTTAAGACCATATAACCATCTGCACTTATTATAATTGAAATTAGCCCTGATAAAGACACTTTTGCTGGGCATAGCACTACTGGATCTTTTTTTAAGGCATCCCATTCTGTTACTACAGCAGCCTCTGTTTAAGACCATATAACCATTTGCACTTATTATAATTGAAATTAGCCCTGATAAAGACACTTTTGCTGGGCATAGCACTACTGGATCTTTTTTTAAGGCATCCCATTCTGTGACTACAGCAGCCTCTGTTTAAGACCATATAACCATTTGCACTTATTATAATTGAAATTAGCCCTGATAAAGACACTTTTGCTGGGCATAGCACTACTGGATCTTTTTTTAAGGCATCCCATTCTGTGACTACAGCAGCCTCTGTTTAAGACCATATAACCATTTGCACTTATTATAATTGAAATTAGGCCTGATAAAGACACTTTTGCTGGGCATAGCACTACTGGATTCTTTTTTGGGGCATCCCATTCTGTGACTACAGCAGCCTCTGTTTAAGACCATATAACCATTTGCACTTATTATAATTGAAATTAGCCCTGATAAAGACACTTTTGCTGGGCATAGCACTACTGGATTCTTTTTTGGGGCATCCCATTCTGTGACTACAGCAGCCTCTGTTTAAGACCATATAACCATTTGCACTTATTATAATTGAAATTAGCCCTGATAAAGACACTTTTGCTGGGCATAGCACTACTGGATCTTTTTTTAAGGCATCCCATTCTGTGACTACAGCAGCCTCTGTTTAAGACCATATAACCATTTGCACTTATTATAATTGAAATTAGCCCTGATAAAGACACTTTTGCTGGGCATAGCACTACTGGATCTTTTTTTAAGGCATCCCATTCTGTGACTACAGCAGCCTCTGTTTAAGACCATATAACCATTTGCACTTATTATAATTGAAATTAGGCCTGATAAAGACACTTTTGCTGGGCATAGCACTACTGGATTCTTTTTTGGGGCATCCCATTCTGTGACTACAGCAGCCTCTGTTTAAGACCATATAACCATTTGCACTTATTATAATTGAAATTAGCCCTGATAAAGACACTTTTGCTGGTCATAGCACTACTGGATCTTTTTTTGGTGCATCCCATTCTGTGACTACAGCAGCCTCTGTTTAAGACCATATAACCATTTGCACTTATTATAATTGAAATTAGCCCTGATAAAGACACTTTGGCTGGGCATAGCACTACTGGATCTTTTTTTAAGGCATCCCATTCTGTGACTACAGCAGCCTCTGTTTAAGACCATATAACCATTTGCACTTATTATAATTGAAATTAGCCCTGATAAAGACAGTTTTGCTGGGCATAGCACTACTGGATCTTTTTTTTAAGGCATCCCATTCTGTGACTACAGCAGCCTCTGTTTAAGACCATATAACCATTTGCACTTATTATAATTGAAATTAGCCCTGATAAAGACACTTTTGCTGGGCATAGCACTACTGGATCTTTTTTTAAGGCATCCCATTCTGTGACTACAGCAGCCTCTGTTTAAGACCATATAACCATTTGCACTTATTATAATTGAAATTAGCCCTGATAAAGACACTTTTGCTGGGCATAGCACTACTGGATTCTTTTTTGGGGCATCCCATTCTGTGACTACAGCAGCCTCTGTTTAAGACCATATAACCATTTGCACTTATTATAATTGAAATTAGGCCTGATAAAGACACTTTTGCTGGGCATAGCACTACTGGATCTTTTTTTAAGGCATCCCATTCTGTGACTACAGCAGCCTCTGTTTAAGACCATATAACCATTTGCACTTATTATAATTGAAATTAGCCCTGATAAAGACTTTTTTGCTGGGCATAGCACTACTGGATCTTTTTTTAAGGCATCCCATTCTGTGACTACAGCAGCCTCTGTTTAAGACCATATAACCATTTGCACCTATTATAATTGAAATTAGCCCTGATAAAGACACTTTTGCTGGGCATAGCACTACTGGATCTTTTTTTAAGGCATCCCATTCTGTGACTACAGCAGCCTCTGTTTAAGACCATATAACCATTTGCACTTATTATAATTGAAATTAGGCCTGATAAAGACACTTTTGCTGGGCATAGCACCACTGGATCTTTTTTTAAGGCATCCCATTCTGTGACTACAGCAGCCTCTGTTTAAGACCATATAACCATTTGCACTTATTATAATTGAAATTAGCCCTGATAAAGACACTTTTGCTGGGCATAGCACTACTGGATCTTTTTTTAAGGCATCCCATTCTGTGACTACAGCAGCCTCTGTTTAAGACCATATAACCATTTGCACTTATTATAATTGAAATTAGGCCTGATAAAGACACTTTTGCTGGGCATAGCACTACTGGATTCTTTTTTGGGGCATCCCATTCTGTGACTACAGCAGCCTCTGTTTAAGACCATATAACCATTTGCACTTATTATAATTGAAATTAGCCCTGATAAAGACACTTTTGCTGGGCATAGCACTACTGGATCTTTTTTTAAGGCATCCCATTCTGTGACTACAGCAGCCTCTGTTTAAGACCATATAACCATTTGCACTTATTATAATTGAAATTAGCCCTGATAAAGACACTTTTGCTGGGCATATCACTACTGGATCTTTTTTTAAGGCATCCCATTCTGTGACTACAGCAGCCTCTGTTTAAGACCATATAACCATTTGCACTTATTATAATTGAAATTAGCCCTGATAAAGACACTTTTGCTGGGCATATCACTACTGGATCTTTTTTGGGGCATCCCATTCTGTGACTACAGCAGCCTCTGTTTAAGACCATATAACCATTTGCACTTATTATAATTGAAATTAGCCCTGATAAAGACACTTTTGCTGGGCATAGCACTACTGGATTCTTTTTTGGGGCATCCCATTCTGTGACTACAGCAGCCTCTGTTTAAGACCATATAACCATTTGCACTTATTATAATTGAAATTAGCCCTGATAAAGACACTTTTGCTGGGCATAGCACTACTGGATCTTTTTTTTAAGGCATCCCATTCTGTGACTACAGCAGCCTCTGTTTAAGACCATATAACCATTTGCACTTATTATAATTGAAATTAGCCCTGATAAAGACACTTTTGCTGGGCATAGCACTACTGGATCTTTTTTTAAGGCATCCCATTCTGTGACTACAGCAGCCTCTGTTTAAGACCATATAACCATTTGCACTTATTATAATTGAAATTAGCCCTGATAAAGACACTTTTGCTGGGCATAGCACTACTGGATCTTTTTTTAAGGCATCCCATTCTGTGACTACAGCAGCCTCTGTTTAAGACCATATAACCATTTGCACTTATTATAATTGAAATTAGCCCTGATAAAGACACTTTTGCTGGGCATAGCACTACTGGATTCTTTTTTGGGGCATCCCATTCTGTGACTACAGCAGCCTCTGTTTAAGACCATATAACCATTTGCACTTATTATAATTGAAATTAGGCCTGATAAAGACACTTTTGCTGGGCATAGCACTACTGGATCTTTTTTTAAGGCATCCCATTCTGTGACTACAGCAGCCTCTGTTTAAGACCATATAACCATTTGCACTTATTATAATTGAAATTAGCCCTGATAAAGACACTTTTGCTGGGCATAGCACTACTGGATCTTTTTTTAAGGCATCCCATTCTGTGACTACATCAGCCTCTGTTTAAGACCATATAACCATTTGCACTTATTATAATTGAAATTAGCCCTGATAAAGACACTTTTGCTGGGCATACCACTACTGGATCTTTTTTTAAGGCATCCCATTCTGTGACTACAGCAGCCTCTGTTTAAGACCATATAACCATTTGCACTTATTATAATTGAAATTAGCCCTGATAAAGACACTTTTGCTGGGCATAGCACTACTGGATCTTTTTTTAAGGCATCCCATTCTGTGACTACAGCAGCCTCTGTTTAAGACCATATAACCATTTGCACTTATTATAATTGAAATAAGCCCTGATAAAGACACTTTTGCTGGGCATAGCACTACTGGATCTTTTTTTAAGGCATCCCATTCTGTTACTACAGCAGCCTCTGTTTAAGACCATATAACCATTTACACTTATTATAATTGAAATTGGCCCTGATAAAGACACTTTTGCTGGGCATAGCACTACTGGATCTTTTTTTAAGGCATCCCATTCTGTGACTACAGCAGCCTCTGTTTAAGACCATATAACCATTTGCACTTATTATAATTGAAATTAGCCCTGATAAAGACACTTTTGCTGGGCATAGTACTACTGGATTCTTTTTTGGGGCATCCCATTCTGTGACTACAGCAGCCTCTGTTTAAGACCATATAACCATTTGCACTTATTATAATTGAAATTAGGCCTGATAAAGACACTTTTGCTGGGCATAGCACTACTGGATCTTTTTTTAAGGCATCCCATTCTGTGACTACAGCAGCCTCTGTTTAAGACCATATAACCATTTGCACTTATTATAATTGAAATTAGCCCTGATAAAGACTTTTTTGCTGGGCATAGCACTACTGGATCTTTTTTTAAGGCATCCCATTCTGTGACTACAGCAGCCTCTGTTTAAGACCATATAACCATTTGCACCTATTATAATTGAAATTAGCCCTGATAAAGACACTTTTGCTGGGCATAGCACTACTGGATCTTTTTTTAAGGCATCCCATTCTGTGACTACAGCAGCCTCTGTTTAAGACCATATAACCATTTGCACTTATTATAATTGAAATTAGCCCTGATAAAGACACTTTTGCTGGGCATAGCACCACTGGATCTTTTTTTAAGGCATCCCATTCTGTGACTACAGCAGCCTCTGTTTAAGACCATATAACCATTTGCACTTATTATAATTGAAATTAGCCCTTATAAAGACACTTTTGCTGGGCATAGCACTACTGGATCTTTTTTTAAGGCATCCCATTCTGTGACTACAGCAGCCTCTGTTTAAGACCATATAACCATTTGCACTTATTATAATTGAAATTAGGCCTGATAAAGACACTTTTGCTGGGCATAGCACTACTGGATTCTTTTTTGGGGCATCCCATTCTGTGACTACAGCAGCCTCTGTTTAAGACCATATAACCATTTGCACTTATTATAATTGAAATTAGCCCTGATAAAGACACTTTTGCTGGGCATAGCACTACTGGATCTTTTTTTAAGGCATCCCATTCTGTGACTACAGCAGCCTCTGTTTAAGACCATATAACCATTTGCACTTATTATAATTGAAATTAGCCCTGATAAAGACACTTTTGCTGGGCATATCACTACTGGATCTTTTTTTAAGGCATCCCATTCTGTGACTACAGCAGCCTCTGTTTAAGACCATATAACCATTTGCACTTATTATAATTGAAATTAGCCCTGATAAAGACACTTTTGCTGGGCATATCACTACTGGATCTTTTTTGGGGCATCCCATTCTGTGACTACAGCAGCCTCTGTTTAAGACCATATAACCATTTGCACTTATTATAATTGAAATTAGCCCTGATAAAGACACTTTTGCTGGGCATAGCACTACTGGATTCTTTTTTGGGGCATCCCATTCTGTGACTACAGCAGCCTCTGTTTAAGACCATATAACCATTTGCACTTATTATAATTGAAATTAGCCCTGATAAAGACACTTTTGCTGGGCATAGCACTACTGGATCTTTTTTTTAAGGCATTCCATTCTGTGACTACAGCAGCCTCTGTTTAAGACCATATAACCATTTGCACTTATTATAATTGAAATTAGCCCTGATAAAGACACTTTTGCTGGGCATAGCACTACTGGATCTTTTTTTAAGGCATCCCATTCTGTGACTACAGCAGCCTGTGTTTAAGACCATATAACCATTTGCACTTATTATAATTGAAATTAGCCCTGATAAAGACACTTTTGCTGGGCATAGCACTACTGGATCTTTTTTTAAGGCATCCCATTCTGTGACTACAGCAGCCTCTGTTTAAGACCATATAACCATTTGCACTTATTATAATTGAAATTAGCCCTGATAAAGACACTTTTGCTGGGCATAGCACTACTGGATTCTTTTTTGGGGCATCCCATTTTGTGACTACAGCAGCCTCTGTTTAAGACCATATAACCATTTGCACTTATTATAATTGAAATTAGCCCTGATAAAGACACTTTTGCTGGGCATAGCACTACTGGATCTTTTTTTTAAGGCATCCCATTCTGTGACTACAGCAGCCTCTGTTTAAGACCATATAACCATTTGCACTTATTATAATTGAAATTAGGCCTGATAAAGACACTTTTGCTGGGCATAGCACTACTGGATTCTTTTTTGGGGCATATCATTCTGTGACTACAGCAGCCTCTGTTTAAGACCATATAACCATTTGCACTTATTATAATTGAAATTAGCCCTGATAAAGACACTTTTGCTGGGCATAGCACTACTGGATTCTTTTTTGGGGCATATCATTCTGTGACTACAGCAGCCTCTGTTTAAGACCATATAACCATTTGCACTTATTATAATTGAAATTAGCCCTGATAAAGACACTTTTGCTGGGCATAGCACTACTGGATCTTTTTTTAAGGCATCCCATTCTGTGACTACAGCAGCCTCTGTTTAAGACCATATAACCATTTGCACTTATTATAATTGAAATTAGCCCTGATAAAGACACTTTTGCTGGGCATAGCACTACTGGATCTTTTTTTGGTGCATCCCATTCTGTGACTACAGCAGCCTCTGTTTAAGACCATATAACCATTTGCACTTATTATAATTGCAATTAGCCCTGATAAAGACACTTTTGCTGGGCATAGCACTACTGGATCTTTTTTTAAGGCATCCCATTCTGTGACTACAGCAGCCTCTGTTTAAGACCATATAACCATTTGCACTTATTATAATTGAAATTAGCCCTGATAAAGACACTTTTGCTGGGCATAGCACTACTGGATCTTTTTTTAAGGCATCCCATTCTGTTACTACAGCAGCCTCTGTTTAAGACCATATAACCATTTACACTTATTATAATTGAAATTAGCCCTGATAAAGACACTTTTGCTGGGCATAGCACTACTGGATCTTTTTTTAAGGCATCCCATTCTGTGACTACAGCAGCCTCTGTTTAAGACCATATAACCATTTGCACTTATTATAATTGAAATTAGCCCTGATAAAGACACTTTTGCTGGGCATAGCACTACTGGATTCTTTTTTGGGGCATCCCATTCTGTGACTACAGCAGCCTCTGTTTAAGACCATATAACCATTTGCACTTATTATAATTGAAATTAGGCCTGATAAAGACACTTTTGCTGGGCATAGCACTACTGGATCTTTTTTTAAGGCATCCCATTCTGTGACTACAGCAGCCTCTGTTTAAGACCATATAACCATTTGAACTTATTATAATTGAAATTAGCCCTGATAAAGACTTTTTTGCTGGGCATAGCACTACTGGATCTTTTTTTAAGGCATCCCATTCTGTGACTACAGCAGCCTCTGTTTAAGACCATATAACCATTTGCACCTATTATAATTGAAATTAGCCCTGATAAAGACACTTTTGCTGGGCATAGCACTACTGGATCTTTTTTTAAGGCATCCCATTCTGTGACTACAGCAGCCTCTGTTTAAGACCATATAACCATTTGCACTTATTATAATTGAAATTAGGCCTGATAAAGACACTTTTGCTGGGCATAGCACCACTGGATTCTTTTTTGGGGCATCCCATTCTGTGACTACAGCAGCCTCTGTTTAAGACCATATAACCATTTGCACTTATTATAATTGAAATTAGCCCTGATAAAGACACTTTTGCTGGGCATAGCACTACTGGATCTTTTTTTAAGGCATCCCATTCTGTGACTACAGCAGCCTCTGTTTAAGACCATATAACCATTTGCACTTATTATAATTGAAATTAGCCCTGATAAAGACACTTTTGCTGGGCATAGCACTACTGGATTCTTTTTTGGGGCATCCCATTTTGTGACTACAGCAGCCTCTGTTTAAGACCATATAACCATTTGCACTTATTATAATTGAAATTAGCCCTGATAAAGACACTTTTGCTGGGCATAGCACTACTGGATCTTTTTTTTAAGGCATCCCATTCTGTGACTACAGCAGCCTCTGTTTAAGACCATATAACCATTTGCACTTATTATAATTGAAATTAGGCCTGATAAAGACACTTTTGCTGGGCATAGCACTACTGGATTCTTTTTTGGGGCATATCATTCTGTGACTACAGCAGCCTCTGTTTAAGACCATATAACCATTTGCACTTATTATAATTGAAATTAGCCCTGATAAAGACACTTTTGCTGGGCATAGCACTACTGGATTCTTTTTTGGGGCATATCATTCTGTGACTACAGCAGCCTCTGTTTAAGACCATATAACCATTTGCACTTATTATAATTGAAATTAGCCCTGATAAAGACACTTTTGCTGGGCATAGCACTACTGGATCTTTTTTTAAGGCATCCCATTCTGTGACTACAGCAGCCTCTGTTTAAGACCATATAACCATTTGCACTTATTATAATTGAAATTAGCCCTGATAAAGACACTTTTGCTGGGCATAGCACTACTGGATCTTTTTTTGGTGCATCCCATTCTGTGACTACAGCAGCCTCTGTTTAAGACCATATACCATTTGCACTTATTATAATTGCAATTAGCCCTGATAAAGACACTTTTGCTGGGCATAGCACTACTGGATCTTTTTTTAAGGCATCCCATTCTGTGACTACAGCAGCCTCTGTTTAAGACCATATAACCATTTGCACTTATTATAATTGAAATTAGCCCTGATAAAGACACTTTTGCTGGGCATAGCACTACTGGATCTTTTTTTAAGGCATCCCATTCTGTTACTACAGCAGCCTCTGTTTAAGACCATATAACCATTTACACTTATTATAATTGAAATTAGCCCTGATAAAGACACTTTTGCTGGGCATAGCACTACTGGATCTTTTTTTAAGGCATCCCATTCTGTGACTACAGCAGCCTCTGTTTTAAGACCATATAACCATTTGCACTTATTATAATTGAAATTAGCCCTGATAAAGACACTTTTGCTGGGCATAGCACTACTGGATTCTTTTTTGGGGCATCCCATTCTGTGACTACAGCAGCCTCTGTTTAAGACCATATAACCATTTGCACTTATTATAATTGAAATTAGGCCTGATAAAGACACTTTTGCTGGGCATAGCACTACTGGATCTTTTTTTAAGGCATCCCATTCTGTGACTACAGCAGCCTCTGTTTAAGACCATATAACCATTTGAACTTATTATAATTGAAATTAGCCTGATAAAGACTTTTTGCTGGGCATAGCACTACTGGATCTTTTTTTAAGGCATCCCATTCTGTGACTACAGCAGCCTCTGTTTAAGACCATATAACCATTTGCACCTATTATAATTGAAATTAGCCCTGATAAAGACACTTTTGCTGGGCATAGCACTACTGGATCTTTTTTTAGGCATCCCATTCTGTGACTACAGCAGCCTCTGTTTAAGACCATATAACCATTTGCACTTATTATAATTGAAATTAGGCCTGATAAAGACACTTTTGCTGGGCATAGCACCTACTGGATTCTTTTTTGGGGCATCCCATTCTGTGACTACAGCAGCCTCTGTTTAAGACCATATAACCATTTGCACTTATTATAATTGAAATTAGCCCTGATAAAGACACTTTTGCTGGGCATAGCACTACTGGATCTTTTTTTAAGGCATCCCATTCTGTGACTACAGCAGCCTCTGTTTAAGACCATATAACCATTTGCACTTATTATAATTGAAATTAGCCCTGATAAAGACACTTTTGCTGGGCATATCACTACTGGATCTTTTTTGAGGGCATCCCATTCTGTGACTACAGCAGCCTCTGTTTAAGACCATATAACCATTTGCACTTATTATAATTGAAATTAGCCCTGATAAAGACACTTTTGCTGGGCATAGCACTACTGGATTCTTTTTTGGGGCATCCCATTCTGTGACTACAGCAGCCTCTGTTAAGACCATATAACCATTTGCACTTATTATAATTGAAATTAGCCTGATA